>OY776280.1:47778352-47818352 GCA_963675445.1 Linnaemya vulpina | reverse complement strand
ATCTACCCAAAACCAGATACTTTCGATCCAGACAACTTTTTACCCGAACGCATGGCTAACAGACATTTTTACAGTTTCATACCTTTCAGTGCTGGTCCGAGAAGTTGCGTGGGTCGTAAATATGCCATGTTGAAATTAAAGGTGTTACTTTCAACTATAATACGTAACTTTAAGATAGACTCCAAAAGGGGCGAGGAAGATTTTAAATTACAGGGTGATATAATTTTGAAATTGGAAAACGGCTTTAAGATCATGTTGGAACACAGAAATTACGCAGCGCCGAAAGTTTAACGGATATAAATATTTTAATTTAAGCTAACACTAAGGCCCTGTGTCCTACCCAGGTATCCAGGGGATATATACACGTATATGTTACACATAATTGGTCGGTAAGGTGCTCACGAGCATTTTGCAAGAAACGGCCTATATGATATTATTAACACTTTAAGATTAAGCAAATATAAGACAAAATCGAACTAAAAAAATCTGTTCATAAGTAAAAATAAAAAAAAATCAAACGACTGTTAAAAACAATTTTTGTAACTGCATTCACAGTAAATAAAACTGTAAAAATAATATGGATCAATGTGCTTTTTTTAGTAAACACGTGCTTTTTCATGCAGATAAGGAACATTTCTTGTTAAAATGCTTATTTAATGTTAAAATCTTCTTTGTTTGTGCTACGATTGTAGTATGTGGTTTTGATTCATGTATTTTGAAAAAGCCCTTTTATATCATTTGAAAGAAAATAAAATCATTTATCCTGTTTCATTCTCATATATCCGGGTATTTATATATATATATATATATATATATATATATATACATATATCTATATATATTTATATATATATATATATATATATATATATATATACATATATCTATATATATATATATATATATATATATATATATATATATAAATATATACATATATACAAGACTCTAACAAGTGTTCGAATGGACATATGTACATTCATTGTCTTTTCTTTTGTAAAAATATACTTCGTTTATGCATAATATACATATGTATATTTTTGTTGTATGTAAAAGTACAGAACGAACATTAATTATGGAGTTGCCTTTATTTTTAAGCATCCTGTAGTTTGAGTAGACCGGAAGGATATAGACAACAATAGTTTTTACTTTCAATAAATATTATTAAGATTTATAAATATACATACATGCACCCAAGGTATATAATTTGGGGAATGCTTTATATAATATACATGTCTTTGTTTTATTATATATGTACATCAAAACCTGTTTTGTTTCTTGGATATAATACGTAATGCAAATTCAAGAGCAATTGACTTTTGATTAATTACTTCTATGACAAGTTTTCGTTATATAAAAATAATAAACATTTGGATTATGTGGAGATACCAAGTCCTGCAGAATACATAAAAGTCATTTCCACTTTCTTTTGTTTTCTATCAAACAAATATATTGCGATTTCGCCTCTTTAATGGCACACAATATAATACTTGCGGAAGTTTTTTATAGTTCTGGAGACTCTTACAGCACTAGAAAGATATTATTTTATCTGGACAATTCTTATTTTATCTGGACAATTCTTAGTGAAAATTTATTAATTTTCTGGAAAAGCTTGGATTGCTAAGCGCACCTTATAGGAAGTTTTGGTATTATGCTGGAACAGAATAACGTTGGGCTAGGTTCAAAGGCTACTGCCTCCGTAGTCAACCCACTGGGGTCCGTTGATTTGGTAACTTTGTTACATCCTGGAGTAGAGGACCTTCTATGGTTGCCCGTTATAATATTAAACCATCTTGTGGTCATTAATAAAGAGAATATCCTACAAAGCTCTATGTTCGCCAGGCTATCTAAGTCTGGCAAAAGTTGTAGCACTCTTTCGTCCTCCTCCTCATCCCTACAGCCTCTGCCGTAGTTATTATACACCAAGAATATTTTTCTTGCATGGGCCCCTAAATTTCAGTGTCCTGTTAGGGTAGTCACCAGTTGACGCAGACAATTCTTGTCAAAGTTGATGAGGACGAGTATGATACGCTCATCATAGTTAGGCTACATTGCCCTGACTCGTATTGAATTAGAAACTTGCATCGCTAATAACGAGTTACTAAATTCTGCCCTCTCTTTGGCAATTCAAGTTTCCTGGCAGAATAGAATGTCTCGCTATTTTATTTATACATAATTGGTATTCGACCACGGCTATGGGTGTACCATAAACGCCATTAATAGCAGAGGTGGTGGCTTTGCTGTCGGTAAAAATAAAAATATCTTTCAACATCTTACAATTCTTCAGGCATAAAGTTGCACGATTAATAACAGAAATTTCGGATTGTAAGATGCTAAAATTATTTGAAGCCTGAATAAATTTCTTACATTAAAGTACGCTACGTAGAATACCCCGCCGACCCCCAACTCCCTATCATTAACATTGGAATGGAAGAGTCCACCACGAGTATTTGTCAACAATACTTTTCCATATATACATGGTCACCATGGCCTTAACGGCTCTCGTCTGAATATTAAATCTTGGATGGTAACTGGTACTCTACCTCCTCAGGAGTATCAGTATGGATTCCATACACTGAGATAAAATATTGATAAATCGCCACATCATCAGCCTATGCGATAATCTTGACTAGTCTATGCTCTAAGCTTATCAGTAACGAATGAATTACTGGTCAGGTTTCACATGAGGGGTGACAAAACATTCCCCTTTAGAGTACTACGGCAAAGTTATAAGCAATAGAATCCCTGGCAACCCTGAAGGTAAGCTAGTTCCTAGCAAATCGACAGACACCGTATCTAAAACCTGCTGCCAACATTCCGGCACTAATAATAATAGAATCAAGGTTGACATAGATAAAGCACCCTCCATGTCCAGAAATACCACCAAAGCATATTCCTTATGTTCAAGGTGTCTCCCTCTGTGGTCTACTAGATAATATAGTGCGGTTTCCACCGACTTGCGTTTAGCATGAGCATGCTGTAACTCAGAGAGAAGATTTTTCGGAATGGTCATTCTCAAATATATATCGACTGCCCTTTTTCTATTGTTTTGACCAAAAAAGAGGTCAAACTTATTAGTCTAAAGTCATTAGGTTTAGTGTGAGATGTCTTTCATCCATTCGAAATATAGTCAACCTGATACATGAGCCAATATGCTGATGTATAAGCACTTTTTAGACATTGCCTAAATATTACGGTGAGGAATTTCCGCATTCCTCTATAGGTTAGCTGGAATTATTTCATCTAGTCCCTTACGAAATTCGTTGGAAACGGGGCTTTGCCAAGGATTGAACAATTTTTGTATGTAGTTGTGTAAAACCGGTGCAGTTAATAATATCTTACGCAGTCTGTTGTTTTCGGAGGATCCCTCAGTATTGGTGCAAAAGGTCCTCCAAGATTCCCTTTTTGCAATTCCCACAAGATTCTTGAAATAATTCACTAAGGATTTGTAAGTCGGCCAGTTACTTGGCCACTTATCCTCATTGAACAACCAACATATCTTTCGAGAATAAGTAATTTCTGGGCTCCACTTAGGTGGCTTGAAAGCTAGCAAAATCAATATCACCAATATATTATATTGTTGCAATAATTGCTAAGGCGATACGGAGTATACCATTCTGTAATTACTAGTCTGCTGTTTTCCTATTTAATTTAGGACTCGTTCTAATTACACATTGCCCTATACTAAATATACATTTAATACATGGTGGCAACATTGCATTTTGCTTAGGCTCACAGTTTGTATGTATTTTCGGAAAGCTAAAATTATTTGTGGTTTACAGAACAGCACAAAGGTTACGATTTTCAGAACATACCTGAATAAAATCGGTTGCATGGTATTACAAAAATATTATATATAGAGCTCCAAGAAACTGAAAAATATATGTAGAGAAGAAAATTAAATACAATTGGTGCAAAAAGGTTTGAATCTAAGATATTAGTAAGCAGCAGGGTGGAGGCGGAAAAAAAATTTGCCGTAAGGCGTACACTAGGAGCATACATACCGATAGATTGACAATGGCAACTTTATTGTCAACAAGTTAAAAAAAACAAAAGCTGCTTCTGTTGATTTCCCGCATCCAAATACAATGTTCTCGGATTGTTTTTCATAATAAAATTTGCGTAAATAGGAATTATCACATTCAACTGAGCCACCTAGAAAGTGGTGACAAACACAATACACATGAGCACTGAAGATGAAAGTGTAGCGACTTTCGAAAACAGCTGTTCTGCTGCTGCAGTTGAATAAAACTGATGTTGACTTTCCTTTGTGCCTAGGAATATTTATCATCATGTCCTTCTGAGATTTTAACTAAGAACAATTAGCCTATATAAATATTAATATAGCAAAATTAAATGTTCATTAAAATAGAAATCACAGTGTGATGTTGTTTGGCCATCAGAATATTCGCTATTGTCGTTCAATTGCGACAAACTCGGTTAACATGGGCCTATAGCGTGTACCGTCCAATTTTATCGCGCCCTCGAACAAAAAATGGCTCGATGACTCCTCTATAGTAAACAGCACACCAAGCAATCACTTTGACCGGGTGTGACGGCTCCTCGTGCATCACTTGTGGATTTTCGGTACTTCAGAAGCGATTATTTTGCTTATTCACGTACCCGCTGAGGTGGAAACGAACCTCATCGCTCATTGTGATTTTGGTCGAAAAATCGTCCGCCTCGATTATTCCTCATTTTCGGAAAGTGTATCACTCCTTAGCTTGTTGACTTGTATTATACATCTGTCTAGTGCGCAACTGTCAAAACAGATTTGATATTGGCCACCAAGAACAAAAGCAAGAACATCTTCCAACAGGGTGATATCTTTTGGTCCAGCTTGAAGAGTAAATGCTATTTCATCTTTATTCTTTTTCTATTAAAGTTGCAAATAAAATAATGATTTTTCTTTTCCTCCTTATCTGTTGCTTAAGTAAACATACATACAGCCAAACGATTTCGAAGTGCATGATTTTAAAAGTAGGTAACAATTTAAAAAGTTTTGAATTCCATTAAAAATGTATTTCTACTAGAGATGAAATATATTTCTGTACCTGTATTTATGCATAATTACTGAAAAATCACAGTTGTGGCTAAACTTATGAAGTGATCGGTACTTGTTAACTTGTTCTTTTGTCTTTTCGGTACACAGAATTATAATATTTACCAATTTATTAGGTAATACCGCTTTTTGTGTTGCTATATCTTTCTATTTCCTTGGAAGTATTAGAAATGTTTACAAATAAAAGGCGATCATCGATGTTGTTACTCTCTTTCTCAAACTCAGTGTAAAAGCACGCAAATAATATGTTTATGTTTAATTGAGAATACGAAAACCACAAAGCTTTTATTGTTGAGTTTTAAAAGAATTGGAGACTGAAAATCTGTAATCGCAATCACAGTTTTAAAGAACATTGATTTTTATATCACATTCACATATTCTCATATATCAATTATTGTTCCAGCGTGTGGTCATTTAACAAACAAAAAAAAAATTCCGGTTCTGTAAATACTATAAAATAAGACTGATTCGGAGGAGATACATTCGGATGTCGTTTAAAATAAAACACAACAATATATTTACTTACTAAAGAAAGGTATCGTATTCCAATTCGTTGATCCACTCTGTGATGAAAACTTGTTAGTTATGTTGTCCCCATCAATTAAGGATTGCTCTTATGTCTCAAATTCATGTTAAGCAAATTTGGTGGTAATTTGAACAACTCCAAGAAACCTATAAGCTTGGTTAGGTTAAGAACCTAATTTCCTCTATGGATTTTCTCAAGTCTTTCCAATTATAATCCCTAATATATTTCATATATGGCATCTTTCTAGAATAATATATTTGCCTCCTAAACAGGTCAGTGGTCGCCTAGCAGGCGATACATATTACCTCATCGACAATACCCATGCGCTTGTTGTTTTTATACCCTTCACAAAAATGTGAAAGGGTATATCTAGGTTTGTCATTCCGTGTGTAATTTGTTCGATATCAATATGCGACCCCATAAAGTATATATATTCTGGATCCTTATGAATAGCGATGACGATTGAGCGATGTCCGTCTGTCTGCACGTGAAATCGGTTTTCCGAAGCCCCCAAAAGAGCTAGAGACTTCATTCTTGGACTGATCGATTCGAAGTGAGGAATAATGGAAAAATCGGAAGGATGGTTCCAGAGCTGGGAAGCTTACACCTATTTCTCGAGGCAAAATTAACACCAAAAACCGATTATTTTTTTGCGTATTTGAAAATTGAAACTATTTCATGCTGTGGGACTCCTCAATTGTCCATTTAAAACTTAAAAAAAAAAAAAAATTTCCAGGGATGGGAAATTAAAATAAAAATTTTTTTTTGGCACATTCGGTATTTTGTGGTACATATGTATAATAACTAAAATTATTAAACATTTTAAGTTTTTCTTAAATAAAACAATTTTTGGTGTAATGCAGATTTGCATCGATGAAAAAAAAAATTTAAAAATTTTAAGTTCCCATCCAGGGTTAGGAAATTGAAATTTTTTTATACAATAAACTAACCAAATATCAACTGACGTCGTTTTTTTCTGGTTAAAATTACTTTTTATTTCAGAAAAACAAAATTGGTATCAAAAATTAAAAAAAAACATCAAAATTTCTATTCCAGGGTTCGGTACTGCAATATTTTGTAGTACATGAAAGTAACGAAAGTGGTAACAAATTTCTAGTTTTTCTTATATAAAACCGCTTTATACATCATGAAGACTTCCATTGGTAAGAAATAATTAAAAAAATTAAATTTTCGATTGCAGGGATCGGAAATTGAATTTTTTCTTACACATTCGGTATTTCGTGGTACATATAATAATTAAAATGTTTAAAAATTTTAAGTTTTTCTTAAATAAACCTTTTTATACATCAGGAAGATTTGCATAGATGGAAAAAAAATTTTTTAAATTAAAAATTCTTATCCAGGGTTAGGAAATTTTAATATTTTTTGTACATTAAAACAACTAAAAATCAACTAACGTCGTTTTTACCTGATTAAAATTTTTTTTTTGTCCTGGAAAAATAGAATTTGTATCAAAAATTAAAAAAAAACAAATTTCGATTCCAGGGTTCGAAAACTGATATGTATTGTAGTACATGAAAGTGATAGAAATGGTTACAAATTTGTAGTTTTTCTTAAATAAAACCACTTTATACATCATGAAGACTTGCATTGGTAAAAAAAAAAAATTTAAAAAGTTTTGATTTTCGCCTCCAGGGATGGGAAATTGAAATATTTTTTGGGCACATTCGGTATTTTGTGGCACATATAATTAAATAAAACCGTTTTTGGTAACATGAAGATTTGCACGGATGAAAAAAAAATTTTTAAATTTAAAGTTCCAATCCAGGATTAGGAAATTTGAATTTTTTAATACAATTACAAACGAAGTTAGTTGATTTTTGGTTAATCAACTAACTTCGTTTTTTCTTGGTTAAAATAATTTTTTAATCTAACAAAACAAATTTGGTATCAAAAATATTAAAAAAATCAAAATTTCGTTTCCATTGTTGGATACTGCTATGTTTTGTTACAAAAATTGTTACAAATTTTAGTTTTTCTTATATAAAACCGCTTTATACATGCATTGGTAAAACATTATTTTAAAAAATTTAGTTTTCCTCTCCAGGGGTGGGAAATAAATTTTTTTTGTTATGGCATATTCGGTATTTTGTGGTACATATAGTAACTAAAATGTTTAAAAATTTTAAGTTTTACTTAAATAAAACAATTTTTGGTATCATGAAGATTTGCATCAATGAAAAATAAATTTAAAAATTAAAAGTTCCCATCCAGGGTTCCGAAATTTAAAATTTTTTTATACAATACATAACCAAAAATCAATTAACGTCGTTTTTTCCAAGTTAAAACTATTTTTTATCTCGGCAAAACAAAATTGGTATTAAAAATTAAAAAAAAAAATTCGAATCTAGGGTTGGACACTGCAATATTTTGTATAACATGAACGTTACCAAAATGGTTAAAAACTTGTACTTTTGCTTAAATAAAACCGCTTTCACATTATGAAGACTTTTATTTTTGAAAAATTAAAATTTCGTTTCCAGGGTTGGGAAATTTTTAATATTTTTTTAAATGCAACTGAAGTTGTTTTTATTTTTTGATAACTGAAATTTTTTTATAAGTTAGAAAGCAGACGTCCGTTAGTGAAGGGTATATAAGATTCGGCACAGCCGAATATAGCACTTTTACTTGTCTTAACTCAGCATATCCTGTTATTACCCACAGTAAAGTTTATAAATTCTCTGATTGTCTTAGTTAGTTTTTTAAAATTTGGAATGATTTGGAGCTTGGATGATGTTTGTTATTTATCTCATCCTTCTATATAAGAAGGAAGCTCTAAGATGGAACCGTGTAATTTTTTAGGGCTTTGATGACTTTTTATTATCCGTAAATGAACGGATTGGTATTTTGTTACCAACTTTCTTTGACTATTTTATATATTCCGTTATAGCAGCGATCCTAAACTGAGAGACAGTAATATTATCCGACAGGCGAAGAAATGTACGAAAGTTATGACTATTCTCGAACGGTTACTATACATATCTAAGTGTTATTTGGTCGTATATATGTATATGCACAAAAATTTTTTCTGTGCAGGATATGTATTATATTTTCGTGATTGGTAGCATGTTCTCTCGTTGGCCATTTAGTATTGTAGAAGCCAAGGCTGCTTCAAATTTAACTTTTATATCAATTGGAAGGATTAATAGAATATTACCCATCGCCTCAGGTGATGTTGATTTAAGCGCCAGAGCAAACACTCTATAATATAAAGATGTTGCACGCCATATACAGTCGAACTTCCTTATAATGAACTTCTATACAATGAAATTCTCCTTATTATGCACTAAAATCAAGAACAGCTTTTTCGTTCCACTTTCAATGTATTTTAATCTCCGTATAATGAATTTCCATACAGTGAATTTTTCTATACAATGAAGAAAATTTTGGAAATAAAAATACATTTTACGTGTGTTTTTGTCTCCATATAGTGAACTATTTTTAGCAGCTTTATTTTACACCTGTTAGCAACACTATAAGGAATATAAGTAATATTTTGGGGATTCCCAATATATGAAAATAAAAACAAATGGAAGAAAGCAAACCTGTAATAGCTATAGATTTGCTGCAAGCTATTCGAAATTTAAGCACAGTGTGGAATATCTATGTTAAACCAGAGACTATTGGAAACTGCTTCCAAAAGGCAGGATTTTCAAAAGATGACATGCAGGTTCAACCTAGCAATTGGGATGAAGAAGATTTTTCCCCCTATCAGATTTAGCTGTTCTACAGGCTTCATTTAGAAAATTAGCTAACATCGATGCATCATTTGAAGACTACGTCAGTGTAAATATTGATGTACCAAACCATGGGCATTCCGTCCGATGAAGATATTCTAAGCAGTGTTTTAGAAAGCCGTGGATTACAGCAGATTATATCAGATGACGATGAAGAGGAACTGGGTGGTGAAGTAATGGCAATTATTAATAAAACATCACCTACATTAGAACACGTTTCCTCTTCACTTGATGTAATTCGAATTTTTTTGGAGATGGAGAGCAACGTTTCGACAAATATATTTAAATGTCTTAATGCAATTGAAGCTTTTATTGATAAAGAAAAATGGAAAAATGTGGTTCAAACAAAAATACCTCATTATTTTAAATAAATAACAAAGAAACAAAAAATATTTCTGTATAATGAAGTTTCTCTATAGTGAAATAATTGTCTGTCCCCGTGGAGATTCACTATAGGGAAGTTTTTTGCTTCTCTATGATGCGGTGGACAAGCAACGACATGTAGCAACGAAATCCAATGGCTTATTTATTCTCTTTCTCATGTTTTTTGCAAACACAATTTTTGGGTAACTTAATATATTTCTTACATTCTGTTGTTATGTATGGATGTATGAATATTTTTATATACATATTTACATACATACATGCATACTTATGGCTGTAATATTTTTATAATAATTGTTCATGGTATTGCAAAGATCGAAAAAAAATTTTCCTTTTCTTGTTTTGCTTATTCCAACATATGTACATATGTAAGTATATTTTTAATTTCTTTAAATGTTCAGTGGGCACATTAAACACGGTTCGATGAAAACAACGTACATATATAACATAGAATAGAAATGCTTCATTTTCTTATAATAAATTTACTGCGTAAGCATTCTTCATGGGTGACCTATAAGTACAAATCATCAAGTGCTCAGAAAGTTAAAATTTAGAATCATTTAAAATCATAAAAAAAAAAAAAGAATCATAAAAATTGCATTAAATATTGCACATTACTAATATACACATGTATGTATGTATGTAGGTATTAACGCTTCGGTGCGAGTCGATATATATTTGTTTCTACAAAAATGAAACACATATTCTTTTCCTACATTAATACAAACAGGTGTAAAGCTCTTTTGGAGCTAAATTTAGCTTTGTTTTTAATGTCTAGCTCGAAATATGTATATTTAGCACTTGGCTTTTCTTCAGGGTTTTTTCAACAATGTTTAGCTTTTTCTTTAATTTCAATATCGTGTAATATACATATTTCTATTTCAAAGTAAATAAAAGTTATGTTTATGAAAAAAATTTTTGCTCAATAAATAGTTTTATGTTGTTATTGACTAAATGTTTCTTATTTAAATGAACCAAATATATATTTTTAAAATTTTTATACATACATAAACAATATTTAAACTATAAAAATATAGAAATAATGGAAAGTTGCTATACAAAGCTATAAAAAGTTTAGCTTTACATATTGGCTTTAAAATTTCTTCTTCAGCTGTTTTTAGCTCTATTTCAAACCTGATTTAGCTCTATATTACTTTAAAATCTGGTAAAATACACAGAAGCACAAACATACATATGTATGTAGGTACATGTATACTTTGAAATATTCTCTCCTTTGATATATCTCACCACAAGTTTCGAGTAAAAACTTTCTACTTTCTTTATGGTCACTATTATAAATCCCATTAACATTTTACTACCGGCAAATCAATGTATGGAAGTGCAACATCTTTATATTATATAGTCTTTGGCCACAGTTACCGATAATTTGAATAAACCTTCTTTGTTAGAGATGTCCTCTATACCAACCAGCGTTGTTTTAAGTACTTTTTCCATTTTCCGACGCGAGAATTTATGAGTTGGCGTTCGGTATTTTTTAAGGTTTTCGTCATTATGGTGACACTAAAACCAAAATTCAAAACAGTTGTTTTTAACTATTTAAATTGTATAAACAAGAATTGTTTTCCCATAGAACAAAGTCACATTTTACATTGTTTTCTTCGTCTGTGCTAAGTGTCATAAAAGCCACGTATCAAATATCAAATACTCACGATAATTGTAGAGCTGTACAAAACAGCTCTTTTGAGTGAGCGCTCTTTTTAGCTCCGCTCACTTTACTGAATTAATTCATTCAGTTCATTCAGTTGTTTCAGTTCATTCAGTAGCTCAGTTGTTTCAGTACTTCAGTTTATTCAGTAACTCAGTTGTTTCACTAGCTCAGTTCATTCAGTAGCTCAGTTGTTTCAGTAACTGGCAACTCTATAAATAAAGAGCACTACATCCCTGTATGCACTAGCACATGTGTGTGAATTAATTCATTTTTTTCTTATGGATTTTGACATACAAACTGAAACATCACTGAAAAGAGCTACTGAAAGAGACAGATCTAATGAATTAACTGAAACAACTGAGCTAAAAACGCTCAATTGAATGAAAGATTCACCTCGCTCAATTGACTGAATGATTCAATTGAATTAATTCATTCAGGAGCCGTACAGCTCTAGATAATTGAGAACTGAAACATTGCGACTTCCAAGAAGATCGTTTCACCGGTTACCACTTTGGGCTTAAAACTGAAAAATAATTTCATACCATTTTTTTTATGACAAAGATTTTTTCTATCTGCAATTACTCTGCTAGCAAAGTAGATACTAACAACGAGAACGTTTTTATTGGCAGTGCGAATTCTTTTATGAATTTGTATTGCTGTGCTCTGAAATACTAAAGATTCAAAAGTTGATATAATCCTTTTTCTTATAAACAAGTAAACTTCAGTTTTTAGCGTTGATGTTGAGACATACATAGTTCTCGAGCGTTATGAGACCAATTGAGAGCCTTAGTTGCTTTCTGACATAGAATTCTAGCATGTTTTCCCCATCTTAGTATCGCCACGTCATCTGTATAGTATACGAGGCTGAATCCTTCCAAGCATTTTTGTTTTTAGTAGTATATATGCTGTGGTAAGCCAAACAAGGGAGATAATATTTCCCTGTTATTTCAGACCTCTCAGCTTATCCTCCTGTTTTCAAGCATATGACTTATATTAGCAGTTATACTTTGTTTGAAGTCAAAAATGGTTGAGGTTCGATAAGGCTTGAATTCGATAAATTATTCTATACCAATACCAAGATCGATGGAATATTTAATATAACATACAATTTCCTGTATGACTGTTTCAAAAGACCTGTCACTTATATATGCATACTGTAAAATTTGAGTATATTTTGTGGCACTTTTTTCTTTCAACAGAGTTGTGCACGATTCCTTCCGTACAGGCTTAGCTAGTTGGTCAGAAAGTTTACAGATTTATATGACTTTCTCTGCATGAGTTTAAAAATAGACGACTTTTTTCTTCTCCATTCCAAAGATACATATTTATATGTGAAACAGCTCTTTCAAATGTTAGCTAACCTTTTCTCAATGGCATCTTTACTTTTCTGATGAAGAGCATGGTAGATACCAATGGGCCCAAGTGCCTTATAAGGCGAGAAGCGTCTTCCTACATTATGTACAAGTCGAGTGGTTATTATTATTACATTTGATTTGTCGATAGTTTTATAGAAGCTGTGTGAAATTTTCCAAGTGTACCTCCAGTTTTTTTTCTGTTGGGCTCTGTTGAAGAACTTTCTGGTTTATTTCCTAAAATTTATGAGATGGCCTATCAACCAGAGCTTTTCTCTCGGTTTTTATCTATTTCAAAGTGGACAGCTCTGATCAAAGGAATCCCTAATATAAGTTCTTAGTCCATCTCTAAATACATACGATGTACAATATCAACTGCTGATGAATATAACCCGAGTTATGTTAAATTGAATTATTATTCATAGGCTAATTGTTCCAAATTAATTAAAATCTCAGAAAGACATGATGATAAATATTCCAAGGCACACAGGAAAGTCAACATCACTTTTATTCAATTTACACAGCAGAGCAGAAGAGCTGTTTTCGAAAGTCGCAACACTTTCATCTTCAGTGCTCATGTGTATATTTACACAAATTTTATTGTGAAAAAGAATCCGAGAATTGTATCAACCTGATGTTAGCACGTTTCTGCTCTGCTGTGTAAGTTGAATAAAACTGATGTTGACTTTCCTGTGTGCCTTGGAATATTTATCATCATGTCTTTCTGAGATTTTAATTAATTTGGAACAATTAGCCTATGAATATTAATTCAATTTAACATAGCAATATGAAATGTTCGTTAAAATAATCATCTTATAACCCGAGTTAGTTTTTTAAAGAATTGAAAACATTTTTTACAATGAAGAAAAAAGGAGATAAAGGACAAAATGTCACTTATCAATCGCTTAAAATATGGTATTGGCTAATATAAAATTTTAAAATTTTTCAAAACCTTGTAACGCTCTAATAGGCTACTAAACGTTTATAAATACACATTAGCGATTTTTGACTATTAATAACCCTTAATAATTATTTATGAATTAGTGGATAAGTTAATTGGGCCTAATTAAGAGCAAACTCAGAACAAAAATAGATACGGAAATGCAACCTCCTAAAAGAGAGTAAAATTAGACAAGTTTGGCTGCTATATATACAACACCTCTGAAATATTGAATAATTGCACCAAATATGTAGAATGAATGTTTAAGTACCTTAAATAAAGTATAATTTAAAACCCTAGGAGAAACAATTTAATTTTTAAAATTTTTTTTATCATTGCAAATCTCCATAATGTATAAAGCAGTTTTTTTAAGAAAAACTTAATATATATAAACGTTTTATTTATAACATGTACTAGAAAATACCGAAAGTGCCAAAAAAACGTTAATTTCCCATCCCTGGAAAAACGTTTTATAATTTTAGTTTTAAATTGAGGATTCTTAAAGCATGAAATAGGTTTAATTTATAAATAAACGAAAAAATAATTTTTTTTGGTGTTAAAGCAATGCAATGCTGAATAAACATCAGATGCTGACTTTGTATATATATTATCTTTCGTTCCATTGCGCTTAACAAAAAGTTATACCGGGTTAGAGCCATCAACCAGCAGAGCAACAGAAATTGATGTAAGGAAATAGAAATACCCTCATAAGCAAAATATTCCAGACCAATAATATTAACATCAAAAAAAGAAAAAGTAGATGTCATAATTGAAGAAGTCCAAAATATAAAAGATCAAATTGATGACCTTCAACCTGAAAGTGTACCGCAATGATTGATAAAAAAGTTGCACAAGCTTTAACAAATCATCGTCAAATTGCGTTATATGTCAAAAGACATCAAGTCAATTAAGGCATCCCATTCCAGAATATGACATTTTAAGACAGCATACATATTTGGATTGTCCCCTCTTCATGCATATTCTTAAATTAGGTTATGATTTGGATTTTGGCCCGTTAGACGAACAGTGAGAAAAAGTAAGGAAAATGAAGAGAAATTAAAGCAAAAACAAAACAACAAATTTAAATTTAACTACTTCTAAGAGATGAAAATCAAGGCTATTTAGAAAAAAAGTTACTAATAATGTTTAGTAACAATAGTTCTTCAAACATCGTTATTTTTATAGTTTTAAGATTTAATGGACATACATTAGACAATTTTAAATTTACAAATTTTATCATAAAAGTTTACATATAGTGTCCATTATGAACTTAAATAGAAATAGGGTGTAAGCTTCCCAGCTCTGGAGTCGAACTTCAGATTTTTCTGATTTCCACTTTATTTAAGATCATTTCCAATCTATCAGTCCAAGAACGAAGTCTCTAGCTCTTCTGGGCACTTGGTAAACCCCATTTCACGTACAGACGGACATCGCTCAATCGTCATCGCTATTCATAAAGATCGAGATTATATAGTATTCTATAGGGTTCCATATTAATATCGAAAAAATTACAGACAGAATGACAAAACTATTTACTCGTATACCCTTTCACTTCTTTGTGAAGAGTATAAAAAGTCAGAGTTTTATTAATTTTGCAATCAAATGAATCCTGGACAGAAAATAAAACCGCTTTTCTACGAGAAGGTCTAGAAAAACAGCAATTGGTTCCATAAGTGCGATTGCAAATTTAAGCTAAAAAAGATATTTTGAAATATAAGCAATAAAATGTATATTGCAATATAAGGAAAAAAGGACATTAAAAATTAAGAGTCTATAGTAAAGATGAAATTTGAGGAGTTAAAAGTTGAGGAGGTGAGTAAGCTGGAATTGCCGACAACAGGTAACAAAAATGATTTGCAGAAGAGGCTCATAGATGAATTCCAGAATCGTGGCATGGACGTAGGAACATATGAGTTTGACAGGGACGATGTGGAGGTATGTTCTAGGGGTAGCTGATATGCAGAAGACGCTTGAAACCAAACTGCTGGAGTCAGCTAGGTCCACAATTGAGACACTGTCACAGATGTCTGAGGCGATAAATAAGACAGTGGGTTCTGTGGAGCACAAATTCGCAGTTCTGGAAGAAAGAGTCGATGATAAATTGCAGACTATAGAAGACAATATAAACAATTCCGAGTGCTACGGCGGACCGGTGCAAGTGGTTGTAGGGAATTCGGACAGAATAAAAGCACCTTACTCTGACGGCAATATACCATTGGGCATCTTCACGTTCCACTGCAGAGAAGGCTTTATAGGGTACCACTGCAGAGGTGATTGAGACTGTACCAGTAAGCTGCTGAAATAATCACAGCGAGTTAATGGCGCACGATTTATACAGGATGGAATTGAAGTGTAGAACTCAAAAGCATAATGAGTCTCTGCAAGACTTTGCAGTGCCTGGTGCAGCTCACATATCCCAGCAAAAGTAACGCGTTAATGGACCATTTTAAGACTGACGCGTTTGTTAATGGTATCTGCGATCGTGAAATCAAACTGGTTGTGTGTGCTTCGCAAAAGTCCACTCCACTGCAACAGTATCGTTTGCCCTAGGTCAGGAGACTGCGTTTCTACGAAAAGCTCTTAAAATATGTAACAATATATATGCAATTTTATATCTTGAAGTACCTGCCATGAACACCAGTGCAACTTTTGAATTCCTGCGTAAATAAGATGAATAATTTGATTATTTTGTCTTAGCGGACAATTCTAGCATTTTTTATAATAGCATGGTATAGCACATACATATATATATATATATATATATATATATATATATGTATATATGTGTATATATATACATATATATATATATATATATATATATATATATATATTTATATATATATATATATATATATATATATAAATCACAACTTCGGGGATCTATCAAATAAATTACATATATATATATATATATATATATATATATATATATGTATATATGTATATAAATATATATATATATATATATGTATATATATATATATATATATATATATATATATATTTATATGTATATATATCGCCAAAGCGGATTAATGTTGACTGTCTCAGAATGGCTTTGAGACTTCTTGCTGTTGACGATATGTTATGGAATGTTGTTTATGCGAACGTGTGTGAATGGCTAGCACACACAAACAATAACAGTTGTTTTGCTATTCTGCAATTCTATGACTTTATGAGAATATTACTATATAACACACAGAAAGGAAGACGCTGTCGAACATTGTTTTGTTACGTGCTATTTTTGCCCGTTAACTCTACCGCTAGCCCCGCTAAGGATCTTCGTTCCAGAAGCTAAAAAAATATACTCCTAAATTAATTAAAATTATTATATGAGTTCATTTTTAGAGTTATAAATCTATCAGGACTATCAGTACTCAAAATTCTTTGATATACATATATATACGAAATCCTCCGTCCATTATTCAAAGAAATCTTTAAGAATGAAGTGCAATAAGTATCTGATTCAGACAATGTATTCCACCCAAGTCACACTATGATTTTCCTGATATTTTGTAGTGCTTGTAGCTGACCGGTGTAGAGAAACAATGCTTTCTCTGTGTTTTTTATAATTTTTCTTACAGGCATTCATGTCTTGCTTCATATTATCTCATATCAATGCGGCAATATAATGACATAAATAATGCAAGAACATATTCATATTTTGAACTCGTTTTATAGAAGAAAAAATTAAAACCTATAAATACATAAAAGAAGCTAATCTTAAAATCCGTGTAACAATGTACATATATACTATACATATTTACAAAGTTTTCGGAGGAAACTTGATTTTAAGATTGCATTTAAATTGGGTGTCACGACTACTTATTTGTTGGCTGGGTATATTTGTGAAAATCAATAAAGTAATATATTTGCAATTTCATATTAATTTATTCAATTGTTATAATTAGATGCAATATTTATCTATATACATACATACGTGCGAAAAAGAACCGATTTCGCCATAGTGCAAAAATATTAACAAGAAATGCAATATAAAAGTGAATATAATAAGGGAGGCCTGCAATTAAGTCGAACATTAGTTCTTATTGTGTCGCGGACGTGAAATAATCGTTTATTTTTTTGTCTCTCAGTATTATATACACAATATAACTGAGATACATCTTATCTTTTGGAACGGATTATTCGATATTGAGATATCTCTCATCAAAGGATACTTTTAACTTAAGGATGTCGGTGGAAACATTAAAGGAGACAGTGCACCAAATGGCTGAGGATAGTTTAGCTACACACTCGGTTGGTTACAATACTTTGGCAACTTTGCTATTCGGATTGGCTATAATAGCTGCGTTGTATGAATACTATCGACGTAATAATAGGGCTGCTAATATGTTAAACACTATTCCAATGCCACCACAAATGCCATTAATAGGTCATGGGCATTTGGTAGTAGGTGAAAATAATGTAGGAATTTTAAAGAGATCTCAAATACTTATTAAACAGTACGGAGGAACAATACGTTTCATGTTGGGACATATGAATGTGATCATCTTGACGCACCCAAAAGATATTGAGATTGTTTTGGGTGGCTACAAGCATTTGGAAAAATCAATAGATTATCGTTTCTTTCAGCCATGGTTTGGTAACGGCCTATTAATATCCGATGGACACCATTGGCGTCATCATCGTAAAATGATTGCTCCCACCTTCCATCAGAGTATCTTGAAAAGTTTTGTGCCCACTTTTGTGAAACATTCGAATGCTGTTGTTGGCCGTATGGGCTCTAAGGTGGGCAAGGAATTTGATGTTCATAAATACATGTCGGAGACTACTGTAGATATTTTACTGACCACCGCTATGGGCTGTAAAAATAAACCTGAAACCGAAAAGAGTGCAAAGTATGCCGAAGCCGTTATGGACTTTTGTGATATATTGCACAATCGTCAGTTTAAATTATACTATCGCTTAGATTCGATATTCAAATTCACCAAACTGCAGAAAAAGAACGAAGAACTACTCAGCATTGTTAAGAGCTTGACCCGCAAAGTTGTAGAAGAACGAAAAAATAACTTCAATGCTGAGGAAAGAGCCATTGTCGATAAATCTGATGATCTACTTAAGAAAAAACAACAGCAGGCCAAAAAAGATGGCTTACGAGATGACTTGGATGATATTGATGAGAATGATGTAGGGGAGAAACGTCGCTTGGCCCTTTTAGATGCAATGATGGAAATGGAAAAGAGCCCCGATATAAAATGGACTGAAAAGGATGTTATAGATGAAGTCAATACAATTATGTTTGAGGTAAATAATTATTTTCGTTTTTTAACAGTTTTTGAAATTATCGCAAATATTTGGTATTATTCCTCTTTTAGGGCCATGATACCACAGCATCTGGATCAAGCTTTGCGCTTTGTGTTTTGGGTATTCATAAAGACATCCAACAACGTGTATTGGAGGAACAACAATCGATATTTGGAGACGACTTAAAACGTGACTGCACGTTTGCGGATACATTGCAAATGTCTTACCTAGAACGCGTAATCTGTGAAACTTTGCGTTTGTATCCACCAGTACCTATAATTGCAAGAAAATTGGAAGAAGATATTAAACTAAAGTCAGGACCCTATTTTGCACCAAAAGGTACAACAGTAATTATATCGCAATTCGCTACACACAGACGGGAAGATATATTCCCCGAGCCGACCAAGTTCAATCCTGATAACTTTTTGCCCGAACGTGCTGCCAACCGCCATTATTACAGTTACATACCCTTCAGTGCTGGACCACGTAGTTGTGTTGGCCGAAAATTTGCTATGTTGCAGTTGAAAGTCTTACTTTCTACCATCATACGAAATTATAAGGTATCTTCGTCCCAAACAGAACAGGATTTCCAATTGCAAGGTGATATAATTTTGAAAATGGCTAATGGCTTCCAAATTACTTTGGAGCCCCGTACAGGCATTAAGGTTTAAACCATTTTCATTTGCTTTGATGACATTGACCTGGCTTATGTTAAATGGTTATTCTGCCCCAATTTTTCTTTTGTATATATAGGTATATATATTAGATTATTTTTTACTAACTCTAACTAATATGATTTTATGTAAAAACGTGCGCAGATAACATCAGCAAGAAGGAGGAAGATTTTGCTATACCACCTATGGTATATATATATATATATATATATATATATATATACATATATATATATATATATATATATATATATATAATAAATGAACTATTTGACATACTGTCATTATACTATTGTAATATGAAATTTATTTGCTGGGTGGTTAAGCAATTGGTAAAAAGTGTCAATGAAATGCATATAGACATTGCATTAACCACCCAACAAATAAATTTCATATTATATATATATATATATATATATATATATATATATATATATATACATAAAAATGTATATTTTAATCTTTACTAACTGTATCAATTAATATATAATAGTTTAATAAAACGATTGCGGTCATGCACAGTGAAAAACTGTAAAAATTATACAAGAATCTAATTTGCCTAATGGAATAGCTTACTGGTAAGCTTTTTAAGACACAAATTATTTCTTTTAGACTTTTAAACATTAAGTTATGCTGTTTGATTTGATAGAAGTATATTCATTCAGTATTTAATCAATTGATTGATTTTTCATGGAAGGTATTCGTAAGGTCCTAATATTTTCTTTATGGAGTTTTTGTAATATAATCGATAATTCGTGGTTTGATTTGAAGACTTCATTAGATAGGAATAAACAATCTCTGAACTATATGAACATCATGAGCAAAACAAAAAAAAGTTTGTTGATAAATTGATCAAATCAATGAGACTTTAAGAAGTACTGTAGTACCTGTATTACTCAACAAAGGATAAATTTTTTTGTCAGTCCCACAAGATTTATAGAGTTTCAAAGTCATATTCTATAGTATATAATCGTATTTACGTATTCATGACCATGATAAATGAAGCGAGGTAAGTTCCAAAATTGCTGAGCTTTAAAAATAATAATAATAATAATAATACATTTATAAAAAAAGTGAGAAAGGGAACTCCTCAGTGGTTATTAGAAGACGTCAACGGCTATACGGATTTGGTTAAAAGACTCACAACAGGAAACGATTATGGCAATGATGGCGTTTTGCAACGATTGTCAAGTGTATGAAGTAAACTAATACGCGCGGCGACCATTCCGCAAATTTGTTGATTAAGAACGTTATAATTCCTTCAAACTACATTAATGTTTCGTAATCTTTACTAAGCTCGAGCAGTCGCAAAGTATTATTATATTAGTACCACATTTGTTATGAAGGAAATTTCATATACATAATAATTTCTTCGTTTGTCAAAGACACACACGTAAACACACAAACAAATTTATTTACATAAAAAGCCCATATTGAAACATTATACTATAAAAATAAATGCAGAAGGTAAGAACATGTTTTACTCGGTTAATTGACAACATTTTTCGAGTCTTTCTAAATCACTTAATTTAATTATATGTATCTACGATCAAATAATAGAAAAATTTTGCTCGAATTAATCTACTTCGTAAATAAAATACACCACTTTTATTTCAAAGAAACAAAATTCATTAGGCAAACTAATAAAAATTATAAAAGATTTTTGAATGTGGCTTTAGACAAATAGCCTTTCTGTTGGAGAATAAACAAAACCTTCGTTCAGGTCCTGTTGAGCATAAACTATTATAAAATAAAATTTAATAATTTATACGCATTAGCTGATATGCTCATCAGCTGTTTTAGAGTCTCTATATGTGTATGTGTATTTTCAGGGCACAATGAACCACCACAATTTCAGGGACAACTAATTTATTATACCTAAAAATTTATTTGTTTATTTTATCTATTTTGCATGAGCTTCTGCTCATTAATATATGTTATCCAAATAGTGTTTATCATCAAGTCAAATCACAGTTTTGACAACCACCATAGTTTTGGCAGAACTCGTGAAACAAAAACGCGGAGTTGCTTGGATGGTCTAATATCTTGCTAGTATAACCAAAATTAAGGTCAATGAATATTTTCTTATATTTAGAGACTAAGAAGTACTTGCACAAACACAAGAAATTTGGCTTGCAAATAGTCTCAAAACAGTTAAATCGAGTGTGAATTTAGTCTCTTATTACAAAACAAATACTTGAAAAGATTTCTTTTTGTCAAAAAAAAAACAAAACTTCCCTAAACGACGTTGAAATAATATGAATATAAATAAGTCAGAATACAATTGAAGTAGAAAATCAAAACTAAAATAGACGATTTGAACAGTGTGAACAGATTTTAAAATAAAATAAAGCTAAATCAGGTTCGAAATAGAGCTAAAAAGAGGTAAAGCTAAATTTTTTTATAGCTATGCAATAGCAACTTTTCATTATTTCTATATTTTTAAAGTTTAAATGGTGTTTATGTATGTATAAAATATACAAAAATATATATTTGTTTCATAAATTAACTATGTGACATACTGTAATTGTACTATTATAATATGATATATATTTCATTTTGCCTTATAAATTTCTAATTGTATGAAGGTATAGAAAAATAAAAATAGAGTCATATCGAATAAAAGTTGTTTGTTGGGTTTTGGTTTATACAAGTTTCATAGCCTACTATATTTATTATAATGTGATCTTTTTAAATCTTTTGCGAGTTTTAATTTAAATTCTTAAATGGCTTATGAAAGTCTTTTGATGAGATGAGGGGCTTGAAACTTTTCAAAATTGTGGTTGAAGTCTGCTGATGATTTGGTAAAAGCGGCAATGAAATGCATATAGACTTTGCTTAACCACCCAACAATTAAATTTAATATTATTTTTCTTTCATTTAAATAAAAAACATTGAATCAATAACAATATAAAATTATTTATTAAGCAACATTCTGTTCATAAACATAACTTAAAGAGAAACCAAAAAAAAAGTTCTTCAACTAAAACTCAACAGTCTTATGATAAAGTTCTTAAAACTATAAAAATAAGAGGTTTTCAAAAGCATCTCAGGTTTATATGTGAAATAAAAATTACCAAAACATCACAAAAGTTTTATTTTTATATTGCATATGCAAAAAAACTTAAAGCTATGTATAATTCATAATACCTAATAACCTTTACAATTAATATATAAACTTTTCAATATAAAAAATTTTGAATTATACTTGGTTTTTTTTATAAAAAATATTTGTAAATATAAAGTTTTTAAAACTTTTATAACAATGTTTGCCTATATATATATATATATATATATATATATAGTATATATATATATATATATATATATATATATATTCTTCCACTTCTAAACAAGCCAAAAATTCATTATCAGTTGTATAAATGTCCTTATCAAATTGTTTTAAGAGATTTACATTTATTTAATCTTTTTAACCCACATGAGAATTCATGGTATTTAAAGAAAATCTGTTTCTTTTTTTTAGTTTTTATTATATTCATACCACTGCTGCGTTACTGAAAGGCAAAACTAAAAATTTCATCACAAAAGTTGACAATTCCCTAAAAGGGTTTTGATTAATTGCGTTTTTGTGCTCAAAAATATTAACCTAAGACTCCGTAGTTGACTTTTGGTGCTTCCAATCGTACGAATTTAATTTTTATCGCTGTAATCCCAAAAGAGTAACATCATCTTCGCTGAAATTTTACATTTCTTCTTCAAAATTTTCATACAATTTATCTTTTGTATTGCTTTCTAATGAAAAGAGTGTGTGCTTTGTAAGGTTAAAAAATTTATAAACTCTTTTATTTATTTTGAAATAGAAATATATTAGACGAAATTGAAATTACAGAAAACGCTAGAAAAAGCTAAATGCATTGTTCAAAAAAGCTAAGAGCTAAATGAAATATATCGAGCTAAACATTAAAAAATAAAGCTAATTTAGCTCCATAAGAGCTAATATGGCCATACTGCATTTGAATATTTTCATGGTGATGCTAGTTGGAAAGGTATGAAACAACAACAACAACTATTTTGATTTCCCATTTCTTGACTTCATTGGCTTGTAGTATCTGAATATTTTACTTGTTTTGCAAACACAAGCACCAACAAAACTTTTTTAGTTTGAGTTATGTTTAGGCAAATACTATTATTGGTAACATTTCGCGCATACCTTCATTAAATATCTTGTCATTTAGAAACCCGAAAAATTTCAACCACAAATTTGATGTTCATACGATGTTTAAACTACTCGGTGATCTCAAGATTTTTGTAAGTTTCCTCCATGTTACGAATTGGAAGACATTGTATTCCTTGCTTTCTCGCTTCCGTTAAGTTTTATTGCATCCAACGAACCTCGTAATTGAGGTGACAACATGTAGCAAAAATAGCTCCATTTACTTCCGGTGGTAGCTTTTCCCAAGTCATCTTTTGCAAGTGGTACGGTAGATCTTATAAGTCTAAAATGTTTTCCATTCAACAGACATTAAAGTCGGCAAAAGTTTTCCAACAGACTTCAAAACTGCAATAAATTCTTTGAATTGGTATTATTTTCGTTTATATTTTCGTTGTTTTTTAAACCCCGATTTAATTATGTGCTAGTTCTTTTTCCCAAATTATGTGCTAGTTCTTTTTCCCAAAATCTTATTTAAAAAATTCAAATTGGTCTTAGAATAACTAAAGACATTTATTTCATACTACCACTTTACTAAGTGAGAAGCTTTGAAACCAAATAGCAAAGTCACAGCAAGAACTCACTGATCAATATTCCTTTTTTATTTTCTTACGTTTTATTCTGGTATTATTTTTGCTTTTCTATTTGGTAATTTGTTTCACACATGACGAAATTCAGTTTGTTATTTATTGCTTTGTTTAAAACAAAATATGCAAAATACTTGCTCTTCATATATTCAAAACACAGAATACTTTCAAGTCATGTATATACGTACATAAAATATATTTCTATTTTATACAATTAATTCAAGTATATTTTATACAAATGCATTTCATATACTGCTCAGACCTACATAATTTAAGCCCGAGCTTAAACATACGGAAATACAACACAATTCACATACTTTACTACGAATTTCTTGAAATATATTTCACTTCGTCGGCTGTGTCAAGTTATATTGTCATTCGAATATTTTAACAACTGGGGGCAAATTACGGCATTCGATACGATTCGAAATTTTAAAATATTCCCATATAAACTGTATTGAAATATTTCGTAATTTCGTTCGATAACGAGTGCTATAATTGCCCCCTGTTTTAATTTTTATTCGTAGGAACAAAGTTTTTTCATTGAAAATAATGTTTTTTGCCGAACATATGAGTAGCTTAATTTAAACCTTCTTTTATTAAATTTTCACCATACTTGCGAAAGTAAAATAGGATTTTAGGCTATATTAGTTATACACTTTTCTAGTTGTTAGCAAGCAAATACCCCAAATTACGAATATTTGCGTGAGGCTATCTATACCTAGAGATCGGGAATTCTTATTGCATTCTGAATAAGACTTTGAAGGCTTTGCAGTTTAGGATGACTCGTTCCCGAGCTACCTGGCTAATTTAGGGGGAAAAAATTGCCATGCCCTTAAAAAAAATCTGGACCTGATAGAAAAAAACCGAAAACGGATTCAAGTTTAGCGTATCAAAATCCAAATATTGCACATACTTTTATTTAAAGGTGCCACAAAAAGTTATTTTTTGCACAGCAGTGTTATTTGTATAGTCTGGGAACTTTCCATGACATAGTAAACAAGGTTGCACAAAGTTTATTTGTTCTTAATAAATTATATATCCTCGCGTCCATTATTGTAACGTCAATTGCTTCAATTAGTCAAATGTATGACTGAAATGAGGGACTGACAGAAAAAAGTTTTTATTATAATTAAGTTCTACAAAGACTCCTCTGTTAATCTTTAATGTGAAATGTTTTTTTGTTTAAGAATAAAAATGTACATATGTGATATTTTTTAATTACGTCATGTTTTATTTCCTTAATAAAACTAAATTCAATCTAATTTTTCAATATTTTTTCGTTGTCATAATGACCCCTCGCACACCACGTTAAGTTATAGGAACCTTAAAGAACAGGCAAAATAACTGCGTCACTAATATAAAAAAAAACGAGTCATCTGCAAAGATAACAACTCATTATTCATTGTTTTGTATGTTTGTTTTAAAAGAAATAAAGAAAATATTTAAAAATGTTCTTTTGTTCACGTAAAGCTAATTAAACTAATGGGTCATTCCATGTAACATTCGAACGAAATTTTGTTTTCTTTATTTGTCCAAATATTCCAATAAAATGTTTATATTATTCGCTGTTCGAGAAATATTTGGGGTATTCACCCTTTGTGCTATTTAGTCATATTGTCATAAGGTCATAAAATTTTAGACCAGTTTAAAAAAGTTGTTGTTGTCCTGCATATAAAAAAGTCATAAAATAATAGCACTGTTTCAGGTATTTTTTGTGTTGTCATAAAATGCTCTAGAGATCTGAGTCGAACGGCTGAAAAGCTTTAGGCGAGATGGCGATAGTATATGTTTGCCGCCGTTACTTCACGACTAAAAAACGGTTAAAAAATTTTTCATGCCTGTATGTCTGTACATTAAATCACATTTTTATAACATTAAGAATATTAAAAGGGCACTAAATCGCAAAAACTCAATATATACAAGTGAAAAATTTTTCTCGTTTAACTTACGTAGCTGGCAGACACTGAACGTTTTTCCATATGCCTCTGCAAAAAAAATTTATTCAGCTCATAACAAGGCAGCAGCTGTTAAGCAGGAAGTACATAACACGCGTTCAACGCGACGCGCGTTCTACGCGTTTTTCAACTCAAGGTACATGCAAAGCGTTTTATGCGCCAATGTTTATAATTTGATCAGCTGTATACGCAACCTTGTTAAATATATTACAAAATACTTGTCATATTTTTCGTGCGATTATTTTATGACTCTATGACTACAGTGTGAATCCCCCAATTATATTCTATTAGAACGATTATGGGCCCGAATAATTGACATCTCTAGTGGCAATGATTTCTTGAAACTTTACCTATGAAACAAATAAATTTAAAAAATCCGTTCTCTTTAAGTGAAAATACCTTATTTTTCTGTATCATGTCCAAGACTAGTTTTATTATAATATGCAATTTTAGTCTCAATTTTTCTTTTCCATATATGTACGTATACTGTCTTTGTCCAAAGTCTAAGTAGACATAATTTTCACACAATGGCATTATCATTTGTTATTCCGTATTTATTTTAAGCGTATTAAAGTTCCTCTTCATCGTTTATATGTAAATGCGAGCAATTTTGAATATCAATTTACTCTTTACTTGACAAACCTGTGTGTGCATTTTGTATGGCGTTGTGTGCGATAATAAGGTGTCAATTTATTAATCGTAAAAGGTGCAACCGTATCACTTTAGAAATTCAATTCATTCATATCGGAAAAAATGTACTATTGATGATCTTATATATTTATGAATATGCTTATCGGTTAAGCTAAATGCCATTTCAATTTATGGCAATTTATCAAGATTTTATTACAAGGTTAGATGTGCAGCAGTGAATACACGGGTACAATAAGCAAAATGTTATATGCAGTCTTGCCTGGGTCAGCTTTGTCCATATACATTTTTTGCACCAGCATAAAGAGGTGGTAAATATTTTGACAATTGCTTACAAATTTAATACAAATTTGCTATTGAAATCTTAAAAGTTTTGTTCAAGTGTTTTTTATGTTTAAAATGATGGTTACTTTTTCAGCATAGACTAAGCAAAAATTTTTGTTTAACTAATATTATTTGACAATCTTATGTACTTATATATCAAAGTATATGAAACATAATCTTCAATGTGTTTTTCAATGCAGAGTATTGTTATATAAGCCCAGTCTTATAATGTAGGCTCAAAATTGAACTGTCATCTGACTTATAAAACCGTTATTTTCTCGTCCTACGCAGCTATCAACTGTTTAAATAAAATATATTACTCATCAAATAATTACAAGTAAAAACCCTAACAGAAATTTATAACACTCTCACTTGTTTGCAAAGCGATGGAAAGGAAACAGAGACAATAAATACATTTATTTCATAGGCGTCAATCTCATCATAACAACCGTGCGATTTAGTGCAGCTGAGTCAAATTCCGAACAGTTAATAAAAGCCTTTGAAAACATATTTTCCTATTATTCGTTAAGATATAATATATTTTCGTACCCTTTTGTTGCAAAACTGATATATTTTCTCATATGTGTAACTCGAATCGAAGGAATACAACATTTTATAACCTGTTATTTTGAGATATTTAATACCCCCCCTGTACAAAATCATGAAACAAATAGTTGTTTCTTAATCGGTGTTTGTGTATACAAACGAATGAAAACAAACAGATATTTTTATGATGCTCACTTTTTCTTTCAGTAACAGACACAGTTAGTGTATTGAAATATTCCAATTTTATGGGACAAATTGTATAATATATTGTCTGTCACCTTAAGGAAGGGATTAATTATAAAAAGTGAAATTGAGAGGAAGAAAAATATATAGGCGTTGAAAATAGAAAGCACAAATGCATTTTTCGACTACATATGAGACAAATTGTATCGCCAATTGCCATTATACACAAAGAAATTACTTCTATTCAGCAGGAAACTACAAAGGAAGTTTAAGGCATTTGCAAGAAACTCATTTCTTATGTTTGTGTCAGAAAGGTTTCACTCTCACCTAATGCTGCGTATACTATATTAGTTAACAATACACAGATGCGAGGGCTGTTTCGACACATAAGCGTTTTATTATAATCTACTTTAAGATCAATGCGTATGTCCAGGAGTTTTGAAAGTTTTTCTTGTTTCTAAATAATATATGATCTCAAAGACGCTCAAAACAGGCGTTTTTTAATGTTATGATCTCTTTATTCCATCTTATATATGGTGGTGACGCCAAATAGTCGCTGTTAAGCCTTGTTTTAGTGAAAATGAGAGCCGAGATTGCAGTGACAGGAATATGACAATGGAGATCTTGTCTTGTGTGATTTCAGCAAGACGGTACATGGTGCATGAGACGATTTCCATATCAAAGACATTCTATTGTTAACTGGCTTGGAGATCACTTTTCAGGATTTTATAAAATCCTTTTGAGAATTAGGTGGAAACGATTTCTGAGCTCATGTCCGATATCCGTGGCATCATCGCTGAAATACAGACACTTGTTTTCAATGTTATGGAAAACTCATGGAAAACTAATTTCGCGTCATCAGAGGTGTGGAGTGTCTGAAAGATATATTATTCCATACTTCATCGGGATATGTCTTCTTTACAATCTAATAAGAAATCATAACTATCTCAAACAATAAGTGACAAGACGGCGCCACATATTAGATAATTGCTCTTGCAGCTAGTGAAACTGATTGGTGATTGAATTTTTGTTGTTAGACAAATAAAGTTTAGTTTTACACATTTTCCTTTCTTCTGTTTTAGACACAACTGCCGTATTCCATAATATAATCACCTCAGATCGTTCCCACAAATCTCCGCTAAGTGAAATATATACTCCAATTCTAAATCAAAATTCCCTGGGAGTTTTTCCCTATTCTCAGTTCTCCTATTCCAATGCAAAATCTTCCACGAAAATTTTCCCTACGTCCCGTTTTCTAAATAAATTTCTAATTGGGAAACTCTTTTCTGGGAATAGATAGGTTTTCTTGAAGCCACAATAAAGCCACAAACATTATGATATTTTCGATTTTCTAAACTATTTACTTATTTCATTTACGACGAGCAGACTACAATTAAATAATTACTTAAACTCTTATTGACTATAAAGCAGTTTGAATGGACAAATTCAAGGTATCAGTTGTGCGAAAAAATAACACTAAACGGATTTAGCAAGTCTTAGAGGCTTAAACTCTTAAAATTTGAAATGTCGCTACAATAACCTTTGAGAGGTTGAACATATATCAATACTATAAGGGCCAATTTATTCCTCAACCCTCATAAAACCAGTACAAATTTGAAAACAAATCTTTAAAATATTTTACATAAAACTCCACAGACAATTTAACACATTAAAGGATTTTGCCACAGATTTTTAATGGAAGAGATTAAAGATTATTTAATGGTTATTGTGCTTAATATATAAAGCATTATGTTCAAATATATGAAAATATATAAAGCATTATGTTTAAACATTGCTTCTATTCAATTATTCATTTTACGTTCAATTTCATCCTGACTGTACCTGTATATGTTTTACTTTCGTAATTTTCGCTGTTGTTGTAGTTTAGCTTCTTGAAAGGAATATATCCTATCATGTGTGTACTGCTAAGAGGCAATTGATTATCCCAACGATAGGACATGCAAACATACATTCTCTTGTTCACATAAGAATTGCATGTCTGCATGTTTTCCTTGAAATTCATTATAGGGAGAACACGTTTGGTCTTTGGAATTATCTTTTTCTCAATTTAATGCTCCAGTGGACTCCTTTGCGTTTGACTAGCACGTGGCTTCTTTAGGAGTAAATTTTTTTTAGTACGTGTTTAACTCTTTTCAACATTATGAAACACAACATGATTATCATTATTTATATCTAATTTCAAGATGATATGCAAATCGTAACTGAAAGTATTGTTTTCTTTGTGTCTCTTGTACAAATTCCTATCATTATTATATAGTTTAATAGAGAAGAGCACAAGTTATGTTGTAGTTTCTAGGGACTTCTTATGAATTGCTATCAAACGACCATATGTTTGTTCAAGGAATGAAATTATTTTAAAGTGTCATCCCTCAAATGTCACCCAAAATATAAATTTTGTTAACAAAGAAAAGAAAAACAAAACGTCAATAATTATCTGCATATATGTATGTATCTCTAAATATAGTAACTAGGTCATTGAGTAGCAAATTCATTGACAACAGATGGGTTCCTTCGCCATTTCCCGTATAATTACTTAAAATTGTGTATGTATAATAATCAAGAAAAACAAAGTTATAAACTTTAAGTGCCATTTACTGATTCACGGACAAACGAAGTAGTTATTTAAGTTACATGTACATACACATATCGTTAACCTATTATTAGTTATCGGAAAAGGTATTCTATATGAACATTATATATACCCCATTCGAAGTCCGAAAACCGTTTCGCGTGATATTAGGCATTCCTTATGCTATATATAAAATAATTTTAAATATAATAAAACTTTGTGGGATTCACGGTATAGTCATAAGTCATAATCATAGCAAGTAATATTATGACTGGTGTTAATATTCCGTCATAAATAAGTGTCCCTACAAAGGATTACCGGTTATGTAACTAGTTAGTGATATATTCGGTTATATTCCTTAAAAAAACTAATTGAATCTCTCTTGCTATCATGTGACCTTGTATACTTGAACTGTTGAATCTACTGCCTCGTTTCATTGACTGTAACTTGTCAGTGAAACCTAAAATTGGTTATATATAACTTGTCAATTAAAACTGAACTATTTGTTTGCACCAACTACTCAAGCAATTAACATATGTAAATGAAACGGCACAATTTGTGTAATAATTGAAGGATTTGACGTACAAACAAATACAAAACAAGAAAAACTACATTAAGAACTAGGGAACGACAATTACTATCGATATACTCGTATTCCTTGGAGCTTCAAACTGATTACAATGCCGAATAAAAAAAACAAACTCTATTATTGAAGTCCACTTTCATTTTTAGGTGCTTAGTGATATAGTTTCTTAATATTGCACAAACTATAGGATATAGTGATGGCATTTTATTCACCTGGGTGCTAAGTTCATAGCAGAATTGTTTTACCGACCCGCAAATATTTTGGGATTCACTCACAATTTAAGTATCAATTACTATACTTATTATTTCTTGTATATCTTCAAAATAAAGCCTACGTAACTTGTTGATGTACATAAAATTTTAGATTTTTCTTTGATTTTGTTATATATAAATGATATATAAGAAGTATTGTGAAAAAACAAAGCAAATGGAAATCTCTATAAACAATGTTAATCATATATTCAAGTGTATTAGTGAATGTATTGTAATAAAAATTTTGTAGGGGTGTTATTTTATATTTGGTATGAATATCCCAATTATTTTGCCACTGTTTGGAGATTACACCAAGTTATTCATAGAAAACATACTTTTAGCAGATATATATTTAAACAATAAAAAGAATGAAAAATAATGTCAAAAAAAAAAATATATATATATATATATATATATATATACATATATATAATTATATTATGCATATATATACATATATATATATATATATATACATATATATAATTATATTATGCATATATATACATATATATATATATATATATATATATATATATATATATATATACATATACCAATATACATACATCAATGGAATCCTCTCTGTATTCATTTAAAATTAACAGGCTAAGATTCTTGATGTATTGCATTCAGATTTATATATATACAATATATCTATTGCACGAAATAAGGTAGATGTCAGTCGTTTTAGGCGTTTATTTCTAACTTTCTTTTCTATATGAAATTAAATTATTGTTCATCAAATGATCTTCCAGATTATAAAACAAATATTGTTAGAATTATGTATACCCTTCATAAAAAAGTGAAAGGGTAAATATACTAAGTACAAACCTAAATATTATTTAGGTTTGTCATTCCGTGTGTAATTTCTTCGATATTTATATGGGACCCCATAAAGTCTGTCTGTCGGTATTTCCCCAGCCCTCAGAAGAGCTAGGGACTTCATTCTTCGACTGATGGATTGCAAATGAACTTAAATAAAGTGGTACTGAGAAAAATCTGAAATAAGGTTCCAGAGCTGGGAAGCTTACACCTGTTTCTCGACGCAAAATTAACACCAAAAACCAATTATTTTTTTTTGTAAATTAAACCTATTTCATGCTTTGGGAAGCCTCAATTGTCTATTTAAATTTATAACAAATAAAATTGTTCCAGGGATGGGAAATTTAAAGTTTTTTCTTGGCACATTCGGTGGTACACATAATAGCTAAAATGTTTGAGAATCTTAAGTTTTTCGTTAATAAAACCGTTTTATACACCATGAAGATTTGCTTGATGAAAAAATTTTTACAAATTCCCATCCAATGTTGGGAAATTTAAATTTTTATACATTAACATAACCAAAAAGCAACTAACGTCATTTTTTCCTGGTTAAATTTATTTTTTATTCTGGCAAAGCGAAAAAAAAAAAAAAATCTAAATTTCGATTCCAGGGTTGGATAACTGCAATATTTTGTAGTACATGAAGTGACAAAAATGGTTAAATATTTGTAGTTTTTCTTAAATAAAACCGCTTTATACATTGTGAAGATTTGAAGGGATGGGAACTTGAAATATCATATATATATATATATATATATGTATGTATGTATATATATATATATATATATATATATATATATATACATATATGTATATATATGTATATATATATATATATATATATATATATATTAAATAAAAAGCAACTAACGCAGTTTACTTACTAATTAAAACAATTTTTTTAATTCAGGACAAACAGAATTAATATCAAATATAAAAAAAAAAAATCTAAATTTCGATTCCAAATTTAAAGTTTTTCTTAAATAAATCAATTTTATGCCTCATTAAGAGTTGTCTTGGTAAAAAACAAAAACAAGGATCGGATATTGAAATTTTTTTATGCATGAAAGTAACAATTAACGTCGTTTATTTCCTAATAAAAACAATTTTTTAATTTATAAATCACAAATTTGGTTTCAAAATTAAAAAAATAACCAACTTTTGATTCCAGGGTTGGATAACTGCAATATTTTGTGATAAATAAAAGTGACTAAGATGTTTACGAGCTTAAATTTTTTTTAAATAAAATTATTTCACGCATCAAATTAAGTTGCATTGGTAAAACACACAAACCAAATTAAAATTTCGTTTCGGAGGTGGGAAATTGATCGTTTTATACATAAAAGTAACCAAAAAGGTAACTAATTAAAGCAATTTTTTAAATCAGGAAAAAAAATTTGTATTAAATTTTTAAAATAAATCAAAATTTCGATTTTAGAGTTGGGTATATGCAATATTTTGTATCACATGAAAGTTACCAAAATGGTAACAAATTTTTAGTTTTTCTTAAATAAAACCGCTTTACACATTACGAAGATTTGCATTGGTAAGAAAATTTTAAAAACTAAAACTTTGTTTCCAGCGGTGAGAAATTTTGAATATGCTTTACTTATAAAAGTAACAAAAAAATGCAACTGAAGTTGTTTGTTTTCGCTAACTAAAATATTTTATAAACTAGAGAGCACAAGATTGGTACTTAAAAATATATGTAATGCCAGACGTACGTAAACACAAATGAAGTCAAATCAGTTAATAGAAAGAACTACGAAGCAACATCCAATACTGTTTAGGTTTATTCTAAAAAATTCAAAAAAATAACCTGAAATAATTTTGTCTAATGTGATTTTTATGTATATATACATATATGTTCTTCATCTTAACAATGAGCAATTATGACATATTAATAACGGACAAACAAAAAACTCTCAAATAAAGACACTTTTCAACTAAGATTAGTTATTGAAGTGAAATGATATAAAGAAATCATACATATTAATAATAGTTGTCTTAACCCTCATACGTTCCTCAAAATATATTACAGTAGAGTCCCTCGGGTGAAATATCACCCATATGTAATATTTACTGATTTTTTAATGAAAATATTTGTTCTTCTTTCATTTAATTCAACTTTTTTATTTACATATGTTTTTAATTTTCAGTCTTTAATAAAATAATAAATTAAACAATAAAAACAACTTAAATCATCCATTAAATTCAACCGGATATTAATATCACAAACAAAAATGCAGCTAAATATAGTAAAAATAAAAAATAACTAAAAATAATTACAATAACTAACTAATTTTTCTCGTTGCAATTGCTGCATACAAAATATGCAATTTTGTGTTGCCCGCAAATAAATTTTTGGCAGGTTGCACATGACGAATAAGCCTTCCTATCATTTTTCGGGCAAATCTCACATCGAGAACCCGAACTTAGCTTTCTTCTTTTCCCATTTGATGACGTAGACGGCTCATTGCTAGTTTGACGTATGATGTTCACCAACGTAATTGCAGAATCTGACCTTGGCAAATGAGGACGCCGCTGAATTTCCGCTTTGACTAATTCCATTCCTAGTTCATGAAGAAACAACCTCCTTTTGTGTAGTTTTCCTTTATTCCAATCGTTGTTCATTTCTTTCCACAAAACGTACGCATTTACTGCTGATATGTCAATCATATTACAAAACAATGCTTGGGGCCATCGATTAGTTTTTCTAATCCACCAGCTGATCTAAGGTGTCTACCCCGGCTTTAGTTTTATTATAAAATGCTATAATCTCAGGCAACTTATTTCCTTCATTCAATACAGATTTTTCATGATGAAGCGTACTAAGGGCGTTGACAATTTTATATTGTTTTGGAACGTATTGCACCAGTGAAATCTTGTCGTTGAAAAAGAACATGCTAGAGAAAACTGCACGCTTACGAAGTTCTTTTTTCGTTGATTGCGGCAAAAACGTTTTATTGGTCCGAACTGTGCCCACAATAGTGTTTTTTCTTTTTAACAACTCAAGTGCAAGTTCATACGATGTAAAAAAATTATCACACGTTATATTTCGTCCTTTTAGATCTCTGATTAGGTCTAGAACCACTCTTTGGCCTTGATTTCTTTCGGGTGCTGCATCAGGAGCTGACTTTCCAGTGTATATTTGCAAATTCCATGCAAAATTTGTCACACTGTCACACAAGACCCACAGTTTTATGCCGTATTTTGCGGGTTTCGACGGCATGTACTGCTTAAACGGACATCTGCCTCGGAATCCCAATAGTTGCTCGTCAACTGTAACGTTTTCATGTGGGATATAAATACGTTGTTGATTATCTACCCATTTATCCCACAGCTCTCTGATTGGAGCTAATTTATCACGAGCTCTGCGTTCACTTCTGCTGTTCTTATCATCAAATCGAATGACTCGACACAGTCTTTTGAATTGCTTCAGTGACATTGTTGATCGAAATAAAGATCTTCCTGTTTCTTCACTCCACAAGCTTTCAAGTGACTCACCATGTGATTTATACACACCAGCCAATGCAAGTAGGCCAAAATATGATTGTAATAAGACATCATCAATATCTTGCCAACCATTTCCATAAACGCGAAGCCCCTCCACATTTGTATACTTTATAATAATTTTTCGTAAATTTTCTGGAAAACATATAAGAAAAGCGTCTTTTATACTAGCAATGCGACTTGAAGCATAATAAGTCATTCCAACTCGATCGCGGATAATATTTTCTGCCCATGTTCGTCCAACAGATCTTGACACGTCAGTAGACCACGTAAATTTTTTATCTTTAGACAAAATGCTTGTTTGAGTGCGTACATCTAATTCTTCTTCGTCGCTTTCATCACTAGAAGAATGCGGAATTTCTGCAATAAACTCAACGGGAATATCTTCTTCGGAATCTGATACAGAGCCCTCTCCTGCATCACTTTCTTCCCAACTTTCCATTATCTGTTCAATTTCGTCACTAAACAAATACTAAGAAATTCACCATCTTTTAGTTTTTCAATAATAATTTTATTCCTCAATAATATTTTTATTTACCTTCCTATTTATGGACATATTCGGTGTTTTCTTACTAAGCGCAGAAAGTATAGTGTTTCAAAAATAAAATTGCCACAACCTGAACTTGTTTTCAAATTAATTTTTTAAAACGGGGAAAAACATAGCTTTACATTAAGAAAAACATGTGGTTGAACTGTGATGCCAGATATATTTAATTTCTTTCATAAAGGTTACTATAATAAAATAATTATTACACAATTTCCTTAATGGGTGAAATTTCACCCGAGGGACTTTAACGTAATTTTTCAAATACTTTCGAAATTATTTATTATGTAAAGAAAATTTTTGGTTATTTTAATGCAAAATCCTAATTTAGAAAATTAGAAATAGTTTCATTTGTATTAACTAAAATTTGTAAAAGATATATGGCTTTAAAATTGAAAATGGGTGAAATTTCACCCGAAGACCGTATGAGGGTTAAACAGCATGAAACATACAAAATTTAGGATGTCAATAGATGAGAAATATAATGTATGTTGTGACATTCATTACCAGTCTTGTTACCTCAATAACGCATTTCGATTATCTGGGTTCATTTTTTGTGTTTCGCAAAATGTTTTCAAAGATATAATTTAGTTGTTTGTAAAGTGGATTTTTCACCAAAAATTTCAGGCGTTTATTTTCAAATATTAAACATTCTAATGAAATGTGTTAGTTTGAAGAGCTCAGTACCGATGTACAGAAGTTGAATTTAGCATGAATTGCACTCTTGGTTTTAAAAAATATTAAAGAATATAAAATACAAGTCATTGAATATATTAATAAATCAAAGCAAACTGTATAGGAATTCCTGTAGAGTCATTGTACGTATGGTGTAATAGTTCAATTAATATGAAAAATTTAATGAAGTCGTCATATAATTTTGCGTAAATAAAAATCATTGTTTCAAATTTTCGTTCGATATTCTTGAGAATTGCTGAATATTAGAATTTTCAGACCATCCTCAATGAGATACACACAAACACTTTCGTTTAGATAGAATTTTGTGAACATCATACTTGTGCATCATATTCGCCATTGTTTTTCAGCACTGGAGATAGTGAGATAGACTAAAGATATCAAATGGTTGTTATTGGATTGATTTTAATCAGTTTTTTGGTTTGGTGATGCCGGTTTTTAATATCGTTCATAAAAATGTGAGATGGTATATGTATGTATGTAGGTTTTTGGAATAAGCGATGTCGGCATGTTTGAACGTGAAATCGGTTTTCCGAAGCCCCCAGGCGAGCAAGAGACATCATTCTTGGTATGATAGATATGGCGTCCAGTATATGTAAATTACTTGAGTTATATCCAAGCTACTTGTAAAACACCATAACGCCGCCATATATGTTACAAGACATTCAAATATAGGATTCCATCCCGTTTTCGATATTTACATATAATGGTATGGTAATTTTCTCCAAAGTATATTAATGCCATGATTGATGTATTGGAAATCCTGCTCAAAAGACCGCTGTCAAAAATCCGCAAGATATAGTTCTAGTGCCATAAAATTTAATCTTATATTTGGCATATAAAATTAAGTGACTAAAACTACTTCATGTTTTTTGTCAATTGTACCAATTTTTGACTTTAGGAAGAATTAAATTGGTATTAAAAATCAAGAAAACAAATCCAGGATTGAGAAATTAGAACTTTTTTGGTGTCTTAAAATAACCAACTAAAACCATTTTAATACCCTTCACAAAAAGTGAAAGGATATATTTAGGTTTGTCATTCCGTTTTTAATTTTTGCGATATTAATATGGAACCCCTTTAGGTATATATATATATATATATATATATATATCTATATATATATATTCTGGATCCCTATATATATTCTGAAGCCGCCTGTCTGTACGTGAAATCGGTTTTCCACAGCCCCAGAAGAGACTTCGTTCTTGGAGTAATGGATTGGAAATAAACTTTAATATAGTGGAAGATGACACATATTTCTCGAAGCATTGTTAATACCAAAAGCCAATTATTTTTTTAGTTGTTTGTAAATTGAAACTATGCTTTGGGAAGGTTCAATTGTCTATTAAAAACTAAAAATATAAAAAACTTTTTTCCCAGGATAGGAAATTAAATTTTTTTTGCACATTTAGTATTTTGTAGAACATGTAACAACTAAAATGTTTAAAAAGTTTAAATTTTTCTTAAAGAGAAATGCTTTATACATAGTATATATATATATATATATATATATATATATATATATATATGTGGGTGTATATATATATATATATATATATATATATATATATATATATATATTTTATTATATAGGAAGAACAAATTTGGAATCATAAATTTAAGAGAATCTTAATTTCGGATATAGGGTTAGATAGATATATTGGTTGGTAGATATATTGGAAAGTATTTAAAAATCTGCAAGTTAATGATAAATTCCTGTTTTCAAATATCGAGTTTTCATCATATTAGGTCCTTGAAAGATAATTCTGAGAAACCGTCACTATGTCTGATGTACGTGTGTATATAATCCGCTTACAGCTTTTGAACAGTTGAGCCGAATGAAAACAAACTTGTGGTGTTCCGAAGAGCATTGCGGAACTTAGATTTCCTGTGAACTTAATCCAATTCGTATTGGCCAATTTCGCGACATCTTAAAACGAACCTTAAAAATTAAACATTGCTGAAAATGATTTGTTTCGAATAAATATTCTTCGGCTTCACCGATCGATTTCGTAACCTAACCAGCTCTTAAGATTTATGTAATTCATTGCATTTCAACTGAAAGTCGGCTAATCCGTTCGTGAGATATCGTGAAATAGAAAATTCGTAATAAGTGGTTTATTCGAAAAACTCCGAAATTATATATCTGATCGTAGGAACCGGTTGATTTGAATATTATTATATAATAATGTTTTCGCGCGAATAGCTCAAAATCATAGAATGACACCAAAACTAGGTTACCAATGCCTTGAAGTTAAACTTAGCGGGAAGTTACAGACACGATCCATATGGTCAGCTTTTTCATTATATTTTTTGACGTTTAAAAGACAATTAAGCCGTCAATATATTGCCAGTGGTTCACAGCCGATGTCAATTTTCGTTTCCACAGACATATTCGTATAAAAACAGTTATTAAAAGAATAGACAAAAGTGTTGACTTGGAGACACTCAGTCTTTGGGTTACTTCAAGGTATATATAGTATATGAACATATGAAGGCATACATAAATATTTATTTACGTACATGCATACTAGATGTGCACATAAACATAAAAATTTTTATGTACATACATATTAATTAATAGCTTTTAATAGCTTCAAATCATACATATGCATATGTTAACATAATCGTATGTCTGTTATAAATTGTATATTAATACAAATAAATTTATATTATTTATAGGCCCACTTATAGATCCATATTGTCAGCTAGAATTATGCGGCTCTCCTATCCTAGAGATAATAATAATATTACAATGTTACATATTTATTACGAAAATTCATATAATTTAATGTTAAATAATTTTTAATATTCATTTCCGAAAGTTTCACTGTCAGTTGAAACGGTTGAAGGGTATATGTATGTATGTATGTATATTCAAATTTATTGTATTGTGGATTGAGTGTTTTCATGTCATTTGTTTTTTTTTATTTTGATTTAGTTTA
>OY776280.1:47760852-47773352 GCA_963675445.1 Linnaemya vulpina | reverse complement strand
TCTCGCTTTCTTATACAAACCATTTCTTATTCCATCGAATGAATTGTTGAGTATCTGGTATTCTCTAATTCGATAACGAATAAACATAATCGAATTTTCTAATGAACGAACAGTTACTCGAGTGCAAGTTTGCGAGTTTTTACACGCGAGCAAAGGAGTACTCGAATCAACATATTTGTATAAGAAATTGAATGGTAGAAATGTAAATTTAAATCCTTTTAGTGAAATTTAAAGACAGCTATTACATATTTATTTACTCTAAGGGCCATTATTACAACTTGGCGACAAAGTTGGTGGTAGTAAATGCCAATGTTAGCGTAACAAGTCGATAAAGTGGCCGGTAGCAACTTTCCATTATTACAACTTTCGGGTAATATTAAATGTATATTTCTTATTGTGTGGCAATACACATATTTAAATTAAAGGAAAGTTGCAATAACGAAAATGTATTTATCCGACCGATAAAATCTCATTTTTAAGTCCAACATTTTGGATAAAATTTTGCTATATTTATGCATTTTTACTCACTCATTACTTGGCACATTTAAGACATCTGCAGTATTTCGTATTCTTTTCCTTTTTAATATTGATGCTTTCATTCTCGTCGGAATCCGAAGAAGGCGAATAAAAGAACAAGCTGGGATTAATTTTTACTTTTGATCTTATAATTACATAAACATCTAATGTTTATAATTTACACCTTAACAATTTTAAATATGTCTTTTTTACGTTTTTTTCGGTAAAATGGTTTTGCTTAAAGATTTTACAACACTTAAGCTTCAATTCCATTCGTTTCGTATCGAGCAGCATCATATATCGCTATCGAAGTAATTTTCGATTCGCGTTTTATTTCGATCACGAATAACAGAACTAGCCCCCAGGATTACAAGGATTTCAGAAAATCCAAAAAGGCTACTCAGGAACTAAAATATGTAATACATTCTTTGGAATATTGAAATAACTTAATAAACGAATATATTTTTATTGCCAATCAAACATATTTTATATATTAGAAACAAAATCAAGAAGATGATTGCAGGGTTGGAGAATTGAATAATTTTTTTGTAGATTGATGTATTGGAAATATTCCTAAATAGATAAGCACTGAGCATCAGCTTTTATTTGGTACATAAAATTATTCATCTAATACAAATTTTTTATTATTTAGCCGATTTTATACTTCAGGAAGAACTAAATTAAGCCAAAAAGAATATATATATATATATATATATATATATATATATATAGATATATATATATATATATATATATATATATATATATATACATATATATATATATATATATATATATATATATACACACACACATATATATATATATATATATATATATATATATATATATATATATATATAATGGATAACCCTTTGTATATAAAAAAGATGATTTAAGGCTTGGACAGTTTTAACTTTTTTTGACACAAAAGCAAGAGTAAAGATGTTATATAAGATTCCGCATAGCTGAATATAGCGCACTTTTATTTGTTTATAAAAAAACACGCAAAACTTTCATGAATATAAAAAACAAACTAAGCATGCAGACGTATCTTGAAGACGAGTGACAGTGACAGATTTCTTCGTTTTAGGAGACGTAGGTCTGTATTTTGAAAGATTTTAAAGATAATGTGACATTTGACACCTATTTTTGGTGGCCTAGCAATGTCTATATGTATATCATTGCTGCTTTACCAAGTCGTCATTAGACTTCACGCACTGGTTGTGACAGTTCCAAACCTATCATATTATACAAAGACTTTTAAAAGTCATTTTAGAATTCACAAATGATTTTTAAAAACAGGGATCTGCTATGAAGATTTGCGTATCAGAACGCGGAATTGCAGTCCTATGTGTCTCTTTATACTGCCAATGCATATGCAGTGCTATGGACTTTCATGGTCCGCAGCTTTTTCGCTCTTTGCACTAACAGTTAGGTTCTCGCTCTGTCTTCGGTTTAAGGTGGAACTGCAAAGTTTCGAACAAAAATTAAAAAACTTATTCGAATATTAAATGATTTTTATCCGAATGAGAAAATTTTTTTCCAGCGTACTTGTGGATATAAAATGAGCCAACAAATGAGCTTCTCTGAGGAATTGCTACTACAATTCCAACGAAAAGGATTATATAATATGATATTTGGCAGATACTAGTGTAAATCGCTATCATTGCTACTGAGGTGACCAGCATTGGCTGTACCCTTGCCATTTAAACAGGTTAAGATTGTACGACAACAAACTTTAATGACGTTACACGTTTAGAATCAAATATGGTTGGAAGTCAAAAATTCATTTTGAAATTCAGTGTAACTTGGAAATGATAAGACCATCTTGTTGGCATATTTTAAACGAAATACCGTCCATTTAATTGTAGAAAAATCTGCGTTTTTATACTGCATTTTGCTATTGTTTCATACATTTATCGTTGCAAAAGCGGTCACAATTATTATGAAATATTTTGCATGACATCCGAAGAAGTTGTGCAATTTTGCCTACGAAAACTGTTTAAAATGTTTTCTTTTATTGAAAACAACAGATGTTAGATTATTATCTTATTAGTGTCCCTCATTGTAGCTGATGCCATCTTCCACTCTTGGTCATTGTTTAGAAGCAAAACAGTAGAAAAGTAAACAATTTGACGTGGTTTGTTTCATCTGCTGATTTGGTGCTTATGATTTTGAGAGATTTTCTCTTCTTCCTAAAATAAGAAAAGAATTTTAACAATATATTTTTAAGAATTGTTACTTTGCAAAGGGAAGCACGTGGTATAAACATTATCAATAATGATAAATGATTTCTGAGCCTGACATATGCAAGATAAATTTAAAATCTCGGCTAAAAGTATGAAAGTACTATGAGAGAAAAAACTAAGATCTTAGTGCTGAGATAAAAAAATTTCCATTATTTAATTAAATAATTTCTGTTATGAATCTAGAAGAATATTTTGTTTACCGTGTTTTAATTTTTTTATGTTAAAGCGACCTACATTCATTTTCTTATATAGCATTTCATATATTCCTGTACATAATTCATTGCTTTGCACTATTTTTCGGGGCGTGAATAATTTCTTAATGTGCTGTTCCGTGATTTCTTTATTACTTTTTTTTATTTTGTAATATTTTTTTAAGGGTTGTTTCTTTCTTGCAAATGATCTTATATGTTATTTTCATTATATAATTTGTATATATATAGTAAATTAAATATTTTCATGAGTCATTTTATATTTTAAAAATTTTTCCCATACCAATATTTGTTCTTATAAGTAGTTTAAATTAATGTGGTTTTAATGTCACGACTTATTTAACATTTTCGAAAGTTAATGCAAGATTAATGTTAATAATTTCTCTTGTCAAAGATATCAGACTAAATTTTCAATGTAACTTAAGACAATGCAAGCACTTTTCGTTTCAGTTTAAGGGCAGAAAAAAATTTTACCGTACAAAGAATTTGCATATATCATATAAAATTGTTGAGGCAAATCATATATATTTTCAACACAGTGACGCTACTCTATAAATATAATTTAAATTTAGATTTCATGCTGAACAAATACCAATTATTGAAAACACTTTGCTCTGCTCTGGCCAAATCCAGTGTGTCCGTCCCAAAGTTCATCTGAGCTCGATTTTTTAAATATATCTATTTAAATGTAGCATTGTTTAAGTAGCAACGTATACAGATGAAACCGCAGTACCATCCTCTTATCTCCAATTATGTGAAGTCTACAAGAAAAACCTGTGGATCAGTTGGAAACAATATATATATATATATATATATATATATAAAGTTGTTAAACAATATATATATATATATATATATATATATATATACATATATATATATATATATATATATATATATATATATACATATATATATATATATATATATATATATATATATATATGTATATATATATACATATATATATATGTATATATATATATATATATATATATATATATATTTATATATTGACGCGAGGCCAATGCCCACAGTGTGTATTGCATGTTTGGACACCTAATATGTAGAACTTCGAATGACTCAGACTTTCGTATGAAGTACATGACATACGGAAATTAAAAACATTTACATATAATTTTGAAATTACATATAATATATCTCTCGTCAGAGTAAAACTTAGTATAATCAGAATATGCAATTGGACGTTAAAAAATTCAATTCAGAATGTGGTGATTATTTTAACGAACATTTATATTGCTATATTAAATCCATTTCAGATTCACAGACTAATTGTTCTAACTTAGTTAAAATCTCAGAAAGACATGATGATAAATATTCCTAGGCACAAAGGAAGTCAACAAACAAACAGCAGAGCAGAACAGCTGTTTTCGAAAGTCGCTACACTTTCATCTTCAGTGCTCATGTGTATATTGTGTTTATCACCACTGTTTAGGTGGCGTAGTTGAATGTGATAACAGTTTTCTATTTACACAAATTTTATTGTGAAAAACAATCCGAGAACTGTGTCAACCTGATGTTAACACTTGTGTGTTATGATACCTGTGTTACCATTTGATTATTTTCTTCATGTCCCATTTTTCTGAATTTTTTGTTCCATTATACATTAAGTCAAACTTTTTTGGTTTGAATTTTATACTTAAGTACATGTGAACGTTTTTCCAATTTTCATTGGTGCTCAAGCCTTAGCTTAAATTTGTATGTGATGATTATTTTAACGAACATTTATATTGCTATATTAAATCGATTTCAGATTCAGAATATATTAAATCTTTCTTTTGCGCATTTCGCAAATCGTTGAAATTTGAAACTAAAACACCATTTTTTATATAAGTATATATTTTTTGGAATTGTCGTTTTTTTAACCTCTTTAATTTTATTTATGTGCTGATTCTTTTTTCCCAAACTCTTACTTAAAAATTCAAACTGATCAATTGAGGGGTTTAAGCTAGTTACTATGCGCATTCCACTGGTGCTGATGTAGATCATCAGGGAACCTTTACATAATAACTAAAGATATTTATTTCAAACATCCACTTTAATAAGGGAGAAGCTTAACACAAATATTAAATTCATAACAAGAACTCACCGATAACTTTTCCTTTTGTATATGCTTAAAAAATGCAAGTGCTTGTGCAAAATAAAACAACTTATGTTGTCAACACTCTAAATAAATTTTTTTATATTAAAAGAATTATAAGTTGTTGTTATTCTTTATTTCTCTTACAACTACAATTAGAGTCCGAAAAAAGCCAACCAATTGTACAACAAAAACTTAAGAAAATAATAAACGAAAAGTGATCAGTGAGTTCTTGTTATGACTTTGATATTTGTTTTGGGCTTCTTACTTATTAAAGTGGAAGTTTGAAATAAAAATCTTCAGTTATTATAATGCCCAATATATTAGTGGCTATTTAAATGTAGTTTATCTTTAAATAACATTTAAATATGAAATTGTGTTTTTTATCGTTAACTTAAATAAGACTTAAATGCCCCTCATTGGGGCATAAATATGTGTAATTTAAATCAAGCACAATAAACACATGACTTTGACTTTTGTTTATTTTAACAAAAAGAAAACATTGCGATGTTGAGAAAAATTCGCTAAGAAATTTTAAAAAGTTACGTAAATAAAGTTAATTATCAATAGAATAAAATCAATAAAAGAATATTTATTGTACAAATAGACTTTTAACACAATTGAAAAACTTAAAATAATATCTATCAAATAATAATATTGAGCTCGAGGCTTATTTTTATAAAAAGTTACATATTTATTATTTATATCTTCTGCATATCTTCTTCAGAATAACAAACAAAATTAAAAATTAATTATAATTTATTAATAATAACAAAATTTTTAATAACACAAATTTTTAATTTTTTTTTTGTTGTTATATGTTTTTTTATACAAATTTTGAAAAAACATTAAATAACAAATATATTAAAATTTGTATTATTAAAAATTTTGTTATTATTAATAAATTATAATTAATATTTTATTTTGTTTGTTTTCCTGAAGATGATATCCAGAGCATATCGAAATATCGAGATATAAATAATAAATATAGAACTTTTTATAAAAATAAGTGTCAAGCTCAATATTATTATTTGAAATATATAAAGAATCAAAGGCTAAAAAATTAGAACAATATATTTAAAATAATATTATGGCCAACACTTGAAATACTTTGAATTATAAGCAAACACCTGTTTTCCGAACAATGACGATTTTTGTTTACATATATTATTTCATATTTTTCGCATAAATTAATTGAAGTATGTATTTAAATCTGACTGTAATACTGAAAGCGTATTTTGGGAAAAAAGAATCAGCACATAATTAAACTTGAATTAACAATTATTTGTGTGAGGTATCTCAAATAATTTGTCGATGAAAGTTGTTTTGTTGGTTACACATTAAGCATGTCCATATCCTTGCACATTATTGATTCTTATACGAAATCATTTCTCAAATCAAAGCTTCTCAGCTTATGCAAGAGCTTTATTATGTATTTAGTTATTTCTAAGAAATCTGAAAATTGAAATTTTGCATTTATTTTACTTAACTAAACTTTCCCTTTGCAGCTTTGAATTAATTCTTCCGTGGTGATGACGTAATCAGGCTTTGTGGCAAAAGACAATTTGCTAAATTATGTTTATAAAAGTGAGTTCTTACATATAGAAACAATTACTTTCATCACTTATAATATAATATTTTTTCTATTATTTTGCATAAAAATCAACCTTAGTTTTATTAACGAAAAAGAAAGAGAACAAACAATTTTGTGGCATTCAACCAACACTTAATCCAAAGAGACTCTTAAATACTTCACAACTCATTATAAGAGGATTTCGAGTCATTAAATATGAAAACTTTACGAAAAGAAAACAAAGATTTTAATATTGCTGAAACACCAAAACATGCACACTCGCATTAAGCCAGCTTCAATATTTCCCACGTTAAATAAGAAGCAACCTAAAAATAATGCAGAGAATGGTTAACAACCGGCAAACAAATACAACGACTGTTCATCAATGAAAAGCAGCCCTGGATCAACATCACAGAATATTATTAAAATTCTTGGGGGAAAATATTTACATACACAAAATATATTGCGAGCATCTATCAGGCATAAAGTAAACAACTTATTCATGATAACAATTCTTCGCAACCTAAAACGGTATATGGAAAATATACGTCAGATTGCAGGACATGTCTAAATGAATGTGTAGCATGAGAAGATCCTTTTATTTTTTTTTTTTTTAATTTCTATGATCACAAGACACGATTTTCCCATCGTTCGACTCATTTCAATATACCTTCATGAGGGAATAAAAAACGGAGAGTGATAGAAATGTGTTGCTTTATAACGATTTTAACAGACAAAATTTTGAAAACAACAAACAACTCACAAACCCATTCACGTACATATATAAAAAAAATTGTATTATCAAACTTATTTCATGTCCTGCATGTGAATATACGCTTGAACGCTTTTGAAGTAAAGTGGGGTGTTGGCTGAACAGGGTTAAAATATATATTTAATGTCCTTTTTATTATTAAAGTTATATTACAGTCCATTCCAATTGACCACTGCTGTTGTGGAAATATAACTGCCTTTCTTTAAAAGAATAATACATACAAGAATTTGTACTGTTTTTGTTTGTTTGTTGTTGTTGCTGCAATTAAGGATCATTAACAGAGAACTCATTTATATTCGTCCACATGTTTAATGGATGTGTCCCATGTGCTCTGAGCCACCCAGCAAACTTTCCGCTTTCAAAAATTTTAACGTTTACTCTTGTTGTGGTCATTCTTGTTTTCAAAATAAACAAATATTTTGTTGTTGTTTAATGATCTGTTTATTATAATATATCATAAGATTTTTAAACAGCAGAGATTTTCGTTGATCTCAAGATGTACCTGTATGAATGTGTAGTGAAGCTTCTTAAATTTCCGTTGAAAAAAATTTAAATTTTCAAAAATTGCAAAGTTCTGTGTTTCGCCCAATTGTAAGCTCCTAGTTAGCTTCCCTGATTACTTCTGTGGCCTGTAGGTATATTTGTGTGTGTATGTGTGTGTGTGTGTGTGTGTATGTAAGTATGTTAGCCACTTTCAACATTAAAAGGGCTTTAGCGATCGATTTTACATTAAGCCACGTCGATCGGTACAAAACAGAAGGACGGGTCAAGGATGACCTTTATGGTTAACCGTTTCAATATATTCTTATATGGGGATCCCACTGATATTTTCTATTGTCCATATCTGTCTACAGTTTCAGTTCCAATATCGATATTATCATGGACTAAATATTTGTACATGTATTCCAATTACTTATGACACACATTTTACAGAGGAGACAAAAATGGTAATGCTTATTCAGTTTGTTGTTTGGCCATTAATTACCATTAGAGAGAGAGAGAGAGAGAGAGAGCCTAAAATCTAGAATGGCTAAAGTAGTTAACAGAAGTTCAAGACACCGAGTTGAAACCAGCAGTCAATGAAGATTGTAGTGTCGAGTTTTTCTGATCTTCTTTATCATTGCTGTGTTTATTATTGTAGGCTTACCCTAACGGCGAAAACATAGCACTTGTTGCTGGACATTGTCTACAGCGAATGATATCATTTACCAAAGAGCTTTATCTGTAAATTAATTTTCATCTAATTAATTTCAATTTCAAGGTATATGCAGCTGTTAATCAGAAAAAATATATGTGAGGTAAACTTTATTCAGTGACATAAATGTAACAGGAACTGAAATAAAACAAAACAAATCTAAATACCATGAATAATTCACTACTCTACACCAGATGTGGGTTAGAAAGATGAATATGCGTTGAGTTATGGAGTTATGACATAAGATTTTATAAGGATTATTCAAAATGATTTTTAGTCCAGCTCATAAGTAGAAGAATATAACGAAGAATATAAACAATTTTTTTTGCATTAAAAATTGAAATCGGAAATGCTAACAATAATACAGAAAGTAAGTAGGATAGATCCCAACTTCTAACTTGTTTTTCTACATGCAGTATAACTCTTATTATCAACATACTAAAAGGCTAAATAGTGCTCTACAGCTGGTTGATAGGCATGGAGTCCAGCCTATGACTTCCGTAGTAAAAGGACTGAGGAGGTCTAGACTCGACACCCACCAAGTACCTTGAGTGTTTGAGTCATTTGTAGGCAAGAAAGTATTACATACTAGGACATAAGTGGTCTGCTTTTTTAATAAAACCTGGAATCCTGGTCAATCTAACTTAATCTATTTAAATTAAAAATTTTTATTGTGTGATAAATACTATGTGATATTAAATGCATTCACTAATGCAGATCTGAAAATTCGATGCCACACAGATCGGAAACTGCCCAGTACTGATTTTCTCTATGAAACGTTTTTGTGATGAGAAGAAAATCTTATTATTTACCATTTTTTACTCAAATTCCGTTATTTTTGATACTAGAAAACAAATCATAGAGAAAATCTTCTTGATCCTATTAGGTTTTCTTATAAATTTTATAAAACAATAATTTCTTATTAATTTCATTGGGCTGTCTTATTAATTTCTTAAAAAAAAATTTGTTATAGATTCCATTAAGCCTACCTAATACTTTTTTTAATTAGGTCTTCCTTCTTGATTTCATTAGGTTTCTATTTGATCTATTTGATTTATCTTATTAATTTTTTTAATAAGAATATCTTCTTGATTATATTATATTCTTGATTATATAAATTGTTATTTCATGAATGCATATAAATGAACATACTTACATAATTATTGTGCGTGTTTGTGTAAGTGTTGCGTCGAACATCTCTAACAATGTATATGCACTTTAAATCAAACTTAGTTAAAAGTGGACAGGTAATAAGTCAAAAGTGGAAGACGTAATACAAATATTTTTGCTTAAAAAAAAGTTATTATTTCAATTAATTATATCTAATTAATAAATAATGGCCTCTATTTGGCAAAACGCATCGAAGAGTGAAATATAATATGGAAAACAAAATTGTTTTGAAACGGAAAGACGGGAAGAAAAATCCAACAGGAAAATTATTTTCTCTTTGGACTAATGTTGAAAAAGAAAACTCCGATGATATTTCTACCACTCCGGAGGAATCTTTTAATGATTTGCATAACGGTATGAACATTGAAAATTCCTTAAAGGTATATACATACATACATATGTATATACATCTTTATACATATATCTTTCTCTCTCAAAGATACACTTTTCAACCGAAAATGCTGGTTGCAGCACAACTGCAATCCAAGTGATCTTTTCTTTTCTGGAGTGAAACAAGGGAAGCTAGAATTGATGAGATACATAATGTCAGTTTTCGACGAATATTTTTCATAAATGGCCACGATACAATGATTTCTCGTGTTATGAACTTGTAAAGGTACCAACAGACGACATGTTTTTTACATGTGTTTTTTTAAGCTTTCGATTCGTATGTTTTTCTTTATGTCTGTCAATATTGGTTAATTTACATAAGGTTTATAATTTTTGGTCACAAACGTACATGTAGTATCACACATGACATCGGTCATGTTTGTTGAGAACAGCAGATTCTTTTTCAGTGCATAAATATCCATTTGATAAATGACTTTGCAGCCGTCGAAATATATTTGGTTCCGATGGTGAAATATTGGCGACGCATATGTATTTTCTTAATTTTTTTCTTTTTTAAACAAGACGTTGAGGTTGTATCTAAAAATCTATACATTTTTGGGCTCATTTTAATAAAACGACAACGTTAAATCAAAAAATATATATGTTTTATTTGTCTTGCAATATACTACATTCAGACGGCTAATGATACTGCACATAATCAACCGCCGACGAATATGTTTGCATGACATAGACATTTGGAGCTGTATGTTTAACGTAAGAAAATAGAGCACGCTCTATTTCAAATAATGTCTTATGACTTTTGTCATGTTTTTACACAAGCAATGTTTTAAAGGTAGCACACGACATGTTTCCGTTTTTATATGTAAATTGTGACACATACAATGTGAAAAATATGTCGTCTGTTGGTACCTTAAGGGTTGGCGATTTTGACGTTTTTTATAATTATATTAATTTTTTATATTAATTTAAAAATTTTGTATTATATTTATACCTACTGAGTACTGAATTAGTTTCTATAGAATTATTATTATATATATTATTTATATTTATATAATTTTCTTCTAAATACTTATTAGTGAATTTATTAATAAAAATCCATAACATCAAACAAACTCAAGAAGTGTTATTAAAAAAAGAAAAAGATAGCCTAATAATTTTAAGAAGAAAATCTTTTTGAAAAACAAAAAGAAAACCTAATAAAATCAAGAAGAAACTCTTTTTGGAAAAAACAAGAAGATTACCTAGTAAAAACCATAAGTTTTATTCTTGATATTATCAATTAGATTTTCCTTACTAAAACAATAAGAATTTCTTCTTGAAGAAAAACCATAGAGAAAGCTTACTAATTTTGTTCTATTTTATTAGATATTTTTAAGGTACTGTTTTCTCTGTGCAAACCCAGAGCTGTAGTATGTATTTTCGGCCAACCAATATTACTATGTCTTGAAATAACATGTTGTGGAAAGAGGCCTCGCAGTAATTCCATTGTTTTAACGATTAAAACACGTTGGTTTATCGAATATTTTTCCATAATAAATTTGCCACGAGTCTACTTTATGACTTCCAAATATGAACTGTCAAGACTATTGTTTACCAAAATGGCAGCAAAACAAAGTAGTTTACCTTCGCGGCGGAAACCGTGTACATATGTAAGTTAAGTATTCCTTTAATAGGAATACTAAAAAATATATTATTCACCTTTTTTCGTATGGTCTATGATCACCTTTATTGACTTAAAATTTTATTCTGATTTCAAAATTACAATTTACTTTATTTTTTTTTTTTTTATTTATATATATTTATATATAATTTATAACTTAAATCTAAAAATGGCGTGCTATTATTATTGTTTGCTGCAGACGCTGATGCAGGCTAAAATAATTAAATTAGTTCATAAACCTTTATTATTGTTTATATTACATAAGAGTTAAAGAGAAAATTTATCTAATAACATCGCAACTTTTATTATTGCTTATTTTACAAAAAGTTAAAAAGAAAAGATTATATGACTATGTTGGTCAATTCATATTGTTGTTAACTTACAATTATTAAATAAGTTCATTAAACTTTATTGCTGATTTTACAAAAGTGTTAAAGAAAAATTATTTGAATTTGCTGTTCAATTAATGTTGTTGTTAACTTGTATATGTTTGTAAAGTTTATTTTTATCTTAAGTAATTTCGAAGTATATAACAACATCTACATGTTAAGTACTCAGTAATTTGTTAGATGGAAATATGATTTCTCAAGTAAAATGAAAAAATGTAATAAAAGAGGACACCGTAGAAGATAAATTGAAAGTGCAAAATTCTTTTCCTTTGTAAACTTTACAAAGGAAGTAGAAGAAAATCAAAAACTCCC
>OY776280.1:47618352-47758352 GCA_963675445.1 Linnaemya vulpina | reverse complement strand
CACTTGATTAAGTTAAATTTTTGCATCGGTATATCTCGTGCTGAGATTATCGCCGCTATGTCGTCTGCGTAGCCCACGAAGTGTGTATCCTGTGGCATTTTCACATTCGGGATATCATCGTAGGTTATGTTCCAGAGGTTGGGCCCTACGATTGATCCCTGCGACGCGCCAGATGTGAGCATCTTAATCGTCTTCCCATCTGGCGTATCATAGAGGAGTTCGCGATCCGTTAGGTAGCTCCAAAACATCTTCATCAGATACACCGGGACGTGGTATCTTTCCCGCAACATCCTTATAATATCTGCCCAACGTAGACTGTGAAAGGCATTATTTACATTAAGTGTGGCCAGTACGATGGTTCGCTTTGGATGGTAGCATCTGCTCTGGGCGTGTTCGAAATTTTTTTCTACATCTTAAATGGCACCCAGTGTCGATTTTCCTGGTCGAAATCTAAACTGTTTCTCTGATAATGCCCCAGCAGACTCAACGGATTCTGCTAATCTGCGCTGCAGTAGCTTCTCCAACAGTTTGGCAGCACTATCGAGCATGCAGAGGAACCGGTATGATGCCGGTTGCGTTAGGTCACCTCTTGCCTTGCTAATACTGAAGCTTCTGCATTTTCCACTGCTTAGGGAAAATACCTTGATTTAAGCAAGCGTTACAGACCTCGAGCATCACGTCTGGGCGATTCTAGAAGAGGAGAGGTAAACCGTCTGGGTAGGGCGCTTTGCCTTTTTTAAGGCTTCTGGCTGCAGTTCTTCCGCTGTAAAGGGGTTTGACATGTCTGCATACAGTTCACCTTCTTCCTGAAGTGGAGGGTGCGTGATAAACAGATTTTCCACGATATTCTCAATTTCCTCGCTCCTAATTTGTGAAGCATCGGAATTGGTATATAATTTCTTCATGACGATCTTATAGCCTGAACCCCATGGGTTGCTATTAAGGTCATTACGAAGTTCTTTCCATTTCATTTTTTTGCTCTAGATAATGGTATGTTCCCGACCCTTTCGAAATCGTCTGAAGGTCTCAGCCTCCATTAATCCCTGACCATTCCTCCTAGCTTTGGTGTACATCCTTCTATCACGAAGACAATCCCGCCTAAGTTCGGCTATCTCCGGCGTCCACCAATACATCGGCCGTCTTCTCAAGTTCTGCGTCACGCGAGGCATAGATGCATTGCAGCTTTAAGTTATGCGTTGGATCATTGCGTTTGCAAGAGATTTGGTGCCTCTTGTTCCGTTGGGAGTTGGAATCTTATCGAAATTCGTCAGCAATACTTCAGAATTTGTGTGCTTCTCCTCCTTGATCTCAGAGCAGGACTGGATCGGACTGTAATCTGGAAGGTAATACATTGGTGATCGCTTCCGGTGTAGTCCTCCAATACTTCCCATCCTGTAATTTTTGGAGCCAGACTCTCCGTCACCAACGTGATGTCCGGCGTAGCGGGTTCTCAACCCAGTCTTCTAAAGGTAGTGGCATTACTATCGTTTGCCACAACTAGACATAGCCGTGCGGCCATTTATTATTATTATTATTATTATTTTTTATTATTATTATTATTATTATTATTATTATTATTATTATTATTATTATTATTATTATTATTATTATTATTATTATTATTATTATTATTATTATTGACCCATTAAATGCGATACTTCGCAAGCAACAATCAGTTTTCCGTCCAAATCGCTCCTGTATTGACAACATAAATAGTATGCGAGTTATCATAGAACAATGCATCGAATTTAACAACACCTTATATGCAGTTTTCGTAGATTATGAGAAGGCGTTCGAGTCAGTCAAAAGGGAATGCATCTGGTTGTCTTTGGAAAGAATGGGGGTGCCGTTAAAAATTATAAATATAATAAGAAATAGCTACGAGGGCTCAGTGTGTAAAGTACTGCCTAATGGAAAGCTAAGCCAATCATTGGTATCAACCACAGGTGTCAAACAAGGATGCATCTTGTCACCATTATTATTTATCGTGGTATTGGACTGGGTACTTGAAATTTTCGACTCGCAAAATAGAAGTATCAATTGGAGATTAAATAGAAGCCTTGAAGATCTAGATTACGCAGACGATATCGTGCTACTTACGCAAACGCATTAGCACATGCAATTGAAACTTAACCAGCTGCAACAAGAATCGTATAAAGTCGGGCTCAAGATAAAAGAAAGACTGAGTAAATGCGAATAAAAGCAAATAACTCAAATCGCTTCACAATAAATAACCAAACCATAAATGACGTTGACAGTTTTACTTATCTGGGAAGTATTCTCTCAGTAGATGGAGGCGCTAAAATGGACATTGACAACCACATAAAAAAGGCACGTGGTGCATTTGCACAGCTGCGAAATATATGGCGCACGAGTACTAAAATTAAAATTTTTAATGCATTCGTGAAATCAGTTCTGTTGTATGGATCTGCAACTTGGCTTGTGACAGCTGGAATAAAAACAAAGCTGCAATCATTCATCAACCGCTGTTTACGAAACATAATGGAAATATGGTGGCCGAGAACTATCACAAACGAAGAGCTATGGAGAATAACTGGACAATCTTCCATAAATGTTGAAATATAAGCAAGAAAATATGGGTTGATAGGCCACACACTGCGTAAGCCTTATGATGACATTACACACGCGGCGCTGACTTGTAATCCGCAAGAGACCCGACGTAGAGGCAGACCAACGATTACCTGGAGAAGAACAATCACCAATGAAACTGGCAAATCGTTTAATGAGTTATGACAAATATTATTATTATTATTATTATTGTTATTATTATTATTATTATTATTATTATTATTATTATTATTATTATTATTATTATTATTATTATATTCTTGTTTGATCGTTCGGCTATAGGCCAGGTTTTTAAAAATCAATAAACACTAAATATTTTTTTGATTATTTAATCTTTATTTAATATTATTTTTCCCAATATTTCGAATAGCTTCGCTATTCATCTTCAGGGGAACACTGTTGGGTACAAAACAATAAATGATAAACATTAAAATTAATTTTTGATTATTTCTAATAAATTTACAATTACATATATGTAAATTAAAAATTAAATAAACTTAGATTGAATTAACATATTTTCAATATGTAGATCGTCTGTAGTCCTTAGCTGCGAAAACTGATTTGTTTATGTTGTTTCTTGTGTTTGTTTATCACACTTCTGTAAATTTGAGCGCATTTCTCTGTGTCTTGTTTATAGTTAAGTCTTTTCTCTGTAGGAACGTCAATTATGTGTAACATCTCTAAAGTAAATCCCCTGGAATAATGGTTTTCTTGTTGTAATATTTTTACATTATCAAAATTTGGTACATGATTTTCCTTTGCACAGTGGGCCGCAAGTGCAGTTTTTTGCTCCATGGGTTTGTTTTTCATTCTTATGTCTGATTTATGAGATGTTAGTCTGGTCTTCAGTTTATTTTTAGTTGTTCCTACGTATTTCTTATTGCATGTGCCTGAGCCGTCACCGTTGCAGTTTATACTATATATAACGTTGCATTTGTCCTCTTTCTTTAATTTCGTCTTTGTGTTACTATATAGGCTCTGCATAGTATTATTCGTCTTAAATGCAAGTTGATATTTCTCAATGTCATATATATCTGAGTTTTTTAACCTTTCAGAAAAACCTTTTATATATGTTAGTCCTTTATAATACTTTGTATTAGTCTCTCTTCTTATTGTTGTGTCACTTTTTTTATATATTAAATTGTTTATAATTGTTTTCGGACAATCGTTCATGTCTAGGATTTCTTTTATTTGCCGTAAATTTTCCTCCTGATACCTATCGTCACTAATGGTGAGTACTCGTCTGATGAAATTATTTGCTGTTTTTATTATAATTCTTCTGGGATGTTTGGAATGGAAATTAATCAGACGACCGGATACAGTGGGTTTTTGATACCAGTTGATTGTCATCATATATTGGTGTCTACTAAAAATTGCATCTAAATATGGTAATTTACTATCTCTTTGCGTTTCCACTGTAAATTGTATTTGTGGGTTAAACGCATTTAAAACATTTAGAACTTCATCTGCCGTATCTCTATTTGTGATAGCAAATATGTCATCTTCGTATTTTGTTAATAATCTGGGTTTTATTTTTAATTTTGTAAGGGATTGGTCCAGTAACTCCTCCATAACAATATCGGAAACAACTGGTGGTACAGGTGATCCCATCGGCATTCCCTTACATTGTCCGTAAATTCGTTCTTCATATTTAAAATAACGGCTGTCTTTGATGCAAAACTTTAGTAACTCCATGAAAAGGTATTTTGGTATTTTTGTGTGTTGTTGTCATATGTCCCACTTATTTTCTCTGAAATAGCGATACTACGTCATATGATACCATAATTTCATTATTGTCTAATTTCTTATTATTTACCTTTGATTTAAATTCTGGTTAAATTTTTTAAAATATGAACTAAATATTTGTAAAGTTCATATGATGGCGCATTTTGTGACGAACAAATTGGTTTTAAAGGCATTCCTATTTTGTGTACTTTGGGTAACCCATATATTCTGGGTGCTATAGACGTACTTGTTTTTAATTTATTTTTCTCCGTAGATGTTATGATATTTAAATTATATAATTTGTCTACTAAAGTATTATTTTTTGTCTGTAATGTTGATGTTGGATCTCTTTTTAGACGTCTATAAGTAGACATGTCATTTAAAATTCCAGTCATTTTTTCTTTATAATCATTTTTTGCCATTATTATTATTATTATTATTATTATTATTATTATTATTATTATTATTATTATTATTCTTATTATTATTTCTTTTTTTACTTTTTTCTTTTACTATTTCTTTTTATTACTGCTGTATCTAAATATGGAAGGTTTGAATTACTTTCTTTTTCAATTGTAAGCTTAATATCTGGATGAGAACTATTAAACGTTGTTAACGTTATTTCTATATTGCTGCCATCCAGATATTAACAAAATTGAAAAAGAAAGTATTTAAAACTTCCATATATAGATACAGTAGTAATAAAAAGAAATAATTGCTTAAAAATTAATGGACCTTATGCTTAAATAAAACTAATAAATTAGTAAAAAAAATAAAGTCGAATAAGTTTATAAAATAAATTAGTTTGAAAAAATAATGTATGTCGGTATTGTACTGTTTTTGTTTTGTGAATATAACATTTGCCGTTAGAAGATAGTTTATAGGAGCATATTGCAATAGCTACTTTTGTATTACCACCAAATCAATCCTAATAAAATATGATATGTAAATGGTTATGTGAAATCGTGCTTATTACCAGATATACACATACATACATATTTCCAGCTAGAGACAATGTATCTCTCACCTCATAGCCTACTTATAACCCGATATTCCCATGCGATGTAGTCTTAGGCGGGGCGCACGTAGTATATATATATATATATATATATATATATATATACATATATATATATATATATATATATATATATATATATATATATATTTGAATTTTTTGCCTCTATACATTAAAGCTTTCTTAATCCAGTATAATGTAAGTGATATTAATAGTGCTTATAACTATTTTAATAATAATAACTTAACAAAGGGTATATCATAAAAAATTAATGTGAAAATAGATATAGCTATTTTAAAACTTATTTTAACAAACAAAATCAGTTTATACAAAGCTATGATAACTATATAATAATAATAATAATAATAATAATAATAATAATAATAATAATAATAATAAGAAATTAAGAGATTGGTATAAGAAACCAACTTCTTCAGGTAGCATAATTAACTATTTTTCAAAACATCCTAGGAGAATGATTATAAATACGGCTAAAAATCTTATAGAAAGAATATTATCAGTATGTGATATTGAGTTTCATGGCAAATATATAAAAATTATTAGAAATATATTAGTTACTAATAGTTTTCCTAATTACTTATTTTGCAAATTAATAAGACAATATAAGTAGATATAACAGAAGGAATATAGATGTTTCTTCTGAAACGAAAGTCTATAAATCTTTAAAATATGTACCAAAAATGTCAGAAAGATTAAGAAATCTAAATTTATGATGTATAAGCTATATTATTGTAAAGTTTCATTAAAGTCCATTCCGTAGGTTTTGCGTGAAAGAATAACAAACATCCACACATCAACACTCACAAACTTTCGGCATTATAATATATATATACCACATGTATGTATGCATGTGTATGTATGTTTATGCGTATGCATGTGTAATATATAACTAAGTTGTTATAAAAATGTTCATTATAATTTGTTAATGTTGAAAAAAATTATATAAAAATATATGAAATTCATTTGTTGGGTGCTTAAGCAATGTCTATATGGATTTCATTGGCGCTTTATACCAAATCGTTAGTAGATAGAAGTCTTCTGTTGATTTGGTATAAAGCGCCAATGAAATGCATATATATTTTGCTTAACCACCCAACAAATAAATTTCTTATTATAATAGTACGATGACAGTATGTCAAATAGTTAATTTATTAACAATAATGTAAAAAAATTTTATATGTGAATAGTTTTTTATTTCATGTTTCAAAACCATTTGTCTACAAAATTATAAAAATATATATTTTCTGAAGATGTAAACAAACTGTTAACGAAACATCCAATAAAAATTGGACTAAATAAAATAAAATAAAAAACGACCACAAGCTTGATATATATATATATATATATATATATATATATATACATATATATATATATATATATATATATATATATACATATATATATATATATATATATATATATATATATATATATCCCTAGGATGACCCACATGGTCTGGCCAGACCATATTTGACTTTCATATGAAATATTCTTATTTTCAGAAAAAATTTAAAAAAACTAAAAAGTGAATTCTATGAGGATATTGTTTTAAATATAAAACAACAAATTTGGAGTAGATAGGGTCATGCTAAGGAGTCAGAAAGCTACCCAAAAGAAAAAGTTCGATAAGTGCACCTCATGGTCTGGCTAGACCACAAGCTATTTTCACTAATTGTTATATGTTTTGATTTTTCTGTGCATAGAAGTAAATGCAATGAAATCATTTGAAATGAAATAAATGAATATAAACTCCTTTGAAGGGGCAAAAGCAAAACGTTTTGTTTTTTTTACTCCCCTTTACTTAGCAAATATAATTTCAAAAGCACCTGCGTTATTGTTAAGTAAAATAGATATTCTTATTAGACAAAACTAGTAACAATATATATAGTTTGTCTTTTGAAGTGATCAAGTGAAGCAATGGATTGTGATAAGGCTTCGGAGTTGGAAACTGTTGGTATGGTGTTGGATATCAGCGGAAAGACAAGCGACTGAAAAAAGAATGATGGAATATTAGCGATGATGAAGAACCTTATTGTACGAGTCAGGAGGAGAACGATTATATTCCTATCAATGATGACATCAATTATGTGATTTTTATTTTAATGAACATTTTATTTTTGCTATATTAATATTTATATAGGCTAATTGTTCTGACTTTGTTAAAATATCAGAAAGGCATGATGATAAATATTACTAGGCACACAGGACAGTCAACATCAATTTTATTCAACTTACAGAGCAGAGCAGAACAGCTGTTTTCGAAAGTCGCAACTCTTTCATCATCAGTGCTCATGTGTATTGTGTTTGTCACCACTTTTTAGGTGGCTTAGTTGAATGTGATAACAGTTCTTATTTACACAAATTTTATTATAAAAAACAATTCGAGAACTGTATCAACCTGATGTTAACACGTTTTTGTTTTAATACCCGTGTTACCGTTTGATTATTTTCTTCATGTCCCATTTTTCTGAATTTTTTGTTCCATCATATCTAAGTCAAACTTTTTTTTTATAATTGATGTCTACCATCATAAGTTTTTGGATTTTGGGGGTCTCAATTAGTCCAAGATTTTGAAGTTCAAAAGTGTGTAACCGTGTTATGCGTCTGAAAAAGAATTTTTCGTATTCGACGTGGAACAAGCTGATGAGGTTGATGAAGAGGAATATGACGATGATGCAAAAGCCGAAAGTAACGAAATATTTTCAAGCAAAGCAGGCATACTGTGGAACGCAAAACCACCAGCAGCTGGTAGACGACTTGTAAAATGTTCCTATTGCAATGAGAGCTGGGCAATCTCGTAAATTTCTGCCAAACCTTTACAAGTTTTCAAAGAAATTCTTACACCAGTTATGGTAGATATAATTGTAAGGGAAACAAATCGAAAAGAACAAGATATATATATATATATATATATATATATATATATATATATATATATATATAGATTTGTACAACAAATCAAAAACTTGTAAAATGGAAACATGCAAACGAAAATGAGATTTATGCTTTTACTGGTTTGTTGATTGTTGCTCGAGTCGTCAAATGTGCAACACAACCTGTCATGCCTTCAACATGGTAAAGAAACCAAAACGTACATTTGCAATGGCTCTTTGAATAAATAATATAAATATTTTATAAAATGAAATGTAAAAGTTAATAAAATATATAAAATAAAAAGAACAAAACCAAAATATTAGTTTAGTTTACTAAATAGGTTAGGATTTACAAACGTGATCTGGCCAGACCATGTGGTGCACTTAGTGGTGTAAAGGTTATAGAACATCGTAGGGATATATATAAATTAATAAATTTTATTATTGTTTAGAAAGAAAGACAGAGTTACAAGATATCAGAAGTAGATTAATTCTAGACAAGTTCCAGTTATATCGTATATAAAAAGTTTTATTATTTTTAAGGAGAATTAATTGGACAAAGAGGACATTTTGTGTAAGAAGGCGTATTGAGTTAGTTCTCACATACAATTGCACCAAGTAAATAAAACTGCAACTATATCAATCTTTTCCTTTCAAATGTCTTAAAAACGTATAATATCTTAAGATTTCGAAAGGGGAATAACAAGTCGTCAAAAGTTTTAAGATATTTAGAGAACAATTAGAGGTATTATTTAAAAAGGAAAAAAAACTCACGTTAATATAGTAAAAGTGTTTAAAGGCATATCTTACAAAGTCTTAGAGGTATTCCAGGCCTAAATATTACGTAAGAAGTGCCTTCGCCGAAATGAATTATTTAAAACAGATCAGAGCAACGAAATGGTTGAAAATGCATTCATCCAAATCAGCAAATTTTTTTTTAGGACCGGCAATTAGGTACTATGTTAAAGAGGATGCAGTATTGAGAGGACGGACGAAGAAAGATAAGTGGAAAGAAAACTGTTTTTCCAAAATTTTTTTTATTGCAGTAGTGATAATGTTATCCCTATATTATCGCTGTCAATCTATTCACCAACCAGTGTTATGCATTCGTCATTGAAACTGGCTAACAATAAATAACACTAGTATGCATTGATGCAGATCAGAAAATATCGATCGCATATTCATGACTGAATAATAAATCCTACAACTTCGTAGTCTTCATGTCAACGACTTCAGTTAGCATAATAACATTTTTAGTGTATATATTTAAGTTTTATTTAACTAAAAATATTTTATTCTTATTCTCCTCTCAAGACATAAGACAATTTGGAAACTGATTAGAATTTCAAAACATGCATGCTCATATAATCAGTATTCTTATCAGTTAGCCATAAATTTAAAGTGCTTTTCCTATCTGCTTTCGTAAACGATCTTAATGGCCAGCAAAAAACCTTTGAAAAGGCGCAATATTATAACACATTAAAGAAGCAAAGCAGAGTTAAAAATATACAAATACTAATACGACCAGCAAAACCGCCCTTAAAATTTTATAAAAGATCAGATGTTAGTTTTCCCAAAGATATCAGAAATCTACAATAAAATAAATAAGAGAAACTAACGATCGCATAAATATATAACACCCAACATATACCCGACATCTCTGACACAAAAGCCAGCCTAAGGGATGAAAAGTCACCACATTTCAGAAACACAAAACACTGACACATAAACTCTCAGACACATACGATTAAAGAGAAAAATAAATATTTAAAAGTGTAAGTGAAAGCGCCTTTTTAGAAGGATATTTTTAAATACGAATACTCCAATTTTAAGCAATAGGTGTGGAGGTAGGAGAGAAATTATAGTTGCGTTGTTTTTGTTTCTAAGTGGTGCTTTGAATAGTTCGGTGTGTATGAGAGGGTATATGTGTGGCGGCTGTATGAATGTTTTTTATAGAATATAAAATAACGTTTTTACTCTAATGCTGCTAACACATATGTTTTGAAGGTAAATGTTGTTGCTTGAAATTGTGGTGGCTGCAGCCTTTTGCGGCAGCAGAATTGTAGTATACATTGTGATGTATGTCTGCATATGTTTTTGTATATTCATATGCCCGTCTGTCTCAATGAATGATTAAAGGTTTTCAATTTTATTATATTCATATAACTCGTGTTGCAACAACCATCAGTCAGCCATTCAGTTGCTGAAGTCATTTCCGTTGGTAGGACGTTTGTTGCAAGAGACGCCCCATGTCATTTCATTACGAGACATCGGGCACGCGACACACATTGCAGCTTACAATCATACAAACTGTTCGAAAGCAGCTGGTTCTTTATAAAAACAATATTTTCCAATTAAAATTTGTATAAAAGAAAATTCTTGTAAAGTTACATCGACTGCAATTCAGTTGACATTTAGTACTCCGACAAAGAACAACTATTAGCGGGAATAGGAATACGGGATATAACAAGCATATTTTATTCATACATAAAGCTTTTTTCAAAAAGCTTAAACAAATCGATGGCTACCTTAAGTGTTTTAAATTATAACAAAATTTCGCCTGGTTTGAATATAAAAGTGAATAATTCAAATGCCAGCTCCAACGCAGTGGGAAACGCCCAAAGTCTGAATAAAACATTTAATAAAATAACAGTGCAAAATGTGTTAAGTGAAAATTGTGTGAACTCCTTAAATATAACCAAAGGAAATCCTAACGCAATTGTTAGGAAAATCAAAGATTTCGGTATGATAGGATCCGTAAATAATGCCGCAGGTGCGGCCAGCTTAAATATGAATCCACGCAAAAGACCTTTAGTGGAAAATAGACAAAACCAAAAGCTTTCTGAGAATAAATTAAGTCCTTCGGCGAGTAAGAAACCAAAAATATCTAAAGAAGAAAGAGCAGTTATGCGTTTAGCTAAAAAAGCAGCCAAGGAAAACTCAAATTTGGCAAGAACTAGCACTAAAGATCGAGCTTTGGCAGTGATACAACATACGAAAATACCTGGAACGCCAGGGCGCAAAGGCTTGCCTCTGCCACAAGCAGTGGCTAGACGTAATGCCCGTGAGAGGAATCGAGTAAAACAGGTTAATAATGGCTTTGCAGCTCTAAGGGAGCGTATACCTGAAGAAGTCGCTGAGGTGTTTGAAAATCAAGGCAACAACAGAAGTTCAGGTAAAAAGCTCAGTAAAGTGGAAACTCTCAGAATGGCTGTTGAATATATAAGATCCTTGGAACGTTTGCTTGGATTTGATTTTCCGCTGGGTGCAACGCAACATAATTCCTCAAGTGGTGACGATAGCTTCAGTTTAATCAAAGATGAATTTGATGCTTATTCGCCTACCATGGATGAACAGTTTGACGATTCTTTGAGCCATTACGATAACGATGAGTTTTACTCTCCTAACACAACAAATCAGCAGACACGAATGCCTTCATTATCCCCCCATAACCCGCCTTTACAACAGATAGACACGTTACCCAATATAACTACGCTTAACGGTTTGCAATATATAAGAATTCCAGGGACAAATACCTATCAACTTTTGACCCCTGAATTATTTGTGGGTTCTGCTTCATCGCCACCATCTTCTACTGTCGATGAAGAACATTTTAATGCATTAATTGACACTAATTGTGTAAGTCCTTCTTCATCGTCACCGCCATCCATAATGCAGCACCAGCAACAAACAACTACAGCTGATATACAATCGCCTTCACCACCATCAATTAATTCAACTGCGGCAATAGGAAGGGTACAAGCAACTGCACCTGTCTTAACAACAACAGTAACTAATGGTGAAAATAAGCACGAAGGGTCTGCTACGTTATCATCGTCATCATCAACATCATTGCCATTATCGCCCGTGCCACAAAACCAACAACTACATATAATACCACTTTTAAGTGCAACATCATCCCCTAGCTCAAGTCCAGTATTACATCAACATCAGCAACAACTGCAAGCATTATCACCTGCCACAAGTAATGATCGACATCATCAACAACAGCTACACCAAGGCTTAACGCAAGCGTGTGCCGTTAATCAACTACAACAACAGCAGCAACTACGACAGGAAGAATATTCATTAACAAACTCCACTGACCAGCAAATAGGGACGTTGCAGTTGATTAAGAAAGAATATGAAGAGCCCACTTCTTCTAATATATACCAACAAACTTCACCTTCTCAACAGGAACAACAACAACACTTACAACTCTATCACACAGCTATGGAGCGTCAAACCCCCACTACTTCGTCAGTAGTATATTCTAACAGCTCCAGTCACATGATGCAAGCATTTTTTGCTCATGGCCAAAATAATTCATCATTTTATGAGAATGTTGTTGCATTGAAAAAGGAATTCAATGAGGTACTCATCGATACACCCCATTCCCCCAATGTTCTGTCCGATGAATGTATTATTGATGCAATTGATTGGTGGGACGCTCAAGCCCCCAAGTCTGATGGAGGGTCCTTAATGATGTGAATAACAGGAGGTACTTTATCAGAAATTTAAAAGAATTCAAGCAATATTCGTAAGATAAAAAATATCTATGCACTTTTGTACAAATCGTTGCTCTTGGGCAAAATAGACAGTTATTCGCGACACATTCCTAATGTATTAGGGAAAAGTAATTTCTTACTCTGCCTGGTAACTTGGCTGCTAAATTTCAATTTGACTTGTGATATAATTTAATGTTTACAAAAATAAAAGATCTTGCACAAAGTTGCTTGAGTGGGTTCATTGAGTTTGCTACAGAGTTCCAAATATAGTATTTTTAATTTTTCATACAAAAGAAAACTTAAATATTTCATTATTGGATAAAATTTAATCGAACTTTCTTATATTTGAGTCTAGGATTTTTTTTATGAAAAGGATCAGCACTCAGGGGCAACCCTTACATATGAAGTGCATTGCGCTGGAGCCGGAAAAGGAGGGGGTAGTGTTAAGAGGACAGATTAGAAGATAGAAAATTAGTTGTAGCTACTTTTGCTTCGTCAGTGAATTTTTCGCTATAGATACCGACTGCTGTATTCTGCTCCTTTAGTACATGACGGTGTTAATCGCGACCAGTGACTGCTATGGCTTCGTCATTGAGACAAGCCGACAACAATTAACACAATCCTGCACTAATGCAGATCAGAAAAATTCGACACCATACTGATGATGACTGAGTGCGGAGTCGAACACCGCATCTAAGCTATCGTAGTCTTGTGTCTTACTACGTCAGCCAACAGCATTAGAATAATTTTCTTATTACATCAAAAAGTTGTTTTCTTTTCTTGTTTTGAGTGTATCCATTCACAAGAAATATTGTATATCCGAAAAAGCAAGATACATATGTGGTGTTTCTTAAAAAATACAAGTAACAACCACATACATACATATCTGTGTTTCGTTTTCTATTTTATGTCGCTATGACATTACAAACAAAATATTATATACACAGGCCGCTTATAATGAAACATAAAAAATAAATGGGTAAAATTATAAATAAAATAGGTAAAATTTTCAACCTAATTAACAAGGAATAAGAGAGATCTTTGGGGTTTTTTTATTTTGCTTATGATACTTTCATTGCATAATTTGTTTCGTTGCATATTATTGTTCAATAAAACACTGTTTAATTTGAAATTATATCACTACAAAAAAATAAGTTCATTGTTTGCGAATGCTAACATTTTTATCACCAGATTCAATAATATAACAAAAGTACAGACAACAGATAAATTTTTCAACAATTTTCATATCATGAATCATGAATCATATGGTTTATTAATAGATATAAAGCGATAGCATGCCATCTAGTGACGACGTCAGGCAGGCCAAGATTAATATGAATTGGCATTTATGTAAAACTTTGTTAGGAGTGAATTACTTAGGACGTATATTTTTTATTTTTGGATAATTATCACACCAACAGAATGAGTTAGAACTGATTTCGGGAACGCTTTTGTCACACAGCATTTTTGGTATTTAATTATGTTAAATATTAAATTAATAATATCTTTTAATAGTTTTGAAAACACTTTTTAGACAATTTGATTCAGCATTTGCTAAACAAATTGCTTGTCACAACTTTAAATTAATATAAAATATAATGTTAGATTATTTGGTGGCATTTTTTTTTTTGGCGGATAGAATTGAGTTGGTTTTCCCCTTCTATTCAAGGGTTCAACAATAATTTGGAGACAAATATTTATATATTGTTATATGCTTGGTGATTTTTAATGTTAATGTTTATACATACATACATATATATATATATATATATATATATATATATATATAAATATATATATATATATATATATATATATATATATGTATATATACATATATATATATATATATATATATATATGTATATATACATATATATATATATATATATATATATATATATATATATATACATATATACATATATATATATATATATATATATATATATATATGTATATATATATATATATATATATATATTTGATTTTGTGTATTACATACCATATTAAATTAAATATGTTATGAACGTTCATTTTAAGACAAGATGATTAGGAACCGCTGTTTCCACCCGGGTTATTTATATTAAAATTTTGGTGTTGAAATATGTTAAGTGATTTAATATTTAAGAAATATATTGTTAGATTTTTATTTGTATATAACATATAATTTAGTCTGAAAAAATCCCAAAGCGAAATAAACAAACCAAACTATATATAAGGTATTTAATATAAAATATTATAAATTGCGAAACATTGTTAAAGTAAAACTGTTTATACACATACGTTTTGTATTATCAATAATATTATTATATATTAATTTATTGTTTTTGTAAGTAAAATTTTTATTAAATAAAAATTAAATCATAACTGGTTTTAAACTAAGAAATTTGTGTTATTTTATATACAAGAATGTTCCATGGAAAAGTTGTTGTAATATGTACTTTCAACGTTCGTAACTTGCATGCTATAAAGGCACGGAAAATGTTTCTAATATTAGTATTGTAGGAGTTATGAAAATAATATGAACTTTAAACACTTAAACAAACGTGCGGGTGTCTATACGCATTAATACAAATACTATTCGAGACTCGCTGATAAAAATTCTTCTCTTTTATAGACCGGCGTAATTAAAAATTCCCCAAACCACAAATGAATAAAAACCAGCCAAATATGTATATATAATCGAAAACAACAGCACGAATATTAGGGTCACTTTCTTTATTTAGTCAGTTGAGTATGTTATTTATTTACAATTTCGGGCCGTTTTTCATTTTCAGACTTGAAGCTGTTTTAGATTAATATAAACATTTGATGGATTGATATTAAATAAAAATAGCATGAAAATTTGATGTATCTTAAAATTTTGTTTTGTTATATTTCCAAAACATATGCAATGAAGAAATGTGCATGAATCTTCGGACAAGGTTTCCTATTTAACAATTTTTCATTTCAAAATTTGGGGATACTAGTCGGTAATATAAAAATAGTAAAAGAGTATATAAAAAGCATTGGCTTATATAAGACATACATGACAAAATTTTTGTTATTATATTTAAAATTTTTTTTTTAAATTATGAAGATCTAAATATGCTTTTAAGCTCCAATGTCGTGGATGAAACCATAAACATCCTCTATACAGGTGTAACAGTTCTTCGCTTCATCGTATTTCGAATAAAAGCTCAGCTTTCTTGAAAGCTATTTGTTCATATAATGTTTTATTCTGGATTTCATAATTTCCACCCCTGTTACCGGAAGATATATAATCTCAAGTTTTTTTTTTAAGTTTACACCAGTTTTTACCAAAAATAAATTTATTTTTACTTTAATGAAACTATATGTATATTGTGGCTTAATTCTTAAAATAGTACATACATGAATCATAAGGACGATATGGAAATATGTATGTATATATAACTAAGCGTACAAAGGTTTTACTAAAGCTTGTATAAACCGAACACCCCTTCATAAGTCCATATATAATGTACATACATACACACAGATACATAAAACATGATTTCAATAAAAAATAAAAGAAATCACTGAGTTTTATTTCTTTAAAATCCGCCTGTTTCCTTAAAATAAGGAACTTCCATACACATTGTTTTACACCAAACAATACATTACGACAAGTTCTTTTCAAGTAGAAACTTATTTACCTGTATTTGCGCCTTTTGTCCACAAAAATTCTATTGTTTTCAGTATTCATACACTCACAGCCATATATCATTAATTCTTTTAAACTCTGCAAGAAATTATATGATGAAATCCTTTTGCTTCTGTATTGTTATGTATTCATTAAAACTAATACAATAAACTTTGTATAAGAAATATAAGCAAAAATATATATACACACCCCTTTTATTTGAGAAATAATATATAAAAAAACATATAGCTTTGACAAAATACAGCATGTCAAAAAAGGACGTTACAAAGTCATTGCGTCAAAAAAATCTCTCAAAAGGAAACTGAAACAAAAAGTGCAAACTAATAGACAAGAAGTTTGGCTCACAATGAAAAGGATATAGCGTAAGTTCACAATTGGATTTATATACCAAGATCGTTTGCGTAACTATTTGTGCATAAGTATGAGTATAAGCAGTAAAGTATGATGTAAGAACTCGATGGATGAATATGCATATATACAGTGTGTCTCCCAGCAAACAAATATAAATATATGTACATATATATAATTAATAATTTCTGGCTAAGTCTGTGTTGACAGCATACAAGTCTCATTTTTAAGATTACTAGTTTTAGGCGAGAGTGATGAGGGGAAAAGAAACGAGTACATTCAATACGTTTTGCTCTCTCATTCGTAACGAACGTATTCAAAAACCAACTATGCATAACATACTCGTACATGTCGTCAATAATAAGACTTTCATTGTGTCAACGCCGTAGAAAATTCAAAGAAGAATATATAGGAATCTTAAGAATAACACTTGCATGATGTGAAGACAGACTTAGTATACAATAATGTATATATGTTCCTGTTTACTAAGTGTTCGAGCGGCTATCAATATAGCAACGCCAACACGTGTCTATGTAGTGCCATCTGTTTCAGCCCTTTGTATGTAATATTTGAGGATACAGATTGGCTACCAATTCGGCATCAGAGGTGCTCATAGCAGCGCCAGTCAAAGCCAACTCGTCTAATCGCTTATTACCTGCGAAGCCACTGTGCGCTGCTGCTCAGATGAGTATAAGCTCAGCTTGATCTTATGTCACATCCCAACTAGAATGGTAGTAGTTATGTGTTATTTGAAGAACTTAAGCGGTAGATGACAAATCTTGTCTTGGTTCTCTTTCGATATTGTTCAATTCCGTTTCGACGGAATTAAGCCTTTGAATCCCAAAAAGCTATCGAAAGTACTTCTCGACTTTATGAAATGGCAAGACAATATGTCATACAACGGGTGCTAGACTTAAAAATTTCGCTGGGATATTGCTTGAAAACAGCTGGTGATTTGTACAAAATGAGAAAACAATATAATTATACATATATACCAACAAACTAATTTAGATTTGAAGCTGGTATCAAGCTTGCCACTTTAGCACTTTAAACATTTTTTTCCGATTAAGCATTAAAATCTTTTAAAAGTGTTATATTCCAGTTAATCACTTTTTTACAATGACTAAAAACTTTTAGCGAATTGTAATTTATTAAAAACATTCCATTATATCTAGTATAATTATGATAATCTCACTATTTAAGGTAATACCTATATAAATACATATATGAACTAATTTTTATCTTTAAGTGAAAAAAAACTAAAATAAACTTTTTTTTATGTTCTAGAATTAATCCATATTCACACATCGGAAAAAGTTCCGTGCGCGATTATGTGTTTGACGATTAATTTGAAGAAACCAATATACAAATTTAGAAGCAATACATAACTAAATTGCAGAATAAACGTATCTTAAGAAATTTTCCGTAACTTTTGATAAATTATTGTTATTATTTGCTTATTTATGTAACAGTTTTCTTACTGCACGTTGTGCGTCTATAGTTCTTTAAATATTCTATATAATTGAAATGAATGTGCGACTATTTGTTTATTGAAAGATTGTAAATAATTTTTATGCCATAAAAATTATTATATTATTATTTATATTATTATTTATCAATATTCCAAACTTACAAAAGTATTACTGATTTGAAGCTCTTTTAAACTTGGATTCAAAAACTATTTCTCTAAAAACTTATTATATTACTAACTCTAAGCTGAAGTTGAGGATATTACTAAAAGAGCTCTGCTATCTTAATTAAATTATTATTGGCAAGCTTTTCCAATAGTTTTCACTTCCAATTAATAAGCCTAAAGCTAATAGTGGTAAACTTATTAAACGCTACTCTTGTACAGGTTTAATGTAGTGAGTATAATTATTATACATATATGTATATATGTATTTGTGCAAGTACATATAAAAAATGATAATCTAAAAAGTTATTGCCTTATTCAGAGAGATAATATTGTTACTAAGTTTCAAATTAAGATTTAAACTTAACGACAACCTGCTTATATGTACTTGGCAGCACAAACATTTCCGCTCTGACTGATCAAACATAATAGGTTTGATCCCTTACTTTTTAGGTAAAGTGAGAGTAAGCAAAAAATTCTAACACATATAGTTAAAAATGTACAAAAGTACGAGAACAAAAAAAGCCAAAACTATTTAACAGAAGAAAATGTCGAAGTGTTTTGACATTTTAATACATGGTATTGAACTCTAACAGTACTTACCTTATTCGCCATTTACTTTAATTTTATTACAATTTTTATTTAAAATCTCTTAATAAAAGATTTTTGCAGTTTCTAATTGTTTATAATTTTAAAACAGCTGACCGTTTGACTGTTTTCCTCATCTGCCCGAAGAACTTTTGCGGGTTATATCGTGCAAGAAGAAGAAAAGCATTGTTCTCTCACAATCTCTCTTAATTGCCCAAACTTTGAGTACGGGATCAAACATAATACATGTGGTCAATACATAACAATCAAAATTCAAATTATCGGAAATAAAATAATCAGGAGAACATCAAGAAACCATTTTTAAACTTATACTTGTCAATGTCGCCAAATGTTAAGCAGTAGTTACTAATGTTAATAAAGTATTGGCGTTTACTGTTTTTAAATCCAAAAAGTCAGTGTCTTATTATTATTGCAATCAAACGAATTCTGGATAGAAAATAAAACCGCTTTTCTATGAAAAGGTCTAGAAAAACGTAACAATATATTTAAACATTTTACAGCCAATATAAAGTTGATATTATTAGTGAAATGAGTTGCTACGCTAGCGGAATGGATAAATCTCAAAATCAGTGCAGCCAATTACTTAACATGAGAAAATTCCGTTATTCCTCATAAAATTTTTTCCTGCTTGTTATATTTAAAAAATTTTTATATATCACCTGTTCAAGCTTTGGAATGTTAAATAAGGATTTTCTGTGACGATATACATATAAAATTAGACAGGCTTAGACCAAAACTTAAGGAATCAAACCAAAAATCTTTGCGTTTGGAGTTTTTTAGTTTTATTTAACGAAAAAAAGTGAATGACACTGAAACTAGCTCTGTAAAACATTTTAGCACTTCTTTTTTGGCCATTTGAATTGGATTTAGTAAACTTATTCTTTAATAAAATAACTCTAAATAACAATATATGTTATACAAAGATTTTACTTCAAAATATAAGTATTTCTATTAATATTATATACTAGATATATATATATATATATATATATATATATATATACATATATCTTTTCATATTAAAATTAACGAAATTTTACCTATGAAAACAAAACAGTACTTATAGAATTTGTAATATATGAGTTTTCCAAAAACCTTTTTTGCGGTCGCCATAATCGTCCTAAAGAGGTATATTCGGTATGCGCCTCGCCGAGTTTACGCAAAGTTTGTTTACTTGTTATAATAATTCTCATTTCGAAATATTACGGCATCCATCAAATCAGTGAACCATTGAGAAAAATTTGTTAAAGAACTTTAATAATATGATATATTTTACACTCACTAACTGTAAAACAAAATCTGTCATACGTCATTTTGTTCGCAGTGCTTGCGTACGTATTACTGCGGTGTTATTACTACCACCCTGTATATGTATATAACAATACAATATTTTGTCCCACCAAAACAATTGATACAACAACAATTTATGTATGTGCGAAATACTAACGAACCATGCAACTTGTTATTGTATTAAGCAATTAACTTATTGTATATTTTCCCAGTAGAAGAAAGGGAGGAGAAATCGAATTTTTTACCATGGAGTAAAATTGATACAAAGAGGTGCAATATATCTTAACGTTGACGTAAAGAAATTTCGAACAATAGCACAAAATTTTTGGTCATAATTTATAGTTCATATGGAACAAAAGAATTGATTGGAAAATATTTTCCTGATACATATATCTTAAACAATGAATAACTTTTAATCCAATGCAATTAATTAAGGAAGAAATTTTAATTAAACAATTATGACGATAAGGGTTTGCAGAGAATTCTTAGTGCCAATTAAAGTGAAGAGTCTGACGTAAAAGATTTTGTGACAAAAAATAAATTTGTATTAAAAAAAACTACTACTCGTTCACATGTAAATTATATGTAATTCAGGTACAGCATTTGTTTCAGTCCCGCTACAGGAAATTGGAAATGAATAATAAATAACACACGGTATTTTTAAAATGAACTTGCTTAAACAGTTTTTGAATTATTTCTCAGAGATCTAATGCTAATGATCGTGTTGCAGGCTTTGAGACATATGGTAGTCGTTTTTGTTTCTTGACAGACAATCATTTGCATATGAACTCTTTGGGGTTTCTTTTTAATAGTGTTTTTTATGTTTACTTTTTTAAGGGAAACAAGTTTCTCAATAAGAAATAACACCCAATTTACGCTACAATAATTCTGTTTATAAAAACTTGTTCATATATACACATGTGGACGTAGTTTTTGTATTTGAAATATTAATAGATCCTTGCGTATCCTTGGAAAAGCTCTTTCATGGTTTCAAAGAGCAAACAAGTATTGCACCCGAGCTAATTTAAATAAATTTGTAACGTATTTTGTCTTTCAGTCAAATAAATAGACAACCGTCAGCTACTTGGTGTATATAGTGTGACAATAGAAACTTCTTACAAAGTGTTTTATATTGTTCAGACTTCACAATGTTAATTTTATGTAATTACACTACAGCGACTTTGAAATCTTTTGGTATATAGGGTCTTAGCTTAATTGTAGTGTTTTGTAAGCTAAGAATTTTTGAGATACATGATATGTCAATGATGGAACAACGTGTAGAGTACGAAGCCCATTGTCCTGCTCTCGATTGTTAGTATCAACTAAATTTTAATTTACTTTTTGCTATTTCTCGCAAATTATTGAAAGTAAAAAATAAAAGTGTCGAACTTACTTGTTACTTCTTCTTTAATATATGCATTTTGTATATACTTCGCTTGTCTGATTCTCTGGTACTTATAAGTTACACCCTGATTCATTGCCTGAATATTTTTTCCATCTTGTAGCTCAAATTCCCATTCTTTAATTGTTGATGTAGTGCGACGTTTGTATAGTCTGAAATTAACATGGTCTTACTTGAGAAACTTCCTGATTCCTGAATAGTTGCCTGTTTATATAGTCTATCTCGTAGATCGAGAGTCCCGTAGTGTGTGACATATTTCATATCATTTTTTACAGATATCATTCGATAGGCTACCAACAATCCTCAGTAGATGCCTCAGTTGCGAGGGCTGTCAAGCATATACATATTATTATGTCAGCCATGTATAAGATGGAGAATTAAAACCGGATTGTAGAGGTAGAGATACATTTCTGTTTGCCATTCACCATTATCTGTTTGAGTAAATCTATATACTTTTAGCTTATTTTGTGGATTTCTTGCGTTTTTGTCAGTCAATTATGTGACTGACATTTTATGACTATTGGCTAACAACTGCTCGAATCAAAATTTGTGTATATTTTATATACAGCTAATATTTTGCAATTGTTATCGTAAGATACTGCAATATCTATTATTTGATATACGAGTATTTACTTGCCTGTAACTACCGTGTCTGGTCTATTGGCTATAGTTGCAACTGTTTGATTACACTGCTCTGCGAAAAATAAGTTTTTGTCGCTCCTTTAAATAAAACTATGTGCACTATATGGATTTTGATGCTCGAGTCCGTTGAACTCGAGTCAGTTTTCGGTTTTTTTCATCAGGTCCAGATTTTTTTATGGGCGTGCCAATTTTTTGCCCCTAAATTAGCCAGGTACGTAGACATATTTCACCCTAACTCGGGAACGAGTCATCTGATTTTAAACAGTAAAACGCCAGAAGATATGTAACGAAATTGTTTTTATTATAGTCGCACACAGTTTATCTCTTATCGTTTTGAAATTATTCAGGAATTAATCGAAAAAAAAATTTTTTTCGTGCAAAATTCGTAATTTTTTTTCAAACTAAAAATGGAATTTAAAAAAGTTTAAAGCAAATATTCAACACTTTGCACCAATGTATAATAGTTACAAATCTTAGAAATAAAAAAAGTGTAAACCATAAAAATCGGTGAAAAAATTTTTATTTTATTTTCAATTTACCGCAGGTACCCAATGTTGTAATGCAACCAATTTTATTTAAAAATTATAACATAGTATTTTTCATTAACCTGTAACTCTAAATCGAGAACATTAGGGTAGATTTCAATATTTGCTGTTGCAGTATATGTGGAAATTGATGGACAATGAGTCAGTTTAAATTTGATATCGTGACTAAAATAAAAACGATCGGATGACTCGTTCCCGAGTTAGGGTGAAATCTGTCTACGTACCTGGCTAATTTAGATGCAAAAAATTGCCACGCCTATAAAAAAATCTGGACCTGATGGAAAAAAGAGAAAACGGATTCGAGTTTATCGCATCAAAATCCATATAGTCCACATAGTTATATTAAAAGGAAGATTTTTTTTATATATTAACGTTTCCTATAATTGGTTTGGGGTTAATATATAGTAGAACGAAGTTATTTCGTTTATATGTAATTTTTGTATCTTCTTTATGTGTATATTTTCTCATTATTGTAGTATATCTTAGTGGCTTTGAAATAATATGAATATCCTGTAGCAGCTTTATTTTTATTTTTCCTCTTATTTCTAATATCTTGGGTGTTTTTATCCTTTACTGAGATGCTTTTGGATGCTGTTATTCATATTTTGTTAGGGTTCTCCTGAATTTCAAATTCATATTATTTAGACCCGTATTAATGTTATTATTATTACTACTGGTTTTATTATATTCCTAATACCAAATTTATGTATTCCATGATGGCAAGTATTTTATAAATTGGTATAAAGAAAAAAAATAATGATGATCATGTAATGATATTGTTCAATATACATAAATATACACACGCATATATAAGTATCTGGTATGTATTTTATGTCTGTAGTTCGATAACCCTGGATTAGTGTAATAAAGACGTGGTTTCATTATTTTCTGAACAACTGCTTCAAAATAAAAAGCCTCCTGATATTTTACAATATAAATCTACAGAAATGACTTTAAATCTTGTGTAAAATCGACATGACATATAACACAATGAGGTAATGCATTCTCAAAAATGCCAACAATGTTTCTAAGCTAATAGTGTCATAAAAATTTTATATTAAACTGAACTAGTAAAATAAAAAATATTACACAGCCAGGATTGAGGAAAATTATAAGTCCCACTTGTGATAAAGGAAATACTTGAAAAATTTATGAACTCACAAATGTTCACAGCACTATTTACTTTTTGGTAGACGACAACAGACCTTGTCGTTTGAAAGAAACAAAGAAAAACTCTTGAAAATTCATTCATACTTATTCGTATTTGAAATAAACTCTTGTCTTGAGAGTAATATTTCATGTTTTAAAACAATTTTCGGAAATCTCATATTACAAAGCTAATTCTACATACAACTAAATAAGAATCAACATGTTCTTTCAAATTCAGAGTGACTGGTATGAAATGTAGTTGTTCAAGTGTGATCATATTGAGTATTTGAGCATGCCACCGGCAGGCAGGATCATTGAATGTGAGTGCAAGTAGAAAGAAACACTTTAGTTTATAAATTGTCTTGCTTGATTGATTTAATGAAGTCTTTTTTCTGTGTTAATGCACACATCAATAGATATACACTAGAACTCAGAGTTATTAAAACCCCTGTCCATTTGAAAGCTGAATATGATTGATTTATATGATGAACTATTTTACATATTTCTTATACGCACCTTTCAATAATTGATATATAATAAAAGTCCATAACATTAAAATAACAAAGGTTCCTATACAAATATTTTTATAATTGGAGATACTAATACTTAAAATAAACATGTTTCCTTTTGTTTTATATCATTAAATAAAAATAGTTATTTGTTTTTATATTACATTTTCCCATCATACAATTTTATTATTGTTTGCTTCAATATCTTTGGAATACACCCCGTCGGCCCGACTATATTTAAATACCAGCAAAAACTAAACATCAATATTTTCATTTAAATACAGGATATTCTTAAGACAGTAAATAAATACAATATACACATGTAGGATAAAACCAACAAGCGTTATACATTATATATGAAATCAGTCACGAAATGTATGTGGTATGGCTCGTACATGTAAAGGAATTAATAAATCACTGAGAAATTGTATTGAAATTAATTATCTTGGGGATTAAAGACGCATTTCAGTGTAGATATAGAAACATACGTTAAGGCGAGACTGTGAGTTTCATTGACAGCATTTTCTTATAGCATTTATACCTAAAATTTGATAGAACAAGTCTTAAACTCTGCTAGAGCTACGGCCAAATGTGGGCAAGTAGTTGCCCAAAAAAGCGTAACCACTAAATACTAATAAAAAAACATATTAAATCAAAGAAGTATTTATTGAGTTACACACACATTAGCCATATGTGAAAATGCTTTAAGTATCAAAATATTTTTCTTCACTGCTTAGTGCATACACTTTTTTGGACAAATACTTGCCCAAATGTGACTATACATTTGGCAGAGTGTAAAATTTGCAATTCAAAACTTTAGTAAAGTGTGACCGTACCGTAAGTTAACCCAGCATTTACAAATGCAAGTAACATTAAAAAAACAAAAAAATAATAATAAAATACATATCTATACGCTTGCGCTTTCTCACTAACACCGTCAGTTTTTTCGTATTTGCAGCTAAATTTTAATATGAATTTTTGAACTTTTTAGCTTTTGTCGCAAGCATATTAACAAATATAGAATCAGTGCCAACGAGGATGACTTTTATATCAATTTATTAGCACAAGCCGTACTTATAGCTAATATTCTGTGTAGGTATGAAAATCAATAAAAGATCAGACCAATTCAACGAAGCAATTTAGTGTTTCTTTATATGTGTTTAATGGGCTTCAATTTTTTTTAGTATATTCAAGATATCGGTAACGCGGAAATACTGGAAAAAATCCAAACAAAAAAAATTACTTTCAGTTTCGGTTATACAAGCCTTTAAAGTTGAGTATATGAATGGACATCTTCTAAACTGGAACTAGAAACTAAACTTCCACCGTCCATATATACAAATAAACATTGCAATAACGAACTTTCAACGATACATCAACAACCTCTTCGAAGTGTGGGCCAGAACAATGATAAGTATGAAGAAAAGGATTTTATGGCTGACATATCCAAACAAACGGCAGGTAAAAGTATATACCTTGACTGTATAAAATATGTAGTATCTATAGAATTATTTGTGCCAGCGACTTTTCGAACTTTCTTGGCTTTTGCATATTCAACATGGTGTCGATGAACTATTATTCATTAATTTTAAAAACTATTAAATACTGAAGCGATGGCTACGCTTATGATGATAAAACAATATCTTTGAGAAAACTGTAGCATCTAAAAATGTTTACTGCCTGCTAATGTTGTTGGCCCAGAATGCTATGAATGTAACTCTGAGGCACTTGTTGGTGAAAAGATGTAATTATTGTGTGATGGCTTCTTTCACTTCTGTACAACTGAGTTGAGTTCACATATGAGTTTTATACTTAAAAGTGAGGTTCTCCATACCAGTTTCCACTTCACTACCTAGATAACAAAAGCTTTTTACGTATTTGACTGGCTGTAGTATAATGCTCAATTGATATTTCTTATAGTTTTTGTTTTCTTAATATTTATCGCAAGTCCAACATTGCGCTCTAATCTCTCCAAGTCTTCTAATTTTCTTTAATTTAACTTAGCTGTAGTTCAGATGTCAACTAGCAACACTTCTGCTGGTACTCCATCTTCAATATCATTCTTCCCGATGACTTTCGGTGTATTATTGTTCTCAATATCATTGTCCTCAATAGTTATATCTGCAGCAACTCTATATACTTCCTCGAAATATTCTCTCCAACTTTGTGTCTGTGTCTCAGGGCGGCATGGATATACGACTCAGTGATTAACCACCTCTTAATGCCGTGCCTTGCGGGAAAAGGAGTAATTACGTTTTTAACATATAAACCTTTGTTCGGTTAACCGGCATGTACATAAGACGTAGAAGGTACGTATATATCCAAGATATTGCATAATCTCAAAGACAATGGAAAGTTGACATTGTGGGGCTTTTCTCCTGAAGTACGACCAGCATCATCCACTATCGGCAATACGTCAACGCCCGTAAACAAACTTTTTCTCGGTATTTTGCCACAAGTATGGAATTTGATTTTAGATACACGGCACGTAATGAACTTTTGCTCTGCAATTAAGTTACGTCGTATGACAATTTCAACATAAACTAAGCCATTCAATCTAAAATATATCAGAACTCAATACAATCGATCGCATATACTATATATATATATATATATATATATATATATATATATATATATATGTATATATGATAAACTAAACAATTTTTGGATAAACGAAATTTTAGCCTACTGCTACTGTATAATTTGAAAAAAGCTTTTGTTAAGCGGACTCTTTTATACACGAGCAACTTATTTTTAAATTGATTCTAGTACCACTGACTTTTTTGATGTTTGAAAGCCTTTATTCCAATGCAAGATCATTCTATTCAAAAGAGATGAAAAAAGAATTAAATAAACAACCCCTATTCAAAATATAATGCAGTTGAAACACTCCAACAACAACTTGCTGTAATTTAAGGTGAACTGTTAAGGTTGTCGGGAACCAGTTGGTATTATTCACATTTGATTACTCCCATTGTGAGCAGTGGCTGCTATATTATTTGCTAAATGATTAATACTTCATGCAAATATTAAAAAACCTAGTGAATAGAACTGATTGCGTCCTATACAATTGTTTAAAACAGCAACGAAATAAATAGGGTGGTTTTAGACAACATCTTGTTTTTCGCTACATGGTGTTGGTAACTATTTGCAAAAAAGATTTCTGAAAGAATTAGGAACATGATAATATCAGGAATATTATACAGATATGTTTCAGGGGATGGCTAAATTTTTAAAATAACGTTGTGCAACAATAAAATTTTGCAATATATTATTGCAAATCAAAGCTTGGTAAACAAGTTCTTGTTTAAGTTTGATCCTAAAATTTGTATAATCAACAACAACATAATCGCTGTTAGTCTAAAACCAACGTTTATAAAAAATTTGTTAATTAACTTTGAAACAAAAACACACCCTCCCGTAAAATAATAGTGTTTGATACTGCAATATACGCTGTTATTCTCATTTGCTTTCTATGAAAACATGTACAAATTCATCTAAGTAGTAAATTCTGTTAAGGATATAGTAATATTTTATCCCTTTAAAGAAGTTTCTCTCAGCTGTTATATATTTGAGGCATAATTGTTTCTGCTCTTTGGAGCAGTTCTTATAGCTTCCTCCTTTTATGGGATTTTTTAATCATGGAAACAGAAAAAAGTGACAGGGGCAACTCAACGAAATCCATATGTGGAAATCCTCGACAGCTGCTTCTCTAACTAAAAAAAACGGAAGTTACTTTGAAGGTTCAAAAATGCAAAACAAGGAGCACAACATGCAAATATTAACAAACCTAAAAAGTTTTATATGCAGCTAGATCTTGTTGGCTCTCGATTTCTTCGGATGACTAAACGCTATGTGTATATCAACTAGTCTGATATGCTGCCAATCAGTATGTTCTTTACCATAAGATATATATATATATATATATATATATATATATATATATATTGATAAATTCAAAAATAAAAAAAAAGATATGAAGTTTACATATACGGTTTAATACAAAATAGGCAAAGAGGATATGCCAGACATTTGCAAGTCACGAAATGGATCAAGATATTAGATGTGCACGGCGGATGGAAATCCATTTGAATTATTACATTTTTAATGACGAGACACTCTCAAGCAAATTGAGCAATACAATTTTATACTAAAATATTGAATTTATATGTTGGGTGGTTAAGCAATGTCTATAAGCATTTCATTGGCGCTTTATACCAAATCTTCAGTAGACTTTAACCACAGTTTTAAAAAGTTTCGAACTTCTCAACTTATCAAAACACTTTTAAAAACCATTTGAGAATTTATTTGAAAACTTACAAATGATTTTAAAAAATCACATTATAATAAGTGTAGTAGGCTATGAAACTTATACAAACCAAAACCCAAAAAACAACTTATTTTCGATATGACTACCTTGTTTTTCTACACCTTTATACTATTAAAAATACTCTGGATAACAATAAGAGTATTTATAAGGTAAAATGAAAAATAAAATCCAAATCCAACTGTTAATATATTTACGATTTACTGTTTTAAATTTTAGTATATTTGAAAATAAAAATGTATCCAAATAATAGACTTATAAAACTGTTATCTTGCTAAGCAAGTGGTAAAATATATACCTACAGTCATATACATAAATCAGTAAAGCAAAAAACTACATCTGCATGATAAAAATAACACTTTGTTAATCAAATGCCACGTGCCTTAAGTGTGTGTACGGTTAGATTTCCCGTACAATTGTTTTCTGGTTTTCATAGGAAAATTCCACAACAATAGAAATTTCGCGAAATACATCGTGCCCATAAATAACATTTTTCTACACATAAAATATGTTTAGAAAAATCAAAAAAGTAAACAATCCTAGTAAACTAGTTTCTTCCCTTCTTTTAAATATTGCTATAACGGCAAAACACCCCATTCCATTCGAAAAATCGTACAAATATGACATGCTCAGTCAGATTAAATAGTAAAAAAAAACGTTTTAGACAAACAAAAATTTGTCTAAAACGAAAAAATGTCAGCCTATTTAAGAAAATAAAATAATAATAATAGAAAGAAGGAATGCATTTTAGATCGACCATTTTTAGGATATACACATCTCCATGTACATATTAAGTTGGGCTAACACAATACACCAACAGCAATCACAGCTTTTCAATTGCAAAACTATTTTTTTTTAATTTTCCATGAAACGGTAAAATTTTCTTACAAACAATAATAAAAACTCAAATCAATTTTCATTTCGTTCATGAAAACCTGAATAAGATAAAATGGAATTTCGTGTATAAAAGAATCATTAAACCAAATGAAAACCAACACTACAAAATTGTATGTATATCCCGTGCTAGAGTTTTGGTCCTTTGTAAACTCGTACACTGGCACGAGTGTCATATACATACACACATATATATGTATGTATGTACGTAAAGACTTACCAATATATAAATGAAACATCTGCTCCTGCTGCAAATAGAAAATAAAAAACATTAAATAACACTGGTTGCCGTTTGAAAATCTACTTTCATATCAGGACATGATCAGCAATCCACCAACCCCTGGCTGAATTGATACGAATATAAATATATATAATAATTTTATAGCAAAGAAATACATGTTTGATTATGTGTGTGTAAAAGTATCCTTTGGCTTAAGGCAACTATTAGATATGACGTCAATTCCAAAAGGTAGGGTTCGGTTTTAGATGGAATTAAAAAGAAACGGCTAAAATTATTTTGATTTGACATACATACATATTTACTTGAAAGAATTTTTTTGTAGCCTTGGGTACTATAAAATGGGAGTTATATTCGTTAGAACTTAGATCGGTTAATCTTTGATCGGGAAATTGTAATATACAAAATAAACAAATTATTTCTTCTATAAATTGATGCAAAATGTATGGAAACTTCTTAATATAAAATATTTAGTTGTAATATTTTGGTTCTGAAACGTATAAAATATGGATTTCTTCTTGATATTATTAGGACATCAAATTATTTTTTTTAAAACGTTATTCTCAAATTTCCACTATACTACATACATACATATCTGTACATAAGTACATACCTAAACTGTTAATAAATTTACTATTTGACACATTGTCACTTTATTATCATAATATGAAAATTATGCATTTCATTGGCGCTTTTACCAAAGCATCAGTCGCCCTCAACCATAGTTTTGAAAAGTTTCAAACCTCTCATCTTATGAAAAGGCTTTTATAAACCATTAGAGAACTTATATGAAAACTCACGAATGAATTTAAAAACACACATTGTAATAAGTGTAGTAGGCTATGAAACTTATAAATAAAATTATGAATATCAAAAACTTTGTATAAACTTATTGAAAGTGTTTTTTTCCTATCTTATGAAGTTCCAAGCAAATAATGGGGATCTATTCTATTTGTAAATCATGGAAACTCTGTGATGATACGTGCCACATTCTTTTAGGTACTATGTATATTCAAAATACGAAAATCGAAAATTTATTTAATAAACTGGATCAAAAATATACTGCATAGTTAATAAAATTGAAAGAAGGTTTGAGGGAAATAAATATGAACATTTTACGCACAAACTAACGTTTATGAAAAGACTTTATGTTCAAAATATACCATTTACATACGAAAGAGAAAATGTATCAACATTCCAGCATTTATATACATATACTCGATTTATTAGCTCGGTGGGACAAAATTTCTGACAGACTTAGTAAATTAGGGTGTTTTGAATCCATACTCGGAGCACAGATGCCAGCAGAACATTTCATATGTGCCATTAGAATTATCAACCTTCTTAAAAGTGTCGTGAAAGGATTTTTGTTTTAAAGAAGTGCAGAAGATTGACCCCATTCTACAGATTTTTATTTGCATAAGAAAATGGATAATAAATATTTGGAGAAATACCTTTCATATTTAATTTCATGGTCACTCTAACTGATGGTGATGCTGTAAATGTGTAAAAACTAGAAGATTTTTGGGGAAAGTATTTCAACGAAATCGTCTAAATACCCAAAGGAAGTGAATAGATAAATAAATGTGAAGATAAATGAATGTATAGATAAATAAAGCAAAAACAATTTCTTTCTTTGCATTGCTGTTGTAAGAAATTGGAGAGGAATTGGAGTAAAAAAAATTTAATGGTTATTTTGCTTTGAGAGTTTAGTTTTTAAAACAATTACCTGAGTTGTGCAATTGAATTGAAACAAAGTTACTTTTGCAAAACTACATTAAGCAAGGCTCTCTTATGAATTTTATAACGTCTTATGGCCAATTTGTTCTCAATTGTAACATTATTGCTACCACCAGGACATTTTCATGTTGTTTATTTTAAAGAAATTCATATTGCAGTGCAGGAAACCCAATTTTTTTTTTGCTTTAGAGAAGAGAACATTTTTCTTCCATTCAAACCAGATATATGTTAGAATAATCTGAAAACTTTAATATCACAAACTTTGCATCGCTTGAGAGCAATTTGGAATTTAATAGGATATGATTTTCCTATTTTTGGAATAATGAAAATTCATATCCAATTCAAATGATCCGATAAATTTTTTTTTCTAAATTAAATTACTACATGGGAAAATATTTAACAGGGTCTTAAGTTCAAATTTGCCATCGGTAAAGTTCTAATATTATTAAGAGTTGTACATTTTTAACGAGAATGTAAGAAGTCCTTGTATTAATTTTTAAGTTAACCCACTTTTGGTTACCACGAAACTCCCTACTTTCGATGATTGATATTCGAGGTTTTTTCCTTGCGTTTTTCCTGACATCCAAAGCTTTTTTGTTATTTGGCAATATATAAATAATTGGATTAGTTAACAATTTACAAAGAACTACTAAATAAACGAGCACGCATTCCCTGACTATGTTAAGTTATAAATGTATTTTTAGTAGATTGAATTACTGTTGAAAATTATTTAATAGGCTCTTAAGCTCAAATTTCCTATCAACCTATCTTTCAAATTCTAATATAATTAAGAGTGCAATTTTTTTAATATATTTTGTTAAAAAATTTAAACAAAAACCTATGGTAAATTTGATCTTAAGAGCCTGTTAAATATTTTCCCATTTAGTAATTTAATTTGGGAAAAAGTATAAAAGGATATTTCCAGGTATTATTGAATGCAAAAGAAGTAAAATTTATTATAATAAAAGCTCAACAATATTTAATATCTATCACAGCAATTAAACTATTTATACTCTTTTCTTATGGTGGCGGTTCATATAAAAAACCATTAAACATAGAATTAATTAATACTCGTGTAATGAAGTGTGCTTGTGAGCACGCGTTAACTGTGGCACTTTCCACCTTTTCATAAAACTGAATTGTCTGTCTGACGTCTGCACAGTATGTCATCATTAATTTTAATAGAACGCCAGCTTAAAACAAAATGAATTGTGAAACTAGGAGCGGGCAACAGAACGGCGATCAATGACCGATCGACCGTCTAAGAAATATTGTGCAAGCAACGGCAACAACATAAACAAGACTACAAACCCCTGCAATATAATATCGCCAGCTTTACCTTAACGTTTTGCATTGATCCTGCTAAAGCATGTAAGTGAATTTTTCACATTCATATGCAGGTGCTTTAAGGACTGGTTTTCTTAAGGCTTATAAGAAATTTTTAATATTTACGATGTCACAATACATTAATTATTTTAACTTGACTGTAAAGAAGTGCTAGAAGTAGTTGGCTAGTAAATGTGTGCTCTTCTCCGTTGAGCCATTAAATATTTTAGATACCAAATACCAGAGCATTTATCCGCCAAAGAACCTGAAAACTGTGTTATTGTTATTGTTAATTTTGCTAGGGTAGTTCTTCAAATTAACACACAGGCAGTAATAAAGGATTTCAGCATCAGTTTTTGTTTGTGTTCTTATAATGAAAACTGGATTTATTCCCTCTAAAGCTTAAAATCCCCAATTTACTTTATAGCTGTAAATGTTTGCATTTGTGTTAACGAGTGAGTATTCCTTTGAATTCCGATGTTGGATTTTAATTTAATTCATTTTATATTCTAGTTTTCAATTCATTTCTTTCCATTAAACAGCCACTTGTTCTTCTGGTTAAATATCGCCATACATTTTTTGAATAGTATTAATTTTCCTAGTTAGCTGTTGCTTTTTTAAGGCTAAATCATCTTAAGAATTCTTGGCCAAAAGGGGTTACATTATATGACACGCGATTATGTTGTGTTTTCTTTTTAGTGTGAGGATCGTGTTTAGAACACGAACTAATTTAGTAAGTTGTTTTAGACAGTTTTACTTTAATGACACTTTTATAAAAACTTTAATTGGATTTCAGAAGAATAAATTATCAAGTTGAATGTTAGGATGTAGAATGAATATGTACCATTTTCTTTGTTCATTGCTTAAGAGTTTGTCAGCAGACAAGATGTTTCTGAATTCAAATCGTTTAGAAGTTGATTTATACAATTTCACATACTAACGTTCACTAAAAAAGTATTATTTAAGACTTATTCTCATTTCATTAATATCCATTACAAAAATTTTGCTGCCATAATTTAATTTTAGAAATATTCTAAAAATTTTATTGCCGCTTCCATTAAAGTATCTTAATAATGTATTCAATTTCAAACAAGTTACACTTACATCTTTTTACGATTAACTAATATTAAATAAGTTAGACACCTACTTTCCTAAATTGCTTTTGTGCATCGAAACAATTTAAGGATTTGTTAAATCCTTTTCAATTATTTTGTATTTTAATTTATATATGTTTTACTATAACTTCTAGGATAGTTTGAAACGGTTTGCATAAAATGCTTGACACAATTGAAAAAATTTTTTGTTTCTCATAGCTAAAATTTGTAGTTATGTAAAGGTGGTGAGGGTGCTGTTGGCTGACATAGTAAGACACAAGACTGCGATGCCTGAGGTCCCGAGTTCGACTTCGCACTTAGTCATCAATATGGTGTCGAATATTTATGATCTGTATTAGTGCAGGATTGTGTCAATTGTTGTCGGGTTGTCTCAATGACGAAGGCATAACACTGGTCGCTGAACATTACCGACAGCGATTAACACCGCCATGTACTAAAAAAGAGCAGGATACAGCAGCACCCTCCTTCGTTGGTATCTGTAGCAAAAATTCACCGACGAAGTAATAAAAGTAAAAACAGCTACAAAAACCTTTCTATTTTCTAATCTGTCCTCCAGTTCCAGCGCAATGCACTGCATATATAGGGGTTGTCTCCTGAGTGCTGGTCCTACAAAAAAAAAAGTGTTGGAAATGTTATTGTTTTTTTATCTTGACTGTAAAAATATATCAAATGGCTAGGATATGATCCGTTATTTTTAAGCAAATTAAATATGAAGCACATTTTGAGTGCAAACGAGAAATGACCAATCGAAATTGAAATTTTTAAATACTTGATACCCTCTTATGTCTACTTTTTTAACCTTTTTTCACTTAATAATTAATAATTTCCTGAAGAAGCTAACCGATGGTTGGCGAAATATTAAATATTAATATAAAAGAACCTCAAAACTCAAAGAATCTATTAATTATTTGATAATTTGTTTTAATATATACCAAAATTAGCATAATAGTTCTGAAAAGTTTCATGATGAAATTTCCATAAAATCCCAGGTTGCCAATATATCGTCACAAGATTAACGCCGAAAATGCCAAGTAGTGGCGAATTCCACGCAGCCATTTGAAAAAGGGGTTAGTATATTAATTGCGGTTGCAAATGTTTTTTAGAAAAAATCACTGTTAGACGATAAAATGTCAGGCAATGGTATATAATGACATACATGCAGTAAATACAAGTGACTTTGATTTTGCAATCCACCACTTGCGATGTAGCACGCTCCCATTCCGAAAGACAAAGTAAAAAGAACTAGTTCTAGCACATATACATTCTACTCAATCGTAAAAACTTCTAAATAATATCGTTATATTAACAAACAATTGAATACAACTGCACATAAAATTACATATGTGTGTATATATTCGGCCATTTTAAGATAATAGTAATTACAATTGCGCAAATAATTAGATGCTAATAAATTTATTATATCATTAATATTAGAACTTATAAAATTGCATATTTCGTTCGTTTTAGTAAAAAATGCAGTAAAATTATTGCAATAATTTTTTCATGTTATTTAATATTTTTCACAAAGGATATTTTATGTAGTTTTTAAGTACTTCAAATATCGCACAAACATAGATATGTAGAAAGCCATAACGAATGTGTAGAATGCAAATATCATAAGAGAGTGAGTGATATATTCACATTTCCAAAATCATATGCATATAGACAGGTGACTTTTTTTTTTGCTACATGAGCACTAACGCTACAATATATATATATATATATATATATATATATATATATATATATATATGTGGTTTAGCAGCTAAATATGTCAAACTGTGTAAATATATATCTTCAGTTTCTCAAACCAAACATGAGGAAAATATATGTTGTCATCAATGCAATGATATATATTTAGGAATCGATGAAGGTCAATAAAGCAATGACAATCAAATTGTCCCACAAATTCGTGAAATGGTCATGGATTTGGAGAAACCTTCATTGAACTTGTGAAACTTTTATTGGATTTGTCAAAGGCATTTAATGAGACCGTTTCATTGCATCTATAAGGCAAAATTCTTTTAGTGTAGCATATATAATGATTTTAATATATGGCCACTATCCGTATTCAATAGACCTTCCATTTTCAATCGTACACTATATGCTACCGTCTTTTATTGGATGTAAAATGATGAGCTTTTTGGTATTATATATATTAGTAATGATATCTGGATTTGAAAATACCAAATGGCTAATTATTTGAACAAAGCATTGCGCTGCATAGTGACACGCCTTAGAAACGCCGCAAAAATATCATCAGAGCATTAGTGTCAAAGTTGATGTGATAAATCTTAACTCCGCATATCTTTTCAAAATATATTATAAAAAAAGTTTTTTTTTGGTTTCCTTTTTATTATGTAAGGTAAAAAATTGAGTTACACTAGGCTTCATTGTGCTTCATCACTTAACACACGTTTTTTAGGATCTTTTCAAACATATGAATATTTTTTTTTAAAGTAAATTTTCACAATTTGGATTATTTCGTTAAACGATCCATAATGGCTGCCCAAATTCTACTGAGTAGAAATATTAACACGGTATAATCACATTTACTGTGATATTAGTATTATGAGTATAGCACTTAAATATGATATTTGTATTCTCAATATATCTTATAGCTCTCAAATATGACTTTTCAGATATCTAAAACTTATATTGTTTTGAAACAGTTAATTTATTTAAAATCTAAAATTATAATATCTAAATATTAATTTTCAACCCCTATTAACGGAAACAGAATTTCCCTTTTAAACTCGCAAAATTTCCTTTTTACGAAGAACTCCTTTCATCCCTCAATATCCTGACACAAATTAATATTTTATCTGCAAACACTAGATGTCACCTTCCACATGGTTGCTGTCCAGGCTATTGTACTATATCGCCACGTTATTAGAGGAGGGCAGCACTATGCTGCGATAAACAACCACATGTCCACTCCATTTCATGTCTTTGTTTCTTATGGAAGCAAACATCATTAAAAATAAAACATTATGATAAGAAAATTGTTCTATATTAATATACTGTCAGGCAAGGTTCTTTTGCGATTAGAATAATCTTATCAAAAGGGTCATAATTTGTAAAGCCGACTTTGTTAAAAAGACAAATGCATAAAAACACAAAAATTTAATTGATGCTAATGAAATGGAAACCAAAGAGTGGGCATGTAAGAGTTTATTAGAATGACAACAACTGTGCTTGAGGATATAAAACTAGCGCACATGCCAATTGAGTGTTTAGTAACAATTAACGATCTGTATAATTGTTATTATACACAACACAAAATTTAAGCAAAAGAATATACGTTTTGCTATAAGATGGCATCAAGGTGTTTTAGAAGCATCTGCAATATACGAGTAATAATACACAAGATTATATATACTAGTTTGACATACGGCAAGTACTTGTAGATGAAAGAAAGTCATTACTATCTTGTGATAACAATAACAAGTGTTGAGGTATGTTAGCGTCACTTTATCAACAAATGTTCTGTTCTGCACCCAGTATGTCTCTTCATGGAGCGAATTGAATGAAAATCATGAATTTCAATGCCATACACATTTAAATATAATTCAACATAGATTTATTCCTATTTCTCAAAACCCTTTTCACTTTTGGCGCAATTTTTATACCTTTAACAAACAAAACAATATAACGAAGAAAAAACATCTTGTTATTAAAAGCAATTCCCTCAATTTCTTTTGATTATATTACAAATCTCTTTTTCGGATAAAATAAATCTTAAAAAGTATATAAAACCACAAAATTGTATCCAATCAAGTGTTAATAATGTTTTCTTTTCATAAATTCCCACATTGTGTAAGCACTCAATTCATCATGCTGCAAGTAATCTCTTTGTGATGGAATCAAATAAAGCGTAACTTATCTTCAAAGAACCCTTCCCATTAATTTCTTCTTTTGCCTTTTTATTTTTAAAGGTTCGACAATTAGTGCACTTTCTTTTTTTCCGAAAATTCCGTTATATCGCAATTAGCACAGATATCGTTTGTTTGCATTTACCTCTTTAGTTTACTTATCGACCAACCCTTTAATCTTCAAGATCTTGCTAAATAAAAAAAAACGGCGTTGTCCTAAAGTTTTGCTGTTTTTTAATTAAATTACGAAATCTTTGTATAATTGTAGTTCATAAATTTTATTTTACGAAAATTTTGTTGTAGAGTTATAATAATAAGGCAAATCATATTGAAATTTACGATTATGAGTAGTGGAACGTTTTTTTTAGTAAAATTGTTTAGTTATTTAACATTCAGCGATAGTGATTTTTTTCCATCGAAGTATCCTATATATTATTGTATGAGTTTTTTCTATTTAAACGTTTTTTTAATAATCAAAATTTTGCTACTTTTTGCATGAATGGAGTTCAATTTACACAATAGTTTTGAGTACTACTCGCATAGGCTTCTGGAACATATCGAATTCACACTAGTTGATGAAAAATGTGTGAAAATGCCTTCTAATCTAGATTCGATTTTATTGATATTAAATTCCACGAAACTATTTATTATTTTTGTATGAAACTGTTAATATAAAGGTATCTGAATCCATGCATTTTTCATTAGTATCCAGTGGGAAAATGTATATGATATGGTTGATTTTAGCAAAAAAAAAAATTTGTTGAAGTTTTGGTGCGCTCTCAGCAAACGATTTCGGTTTTTAGTCTCACCTCGGGCTCTTATCAAATTTGCATGTTTTGAGTCTCTTCGAGGTGTTCCTGACTAACTTTGAGGCAGTGGTACTGTGCCTGTATACACACGTGTGTGTGTGACTGGCATGTTCCAAACATATATGTTCTATAAATTTGAACTGATTAGAAGTGGTGGATTTGAAGAAATCGCAAAAAGTATCAAGTGTAGTTTAAGTAACTTTTAAATAGTAAACCACGTCGATCACCACAAACCGCGTAGAAAACGGTTGATCCATTCGAAAAACTCCGATATTATATATTTCATCAGGTGGTGCTTTAAATTTTTTTTGTTGGTAGAACTCATCAGATTGGAATCGGTTGAAGTATTCAAAAGATTTCAGTTTGAACATTCAAATAATATTATTTTAACTTGAAGAGCGCAAAAGCACAGAACAGCAAAAAAACCAGGTTACAGGGTTTGTCAATAGAGTCAACCGGTTTCCATATATTTCTTGGTTTGACCTTTTTTTCTTCTGTATTCAGGCGCTTTAAAACGTGATTAAAGTATTTTGTATTTTCGGTGAATTTTTTCCACAAAAAGATATATATTAGAAAATATATGCTGTGATGTCGAGAAATTATACTGCTTACTGAATATATCACACTGTTTCCTCTAAAGATAGTCAACTGAAAATTTATGAATTTTCAGTAGAGGCAAATATATTTCTTTAGATATGTTTTCAATCAAGAAGAAGGAAACAACTATATTTTTTTGGCGAAAATTATGTAAAATTTTATCAGTGGGTAAATATGGCCACTGTGCATCGATTTCTTGCAAAAAGTGAACATAAAGCAACTTTTAATTGTCTCTCTTTAGAGGAAGCAGTCCGATATATAAAACAAATTTTTTAATAGTGGCTGTCAGGAAATATGCATAAATAATTAAGGAATGTGTTGCTTTAGAAATATATATATATATATATATATATATATATATATATATATATGAAAACATAATAAACACAATTACGAGTGATATAATAAAATAGTTGCATATTATTTTATCTGTGTCATTTTCTGAAGAACAAGGCCAAAGATTTTATCGCTGTTCAATGTAATTTCTGAAACAGCAATTATGCAAATAATATTTTTATGGGCACATGTGCAGTGCAATAGGCTGGAACTGGGAACTTGCTTTTGGGATGGGGAAAAGTTAGTAGTGTCTGTGGACATTCGATTTAAATGTTCCTAAATTCAAATTTACGGGGAAGACTTCTACACGTAGTTTATTCCTCATACGGACTGTTTGAACAAAAAGCGGTTTCTGTGTATAATACGTAGTGCGGTTCGATGGAACATCGACCAAAAATTCGTGCATTTTTGCTGAAAAGTATGTTGGTCATGTAAAAAAATGGGTTGCGGAAACAAGTTCCCTGATTTCATTAAAGCACATCCCATTATAGTAACGATAACACAACAAAACAAAACCCACATAGCGACGATGCTAAAGATTGTCAATAAAAATGGTTACCCTACTGTCTACGATGAACCTCTTCGCTCACACCGACGACTACCCTAAAACCACCAATAGAAACACCTGAAAGCGAACGGTTGTATGTGTGTAAACCTACAATACCGAATCGTATGAGAGTTCAAATCCACCCCGATCACTTATCACCACTCGGATGTAATATATACTTTTTCCATTTGTTACCGGCTTAGACTCATGTTATTGCAAGATGACACCGAAAATTGTTGGTATTCTGCTTTCGTATGTATTGATGTTTATTAATTATTTGCACGGTGCATGCACAATAAACATGACCAAACTTGATCCGCTTCACAACATTATGAATCTATTTGCTAAGTATTCCTATATTACTTATTTCTATCTTACGTTTATCTAAACCGGCTGCCAAAAAAAAAATAATAATGTCGACCAAAACAAAACTGAACGTCTTATTGTCATAAAAACTACGTCTTTTAAAATTTACTATTTGATGTATTGTCTTACTTTTTTTAAATATAAAATTTATTTATTGGGCCTTAAACAGTATTTTTGAGCATTTAATTGGTGCTTTACCAACTCATCAGTAGGCTTCAGTTTTAATAAAGAAGAATGATTAAGTTAAGGATGATTAAGACTATATTGGAAAATAGTAAATTGTATAATATCTGCATATGTACATTTGCTTCCCAAATCGAAGCAAGTAGATGACCATGATTGATGAAATCATGGCATGGGATTACTATCTACCTCATCACAGATACTAAGAAAACACTGCCACCTGCTCCTACGAATAGCGATTTTTAGGGCCCTCCTCTTATCCCTATAATTCTGTTGGTGTACATACCTCGAGTTCTTGTATATTGCCTTCTGGAACGTATACACTCAGACCTCAAGCTAGCAATATCATTATTCCACCAAAAACCGGTGTCCTCTTTGTGAATCTTTTCCGCTTCACCATAGATGCCTCGCATGACCGCGTGTTATAGTTTACTTGTTGTACATCTTCAGCTGAACCATTCAAGTCCATATCCTCTATACAGATGGCAAACATATCCTTATCAAAGGTATTCACTATCAATCCTTTTGAAATTTGTGCCTGGAGGGTCACATGGCGTATAACATTCTGCACATCTATGATTATGGCACTGTGATCGCTGTGAGTATAAAGATCAGATACTCTCCAGCTTACACGGTTTATGACGGACTGCTGACAAACGTAATGTCAATAACTGAACCGCCATTTCCACTTCTGAAGGTTTCCTCATTTCCAGAGTTTAAAAGCATAACACCCAGTGCAGAAAGGGCTTCCAATAGGATCTTTCCCCTTGCATTTGTCTGGATGCAACCCCATTCAACAGCCCACGCATTGAAATCTCCCACTATTATGGCAGGACTCCTGGCAGCAGTGTCCATCACTATGTTGTCTATAATAACACGAAAGTCTTCAATAGAATACCTACGAGCTGTACAAATATATGCCAGAGACTGTTGCCCGCGTGTACCCACATTGTGGTGCTGATTTTCCCCCCAATATTAACGAACCGGTAGTCTATATAGCCGATGTATCTGTATTATCAGCAACCCAATTTGCAGATACAATCTTCTTATATGACTCACTAAGTACAGCGACTTCTACATATAAATCTCGTACGCGTTGCTTAAGCAACTCTTGTGCCGCTTGACAATGATTGGGATTTAGCTGTAGTATGCGCATTTTGATTCTTAAATACTGTTCTTGAATAGATCCTGGTCCTTACAAAATGTCGTCCTATGTCCACAGTCGAGAAAGTTGTAGCACCTTTTCGATGCCATCTTTTCCCGTATTCGACATACGACCCAGCCGATGCGTATCTTCGACATATCTGGAAGACGTCTAGCTAGAGGAGCACTCAGGCCAATCGTGGCAATTTGTGTGCCTCCGTACGTTCTCCTCAGTGAAGAACTGCAGTCAGCTGTAGTACTTTAAAATCCTTAGATTTACTAATTATGGCTTCATAGATGTCCTCCTTAGAAGTCACTTCATCTATGTCCCTGATTTCAATCTTGACCTCCTGGGACAGTGCTCGTACTTCGGCAGGTTCTCCCAGTACCGCTTCTACTTTCGGCCTGAACTCGCTTGTATTCTGGTGAGCAGGTTTACTCAATTCTAATAGCAGCTCACCTTGGCCTTATTCCCCTTTCGCCCAAGAGTATTTTCGTCTTTTCTAAGCCTTGGGGTCGCACCTGCTGGGTCAGAGGGATATGATCTTACCATATACTCTGCCTGCGTCTGTCCCACTGTTAAGCCCATCTGACATTTGCATATACAACGCCTGTATTTCCATGTTAAGTCCAATTGTTAAGTGTCTAATACATGACAGGTCATGACAAATTTTGAAATGGCTATTGAAAGGAGAAAATAAAATATTTTGTTTAAATAAAAACGATTCAATTGTTAAATATTGCATAGAATTTGGGAAAAGCCATTTCATTTTATTATATTTTTAATTGAATTCAACCAAGTGTGGACAAGGCGTAAAAATCAAATTTTAAAAAAGAACGGACATGAAATCAGAGTGTGTTTGTTTGTTTAAGAACAAATGGCAAGTAAAACAAATTTAAAGCCGTTTTTATGAAAAGAAATTTTTATTATTTTGCTACAAGAAAGGAAACAATTAATTTGCTGGAATAAAATTGGTTACCATTTTTTATTGTTATTATTGTTGTGTATTTCTTGTTACTATCAAAGAAACTGCAATTTATATAAACTTCAGTTTTCATTCCTCACTCCCTTTTAATAAAGAAGATTTTTGAAATTTCTATGAATCCCTCTAATATGAAATGGACCTTTCATTTTTTTGGTATATCAGAAAAAATAAGAAATTATGTTTTGAGCTCAATGTTTACACAACAAATAGAAACAATATATTGTTTAGCATTGCACAGAACGAAAAAGCCTTACAATATTGTAAATAATTTATTTTCTTTTAGCACTCGCTTACATTCCTTTTTTCATTGCATAAACTTCTATTTATTTAGTGCTACTGTCAGTTTTCAGTAATATTTCTAAAACATTTTTCATTCTTCTCGTGTATCAATGAAACAAAATTATTGTTCCATATGTGAGAACACCACCAGCCGCATGCTGAGTTTGAATTCTTTTGTTGCTTTCTTAATCGTTTGCCAGAACGCAACATTTTTTCCTCGATATGTGCAATGTTTTCCTAAAAGAAAATTAACTTTTCCTTTTATTAAATTTGGAAATGCAATTATTGAACAATATTTTTTTGGGTTAAAGGGAACTATTTCTTTTTTATATATTATTCCATATATGTACATACACATACAGGGTTATGAGAAACATAAAACAATTACACTATGATAAGGAAAACATATAAAACTTCAAATATTTTGATCACGTTTAGTATTGGCAATAATTTAAGCATGCACTTAGTAATCAGGTATTTGATTATTCAATCAAAAGATAATTTTAACCAACAAAAAAACATCTACAAAATATATTAGTTTTAAATGCACACTTTGATGTAAATGACTTTCTTTAAAGACCCATTATCAGAAGTACACTTTTCCCCAAAATTACTCCTTTTCTAAAGTTGATTTTTCAAACATCTTATATGCATTGCAAAATTACAGTTCCCAAAAATACAGTTTTTACAAAAGCCCATTTCAAAAAGTTATGTTTCCAAAACTAGTTTTTACATCAACTTAATCCTCCCTATCCTTAAATGTCAATATTCTAAACTACGCATTATAAAATATTAATATTAAAATCATTGTAGAAACGTTTGAATTATATTATCTTTCTCGAATTACAAGTTTAAAGACCGTTCTCCGGTACTTACAAATTTTGTTATCACAGGTTTCTGTTATGTTCAATAGTCTAAACGATTTATGGAGTGTAAAAGGGGAACAATATTATAGTTTGAATCCTTTTTAATCCATAAAACTACATAATGTATTTTTCGTAGTTTTCATTATATTAAAGTACCCCTTTTGCCAATTTTGCATATTTGACCCCGTTTGCAACCGAATTTCCCATAAAAACATGATGTCGAACGATATTTTTGTAGTGATTTCTTTGTTCTGGATGGCAAAGTACATCTCTTATGCATAAAAAGTTTTAAATTGTTTATTACATCCTATGCTATCATCGGGTTCAAGGCTATTTTCAAGCTTTAGGAAGCATTATTCTTATCTGGGTAATTGGAATGGTTTTAGTAAACGATCGCCCACAATAGCGAAATATGCAAGTTTGGAGTCGTGAAGAGTTAGTTATTAGTAGAACGTTTCAAATCCTTCCGGCAAAGCATCTGATATCATAAGTATATGGCCAAATGAAACAGCCAACGACAGTTTCCTATTGGCGCAATCCTCATATATTGATGATTGCAATAGTTGATATTTTGCAATAGAATTATGTGTATGTTATTTTAACCATATGTAGCATCAATATATATACCAGCTCGACGTATAGTATTTGAATCTTTTGAAGAAAACATGTGTGTATGTAGAGGCTGAATATATATTTTTGTGCTATTTTTGCACAGAGTACATTTGTGAGCAAATATTATGAATCCAAAGAAACAGAAGAATTCCTATTGAGTTGAAATTATAAACATGTCGTGTGTGGCAAGCTTAACACCACAATGTCTAGAAAGCCACCTTAAATCGTTTTGCCCAGTGACGTTAACTTATCGTGTTTGCTTAGGAGTAAACATATCTGAGACAAAATATTTATATCCTTTCACTTCCGAGGGAGTTCCATTCAACCCACTGATTAGGCTATCAATTGTAATTCTAGCACTAATGTGTAGGTCATTTGAAATTTTTTCGGTTTGTTAATTACATATAGAGAAGGGCTTTTTATTGTGTGATCAATAATGTCAATATACTAGGATTACATATGTTCTTACACCACCGTAAAGTGGTTTTCCAACAGTTCTCTACTTTTGAGCTCTGCCAGCTGAAACATTGTTATTTTAAAATTTAACCCGCTGCAAGTTTTGAAAGAATTAACTAATTGCCATGTGATAAGTGAGGATTGAGTTAGTTTTCCTGTCCCATAAGATAATCGAGAAAAATATATATTTTTGGATTTATTGGAAATAGGCAATTATTGAAATCTTTTTTCGCTTAGAGTATCTCACTCAGAGATAAAGCAACATGAGTTTGTAATGTATAGAACCGTTTGTGGAATCTATCAATAAAACTGGTAAAGTACTTAATTGTAATTATCGCCAAAATATTCAACAGTTTTTTTATATCGTATTCTACTGTACTTAATTTAATATTAAATGTTTTTAAAAACTTTGAATTTTATTAACTTACACATAGTCAAAGCCCTATCTCCACTCTTAATATGTGGGCACGTTGAAATGACTTTGCAAAAGTATAAAATTTCAATGTCTAAACTTTTGAAAAAGCTAATACCCATATAAAAGCAATTCCATGTCAAATCGACTTTCGATTTGAATGAAATTTGGTATATTCAGTAATTATACTAATGAAAATAATGTTTTCCACGATTATGTCATATATATATATATATATATATATATATATATATATATATATATACATATATAAAGCAAAGCCAGATAAATTTTAGATTTTGAATTTAACTTACTTCTTTGTACCGATAGAGCTAGTCATTATCAGTGGCGACTTCCACACCTGCTTAAAAAGATCAGCAAGAATTAATGCAAATCAATAAAATATACGTTTTAATTAAGAACGGTATCGTTTAGTAACAAACAATCTTTGGCTTGGTAACAAACGCGTTTACTACTTTATTCAAAACTAATATAAGAATGGATTTAGTTCAATTTTGTATCACTACGGTCATCTGCTAGAGCGCGCGTTTCCAGCATGATCCTTTTTGCAGCAGAATAATGTTAGCCTTTTATGTAGCACAGAGCAATTCTCATTCACTACAGATTGTAGCTTTGAGTGATCCTTGATTATGATAACAGATATTTCCTCTTCTGTTTAAATATTCTCATCAGACCATAAAATTTACGTGCAGTCTGAATGCACCTACACACCCAGTATTTTGTATTTTGGTAAAATCACAATCGCTTTGCGAATCTCTTGCTACTGTTAAATTATATTCCATGAATCATATACATTGAGTTTTGAAATAAACGTAATAAATTAAGAAAATAAAAATTAACCATTTTACTACAAACCACATATACAATCAGTTTTTTAGCAAAGTGGCGTAAAATTTGTTTGAGCATTTACACAACATGAAATTCCTATTCTACTGCTATTTTTTAAAATTCTTTTTTATGACAAACATCCTTTAAGGATACACAAAATATAAAATTAAAAAAAAGGAAATAGTTAAAAAAACATCACGTATTGTTACATGATTCTCCGAACATCATATATATATATATATATATATATATATATATATATATATTGCAGAATATTATATTTGCTATGCCATTTCCTTGAACATACCGTGATCATTTTGTTTTCATTACATATTTGGTTTTTCTTAGTTTCGAATTTTGACATAAGAAAAAAATCCTTAAAGAGTTTTCTTTTGTCTTACGATCAATATGTCTTGTTGGCTTTTGAATTAGTGTCATTTTCTTTTGCTTTTCTCATTTTTCTTTTAAAATTTTGCAATGTTATTTAAGAAGATTATATTTTTCAAATAATGTTTTGGTCTCTTTTAAAAGGTATGTGTTTGAGAATTTAGTTTAGAGCATTTTATATAAAACCTTTTAAATATCATTTGGAAAGGATTAAAATAAAATTTTGTTTAGAAAGGGGGAGAAAGGCTTAAATATAGTTGATATTTCTCATGGCCCATAGGAATATACAAACAATATACATTGTGTATACGAGTAAATATGTGTATGATAAGTTCATTCAAGGTGTGAGAAAAAAGAAAATTAGTACATATTTATATTGCAGTGAAATCGCTTCTTTTAACTTGCACCCTCACTTGCCGATTTAAGTTACTTATTAAGGAGGTAACCATATACCTATTTGCCGATACGATATCGATAGCTATATGCATATTATAATTGACCAGAACTGAAAAATAAGTAATGTGTGAAAAAAAAAATAAAAATAAGAAGACAGTATTGTTTTGGCGCAAATATTGCTGATGCGATATATCAGCAAAACTAAAGTTTTACCGATTTAGCGTTATCAACTTTTCTAATATATTAACACATTTTCTTCATTTAAGCGAGTGATTTTCCATTTAATATCCTCTATCGAAATTAGTTAGGCGAAGTTACTTGCCAGAATAATTGAAAAAAAAAATAGTTTTGGATAATTATAATATGATCTTTATCATGATAATTTTGCAGGCTAATGTCGTAGATTCACTGTCATGTTCTGTCATGTACTCGTATATATAGAGATAGATCTAACTAAATTTATTTCTTCCAATTGCGCAAGTAAACAAATTTAGTAAAGAAAAAAAAAATACTTGTAATTGTGATAAAAAATTGCCAGAAACTTGGAAACGGTACAAAATTTGTGGTTAGGCTTTTGTGGTTAGGTTTGCAACTATTAGAATTATTTTATGTGTGAATTTTGTGTTACAATACTAGGGATCATTGAAACAATCAGACAATAATTAACACGACCATGCACTAGTGCAAATCAAAAAATATCTAAACAATATTCATTATTGAGAGCGGATTCGAACTCAGGATGTTATGCTTCGTAGTCTTGTATTAACTGCTTAAGCCAACAGCACCAAATTATTTTTAAATAAAAAAAAATTTTTTAAATAAGTTAATAAAAATTAAACTATAGTTTTACAAAAGTTGTAATATATATGTTAATGTGTACTTTAATATATTCAAGACTGGTGTATGTATTCATATCGATCTATTTATTACTTTACGATACTAAATTCACATATGAACGATACGGTAATATTCGTAAGCTTCTATATATGGTACAACATGACAAATATTCCGATAAACAATATTATATCAGTATCAATATAAAGATCCAATAAACGAAGTAAAGTTGAACAGCTGTTTTCTTTAATAGTGTACGAGAATTCTGTGGAAGCTGGACAGTTCACCATATCCTATTTTGTGCCCTTTCCTATTTGTGTTGCGTTTTAATAGATCATAAAGTTAATGTATATTTTGAATTCTGTAATTATTGGAGTTAATAATATGTAGTAAGTTGTGGCAACTACTATTTTTAAGATAACGTATTTGAATTCCAGTTGACCTATAAATCGTTAAAGTTGGGAGCACCAGTAATAAGTTATATTACCATGATATATTAACTCATGAATACATAAGGTACATTTTCATTTTTTACCAGAGCTTTATTATATTACACAGTTTTTGTATTCAATAAACTGTATTAAAGTGCATACAAATTAATGGAGCATCAGTTTAATGGTTGCAAAATCGGTGATCTGGCAAGACGGTACCTGTTATATATCTGTAATCTGTTGTATCAATTATTTAGTGCATGGTTATCTATTTTGGAAAATGGATCGTTTAACAATGAAAGCGCGTGTCAAAAAGAGTAAAAGTTATCATAAAAGTGGTCGTTGACTAGGTTTATCATAATCACTGCCAATAATATCGGTTCTGTTAGTAACACCTTCGATTCAACTAAGTTCTCAGCAATTTTACCGCCCATAGTTTTGCTCAAGACTTTTCGCTTCCAGTCATATAAACTTCAAATCGCGCAACAACTAAGGCCGTATATATGGCAATAAGTGATAAAGAAGCGTGCATTCAATGATCATTTGCTTGAAAAAACATTTTCCAGCGAAGAACTTCATTTCTCACTCGATGAAGGGGAAATCGTTGTCCGATATGAAAGAAAGCATGCAAAAGGGATATCGATTTTTTTTTCACTGTTGCTGTCGAGTTGCACCTCATATATGCTTTGATATATTTTTTATAACAATGACAGTTACGATACTTTCAATGCTTCGCTGGGAAGTTAAATGGCCCATAATGGCTTGCCAAATCTTATTGGACAGACACGCTTATATAGTTTGCCATTCTTATAGTTTGTCAAACCTTAGTTACCCATATCATGCAGCTAAAAATAAACACCCGATACATAAATCTACAAGCTAACTATGAATTCGCTAGATGGCTTCTATAGCTCTTTTTATAACTAGTATACACACATATATTCTCTGTGCAATTTTCTGCAACAGATGGTGAGTTTATCTGATGTAAAGTGCAATTACACACTATGCGTACTGACCAATAGATTTTCTAATGATGAGAATTCATTAAATTTGAATGGCGGCATTTTAGTGCACTCTTTGAGGCTTTTGAGTAAATACGTATGACATGCATGATTACATCCGACACACTTTATATAAAAATACTTTTTTGTCAAGATGTGATTTCAGTTACACACACATGTGTGCATTTCGATATCAAACCGACAAGGAGTCCGACACAACCGCTTTAAACTATTTAAAACTTACACCAATGGAAAAAATTTAAGATTAATTTGATTTAGAAAGTTATGTTACATTCAAAATATCAGAATATCTATGAATTCGCAGAATTTTTAAGATAATTATTTTAATATATCAAAAATATCTCATGTACAAAAGTGATTCTAATTTCTTTTTCAAAACTTTTTAGAAAATAATTTTAGTCCCACGACATAATTAAAAGTATTATTTCATATTGAAAAATACATCGTCATTAAAAATTTCAGGAACTTTAAAAAACATTTCCTGCTATTACTAAAAAACTCAGCCAAATATATACATGCATGATTGACTGAATTCTAAACATCTGCAGGTATTACATTTTTCCATATAATAAATACGGTCTTTTATATTGTAGCCTCAAATATTGCTTTTAAAAATGCATGAGTCCCTTTGGTATATGAGATCGTTTAAGAAAATATAAAAATAAAAATCATTCGGTCATAGATTACTTTATTAAGAGCTTTGAAAGAAAGAAAGCAATTATATATTAAGGGACAAAACTCACATTCTCTCACATTTCAGGATCATTGACCAATTGTTAGCACTATTCCTAAAAGACAATCAATACTTTGCAGATAATACATATTTCACTAAAAAACTTTGTTATATATTGCTCTAAATTTTTTCGGTTATTTCGATGGTATTATGAAATTGCGAATGTAAAAGAGCTATGGCAAGTAATTGTTGTAATTTTCCCTTTGGCATAAGTACTAACAAACGAAAGAGAGCATCTGACAAATTTTCGAAACAGTACTTGTCAATTTTACATGTATTACCCATGTGCTTATTTGCATATATGTAAATAAGAAAAAAGTTAATGTAATTTCAGAACTGTACATATATACAAACCACAAGTAACCCCTAAAACTCCAAAATATATTTGATGTAACTCTTGTGCTCATTGTAATGCGCTTGAAGAGGCAGACACACAAACACCTACCTGTACGCGCTAAATAGTTCCTTGAAATTTTTATAAATTACATATTTAATCCTATAATTTTATTTTTAGCCTACACTTAAATCGCTCAGCGCTAACAAGACGAAAATGTCTTTAATCATGAGCACCTACTTACTAATGATTAATTGAGACACCACACGGTTTGAGCTGATATGCGGTTTTTGTTATGGGTTTGGCGTAGTAAGTAGTTGTTGGCAGTAATATAAGTACATTAATATCTACCGGTGGTCTTTGAACAAAGAGAATGAAACGCAGAAACGACATGAAAATAAGACTTTAATCTAAGCAAAAGTCGACAAGTTGTTTTTTAAGGATTCTGTTTCTGTTTTCTGCCAAATCAGCAAAAGATAGAATGACAGCACACCACTCTTTGGAAAGGAAGAGTAAATGAAAGTCAATTAGCTTAACAAGACATATCAGCAGAGGCGGCAGCAGCTACAAACAGACGAAAACTAAAAAATAAAAACAACCGACAGCGAGAAAACAACCGACTACAAAACACCAAAGATAGCGCTAATACAAATATAACAAGAGAAATAAATGATAATTATTTGTAATGAGGCAATAAGCAGCCAACAAGAAACTGAACAGGCAGAAGCACTGCTGGCTCAAAGAAGAAGAAAATATTAAGAAGCAGGAAAAAATCCATTTAAAAATCTCAACATCAAGTTGACAAGGAGTCGAGCTGCGTTGATGATGATGTTGACGATGATGAAGACACACACTTGTAACAGAAGTGGAAATTGAATTGATGTTGAAGGTTAATGTCACTGGCCACAGCAGCAAATGAGTTTAACCTTAATTTTTACTGCGCTGTAGATGGAAAGCAATATTATATCCATATTAAACATGAATTGTGTGGTCTTGTTGCTTAAATGCCACATTGAAGATCTACTTAAGAGAGCCAGCAGCATCACACAAAATATTGTTATCAGGGTTTTTAAAATTCTGTCCCAAAACGTCTAAAAGGGTTTTGAATTTGAAATTAAAATTAAATGTCAGAGAAATTAAGCCAATGGAAATACAAAAATAGTGTGTGCTAAAACAAATTAACTTAAAGCTGAATTAATTAAGATTTTTGGCGAAAGCGTGTAATTAGCTTTTAAGAAAAAGAAACTGTATCTTAAATGCTGCTTATATTTTCCCATCAGAAATATGTAACTTTGAAAGCCTTAAGCTCTTAACATTCACTATGGATTGCGATTTATAGTTGGGGAATCTGAAAAATAGTTACATACATGCATATAAAAATGCATAAACAATATGCCTATGGTATTGTCAAGTTCGCTGTATTGTGCCAACATGTTCTGCCGAACAAATATGGTCAACTGTACTGACGAACCAAGTGTTTTAAGCTTCAGCGTAATCGTTTGATCTTTGTTATGACATCATACATACCTATATATTTTTTCGTCAGTTCCTATGAAGGATGCATATCACAGTTTTATATTTTATCTACCAAAAAAACTATTTTTCTTTATAGCAATAATGCTTTTAATATATTTTTTAATATATGTACATTTGTACATATTGTAGAATATATGGGAATCCGATCAGTGAAGATGCTAAAATGTCAATGCTGTCCAGGATATAATGTACTCATAATTTTATGCTCTTATAATGGCCTTTTTAATTAGAATATGTTTCATATAATTAGTTATTTAATATTAATTTTTGTTTGCAATAAAATGAGGAAACCAAGAAACTTCAGATTTAGAGTCCATTTCTAATTGAAAATTAATAAAGAATTTATAAATAGTATCCCATTCTGGTATTTTTAATATAATGCTCAGGGTTGCCGCTTCAAATCAATAGGACCAAAATTGGAAAAGTCTTACTCCATTAGATAAATTACACTGAGTGTGGTACCAGTTACACTATATAAATTAAAACTAGTTTTAGCCGGTCCAATTAGTTATAAGTCAAAAATTTATAGTAGGATATAACGGATACTTCTATTTTCGTCTTCTTCAGTTCTTCAAATCTGTTCTTTCACCACTATCGTTTCCATTCCATTGTCATTGGCTTTCATGCGAAGATGTTGTAAAAAACACAGATCATAAAAATGAGATTTGTTGTATAAGATTGTTGAAGAGGGCGATAGGGACGTATGAAAAATGTATATCACCTAAATATGTACTCTTTAATTGAATAGAGTCCACTCATACATTCATCTACTAGAGTTTCTACGATATCCCAAGTCCATTTATATGAATATTCTTGATGGATTGTCAACGCTGATAACAAACAAACTTTTTTATGTCCAATGTGATTTGAGCTATTAGATTATTAAAAAAAATATTTATTAGAATTCATATATTTAGCTAATGTATCAACTGAAAAGTATAATAAACTATATGAGATCGCATAATCAAATACCGAAACAGATGTTAGTTTCTACTGAAGAAGAATTTGCAATTATAACTAAAAATATATGAGAGTAATATATCTGGCTGCACCTAATTTTATTATCACGCCTGTTGCGCTCGCTACTTTAAGTTAAATAGTAGTGGCATAGTGTACCCAAAAGCACTCTAATATCTTCCTCATTTTTGAACTACCATCTCTTTCTCCGCATATATCCGGCATAATGCGATTCTTGTGGATTGTGAATAGTTTTGAAATAAAGCACAAAAAGATAACATCAAACGTAGTGACAAATTTTATGATAATATAAACAACAAGACTTGTTTTAGATATTCCTTCAATTAATATGTTAAAAATGTTTTATTGGTTTCGTTTTGAGCATGTTCATATGCACCTTGATATATCTGTCATGTCTTTCTGAATTCGACAACTAACGAACAATAGCTTAACGTAATATATGAATATAGAACTAAATACTTCGACATAAAATATTTACGCCAATATTCATCGGCCAAATACAAAATCATTAGTTGACTTCAGTCATACAGGCTTCGAAATTTCAATATTAGTTTAAGATTTATTATTAATTAATTATTTGACATACTTTCTTTATACTATTATAATATTAAATTTATTTGTTGAGTGGTTAAGTAATGTCTATATGCATTTCATTGGCGCTGTTACCAAATCTACAGTAGACTTCAACCACAGTTTTGAAAAGTTCCAAATCGCTCATTCTTATCAAAAGACTTTTATATACAAAATATTTAAAAAAAAATTATAACAATGAAAGTATTACTAGGCAAAATGAAAAATAGAATATCAATTTAACTGTTATTAACTAACTATTTGGTATAAGCGCAAATAAAGTCCAAGCATCTACAAATGTTTCATTCTCAATGTAGGAGGGTTGTCTAAAAACTAGCATATTCGTCATATAAGTGCTTTACATTATATTATTTTCTATTGGATCAATTACATATTGACTCAGTAATTTCCTAAATATTAATTTTTTTCCAAATAATAAATTTTGCAAGATCATTAAGAGGCTCTTATTTTGGTTGTGAATCCTTAATTCGACCCAAATCTTTATGCAAACCTTCATAGATAAAGAATAAAAGGAAACAGCAATGAATTGAAAATCGCAATATATAACTCTCGGGTTTCTATGTGCTATTTAAAGCTCTTGAATCATAAATCAAGTCTTTTCGCAAGGATTTACCAATTGCTAAACTGGGTTGGATCACAAATTTTCTTCGCGGCTACCCTGAGACAAGCCAAGTCACTGTATAGCATTTAAAAGCAAAAATTATATTACCAAATATTGAAATGATATTAACTAAATTAACAACAAGAACTCCATGGAAAAGGTATTATTATTATTATTTAAAATAATTAAGAGATTATTGAGTTGAAAAAATAAGAAAAATAATATTAAATAAAAATGTGACATAAATGTCACAAAAGTCGAGAAAAACAATAAATTGCAATGATAATCATGCATAAAAACTTTAGACCGACACACGGCCAGACTGGCTAAGATTGCTACAGTTGGCCAGTTTGAGATGTTAACAAGAATTAAGTTTTAAATAAACATACTTTATGGCACAACAAGCTAAAGAAAGACTAGAGCAGCGTTAAACAGAACATTATAGCCAAGAGAAAAGAATTGATATCATAATAATGACGATAAAGATGAAAATGATACTTTCGGGTCCAAGTATCATGGTAAATGTATCTGGTATTAATTTATTGCATGTAAGTGTGTGCATAAATGTTGGTGCCACTCTAGATTACTTCCCCCCTTTTATTACATTTGGTTGATGTGTACGTAGCCGTATGTGCGAACGTTATTATAATGACTTAATTATGTTTTGGATTTAACTTAAGCCATCGTTGGATGCTTTTTTATCTTAAAGCCATATAGAGCCGCCAACTTAATAAGAAAGACTCACAATACAAAACAACTTCAATTTCTTTATTAGCATTTAAAAAATTCTCACCATGAGTATCTTGCTTTGTAGTATTGGACGATGTTGGAAAAAAAGGCGCTATTGCGTGTATTACAAAATAAAAGAGGCTTTTGATGTTAGATATTATTTTATAAGCTTAACCCATATGAGAACTAAATAAAAGAACTTTATATTCATGAAGCGTTGATGCTTCGATTTGTATCAAATTCGTTTGAGATATTCCAACGAAGTAGTTTTAAAAATATCTATACCTAGTGGCTCTTGTAAATTTTCCTTCTTTCTAATATGTGTTTTCATTAGAATAAAACTTATTCTGAAAATTTTTTTATATATTTTTCCATTTAGAATAAAATATGTTTGAATAATTTATTTATGCGCATATTTCATAAAAATTTTACATCATATATACACATTTCAAGTTGGAAACAATTGGATACGATAAGTGATACTTTTTCCTAATTGAAAGTTTTGGAAAAATAATATGTTATACGGATTTAATCGGAAATCTTAAAACTCAAATTAATGAGCACCAGTTCGTATAATATTAAATAAATAGTTTAATATTGTTTTCTATATAATAGCTCATATAATATGTCCAAGGTTAAATATGATTTCATGATAATAATTTAAAAATGATCAAAATTACACTGAAGAATCAGAAGTACTTTCCTATTTGAACGACAATCAAATTCAAAAAGTCTATCAATAAGAAGTAATACAATCCTAAAAAACATTAACATTCTTCAAAAGGAAAACTGTACCTATTGAAATTTTATTGACATTAGAGAAGCATTTGAAAATCAAATATATTTTTTATGGGCGCAAAATTTTAAAACCAAGATATGAGTTTTAGGTTTAAGATTCTTCAGTCATTTAAAACATATATATATATTTTCTTACATTATTAAGGAATAAAGTTTATTAAATACAAAAAAAAAAACTTTAGACAAATTAATCTAAAAAACAAAAACAGAAATATAATAAATATTTTAAACTGGACTCTACTAAACAATGAGCGATCTTTTAATTGTTATCCTAAGCTACAACACTTCTGAAACAAGTTCATAGTTATTATACTGACATTTATGTAGCATCCCCAGTGACCAATAAAGCTCATCCAGAAAACATTTCTCAGCAGGTTCCAAACCTCCTCATTGGGTATGGTGCACATAAAAATAATAGGACATACAAATAAAACAAAATTTTCTCACACAAACATGTAACCGACTAATGAATCTTATGCTGAAGTTTAGTTTTAAGTTTCTTCAATACTTAGCCCGTCCAACCAAAGAGTACGATAGATATTTGGAAAATTTATTTACATTGAATATTTCTGTTATATTGCTTAACATATCCTGAAACAAATAAAAGTTTGATTTGTCATATTCTTGATGGTGTTAAATTAAATGTGCGTCCACACTTACTATATATTTGGCCAAATAGGCGTTAGGAAGTATATTTTGATTTTCTTAAGTTAAATAGTTTAATATATGTATAACTTAGTAGTGTAGAATCCAATATTATTGAAAACTGTTTATCTAAATAAACAATATATCAATTATTTCAGGTACGACCACAGGCATTATCCTACAAATTATTGTAAGCATTTTTTTTTATCAATGTAACGATGATCCTTTTAAAATCATATTTCGGCTGGATTGGCTGATTTTCAAAGCGTTATTGAAACAACAATGTATTCATTATAATTTGCTAGAACATAATAAGGGGTTACCGTAAAATTCGAATAGAAGAGCTAATTTTTGAAATGTTATCAACATAGCAAAAACGTTTTCATTCGAATCGAGTCGAGCAGTAGAGCCCCTGATCACAAATGCTTAAGAAGTTTTTTTTAGAAGTTAGTTCTATCACACCAACAAAACAATAGTTTTATAAATAACATACTAATAAATGGCAAAAGAGCTAACATTTAATATTTTAACAAAGTTTTTCATTTATAAATCTTCAATATTCTTTGTCAACAGGAGATTTTTAAGTCTACCTTTACAGTCACAATTTCTGCGTCAACTTCGATAAACTACTTCGTGCGATTTGGCAAAAGGTTGTCTTCTTATACATTTTAGTTATATTTTAACTTTAACGATAATTATAATTTGATTAGTCAAAAGCAATTTTTAAAGCAACATGTACAAAAAAATATTTTAAATTTTTTCACATTCTGCATACGTTCGAATAAAAGTAGCAGCAGTTTCGTTATGTTTTTCTGTTGTTCAACTTGACACAATATTTCATTCAAAATTATAGTGTGGTAAGTGCAAAAATGTTCAGAATACCATTTTCAAACCCATTACTGAAGCAAGTGCCTGGATGGCTGCCCTCAACAAGCTACAAATGCTAATCGTTTTACTATTTCATTCTTCTGTCAGGGTGTCTGCTGATTTTGTAGGATTTGATTACAACTTATATTAAAACTTTGTTGTTGTATATTTTAACAAGTTAAAAGCTCAAACAAACATATTATAAAAGCAACAAGTTGGAGAAAACAAAAAACTAAGAACAAAGTCTTGGTTATGGAAATGTTTGCTTAATGGAATCTGTGGCAGTAACAGCACCTTAATCAGAAGCAAAAACAGCAGCAGCCGCAGCAGTACCAATATTCGAAAAGTGCAACAGATTCTCTAAATGGTGTTTGTGCGCATGGAATTAATATGGACATAAAATAACTAGTTTATTACATTTAAAGAACATGAGCATTGCATACCCTACACTACCGTAGATACAAAATATGTATAGTAACATGTGTTGTTAAAATTTGTTGGAGTTTACTACCGAGTTTATTACTTCGTCGTTCCGATCTAACATCCTGAAAAGAAGAACTGCTTCTTCCGTACTTTTTTATAGCAACCTCTGCATACACACTGGTGGAAGAAGGTATCCTAGCACACGCCTGCATGTCACTTCTGCGACATGCCTACACATGTCCCCATTTCTTAATTACGCCGAGTGTTTGTGAGTGTAAAGTCGGGGTTTCTTAAAATATTTGCAGCAGAAATGTTTGTATAGCTGCGATCTTATAGATGGGCTGTGAGTAATTTCACAAACGCCGAGATCTCTTCAATACATGTAGTGAATTATTATTTTGTCCGAAATATATTTATTTATTCACAAATTTCTGTGTTTTCTCCTTCGCTCGTAGCGATTCGAATTATATATTCTTATTCATGCCGAAAAGCCGCCCACTCATGGGCCTCCTCATCTTTGGAAAAAAGCACCATGGCCAAGACTGGGTAACAAGGTGTTGTTTCTGATGAAACCATTGCAAGTGAGCAAAAGCCCAAAAAAAAATTGCATGTCGTGAATGAATCGAAAAACCCACTTCTCAGCAACTTCCTTATACCAGTTGCCGGCATTCGTATTGATTTTTGAAGAGCTGGGACCTCCAGCACGAGTGCCGTGATTCACGTCTTCTTAATCTTCAATACTCACTTTTAAAAAGTTGGTTCCATTTATTTAAAAAAATGTTGTGAACATTTCTTGCTGCTCATTGTTGCAAGCAGAACATTTCCGAGACCGCAAATCACTTTATATTTGTAGCAAACCTCTATACAGAACTGATTCTATTCTAATAGTGTCTGCTGCCAGATACAATGGACTCTCTTCAACACATCTCATTTGTTGTAATTATTGTAGAGTATCACGGAAGCGTGGTATTTGCAGCAGCAGAAATTAATGTATGGAAATAGAAATAACCTCATCAACAAAGTATTGCAGACCAATAAAATTTACATTAAAAAGAGAAACAAAAGATGTTATAATTGAAGAAGTCCAAAAAAATAAAAGATCAAATTGATGCTGATGTATTTGATGATCCTGATATCGAAGTAAATTTTAAAATGTGTCGCACAATGAATGATGGAAAAGTTACACAAGCTTTAACTGATACAAAAGCATCGTCAAACTGCGTTATATGCCAAAAGACATCAAGTCAATTAAGTATCCGATTCCAGAAGATGATAGTTTTAAAGCAGCATAAGTATTTGGATTGTCCTCTCTTCATGCGAAAATACTTTTTATGGGGAATCTTCCTAAATAGGTTATGATTTGGATTTTGGCCCGTTAGACAAAACAGTGAGAAAAAGTAAGGAAAATGAAGAGAAAAGAAAGCAGAAACAAAACAACAAATTCAAATTCAACTACTTTTAAAAGATGAATATCAAGGCTATTTAGAAAAAAGTTACTAAAATTGTTTAAGTAATAATAGTTCTTCAAAACATCGTTATTTTTATAGTTTTAAGACTTAATGTACATGCATTAGACAATTTTAAATTTACAAATATGTCATAAAAGTTTATATATAATGTCCATTATGAACTTAAATAGAAACCTACGTCTTCTTCATTAAAACCTTTTTATCTTATGTAAATTTAATCAAAGTTTGCATTGTTTATAATAAGTTTTAACTCAAACTTGTTCGAAATACCAGCCCTAGACCAGTCGTATTAAAAATTTCACAGGGCCAAAGGTTAGCATTTTCTGACAAAATTTTAATTTCTAAATAAGTATAACTTGTAAATTTGATTTAAAATATTATGCTGTGTGTAAAATAAACTTTTATATCAAGTTTTTATACGTCACTTTTGTACAAAAAATAGCGAAATATTAAAGTTTGTTTTAAATCCATCAGCGAAATGGTCCACTCCGCCTCGCAATTTATTTTATTGGTAATTTTACAGTCACAGTGTACATGTATGTTAGAACTCATTTGTAAGTAGCTTTTGTTAGCGCAACCTGCGCGTCAGTGTTCTCTAATCCTTCAACTTAATGAAGTGCACCCTACAGCAGGACTGATTTTCCAGACATTACTTTTGCTGGTTACCCATTAAACAACTGAACAACGAGAGTACATTTAAGGTATATAAAAAGGAGTAGGCTTGCCACATAGTCAGATAAAAGTAAGTTCTATGAAAGGACTCCCAGCTTTGGTTGCACGGATTATGGTATGCCGCGCAGATACTTTCGACGTGGTGGGTTGCCCAGAAGTAGTTAGGGTGTAAGATGTGCCCGAGAGGGTTTGTATACTGACCATACAACCCACTAGATGTCGACATCAGTGCGTGAAATAAGGGTTTTTAGTTTTTAGAAAGTGCTAAGAGCACCTTACGGAGTGCATTGACAATTATGCTAGTGTGTTCATAACAGTCTCTTTTGGTCTGGATTTCGAACCACTTTATACGAACAGATTTTAAATTAATACACATAACTAGAGCTGGTGCCAATGCAATAACTTCCTCTCATATCCTCAGTGTAAAAGCTAAAGGTAATAAAAAGCTCGCACTTATTGCTCACGTATAATTTCGGTACTATGTTTAGTTAAATCTACAACATCTAGTTGTAGAGAGCAGCCATATGCCATTTAATTATTTTTCGAATTAAATTCTTTATTTCTTGCGGGTTAGATATGTCTATATGTCTGTATTCCTTCAATCAAATGATAAGTTTACTTCAATCTTATTTTGTAAAAATTCTTCGAAGCTTTTTACCTTCCTTATAAACTTTCGAAACCTGTTTGAGAGTTTTGTCAAGACAAGCGGTTTAAATACAGAATCACTTTGGTTTATTGATATGTTACATAGATTAATATATATCTCTTTTAAAAACTTTATTCGAAATGTTATAATCAATAAGATTATTTTATATAATATATATATATATATATATATATATATATATATATTAAAATATATATATATATATATATATATATATATATATGTATATATATATATACTAGAGTACCCCCTGCACACTTCGTAGTGCAAAAAAGAAAATAAAAAAATTAATTCGAATTCATTTAAATCAGTGATAAACATTTTCGGTGTAAATATACAAAGCCGATGGTTTGCCAACGCGCGAACACGCTACATAGAACCGCCTATGTGAGAAGACGGGATGCACTGAATTCACTCCACAAATTTCCAAATATTGGCCTTGCGCCTAATTAATGGTAATCGCAAACGCAAGGAAAACAGGAAACTGAAGTTGTTAAATTCAAATGGTATATAGACGGAATCATTGGAGATTATGCGGAAGCAATCCTGGTAAGTCCAACGAATTCAAAAATTCTGTGGGATAATTCACAACATCTTCTTCGTTGGTAACAGTATGGACAGACCTGTACAACACCACTTCACCAGGAATCTTTGATAGTATAGTCATGTTTAATTCAGTAACATCTTTGTTTCTTGCCGCTAAAATTGCTCTGGCACTCAACCATGCATGCCATGTATATTGTTGTGTTATGTAAGTGGAAACACATTAAATAAATTCCTCTTTTGACTGTACGAAACGGAAAAAATCGTTTGGCAATATTATCAATAGGCATTACAGCATTCTTAATTTTCATCAATTGCTTAGAGAACTTATCAGCAGATGAATCATTCTGCAACTAAACACGAACGTTGGTAGTGAGTTTCAATTTTTAACAAATCTCCATAAATATGAAGACTTTAAGTAAGCGTTAATTTCAGCGGCAGCTGTCGATCAACTCTGAGTTATCTCGGAGATTTTTCATTGTTCTTTCCAAAGCTTCAACAGATTTCTTATTCGCGTACTCATGCATATGACGTGGGCTGTGCATGGACCGTGTATCATATTTTGCACAACAACATCATATAATTCAGGATCAGTTATTTGATCTGGAATTTCAGAACATATAACATTGTCAACTTTATGCGATGTGATTTTATTCACCAACCATATTGAAATGTGAGCGTGTGGCGAACACGCTTTTGCCACTCCACAAAATACATCCAGCACTTCACTTCACCAAATACTTTAGATTTCACCCTAAAACCCATAAGCGCTTTTAATTTCTGTTTAAAAACACGGCGGTCGGTAGGACTTTGGCCAGCGAATAAATAATCTTTAAAGTCACTCCATTGCACGTAAATGTTATAAATAAATATCGTCGACCGTAATGACGCACATAAGTCATTGCATCCTGCGCGTACTCATGTATATGACGTGGTCTGTGCATCATGTATTTAAATATTTAAGTTTTTAGTGATGTATTTATATGTAATTTATTTCATAGATCCCCGATGTTGTTATTTAGAATAGCTAAGTATATAAATTAAATTAATGGTTTGACTAAAATTGAATTGTAATGAATTTAAATACGAATTCTATATCAGTTTTTCAAAATATTAACTCAAATATTTTGAAATAATTGCAGTGTTCACTAAAATAGTTATAACACATGAACCAATACACATACAGAAACCGTATATACGTAAAAACTTTGGGATTGATGTCACCTTTCATATAAATTTTACAGAAACACATTCGGTTCAGGCATTCCGGAGAACATCAATTACTAACACAATGCAACTTGTATATATGTATATATATAAATATATATATATATATATATATATATATATATATTTATATATATATATATATATATATATATTTTTATATATATATATATATATATATATATATATATATATATATGTATATATATATATATATATATATATTTATATAGATATATATATATATATATATATATATATATATATACATATATATATATACATATATATATATATATATATATATATATATAAATACATATACATATACATATGATCAAAACTTTATTTATTTACATTTAAAACTTCTGCATATACCAAAAGATATTGCTTGAACTTTAAAATCGCAATAGGATAATTTGTAGAAGATAAAATTCTTATCTTTGTAAATTAAGCACATAGGACATGATGGACAGTGCCACTAATTATAAATTGCAAGCGAAATTTGCACAATAATATATAAAAAAAATTAAAATATCTAAATGTGTATGCAAAAGTAAAAGGGAATAGATAGTGGTGCCTATACAAGCGTAACAATTCAATTGATACATACTCGGTTTTCCAAAATCTTTTCGTACTAAATCAACTCAATTTTTTTCTTATACTTTATGGAAACATTTTAAAGAAATATTATTTTGGAGAAGTATTATAGTTGAAAACAATACAATATTCTTCACAGATGCGAAAATTAATATAAAATCATATTCTCTGTATTATGACATCAACCAGAGGACTGGATTTCGAAAATTAAAATTCTATACAACACAAAATAGCTAATCGGCGTTTGTGAATACGATTTTCTGACAAATGTTTGCTAGCGATGAATTATTCAATAACTATTTTGTACTTGAAACATACAATAATATATTTTATAAATAAGTATTTGAGATTAAAGTTTTCTTCGGCACTCGTTTTTCAACTACAAACCTTTGAGAGTTACAACCCAACATGAAAAATTACCTCAATATGTTTCTTATCTATTGCTAGAACGTACGACAAAAGCATGCCATTCATAATTTTTAAATTTCAAGTACGATAATATCCTTTTTCTTTCATCTGCTGCTCATTTTAATATTTTACGCTTGAAGAAAGACATTAAAATTATCTACGGAAAAATGTCCAGCTGGGTATTAGTAATGAATTAACAAAATAATTCCATATGAATATATATTGAATACAATACCTATTCTTAATTAACTCTACTGCTGGTTAATATTAAAGAACACGAAACCTTTTACTAATATGTTAGACAACATTATATTTGAAAATATAACTCAGAAATATGAATAAACTGCTCCTATCGCAGCCACTGATAATATTCCTGTGAAAATATCAATACTCCAGCAAAACAAAGAAAAAAAATATATGAACATATATTAATAAAAGTATATGCGCAGCACACAGAATTCCCTTAAGATACAGCAGAGATCCTGAAAGATGTAAATCATTTACGAAACCAAGAGACAAGTGTGCATTATTTGTTGAAGAATTTGTTTTGTAACGATACTCAAGTGCGCGTTTTGAAAATTTTCAATCTTTCGTCTCTTGATGCCAAATATATTTCAAGATTTCTATAGCACACTCAAAGATTATATGAAACCTTTTCCTTGGGTGAAGAAGACACTTTGTGCTTAAGATATATGAAAGAGTTTTACATTGAAGTGCACACCCAATTGATGACAATGATCATAATCGCTTGTAAATATTTGAATCCTTTTATTAGGATACTTTATTATAAGCCAGTGAATTAAATACGTAATATCCTCTTCTCAATCATGTTGCCTAAATGTTTTTAGTTTTTTCGTTTTATATCAAATTCTAAGAATGTTTTTCTTTAGCTCGACAGGTATTGTTAAACCTTTCATATATTTTATTTGGTTTTTGTTGAAGTACATATCAAGATATTCAATAAAAATTTGTAAACTCGTTGATTACTCCTCTATTGTAATCAACGAACACAAGTGCTGCTTGAATGTTGCTAACAAAAAGTCAACTAAAATGGAAATTAATAAAATATTTTTATGTTCATTAAGTAAACTGTTCCTTTTATTTGGTAGACTTGATGGGGCGTTCTTCGTGTATATCCTCTCTGTTCTAGTTTCGAAATTTATACTGTTTTATTAAGATGTCTTTTTGTCTCTGTAGGCGTTTTATTGTAGTATCGATCGAAATATTACGAAACTGAAGTGGTCTCCCATCGATCTCATTTACGACACGTTTCCTTTTTCTCATTAAAATTGTTATCAAAATGTTTTATTACATTCAAGAAGGGATATAAAGTTTGCATTAGTTTAGAAAACAAATTCTGTTTTATTAAATGCTCGCCTGTATCAAGAAAAAGAGATTTCAAAGGAATATGTAACGTTCGTATAAAATACGGTATGAACTTTTATATACATACATACATATGTATATATATTTAAAGCAACTGATTATTAACTAATAAATATCGGCTGTAAATCTTATTTGTTAGCATATATTTTTATATTCGTGTTCGATTAAATGTTGTTTAATTATTGAAAAATGTTGGTTACAAGATTGATTTTATTTTAATCTGTATTTTAAGTATACTGGTAGTTAAACATATAATACGAATTTAAAAAATTCTCGGATTAGCGTGTCTTTTCATATTGATAGCCTGGTTTTTAACATACCACCCCGTAACCGCTAAGAAACGTAAGAGACAAAAAGTATAGAAAAACTAGTTTTTTTATTATACTTGGCTGTAATGGAAAAAGCGCCATTATCTTTTTAACTTGGAATTGTAGTGGAAAGTAACATGAAATTTTAATAATTTTAAATCTCTATAATTTAAACGACAATTCCCAAAAATATTTTTACATAATTTTAAATTTTTATAATTTTATTAAATTCACAACACAACGCGTGTTTATGACGGCTATGGCATTTTAAAGTGATAAAAATTTGTTAATTAAATTGAGTAATTTTAATGTTTTTAATTATTGCTCTAAGCACGGTGTTCTTGTCGTATATCTTTGATATTTTTTTTTTAATTGAGTTTTTGGTGCTGACACTGTTCAGTTTCAAAATTATGTAAGCAAACAAAATATTTAACGATAAAAATCAATTAAGTTACAACTTCTGTTTTTGTATATCCATAACGCAACTTGACACGACCTTCATTCTTTAGCAGATGATCCAAGTTATAGGTCAAAAAACCATTTTCGAAGAGCATATCGCTTAAGACTTTTTGGCTATTTAGCATATTTATTTGGTTTGTGAGAGTCATAAAAGATAAAAGTGTTTTATGTGCTCGACGACTGTCATATATATATATATATATATATATATATATATATATATATATATCATACTTAATCAAATAATTCGTGATTGGACTTTATTTTCCATGTCATAACTGCTCTTTTATATACGGGATTTGTCACGAACTATGGTTTTTCAGCATGTCTAGATGCTCTAAGCGATTCTCACGCTCGCATGTACCTATACATATCATTTAAAATTTGTCTCATATAAAATTTTTCTCTCTCCTCGGAGTTTTTATTTCCCATCAGTGAATATGATATACCATATACATATATATAGTATACGTATATGTATAAATATATATATATATATATATATATATATATATATAAGATTTCTTTTCACGGTACTACTCTCATATAAGTTCATAATATGGTAACATTTGTTGAAGTTGACACATGCGCGACGAAAATAATCATTACACTGGTCTGCAAAATATAACTTTTTGGCGCTCCTTTAAATAAAACTATATGCACTATATGGATTTTGATGCGCTAAACTCTAATCTGTTTTCGGTTTTTTTCCATTAGGCCCAGATTTTTTTTATGGGCGTGGCAATTTTTGCCATCAAACTAGCCAAGTACGCGACATATTCACCCTAACTCGGGAACGATTCATCAAATTAAAACTGACTCACTTATTGTCCATCAATTTCCACATATACTGCTACAATAAATACTATAATATACCCTAATGTTCTCGATTTAGAATTACAGGTCAATGAAAAATACTATATTATAGTTTTTAAATCCAAGAATCGTTGTATTTAGTTCCATTACCTGCTCACCTAACGAAATGCTTTCGTCATACGTATGTAAGGTTGGTTGCATTACAATATTGGGTACCTGCGGTAAATTGAAAAAAATTTAAATTTTTGAATTGATTTTTATGTTTTATAGCTTTTTTATTTCTAAGATCTGTAGCTATTAGACAAAGGTGTACAGTGTTAAATATTTGCATTAAATTTTCTTAAATTATATTTTTAATCTGAAAAAAATTATGAATTTCGCAGGAAAAACAATTTTTTTCTCGATTAATTTCTGAATAATTTCAAAACAATAAGAGGTAAAGAAAAACTGTATTTGATTAAAATATAAACTATTTCGTTACATCTTCTGGTGTTTTACTTTTTAAAATCGGGTGACTCGTTCCCGAGTTAGGGTGATATATATTTACGTACCTGGCTAATTTAGGGGCAAAAAATTGCCACGCCCACAAAGAAAATATGGACCTGATGGAAAAGAACCGAAAACGGATTCGAATTCAGCGCATCAAAATTTATATAGTCCACATAGTTTTATGCAACGGAGGATTTGAGTGCTGAGCCAGTCCCATAACGAATAAAGCACTCAGCTTCGATCGTCTACTTTTTAGTGTAGGCAATTTTATTAGAGCAAGTGTACTTTGATACGGTGGTAAGACATACGAATTCCAACCAAGCTAACGAAGACAAGATATTAGAAAATGTTTCTGTACAGATTCGATACTATTGATATGAATGGAGTTACAAGAATCCCAAACAATTGATCCATACTCAAGAATTGGTCGAACGAGAGATGTTTCTAAAAATTTTGTAATATATGAATCTAGAAATTCCTTAGACCAGCGTTTAATGAATCTAAGTCCCCGTAGGCTTTATGGAACATTATAGAGATGTGATCACTAAAGTTTGAGTTTTTGATCCAACAGTATGCCAATATCCAATATGGTTTCAACTTTATTTAATATATGATTAAATAATATAATAGGACGTCTCAATCGGATTGTGTCTGAAAAATGACATGTAGTAGCATTTCTTTACGGTTAACTCTAATAGATTATATCTGCATCATTGAGAAAAAATTTAGAAAACCAGTACACGGTATATTTTATCGTCAACACTTTAGAATGGCAAACAACAGTCGGCAGATCATTGATGTTAGTCATCAATGATGAAAAGAATTGGACTCAAGTGACTGCCTTGAGGAACACCAGAATGTACATGAATGCTATTTGATATAGTATTTTTAAACTTAATTTGTAGAGTACTTCGAGACAGATGAGAGTTAATCATTTTAAAGCAGTATAATTAAAGCCCATAAATAATAATTTGTGCAATAAAATATTGTGGTTAACTTCATCGAGCTTTATCAGTGTATATAACATCAGTTTGCATTTTATTTGTAAAACCTTCGTTGACAGTAGTGGTGAGTTTCAAAACATTAACTGTAGTTGAATGGGCCTTACGAAAACCATGTTGGCAAGGTGACAAAATGGAAGAAATTTGATGAGTTAAGTGGTCTGTAAGAATTTATTTAAGTAGTTTTGGAATTGCATTAATTTTGGCGATACCTATATAGTTGGATGTATAAGATTTACAACCATGATGGTAAATAGCAAGATTTATTAAACATTACAGTAAGAGGTACGGACAGTGATGCAGCACAGTTTTTAAGGATACAGCTTGGTATACCATCAGGATCAGGGCTAAACGAGTTTTTCAGTGACTTTAAGTTAGAGAGTACTGTGTCAATGTTTATGTAAAAGTAAATCCCACAAGGATGAGTTGTAGTATAAGGATAAGTTGTTATGCTATCATATGACTTGGAAGAATAAGTTGTGGAAAAGAAGTCCGCATATATATTGCTTATTGAAACGTCATCATTAGCAGTAAAGAAACCATAATTCAAGTGCTTGATATAACCAGAGGAGCGACCGCGGCGTTCAGAATTAACAAAGTTATAGCATGATTTAGGACTTGTTCTTATATTATGTTTAATAGGAGTTATGTAATTATTATATATGCTTTATACAATATCATCAAGATTATCATGAGCCAGCACTTAATCCCTATTAACATTAGATAATAAACAGTTAAGATCCGTATAGTTAGTACGAGTAAAAGAATAAGATTCAAAACGTTTCAAATCTTGATTTTTAATTATTTCATATTTATTATATGATAGCGATAAATCAATTTCAAAGGAAGGATGATAGAGGTCCATAGGATGAGTCACAGGCTTTATATTACGTAGAAAAAATTCCTTAGGAGTATTAACGAAAGCAAGATCAAGAACATTTCCGTATTCGTTTTTTATATGATATAATTGAATAAAGTCGCGTCCAATTAGGTAGTATATAAAATCCGCCATGGAATAGAACTTAATTCATTTTACATTGGGGATATTAAGATCACCTAAAACAAGTAAAATATCGGAAGTATTTCATTGCTCCAGAACGCAGTTAATTTTAGAAAAATGTTTATTATATATCGCAAAAGAGGATTTGGGCAGTATATATGAACATGTGACATACGGGTGCCAAGAAGCGACACGGCAATAAATTACATTTCGTCATTGTCGTCAGTAAAGGGATTATTAACAGGCTCGCGTTAGAAAACATCAAGGACATCAATCAGAGCACCACCACCAGGTTTCTTCACACGATCATATCTAAATATTTGATACTTGGAACATAAGATTTCGTTGTTATGAACACATATTTTATCACTCAACTAAGTTTCGGTATATACAATAATATGATATGAAAAATCTAAACTTTTTGTAAAAAGATTGGTTAATTTATTGTTGATATATGTATTATAGTAATGGGCTAAACGGAAAGTTAAATTGGTTTTTTGATGATAACGATTTCGCCAAGTGAACAATGTCAGCTGTTGAAATATTTTTGTATTCGTACTCATGAATAAGAGTATTAGGCGGCCAAAAATCTTGATGCGCAATTGTATCAAAGTACATAGTTTCGAGTTATGATTATTTTAAGAGACGTTTTGTGTCTTGGCTCAGGTTAATAAAATTTAAGAACAGTCATTTCAATATTGAGGCCAATCTTATCCGTTGTACAGTTAATGTTTAATATTATCAATTGTTTCTTTATTTTGGCGAAATAACTCTAGGAGTTGGAACATTGTTAGATAAATTAAAAACAGGAACGGATGGTTTTGAATTCATTAAAACTAATGAAGTAGTTGAGTTAGTTGGTGGCTTAAAAACAGGAACTGGCGGATTTAAATTAATCGGAACAGATGAACAAGTTGAATTGATATTTATAGGAGATGGTGAGACTGGAGGTGCTGTATTGTTACGTAAATCACGAAAATTTGGTGGGGTTTCAGATGTAGTAACGGAATTTTTATCGGCTATTAATGGGTGAATTAATGATGCATTTTCAGCCTTTTCTTTTAGGCGAGCACGGACCTTTTTCAAGTAATTTTTTATATTGAGTAAATTTCAAGATCATTTTGAATTTCATTAAACTTTTTTAAAATTATGAATATATATATATATGTATATATATATATATATATATATATATATATATGGTGAATTGTGGAGATGTTTGTACCAGTGTACAAACAATCTCGAAAATACCGAGAAAAGGTGTAATTGTATCCAGATTTCATCACTGATCAAAGCGAATTTTTCATTGATTTTGTAAAATTTCCCTTTTTTCTCATCTTACATAGTACGTATGAGTAAGAAAACTTTTTGGTCAGTCATAATATATTATAGTTTTTAATATTGGTCAGGATTTCATTCACCCTTATAGCGGATGTAATCTGCCTGCAGAATTGCATTCTCAATGCAGACAAAGCACATCAGCAATATTTCTCCAAATTTCGTTTATGCGAACATATATTTTTTACAGATTCTAATAAACCCATGCATAGAATTTGTAATACGATAAGAGGATCAGCAAAAGCGTAAAGCTGGATTCACCCATGGTTTCAGAACGAATTTCACGTTCGGAAACATGTTTTTTATATTTAGTTTGACGTTTCTGTTTTAGAAAGTAAGACAGAGAGAGAGAGTGAGAGCGAAAGAGAGTAACGTGTTTCGGAACCTGAATTGGCTTAATTTTAATTCACGTTCCGAAACATTGCACCTGTGCTGCCAGAAAGTTTAATTTCTTAAGTGAAGTATAAATGAAATGCCACAGCATATTATATGTACATATGTATAGTAAAATACAGAACTTGTTTTATACTTTTGTATGTATAACAACACACTTGTTTCGTATTGCTTGTGTATATAATAAAATACGGAGCATTTGTTTTGTATTAAAAAATATATAACTGGTGAATATTGTTATAAATAAAATTATATAAATAGTGATATTGCCCAATTGTAAAACTCACACACCTAGTTTACAAAATTATTTCATATGGTAGCCTTGATGTTGCAGAACAAATGCGCGAAGTGGGTGAATCGCTTCAGAGCATACTCTCAAAAAACTAGAAATGTTGTCGAAAGTCAATACCGTTCTGAAACCATGGGTGAATCCAGCTTAAGCACCACGTGCCTAAGACTACTTTATTTGAAATGGAAAAGTTTCATACATACCATCAGATCATTTTTACTACCAGTACAATTGATATATTAGCCCTTCATTTCAAATAAATTTATTAGTTAAGCTGTTAAATTAGTATTTTTAACCAGGACCAGCATTAAGAGGTAATCTGTATGGAACCAATGGAATATTTTTTACTTATTCTTCGCCAGCAAATTTTCCCTTCCCGGAAGGGAAATATTTTGTACTGTCAACATATATTTATTGGTAAAAAATACTTATCGTAATAGAATGGGGAAACTAAAATTTAAATTTACGTTTCTAAGACGAGACTACAAGGTATGGCAAACAGTACTTTTAAGACAATTTGTGATAAATAGTTATTCCCACTCACATTTACTTGAAATTTCTTTTATATTATTTTGAATTGCTTTCAAGTTCATGAATTATGGCTTTATTTAACAAACAGTAGATACCCAATTGAAATCTTGTTGTTTTATTAAATGCGAAATATTGAAAATGCACTTGGACAAAGAATTGAATAAGTATAATATCTTGAACAATAATACAAATATTTAAGGACGACAATAAATATCACTTGTGAAATTCAGCATTTAAAACAGTTAAACATACAAAAAAAAAAGAAAGGCATGCGACATTTTTGTAATATATTCTATAAATGAATAGTCCTGTCTGAAATTCAGTATTTAAAATAGTTAAACAAACAAAAAAAAAAAAAGAAAGGCATGCGACATTTTTGTAATATATTCTATAAATAAATAATTCTGTCTCCTCATAAGCAAAAAAACACGAATAACATACAAAACCGCTGATAACAAGTGCTTCATACTTACTGTTTCTTACCGGTGTAATTACAAACAAATCATAAAAGTAAAAATGCCGACTTCAAAGATAAACAAAGACAACATGCAAGCAGAAGTCCTTTGACATGGTATATTCCTTTTACCATTTTGCTTTTGGTAGCTATTTGTTCGTGCCAAGATCTTAGTAAAAGGGATGCTGTCAGTGTTTGTTAAATATTCGAGGCTACTATTAATTCTTAATTTTATATCCACTTTGTACCTTGTTGGCTTAAGTACCTGACTAATATTTGCTAGTGGTGTCGCTCGTATAATAAATATTCGTACAGTTTTAGACGATTATTCGAATAATAGTTTTTCAGCGTTTTTTATAAAAATTTGACAATATTCGTGAATATAAAATGTAGTCTTAGACTAAATAATTATCTACTATTGAAGTTGTTGATAGTATAATGCATTAGATAAGCAATTACTCTGGATACTTGTGTAAGATCATGAAATTTTATTGCTATCTGATGCCAATAACACTCTGCAAACTCTGGATAGAGCAATTAAAAAGAAGAGTTTGTCCTTCTGGTATTAATTAAAAGTATTCGTAACGTATCAAATTTAAATATTTAAATACTATATTCCAAGGAAAAGTAATTTATTTTATATATCAAAGCAGAAGAGCTGGTAACACATTGTTTGAGTTTTTTACGTTATATTTTTATGATAATAATTTAAATATATATGCTAAAGAATCAGAAGAAGTTTTGAAACAAAATGGCAAAATGTTACCAAAGGTACGTTCACTCCTGTCAAATAACTTCCCAAAAGGGCTTAGCTACTAAAAACTAATGAAAAATATTTTGATTCACATACGTGTTCATTAAATAAAACTTTTTTCTTACGAGAAACAGATGGCGACATGCAATTCAATATTATTGGAAACTCAATAAAAAATTGTTTATTAATATATAGTAGTTATTTCTTTTTTTGGCAAATTCTTGACAAGTCTGAACGTACCTTATCTGATTGAAGAAATTCATAAGAAACGTTAACAACATGAGCTGGTATCGAATGGTATTTTACTCTTCAACCATTTGTAAAGGAAACTTTGCTACTTTTTATGTTATTAATAACACTGGTTTACAGCCAAAAAATACCAAGAACGCCACATGCCTAGATAAGTTAATTGAGACCTCTTGAGCACGAAAAACGCTGTAATTTGTTTCCTAAGTAGCGTTTTTTAGATAACGGTACTTTTGTGTTTTTCGGTGTATGGTCCCACTCAAACCCTTGTGGAGCCCAACCGAAAAGTCCGATCGAGATAAATCGCATATCGTTGAAAAGGTAATTAAAAACTTTATTTTTCATCCGTGTTTTACGCTTAAAATATTGGTAACTAAATAAACTATTTAATAAAATAATAACATTTTCCAGATTTTTACTAAGAAAAAAACGAAATAAAAATTAAAAATTTTGAAAAAAAAGTAAAAAACTATCAAATTTTGAATTTTGAGGTGCCATAACTCAACCATTTCTTATCTCATAGAAATTTGCAGCATATCGACAGAAAAGTCATTTAATTACCTTTTCAACGATATGAGATCGGACATTTCGGTTGGGCTCCACAAGGGTTTGCGTGGGAAAATGCACCGAAAAGCACTAAAGTACCCACTATCTAAAAAACGATACTTAGGAAAAAAAAATTACAGCGTTTTTCGTGTTCAGGAGGTCCCAATTAACTTATCTAGACACGTGGTGCTCTTGCTATTTTTTCAAATTAAAAATTTGTAAAGCTGTGTAATAAACAAAGACTCTTTAAAAAAAAATCAAGAAAATATATTAAAATGTGTGTATAATATTAACGAATATGATCTCCTTTTCATTCATATTCTTTAGCTTATTTTAAAAACAATAGTGTATGTTTCTACTGGATTGGTTTCTTAATATTTCAAAATATTAACATTATTTTGCAAAGTTACTAGAATAAAATTCAAAATACAAGTTTAACAATATATGTCTGCTCGAACAAGAAACAAAGTACGAAATTTTATGCGAACGATTAGAAAATACAAGTAATTGACATCACTAATATTTACTCAACATTAAGTATGAGATGCTTGTAGAAATAGGGTTAAAAAAGTAAAATTTGTGAGGTCATGCCGGAAGAAGATTGCGGTTTTACAATTTAGATGTGTCTTCATAATAATTTATCAAGAATTTTACTGCTTGGAAAAATTAAACTGCATCAGCTGTGGAGAAAGACTAATTGAATCAAGTGAATTCAGGACCGAATTTTCATGGAGGTAATAAATAATTAGTTTAAAATTGTTGTATGATGACCGGCCTAATGCAATTGATATGCGTACCCAAGTAGTGAGTTTTCCGAAATATTTACATTCGAATAAGGTTTTAAAAAAATAGACCAGATATATTTTGTAGCATACTTCAGTGTGTACGATATAAAAATGCACGGAATAAAAATGGATGTAAGAATGCGTGTTGTTATTTACAATTGCATACAATACAGCAAATCATGGAATTTTATTTATGTATGGAAATAGATTATATTGCTGACTAAATTTCTGAAAGATATCATAGAGACATTTAGATAAAAAACTCAAAACTTCTGGGGTAATAGAATACTAAGCTTCTTAAATTGTGTACGATATTTCTTGTTAATTTTTGGCCTTAAAATGAGCAATTTTATTTTTAAGGCCTACTCAAAGGTCCATTACACGTACGTGATTATCTACAAACCAAGACTTTACTCCTCTAGCAGAATCTTTCCGGTCATTATTCTGCATAAATTCCCATCCAGCGGCCTATCGCTCACGTACAATAGAACCATATTGATCTGCAGAATTCCGGAATATGCGACAGTAGTGCTTTTTCACTGAATTCCGACAATTGGACCAACGCCATCTAACCCAAACAAATTTGCTTTCATTGCGTCAGGCCATAGCATAATATGCAAATGTTTATGCCATCCCGGAGTTGGTGAATGTTTTCTTCACCAACAACTTACTGCTGCACATTATTTATTTTTGCCACAGAATAAATGCTCCCATTTACTGAAAAAGAAATCTTGCTAAGATAAGAATTTTTGTTATTCAGACAGTTTTTGCTTACATTAACATATTGACTGCAATCGGACTGTAACTTTATAAAAATTGGATATTTCTGCAGAAAAATTGGATATTTTTAATTTGGTTGGAATACTAAACTTTATTTTTGCTAGAATATTTTGGAATTCTAATATTTTACAAAAGTTGTACAAACTAGACGATTGGAAAAAACATACAAATATAATGAAATCTTATGCATTCCAAATCTGCTCAAAGTATGCGTTCAATTGAAATTTTCTTAAAAATATTTGCTTATGTAGTGATTTTCGAACGAACTTTTCTGACATATGATGATTTTTATCATATATTTGGTGGTTTTTGACTTGATACTATTTTCAAATGATATTTTTTGTTTTAGTTTTAGATATCATGATGTTTTATGCATCCAACACACAATCTTTAATATTTATTTTTAATAAATAGTTAATTTTTGATGCAAGAACCTTTTATATGAGCTTTTTGTGTATTGCTTTTTTACACTTAGCATGTGTAACCAGTATCATGCGTACACAAAACTGGATCGTAATTTTTGGGCTCAAATAGTTTCTAAAATATATGGCTGAATTTTTTTAAACATGCATACTAACATATGTAAGTGTTCACATACATCGGGGTAACCCTGAATATAAATGGTTACATTTTTCCAAGTCTTGGCTGAAGTTGTGAACGTAAGACCACGGTGATATAGATCCCGAATTCTAATATTATGTCGAATTAGTGCAAGCTTTTGTTAACAGTTGTCGGATTGTCTCAATAGCTTAGGCATAGTACTGGTCTTTTAACATTACTGACATCGATTAACACCGTCACCATCCTTCACCGGTACCTGTAGCAGAATATTCAACCGCGAAGTAAAATTACCTCCAACAATATTCCATATATTCTAACGTGTCTTCATAATAATATTCCCTCCTTTCTAGTTCTGGTACAGTGCATTGCATGTAAGGGTCATCCTCTGAGTTTTAGTTTAAGACAAAAACCACCAACAAAAAATTTTAGAGCCAGTCGGTCGAGTTATACTTCAAAATTTAAATACGAATTTTTAATATGTACCTCATGTAACACAACAAGGGATTACATAAGAAAACCAATTATGTTCAATTTGAAGAACACTTTTAAGTGATCCGTACGTATGTACTGGAACTAAGAAAATCCGTACTTTTTATTTTCAGTGTGCAGACATTGAGTACTTTTTATTGATGCATGTTTATTCTAAACCTTAAACAATAGTTTTAACTCGAGGACAGGGCTACTTTGAGGAAAACAAAATATATATTGGCGTTTTTATCGTAAATATAAGAGTACTATTGCAGGCTTATTCGAATTTTTAATAACATATAATATTAGGGAAAATGAGGAAAAAATTATTAAATAATATATTCTATGTAAACAACATCAGAGAAAAATTCTATTATCTGAAGAGGGCTATTTACCGCCGATTGCAATGCTCAAACCATGTTTTACTTCGTTCAATTTTGGTCGCTTCATTAATACTCGTCAGAAATAGCCGACAACATCTCAGGAATAAAATTTATTAATCTTATAAGGGCCATTATTACAACTTGGTGTTATCTTATACTGAGATTTTATTGGTCAGATAAACACATTTTCATTATTACAACTTTCCTTTAATCTAAGTATGTGCGATATATTAACGGCAAGTTCGACTTTGCGATATGTTTTACCAGGAGGATTTATGTTTATGTTTCCATATTTTCTTATTTTTTAATATGGTAGCACCAAACATAGGTCTTCTTCACTTCAAAAGTTTCATGCCAGTCTTCTCACAGCTCACAAGATTGTTTCCTTAGATGCGGACATTTTTTATTTTATAACACAAACTTATATTTTTACATACAAAAGCTGAATAAATATTCAAAAGGTAAAAACAAGTGCATCGTTGCCACTACAATCTTTCGTGATCTAAATAATCTTTCAAAAGTAGTCGGTAATTTCTAGCGGTATTGCTACACAATAAGAAATGTACAATTTATATTACCGGCAAGTTGTAATAATGAAAAGTTGCTACCGGCTACTTTATCGACTTGTTATGCTAACGTTGGCATTTACTACCACCAACTTTGTCGTCAAGTTGTAATAATGGTCCTAAATAGCCAATCTATGGCGTAAGTGAAACCCCTCAATAAGAAAGCATGTGAATGTATAATAAAAAAGTACACCATAATTTAAAACAACACTTTCTCTTTATTATTAAGGCTAAAAATATTAATCAAATTACACAATTTCCTTCAAAAGGTATATATAAGAGAAAACTTAATTCAAAATATTTTAACATCTCTACCACACGCACATATTTGTTTCTCCTGGACCGAGTACAATAAAAAACTAACAGCTATTGTTTTAAAATATTAAACAAGATAAAATAAAAACCTATAATCAAGCGGAAATCACAAAAATGAATACCTTTTCCGGTGTAAAATTTACAAACAAACCAAACTTTTATACTAGCAACATCAACTAGCACTACAATTCACATAACAGAATGAATATCAACCAAACATGAACGAATGAATCTTGATCGACATTGAATCAAGATTAGTAACTTTAACTTAAAATTTACACTTGTCGAAGAGTTCAGAAAATACAATACCACTGACTAACAAGAAGAGGTTGTAGTTATTGTTATTGCGTTTTTCAGTTTTTATTTTCTTCAAACTTCTTGATGTCTAAACAAAACAATGGAATGGAAAAAAACATACAGAAGAGGTTTTACAATAATACAGACAGAAGACATTATCGACAGTTTACAATTTAAGGCTTCGCAAAGACTTTAACAAGCAAAATACAACAAACTTGTACTTTAGTATTGTACGTACTCATATGTTAAATACGCTGACAGACATAAATACCACATGAACATGGAGATATACAGACAGACTGCCAGACAGACAATACATACTACGAGTTTTCTACTATATCGTATAAAGCCATTTAATATACTTAAATATATAAGGAGCGAAACACAGCTTTAGTTTGAAAGCATACAACGCACTATAAGAGCACTACTTTCGTATATGTTTGCTTAAGGTAGGAGGCCAATGTACGCGGCATGCGATTACGTGCGGTCGTAGTATTACCAGTGCAGAAAATGCTGGTTGGTTTACAAAAATATTCATATAAAAATATATCTGAGTAGGATATAATTAAATCTGGCAGCACTAAAAGAATCTGCCGCGCGGAACATGAAACAAGATGGATACCATAGAAGATGAAAAATTGATTGTAGAAGTGAAAAAATATTTAAATTTGCAAGAAAAATGTTCGGCTGGTTACAAAAATATATATAAAAGAAATAAATATAAATTTTATTTAAGATGTAATTAAATATTTTGGGTTTTGATACTTAGAAATGCCGCATTCATTGGCCTACCATAAGCAACTTCAAGCGGAAAATTAAACAGCTGACTGCCGCTCGCAATCGCATGCCGCGTACATTGGCCTCCTACCTTAAGAGTTGACCATTTAAATGGATAGTTCTCTCACCAAAAATTTCAGTTTACTTACAGTCCAACCCATAGCACAATTTTATACCAAGTTGTTGCGAAACTCTCTTTGCTTGTTGTTATTGTGGTAGTACCTGCAAAATATATTTTATTTATACAAACAATATAGAAACACCATGGCCGTTTCGTTTTCAAATAATGACGCGTAGAGAAAATACAAGAGCACATGCAATTCCTTTTGGTTTTCTTTGTGTCCTGGTTGGCGGATCGAGCTAAAATTTTACAATAAAATGCCCGGTTCTTTTAATTCGGAGATAATTATATCATGGCACAATCTAAATTGCAGTGTTGAGCGTCGTCCTTACCGTCACCTTATCCATACATAAACATCGCAGAGATGCTTATCTTACACAAAGCATAAATCAGTCTAAATAAAAGAAAGAAAACCAATAACTACATGTATGTTATTCCTGTCGAGATCCAGGACGCCATGTACGAAAATAATATTAATAATATAGCCAAAGAAGCTAACAACTTGTGGAATTTCCGTTTTTATCCGACTTGATTCTAAGTTAGTCAACTCACGGGCAATTATTTTGCAAGTGCAACCGTACTCACTTTTCCATTCCGTAACTCACTTGCACAAGTTAACTTTTATACTTCAGATACCGGTTCTTCTGATGAATTTGACTACGTTGCGGATATATATATATATATATATATATATATATGTATATATATATATATATATATATATATATATATATGTATATATATATATGTATATATATATATATATATATATATATATATATATATAGAAGCGGATATATATATATATATATATATATATATAAATAAATAAATATATACATATATATATATATATATATATATATATATATACATATACATATATATATATATATATATATATATATACATATATGTATATACATACGGTTTAATATAAATATCAAAATTCTTCTGAATCTGTCAATGAAACTTATTTTTAAAAGTTTACAAAAAATGCAATATAACAATAAGTAAATGCTATTTAATAGTCTTATATGAATGTTTTTCTTTTTCGCATGATTTGAATCCCTAAAAAAATGGTTCAGATAGAATTTTATAACCCCTGATAGCTGCTTCTTCTTGTTGTGCTTCGCATCTGTATTATACATTATCTCTTCCCTTTTAAAATATTCATAATAAGCTTCAGTCCCTTATATGTTGAGATACCTGTTAATATTCATTTTTTGGATTGTAAAGATAAGTTCCAATTGAGTATGGTAAAAAATATCTGTCAAATATCCGTCTTGGCTCTGATGACTGCACAATACTATTTTCTATGACTTCTTCATAGAGATGTGGTAGTGTCTTACCAATGATACGTTGGCGAATTAACATCAGAGTTTCTTGAGATGAAAATTGTGGTCATTTAAAATCAGATGTCTTATATATTTTATCTTCACTTTGCTCTATTGAACGTGCTGTTCTTTTGTAAATCACTTCATTTATAACACAGCTTTACAAATTTTTAATTTGAAGAAATAGCAAGAACGCCACATGCCTAGATAAGTTAATTGAGACTTCCTGAAAACGAAAAACGCTTTAATATTTTTTTTTCTTAAGTACCGTTTTTTAGATAACGGTACTTTTTCGGTGTATGGTCCCACTCAAACCTTTGTGGAGCGTAACCGAAAAGTCCGATCTAGATAAATGGCATATCGTTTAAAAGAATGCCTTTTCCATGGATGTGCTGCAAATTTCTATGAGACAAGAAATGGCTTGAGTTATGGCACCTCAAATTTCAAAATTTGCCTATTTTTTACGTTTTTTTCATTTTTATTTCGTTTGGTTTTTTCTACGTATAGTAAAAATCTGGAATGTTTTATTTTTTACCAAATAGTTTACTTAGTTACCAACATTTTAAGCGTAATTTGGAAAAAAACGAATGAAAAATAAAGTTTTTATTAAGGATTTTGTGGAACGACAATATATTCATTTTCATTGCTCACACACTATATTCGGCGTAAATTCAAAAAATTTAAATTTAAATGACGAGCGACCAATTGCATTGAATTTTTGCAGTAATGTATCGATCTTCTCAGTATAATCAGGACCTCTGTAGTTTCCCAAAGAGTTGTGAACGATGTTCTGGAATGCTTCCCACGCTTCCAAATGAGCTGGACCTAAACACTCATTAAATGCTTGGTCACCGTACAGAGCCCGAATTTGAAGTCCATCAAATATACCAGCTTCAATTTTGCTCGCTGTGGCTCTCGGAAATTTTTGTTTAAGGTAATTTTGGCAACTTTTGCCAATGCCATTGATAAGCGTTGACTAAAAGCATGCATATCAAACAGACCGTTAGCATTAGAAAATTTATTTTTTTTAACTTTTAGGTTCAACTATTACACCTAAATTACACTTCTTATTTAGCCATTTGGATATTTCCCTCACGAACTTGGGCTCCGAAAGTGATGAACAAGGTGAAAGATTTCACCAGGAGTTGGAAGAAATCGAGATGAACAAATGATGGCGGACTATTATTGGTTCCTCAATCGCGAAGATCCATCCGAAAAAAAACCCAAAAGTTCAAGTCGCTCGTCATTTTAATTTCAATTTTTTGAATTTACGCCGAATATAGTGTGTGTGTGAGCAATGAAAATTAATGAAAAACACAATCTTCCAACAGATATTTTTATTATGTAGCTGTAGCTGTAAAGCATTTATGTAGGTGGCTACATGGCAGCATTTCCTCCTGGCGGCGTCTTTAGCCATGTAGCTAAGTAGCTTACTGTCGGCTAAATGCTTAGCGCATTAATTGTTCATGGTAACCTGGATATAGGGCAAGCTTAGGCCAACACAAATTTACAACAATTATTGTACAATAACAGTTCACACTGTTTTTTGGCCTCGCGCAATTTTGCTTCCCCTTTTTGTCATATAATAAAATTTTGAACATCAGTAAAACGTGTATAGATTACGTCGTGTGTAAGATTCTAAGGTTCATAATTAAAAGTTACCGATATATAAAGTTGTAAGGTGTGCATATTTTGATATATACCAACTTAATGACCCATTTATCTATATGATGTGCACTTGCAGTATATCCAGAGAGCTAAATTTTAATAAGAAGCTTTGGTCACCAAGTAATGAAAACATTAAAGAACTGGGTATTTACAGCGGGGACTTATGTTTCCCTCTTACTTGTAAATAAGCTCATTAAAAACATGGGGCCAGAGGGCTAAATATTGGTATATAGCTAAGACTCTGTGAACGACTAATGAAAAATACCTGAATGTTGGCATACGCTCCCTCCTCTTTGATTCCAAAAAAAACTTTTAAGAAGAATACTCAGCAAAAAGTGCAGCGTAGAAGTAATAAAAAGCTATTGACTGCATCCAAATGACTTAGATATTCGAAGACAAGGTTGCAGTAGCGCTGAAGTAGGGTGCTTTCTTGTGAGAACAGACAATAATAAAACTCTTTTCAGCCAGGAAATGCAACAATATTCATGTCCCACTATTACGAGTACACACATACTCTTCTTATCTTAAAATGCATTTATACATACGTATGCAAGTATGTAGTGCAAATATACATTTCCCGTTAACATCAATCTTTTGATGTTAAGTCTATTCTTTAAACACGTTTAAACGATGGCCTGAATGAATGAAATTGAACGAATAAGTCTGAAAAGAGCTTCATCTCTAAGAGTTTTAATGTTTATTTCTTATTTCAACACTCGAATACAAAAATAAAAGCACAAATAAGGAATATGATAAATGCAAACCAAATATTATGACCTGAGGACAATTATGATATTTTATTGTTAAAATGTATCCGACACTTACAACAGAAACATGTTGTAGACAACAACCGGGCAATACCATAAAAAATACAAGACAGACAGTCAGTCGGATGGATGGTTAACAGGCAAAGTATTTTAGTTCTGTAGTAGTTTCACTAAACAGACAGTTATGCTGAGGTAAAAAGACAGTTAAAGTGTAGTGTTATTAGCAATGTTAGTTAAGGGTCAATATATCTCTACATTTTCTGTCATGCCCCATCTACTGGGTCTTTAGCATCAAACTCTTAACCCTACAAGTTCTTCTTTATTCTATGTGCATATGAATAGGACTTTTGAATGGTTCATGCATTTAGCATCATATTAAATTTTATTATACTCGTATGTGTGAGAAGGTATACATGTATGTATGTATACGCTTCTTTCAATGATTCTCTGTTGTTTCCCAACATACTTGAGATAGTATTTTTTTCATTCAAGTGAATTATTGTGTTATTTGTTCATTTCATTTCAATTGGGGTTTTTTCTTATTTTCACCATTGAGCTATTTTCGGTTAAAGTTCAATGATATCACATATCAAGTTTATTGTTTTACGGTGAAATCATCACAACGAATTCCGAAACATTAATAGATCTGGTTTGTATAATACCATAATCAATTCAAAATGCCGTTTTATTTAGTTCTTTTAGCTATAAAAGTTACAAAGCTTAGATAATTTAAATAAAATAAGATCAGAACTTAAAATTTCATATTCATATCAAATTAGAGAGATGGAGTATACCTTCTCAAAGAGGCCAAACTATATGTTATTTCAGCAGTATTTAAAAAACTGTCAAACAAGTAAAGCCAAAGAAATAGTTTGTAAACTAAAATAAATAATATATCTAACCTGTTTAACTTTTTACTTTGTCGAAGAATTTTACGAAGGAGGGTGCCGTAATCTATACTAAAATATATGATGGCGCCATTTGATGCGACCAGTGATATTCCTTCATCATTGACTAATGCAAATCACAAAACTTCTACACCATATACATGACTGAGAAACCGAACTCGAGAACTGAGGAGTCATAGTCTTGTGTTAACTACTTCAGTCAACAGCACTCTGAAACCGCAGCAATTGAGTACCAAGTCCAGGATAACACGATGAAGTTTTTGCTGCCCAATTTCTTTTAAATTCCAATGAAGCTGCCTAAATGTTGACACAGAGAAATCTGCTTTGACAAATTTTCGTTGTTTTGCTTCCAAGCTCTTAAAATTTTGACAGTTCAAATTGATTAGATTGTGTTAAAATATATATAAATTAGTTTTATACTGACCAGCAAAATCTAATTGTTTCAGCTCTGGCTGAAAAGTGTTGTGAACATAAGCTAACGAATGCTTAAAATTACTGGTTTATGCACATTATGGTATAATACAATTGGGGTATTCACACTGAGTGCTATTTAATCATATTGTCATAAAGTCATAATATTTTAGACTAAGATAATAGGACCCTATCAGGTATGTTTTTGTTTTGTCATAAAACAACTCTAGAGTTCTGAGTCGATCTTTAGTTCTTTAGGTGAGACGGCGATAGTATATGTTTACCGCTGTTACTTATAAATGATTCATGACTAAAAAACGGCAAAAAAATTATTCATACCTAAATGTCAAAATGACATCTTTATAACATTAAAAAAATTAAAAGAGAACTAAATCACAAAAAGTGAATATATACTTACAAGTAAGAAATATTTCTCGTTTAACTTACGAAGCTGGCAGACACTGAACGTTTTCCGTTTGACTTCGCAAAAAATATGTATTTAGCTCATATCAAATGTGTTATCTTATCGGCTGATCGATGCTTGAAATAGCATACTAAGGTATGACGCGCTATTATTTCATGACTTATGACTTTATGACTACAGTGTAAATCCCCGATATATATATATATATATATATATATATATATATATTTACGTAAATGACGGTCGATGCCTTTTATACAGTATTCCGTATGCTTGCAATAGCGTAGTATTACCCTGCTTCAAGCTTTTCTGTTTCTGTTTTATATAAACAGAGTATGCTTTCCGTTTTTTCATTTTTATGTATATACATATATTATTATTCCTGCGTTTATGAACTTCAAGCAACACAAAATATACCGCATATATGTTTTAAATATATATAATTTGCAAACAAAAGCTTACAAATTATTATTAATTAATTTTTATTTGAAGTTATTGATTAATATGAATTTTAGTTAAACGATATTGTCCCACAATGTTAAAGTATGTTTTGACTTTACGTATGAAAATCTTGTATGCTAATACATTTATTCCCCCTCGAGATGAATATAGCACAGACAGGTTTTGCTCTCCAGTGTTTTTTTACTTTCTAACAAAAGCATAATATACATTTTTCTTCCACCTAAATTTCCAAATTTATCAAATTGTGGTATTTGTAAATGATACATGTGGCAGATCTGTAAAACATTTCGTCCAGCTGATTTAACTGTCGATTTATTTAGTTATTACTTTTCCGAAAAGGATTATTCACATTTTTTGAAGCGTAGCTAGCACTGGAAAATTGAAGTCATTGTTAGTATACGTTGTTAAGAGCTTTCGGTCCTTATTAACAAAAAAAGCGGTGTATTCGTTCAACAGATAGTTCAGTTTAATATACAGATGTCATCGTTTTTATGTTAAGTTTTGAAATGGTTTATAATAACGTCTGCATAGAATGAGATGTTTGGAAATTGTCAAAACTGTCGTTCAACTATAGTGATGATTTGGTAAAAAAAATGTCATTTATAATAAGAATATCATAATATGTCAATTAGCAATTTTTATAAGGCATATCACTAATTCTTCAACATATCCAAATTTTTTAAACATATTACAGTGAAAAATTTCAGAGCTGCATTGAAGCTAAATAATACACTTAAAAACCGATATCTGCCAAAAGGTGAATATACACGATTTAAACGAGCATTCATCTAACGAAATCATTTAGAAGCCGCTATTGGTATCTACTGAATATATTGAAATATTTAGAATCGCTTAGGCAGTCATCTACACTAAATGTTTTCCTGACTAAAACGTTTTGCTGCTGTTAGGCCTTTCAATTTTCCAAAATGCAAAACAAGGATTCGAAAGAACATAACTCTTCAAACTTTGATTGAGTACACAATATGGCATTTTGTGCCGCCCGCAAGCAGACATAATGTTGTGTATTATGGAAACGTTGGTAATTTACATCTAATCCAGACGATTGTTTCCAAATTTTGGCTGTATTGCCGCCACAAAAAAATTCAGATGAAAATATAATCACTTGATGTCATGCATATCTACCACTTTCTTTTCTTGTTTTATGGTCTTAAATCTTTCCTTATATTTCCAAATACAAAATATTCCGGTATTCCGTTTATATGTATGTATCTTAATAAAAATATATAGCATGTCTTATACAATTGCTAAGGAAAATTTGCAATGAAATTCTCTCGAAATTTATTCTTAATGTGAACGATGTTGCCATCAGCTAATGTGGAACTCTTTCAAGTCACATGGACAGAAGAAAGTTTTATATTATCGATAAACAGCATTGCACACATTTCAAAATGACACCATAAAAACAGCAAAAGAAATGCCAGGTGTTAACCCAGCATTACAAAACAATATGCAAAGTTACATACCTGGGAAAGAAAAATAAACTCATCATTATATTTGGATACAATTGTGAACCATAATCACAATACTACATAAATAATGTCAATTAACATCCTACAATGATTACGCCATGCACTTGTATTAGGTTCCTTCGCCTTTATGATACTTCAAAATGCTCAACAAGCGATATTTTTTACGACATGAGAAGCTGCCTGGTTGTTCCTCCAATAAGTGAATTCCAAAGAATCTTCGGTACTATGAAAGTCCTATTACACGTATTTTTTTAACTGAGAAGCAGACCCAGTCCATTGCCTTAGTGAGATTTTGTGCTCTGAATTAGGGGAGTATCAAGGAGTATACCTTTTACTTAGCTGAGCTTATTCTTGCACAAACAGAACCCAAAAATATTTTAATTTATGGGATAACCTCTGTATTCATAAAAAAGGAAAATATATTTGAGATTTGTTTCAAGAAAATTGTTTACACTTTTCAAACTTTTCAAACTCATGTCACAATATTATTAATACGGGGTAATTCATTAAGATTATTTACGAAAGAATACTTTTATATACACGTTTGTATTTTACAATCCAAAGTTCACAGACTCTGTCGCTCCAATCCGTTTGACATTATCCCAGTTTTAAAATCAACTTGTGTAAGTGATCACGACAACAAATTAATATGTCTCCATGTCATCAGGTCAGACGTGACATATTTATTGCGGTCTATTAAACAAGTAAAGTGAAAACGTACTAATTTTTTTTTCAAAAAGAGGCGTTCTAACGCACTACGAATGCAATACAAGGTCTGCACTACGAATGCAATACAAAATAAATCTTTAATGAAATGACATTTAAACGAATATTTAAAAAATATGTTTGTTTATAAACAAACTTTTATTTTTAAGTTTAGTTTTCGATTTATTGGTGGAGTAGATGATGTTGATGATTAAATCAAAATTTATCAAATGAAACCATCTGGGAAGAGGCGACGATAACAGCAGAAGAAGGAAAAGAAACTAAAAACTACCAACGTTTTCTTTTGATAAACGTTAGGGGCAGATGCGCAGCTGCAACCAAATGCAACTAAAACGCAGTCGAACGCTTATAGACCAACACACTCTCACGTGCCCTTATGAGCACTTACGGGACATAAGTATCTTGAATACCAGAACCTCAGGTTATATTATTTTATATCAAAGACTTTACTTTCTTCGTTTTTGCTTGCTTTGTTTAAGGATTTTTGTTCGCAAACGAAATATTGAAACAAGGAACAACAACTTCCTTAAAAATACTGCTACAAAAGAACTAACCAGCAAACACAAAACGTTTTCTTAGCCAAAATATAAATAAAAAAGACGAAAAATAACATTAAGATATGCAACAATAAAAAAGGCCCGGTGTTTCCAAAAAATTTTTTGTATCATTTCTGCACTATAAAAACTATTGCGCAGGCTTAGTTTTACATAATATTTTTATAGATGGTGCAACATACAATATTTTCAATATCTCTCTGTATTAGTTTAATACTCAGGTCAATATGCACGCTTACATGTAGGTTCCAGGTTGCCTTTGCAATGATCGTAGCTATTTTATTTTCGTTTCACCGTCAGGGGAGCTGATGTTACCTTTCGGTTGAAAGTAGCGCGTGCCGCTTCATATGTTATATGAGAGAGGGTGAGTTTTGAGTCTAAAGTTAATTTAGGATTTAAATTCTCGTTTATGTAATTGTTGATAAAGAAAGTCAGACACACGTGCGCTATGGTTTTATATATCTTATGCAAGTGTGTAGTAAAAGCTAATATGCTGTTCATGCATCTGTTAAAGGATTTGAACAAGCTTATAAGCTTTTTATATAATTAGCTAATCGCTTTATTTATTTATGTAATTCCTACGATTAACACTGAAATTATTCATTATTTCATATTTCACTAAACAACAACAACAATATAACAATAGTAGCAATTTTTGAGCTAAATCAACCAGAATACGAGTTCATGTATGTATATGCAATATATCATGAGAAGTGAGATCATTTTGCAGCACAATTATATATAGTACTTAGTTAGAAGCATTCTTTTCATTATTTCTTCTGTCCTTCTTTGAATTACATATACAATTTTTAGTTTGCTAAGTCAAAAAATTACTTCGAGGAAAAATTTACATCATTAAGTTAATATACTACGTTGTTATACAGGCCTGATTACATCCGTATCATTTTTTTGAAATCTTGTCAATTCCTTGCATAAAAATACCTGACTTTTGAGTACATTTGCAGTGAATACATTAACCTTCTGATGATGCATTTAATATTAAACAGCTGAGAGCCCAGCTAGACGCGAAGTTTAGCAACCATAGCCCGATAAATACATAGCCCGATATTTTCCATATATAGTTTCGGATAACTTTGTTCGAACAAGAATTGCATGGTTAGTAAAATATAATTTTTAAACCCAAAATGATTTTAATATCAAGTTGAATAATCAAAATTCTTTCTATGACTAATATTCCTTTCAGAACCAAGTGACTACCAAAACGTGGATGATTTTTCATGCAAACTGAATTCCAATACGTTACAAATAACAAAAAACCTTTGAATTGTGTAATAATTCGGATATACTTGGTAGTAAGGAACTCGCAAATGGAGAGGGATTCAAACCTTTATTTGAGTGAAAGATATATTTAAAAAAATTTCTGTGCCATCTTGTTAAGTCCATTCTTAAGCGATGTGCATCTACCAGCCCAGCTAATGATCATCCCAAAAATTTTTAAATTCATAAAGTGAAAACATTTACGTCAAAACATGTGCGACTGAAGATGATGGCGAGCTCCCAAAAAGACTGGGAAATATATTGTTACACCTTCCCAAAAGTTACTGTATACTGACTGTAATTAGCCGCCACTTTATAAATAATTTTAAAATTATTTTGTGAACATATATGCATATAATATACCTCATGTTAAAATATATTAATAACAAGTAAAAGTGCTATATTCGGCTGTGCCGAATCTTATATACCCTTCACTAACGGACGCCTGCTTGCTAACTTATAAAAAAATTTCAGTTATCAAAAAATAAAAACAACTTCAGTTGCATTTATGGTTACTTTAAAAAAATATTAAAAATTTCCCAACCCTGGAAACGAATTTTTAATTTTTCAAAAATAAAAGTCTTCATAATGTGAAAGCGGTTTTATTTAAGCAAAAGTACAAGTTTTTAACCATTTTGGTAACGTTCATGTTATACAAAATATTGCAGTGTCCAACCCTAGATTCGAAATTCTTATTTTTTTTTTAATTTTTAATACCAATTTTGTTTTGCCGAAATAAAAATAATTTTAACTTGGAAAAAACGACGTCAATTGATTTTTGGTTATGTATTGTATAAAAAAATTTTAAATTTCGGAACCCTGGATGGGAACTTTTAGTTTTTAAATTTATTTTTCATTGATGCAAAACTTCATGATACCAAAAATGGTTTTATTTAAGTAAAACTTAAAATTTTTAAACATTTTAGTTAATATATGTACCACAAAATACCGAATATGCAAAAAAAAAATTAATTTCCCACCCCTGGAGACGAAAAGTAAATTTTTTAAAATAATGTTTTACCAATGCATGTATAAAGCGGTTTTATATAAGAAAAACTAAAACTTGTAACAATTTTTGTAACAAAACATTGCAGTATCCAACCCTGGAAACGAAATTTTGATTTTTTTTTAATTTTTGATACCAGATTTGTTTTGTTAGATTAATAATTATTTTAACCAAGAAAAAACGAAGTTAGTTGATTTTTGGTTATGTTATTGTATTAAAAATTCAAATTTCCTAATCCTGGATTGGAACTTTAAATTTAAAATTTTTTTTTCATCCGTGCAAATCTTCATGTTACCAAAAACGGTTTTATTCAATGAAAACTTAACATATTTATACATTTTAATTATTATATGTACCACAAAATACCGAATGTGCACAAGAAATATTTCAATTTCCCATCCCTGAAGGCGAAAATCAAAACTTTTTAAAATTATTTTTTACCAATGCAAGTCTTCATGATGTATAAAGTGGTTTTATTTAAGAAAAACTAAAAATTTGTAACCATTTCTATCACTTTCATGTACTACAATACCTATCAGTTTTCGAACCCTGGAATAGAAATTTGATTTTTTTTTAAATTTTGATACAAAAAATAATTTTAACCAGGAAAAAACGACGTTAGTTGATTTGTAGTTATTTTAATGTACAAAAAATATTAAAATTTCCTAACCCTGGATAAGAATTTTTAATTTAAAAAATTTTTTTTCCATCTATGCAAATCTTCCTGATGTATAAAATGGTTTATTTAAGAAAAACTTAGAATTTGTAAACATTTTAATTATTATATGTACCACGAAATACCGAATGTGTAAGAAAAAATTAAATTTCCGATCCCTGCAATCGAAAATTTAATTTTTTTGAAATTATTTTTTACCAATGGAGGTCTTCATGATGTATAAAGCGGTTTTATTTAAGAAAAACTATAAATTTGTTACCACTTTCTTTACTTTCATGTACTACAAAATATTGCAGTACCGAACCCTGGAATAGAAATTTTGATGTTTTTTTTTTTTAATTTTTGATACCAATTTTGTTTTTCCGAAATAAAAAGTAATTTTAACCAGAAAAAAACGACGTCAGTTGATGGTTAGTTTATTGTATAAAAAAATTTAAATATCCTAACCCTGGATGGGAACTTTAAATAAAAAATTTTTTTTTTTCATCGACGCAAATCTTCATTACACCAAGAATTGTTTTATTTAAGAAAAACTTAATATGTTTAATAATTTTAGTAATTATATGTACCACAAAATACCGAATGTGCCAAAATTTTTTTAATTTGTCTTACCTGGAAATTTTTTTTTTTTAAATTTTAAATGGACAATTGTGGAGTCCCACAGCATGAAATAGTTTCAATTTTCAAATACGCAAAAAAATAATCGGTTTTTGGTGTTAATTTTGCCTCGAGAAATAGGTGTAAGCTTCCCAGCTCTGGAACCATCCTTCCGATTTCAATACCACTCTAAGTTAGCTCATTTCCAATCGATCAGTCCAAGAATGAAGTCTCTAGCTCTTCGGGGGGCTTCGGAAAACCGATTTCACGTACAGACAGACGGACAGACGGACATCGCTCAATCGTCATCGCTGTTCATAAGGATCCAGAATATATATACTTTATGGGGTCGCATATTGATATCGAACAAATTACACACGGAATGACAAACCTAGATATACCCTTTCACATTTTTGTGAAGGGTATAAAAATATATCCCTGTATTAGCACATGAATAATATTATTTAACACACTCATAAAACCCTTCAATATTTGTGAGGTGGTTAAGCAATCTCTATATGCATTCCAGTGGTGCTTCATCAAATCATGAGTAGACTTTAACCAAAAAACTTCCAAACATCTCATTTTATGCGAAGGCATTTGTAAGGCAATAGAGAATTAACAAATGGTTTTTTAAAAACATATTATAATAAGTGTAGTAGACTACACAACTCAAACCAAAATCGATTCATGGATTTAGTCTTTCCATATATAAAAATGAATGTTTGTCTGTATGTCCTTTATAAAATAGTAAGATATGCATTTGATCAAGTTATGATCAAGGCAGATTAAACAGGTACTCTCACTAGTACAACAATCTACAACACTAACAACCACACGTATTATGTTGGTAGAATATTACAGGTTACTGTCAAAATCTTATGACTTTTGCTTGAAAAAAAAAACGAGGCTGAATAAATGTCAATTCAATGTTTTGTGTTCATGAAGGCAGATTAATTATTTTATTTTGCAATTTATTAAAGCCAGAACGTGCTAAAACGTGGAATATGTATTGGAGATGATTTCCTTAACCAAGGTAACAAATAATACCTTCGAAATGTTAGCTTTTGTGTAAAATATGTACATATAACAGATATTATTAATACTATGGGGGAGCAGACGCATTTGGAGACTCCCGAATGTCCAGCCGATGGGTATAACAATTTGTGTTGGGAGTTTGTAAAGGATATTACTAATTTGGACTTTGAGTATTTATGGTAATTATTAATTCTATAAATTGAAATATATTATATGCTGAAATATTTCTTATAGGTACCTCATCTCAGTTATAATAGCTATGAATGTCATGCGTAAACGTTTACGGCTTGCAGTGGACGAGATTAGAATGAAATTGAAATTAGGTAAACACGAGTCTATAGATGTTATTGGTGAAAACTATTAAATTGCAAAAGTGTATCAGGGACAAGTACGTTACCTGGTTGCAGCAATAAATACATCAAATGAAGCAACATTTTTGTTATTAAGCACATACTTTTTATTAAATTCTAATCTAATTTAACTATTTGGCTATATATTTACAAAACATTTTGTTTTTGAATAAATTTAAGAACTAAAATTTACAAAATATTTTATTTCAAAAAGAAAAGCCTTCAGTTATTATGCTTGCATGTCATTGGTTCTTACACCAAATCTTCAGTAGACTTTTGCCAAAAACAAACAAACTATGCTATTTTAAAATAAAGTATTTGTTTGTTTTTGGCCAAGTATGTTCTATATGCACTCATTTATTATATAGTTTATAGGTTACTTACTCTGTTTGTGTCCCTTGTTCAATGAATCTTCCCTGGATTACCCGTAGTACCACCATTTAAACATCCTCAAAAGCAGGTGGGATATCTCTCAACACTACTTAACTTTTTTCACCTTTTGAAATGAGAAATCTAGTAAAAACTATATTTCACTTTTATATTTCACTGGAATAATTAATTTTATAAGTTAGCAAGGATTAATGTTAGAAGTTAACAATTTAAGATTTCTCTTTACTTTTGTTTTTCTAATGAAAAATAAAGCTTGTAAATAAATTTTTAACACTATATTGGTACTTAAGCAGAAGACAGCTGCACTACCGAGAGTACCTGTTTAATCTGCCTTGGTTATGATGTTTAGCAAAGTTGTTGCGCAAGAGCCGACGAAAGTATCTAAGTTGATATGACCAATTTCAGACACGCGGCGCTACTGAAAATTACTCAAAATTAAATAAATTGTAAACTGTGCATTTGATCATGCTATGCTCTTTGGCAAAGTTGTTGCACATGAGCCGACGGAAGTTTCTAAGTTGATGCGGCTTCTTTTCACCAGATGGCGCCACTGAAAGTTAATCAAAATGAATTCAATCGTAAACATTTGAGCTATCTTCATGGCAGTGTAATCTATATATATATATATATATATATATATAAATAATATATATATATTATATATATATATATATATATATATATATATATATATATATATATCTAAATTTGTTGGAAGTGTGCTGTGACCTTAAAACTAACGGACGGTTACACCGAATTCGAACAGGGTTTGTTCGAATGATCGTATAGATGGCTTACCTGAAATTTGAACGTAATCAGTTGACGTGTTCGTGAGTTATGACTTTTCATGACATCATGTGATTTTTTTCCGTGTAAAAAACAACAACGACAAATATGTAGGCGCCTATGAGCGACGGGAAGAGTAGCGAAGCACGCCGGGATCCGCTAGTATGTAATACAAATTATTTGTTGGTTTTGGCTTGTATAAGTTTTATAGTCATAGTGTAAAATGAAAAACAGTTTTTACAAGATTAGTGTTATTCCAAAACCATACTTGAGATATGTAATAATAAGCCCGTTAACGATATATAGGAATTTCTTGTTACGAAATCGTGCAAAACTTCAAAATGGCAATAAGATGCTGATGTACCAGTACTAAGTGAGTGTTTAAGTTATTTATCCGACTTTACACACAGGGGTTCAGCACAATATACCTATTAGTAATATTCTCTTGCTCAGATCAGACCCATTGATTACTAGCATAAGGCGAACACAAAAAAACCCTTGTACCTTACAAAAAGAACTATTTCTTCATGCGCTCAAATTCTATTGACTCTTCAAACAATTTAAATTCGGATTATGGCACTCATCATATTCTAAATGAAAGAGATGTTAATAAGTTAATTAAGTGTAATTGTTTTAAATAAAATATGTAATATTGTTACTTTTGTAATATACATATGTATGTTATAAATTATTGTAAGTTATAAATTACAAAATTTCTCTATGAATATATATTCATAGAGAAATTATGATGAGTTAGGCATTAGTAAGGCATATTCCCCTCAAGTTAAAACTTAAAAATTAATATATTGTGAGGATTCCAAATATATGTGAGAAGACGTTTCGGTAAATTGAGTTCAGGGGATACCTCTCCTGTTGTCATCATAAGCTCAAAAATTTAGTTCTTAATCATTAAGGCGTAATTAATACTTGTCTTTTAATATTAACATAATTACTATTTGCTGAGTTTAGGTTTGGGATTATGAAAAAAACTTTGATGATGAAATCGAAAGCAGTATCAAACTGATTAAGAAACATTAAATTCGTTCAGAGCGAAACGAAATTCAAAACCGGCGCTATTACGTAAAGTGATTTTTGTTAGTAAATAATGTTTAGCTCGTTTTATTTTTAAGTTTTCTTTTAAAAACAATGGTCAATAGTTCAACACTCGCAGCTTTGAATATATTATCAGCTTTTAGAAAAAAATATTGTTTCATTTTCACAAAAAAAAAATATTTTCAATTTGTTTGACGAATAAACCTTTGATATATTGACCTACCTTGTGATTATATTTTAAAGCAAAAATTATTACTTACCCGATGGTGGACCAATAAGTCCACCTCAGACAATGTCTTCGAGTTACGAGGACCTGTACTGGTGTGTCTCGTAAAAATATTCGGTGGGCTCATAAAAATTTATTTATTATAACGTAGAGTTATGTAATTTATAAATTATTGAATAATTTAATCCATTCTGAATACTTATTTGATTATTGTTTTGTACTTTTCATAACCGCTAGACATACACATGTATTTTACAAATATTTCGACAAATACTACTTAAAGTGGAATGCGTGAGCATGCTCTTCGAACCTCAAGTGCTTTGAATTATATGAATAATGCTATTAGCACAGTACGATCTTTGAACTTTATTAGAAATTAAAACTTGATAAATATACATTCAAATTAAGTTAATATATCCTATGAGTACGTTGTCTACTGGACTGAATTAATAACTATATAAAATTATACCTCGGAAATGGTGTTCAAAACACTTTGAATAACCTTTCGTTAAACTAAATGTTTTGCTTCATTGCATATATTGTTACTTAATTGTTGTAAAGAACATTATTATAAATAGTCTATCTTTAGAATAACCTCAAAGGAAACAGTCTGGAGTGGTTGGATCCGGTGAAAGCCGTGGCAAATAAAAATCACGAATTCAAAAACTTCGATTATTTTGGTCCACACTATACATACACATCTATTACAAATTATAAGCGTAATATTTTAAAATATCTTGGAGAGTGATGTTAGTTTATGATGATGGGGTGATTCCAGCAGGATACCTAATCCAAATCGAGGACTTTGGTCACATATAAATCCGAGATTATGCTAACAGAATATGCAGAGGAATTATATAAAGTAATGGTGGAATATCCACACCAACCATATTTTTATTTAAAACTTTCTCATTCCCATAGGGTGGTGAAAAAAATACAGTATAGAAAACTATAGTTAGATTTTGATAAAACAGAAAATTTTTATCACATGTGCCGGTTAAACGTTATATTTACTTATGTAGGCAAATCATTAAAATCCAACTTCCATGGGGCCCACATTATATATTTGTCTAATTAAATAAATTTATAGTGCTGTACAAATTTTGGAAGGAATGATATTTAACAACATTTTTATCAGCTCATAATATCATGGCAAACACTAAAACTTTTGTAATGGCATTAACATACAATTCAAAAAATCAATATTATTATAACTATAAATAACAATTTGTCAATCCCTCCAGAGAGCGCAAATATCTAATTGAAGACAGAAAAATAAGACAAGGAAGTTAAAATGCAAAACAAACTATCTTGTTAATTACTATAACTAAACCACCGCCATGAATACCAATTGGGTAAAAGTAAACGAACAACAAAAGGAAAGGCGGGCTAACAGTCAAAAAGTTTCTCATTGTTCGAAGTAATAATTCATAAGGAAAATATATATTGCAGAATTAAAAGTTGTGTCTTTTTGTTTGTTATGACTGTAAGCAAAAAACACAAATCATGACATAATAATCCGTACATATATTTTTTTAAAACTCTCAAAGGAGCTCGAGTGCGACTGTCTTCATTTACCAATTCCGTTATTGCGTTAAAACGACAACAAATAATTTACAAATGACGATAATGTCATATTGGCATACGCCCCAAAGCCAGAAAAGGTTGTCATGTTTGGCGCTGTCGTACTTTGGTAAATGATACTTAGAGCCCACAGTAAAATTAGCTATACGTGCATACCTACACCACGTTCTTACTCTGTTTCATTGATTGTTAATAAATAAGGGTAGACTTCGCTCACTTACGCTCAGTACTTGTAGAACATGTTGAAAGCTTTTAATGAGAAATCAACAGATCAACATATTTTTTACTTCTTTTCATAAAGAAGTCAAAGACCAGCATAATTGTGTAAAAAATTTAATATCTGAACTTAACAGTAGCTGCTTCTTGTTGTATGCAATTTGTGAACATGATACCCACCGATCACACTCGTACATGGTGGCCAAATGTGAATTTGATACCACTATACTTTTGATATCAAGATCAAACTACTCTTGCTTACAAACGTGGGTTGCATACTAAATATGTACTGATATTAAAATTAACTACGTAAAGTGTATTTAAAAGAACTGTATGCAATAATAGTACTATTCTAAACGAAGAAACAAAAAGCAAAAAAAAACATGAGAAATAACAACTGTTCTGAGGAAAAGAATCACTGCACAACCACAATTCTACTAGTGTTGCTAATATAGCGATTTCTGCTGAAACCTTTTCAATACCACAAAGGGGCCAAGAAAACTGCGCCATTCGCTTCTTCTTGGATATCAATACAGAACAGTTTAAATTATATTTTACATGAAAATATAAATGAAAACTTGTCTAGTTGATGGTTATGGTTATTACACCTTCTCTTTATATGAATAAAACTGACGTCCTATTAACATCAAACACTTGTTTACATCAATAATATCAACACAGTGCTACCAAAGAAACAAAACAACAACAGTAGTATAAAATTTTATCCTATAAAAATCTTTCCACAAATCAATATATGAACCATTAATGCGCTGATAATATATTTTAGGTAGGACTTGCACTCTGAGGTAAATCCTCTGGAGAAATATGAGAAGAGTGGGAGAGAGAGAGAGAGAGGGAGAGAATTTATAATATTCATTATTATCTCTTTTCTACACCAGGTAAGTTCTTGCTACGCTGGAATCGAAGGAGGGGGCCGTAACGCCCGCATTATTACATGATAGTATCAATCACTGCGGCACTGTACAGTGGATGTTACTTGTTTCTTTGCATATGTGTTCTTAAATTTGTCCTGCTTGTATTACGGTAGTTTACATATGTATATTCTGTGAACGTTAGACACTCACTATGGTAGATCGTAATATTTGTTCACACTTTAAGTCAATGGTAGGAACAATATCAGGGGAAATCGTTATAGTGAAAATTTCGTTATTAATTTTCGTTTATATTTCTAAAAATATATTCCACTAAGTAAGAATGTCACAAAACTTTAAAACACTCCAAATGGTGTACTATTGTGCACTAAAACAGTAAAATCTAACATATTGTATGTTTTGCTGCCATACTAACTTTTTTTTACAAATTGTAAATCACTTCGCCCTTTTTACTCTATTTTATTTTTCATACATATATAAAACACTTTGAAAATAAGCGAGGCATGATATACACAATTAGGATTTAAGATTGTATTGCTTGTGCAGAAAAATGCGTTAGATAATTGTTTGTAATAATGTCAAATGACAAAATATATCATTCAAATTTTTCCTGTATCACCTGTCATAAAGACCGAGAAAGAAGTGATAATTTTTTTATTATTCCCGGATACGTATTTTGCTGTAGATATTAATTATACTAATAACAGAGGAGTTTACTAAGAAATTCAAAGTGCTGGATTAATTTAAATTAATTGCTTAAGTTTTTCCTTAATCGAAAGTTTTTCATTGTTCAATCATATATTAGAAAAACATTATTCACACTAACCTTTCAAACATTAATCGAGTAGCCTTTCCAATTTCGACAACTTAACAACACTTTCTGACTTCTACATACATTCATAATTATTTTTGTATTAAATAAATTTAATATGATCGATTTTATGTTGAAATTATCTACGTAACCGACAAGTCAAACTAAATGTTAGTCAAAGACTAAATAAGAAGTAATTTGATCGAAATGAAATTGAACTACAAGTACGACAAACAATAATCGCACTATATCAAGTGGAGATCTCAGTTTTTGTTTTTAAACAATATCCTCTACCATACAAAACAAATGCGGGTTTGGCTCTTCTTAAGCATTTTATACACGGATGCAACAGTCAAATATAAAGTAAATATTCATCAGAATGTCAAAATTTGTTTGTATGGATTCGTGTATGTGTGACTATAGTGGCATGAAGCCACTAAAAGCAAAAAACGGAAAAATTAACATCATCGCTTTAGATTACAATCACAAACATCAACGAGAGACGGAAAATTTTAACAAATAAAAGAGAAGGCATTTAATTTGCTAAAACGATTGAACGTTGTCGTCATTCCGATTACCTTGGCAAATTTCAGCATTATACCAATACTGACAACGTATGTATGTGCCGAGCATATACTTATGTACATACATATTCTTATTTTTTAAATATAGTCGTATGCCATTGTTACCAATTTGTGTTATTAAAAACATGAAACATTTATATAATGGAGCAGAGAATACTGCATATGAACGAAGAGGAAGCCAAGTAATATTGAATAACCACTTGATTAACCACAAGAAGATATCATTAGTGTCTGCATCTAGCTGGACTTATTTAAAACTTCTGAAGACTATTAGACATTTAAAAAGTGTGCTTTCGACTCAAATGCAATTTGTTTAAAACAAGTTGACTAAATTTGACAAATAGATTTTTTTACCAAGTGCGAATATATTATTGAAATAAGAAGCGGTCTATGATTTATCCAATATTCTATGAAGCTACTCAAAGTATTGGCCTTATGTCAAAAGCATGTTTTCGTTGCAGCAGAGATTTATATGGTATTTAGCAGACATATGCTCCGTGGGATATCTATTAAAAAAAGGAATTGAATTTTCAGAATTCGTGAGGTTCGCATATTCGGTTATTGTTTTTGTTTGTATTGTTTTATGTCATATGTTCTTGTCATATGGTCACTGTTCAGCTATTTGTGATTTTTGCTTTATTGGAAAGATTCATATTTTTTACTTGTTTGGCTACTTTCAGCGATCGGAAATTGGTTCAAAGAATTTGTGCAAAAAATGCTTAGAAAACTTGATATGTTGACAGTGGCATACGATGATTGAACCCTGAGACAGAATAACATGTAAAACTAATTCTGTCGAAAATATGTGAAGAAGTACCGATAAAAGCTTTGAGAATGTTATAAAATTTGGTATATGGCGGCGTTTTGCAACGAGAAGTTCAAGGAAAAAAAATATATCATTTTTTACTGAGGTTATGAGCAAAATTTAATTTGAATTCACAAACAGTTTAGGTTCTTTTTTATTTTTATATTTATTATTTTTTTATTACATACGTAAGTTCTTTTATGCACTTCTGCATCATTGATATAACTTTAAACAAATAGCTTAAGCAACTTTGTCGTATAAGAATTACTTTTACGAAACATATACAATATTATTACAATACACTAATAACCCGATGAAGATAATTTATATTCTTCTTAAGTAGTAATCTTCATTAAATCTTTTAGATATTATCATCATCACTATTTATTTCATCTACTGCATGGGTTTTCAATAACAATCTTCAATCGCTACAACTTCTGTAACTGAAAGCTAATATACATCTTGGATTGAAAAAGACATTCATGTATGAACATGATTATCTAGAGCAGTCGCCATCATAATTAATGTGTGTAGCTTGTGGAGTTTTAGTTTGGGTAGTTAATAATAATAATAATAATAATAATAATAATAATAATAATAATAATAATAATAATAGTAATAATAATAATATTAATAATAATATATTGTCAATAACCGCAGGCCAATAACGAATTTATGGTAGTTGCAAAAAACATTTCAAAAGATCTTGTGGCACTCACTAATAATGAAAAATTTAAAATTTATCTTCATACTTTTGTAAGAACTGATTAATCATATTATTATCAGTTTTATTCAGGCTTTTCATGTAACTTGAAGTAAAATTATGCTTAATCTTAAAATAATTACATATATATATATATATATATATATATATATATATGTATACATTTGAGACATATCTTGCGTATTTAATATGTGATACAACTCTTAAGAAGGGGTTTGATAAAATTTAGTAGTAAACAAACTAAGCAACGATTATTTAAACCAAACTCATAATATCATAATGAATTCACAATGGATTTGTTTATTGTATGGTTAAGTATATCTACGCCTAATTCCAAAGTAACACAACCTGTCAACTTGCGCGGAAGCATCCAAAAACTATTTTAGAATTACACCGTGAAAGTATTTACAACGGAAAACCACAAAAATTTTATTGGTTTTAGAGATATACATTACTAATTATTATATGTTTAGAGGTCCGAATTTCCCGAGTATTCGTATCTATTAGCACATAGCTCATTCCTGTCAGATCTTGTCAAATTGAAATTGCAATAATTTTAACTTGAATCCTCCCGTGCATACCTTGTTGTGTATCCAGCTGTGTGTGGTGCACAATATTTCTGACCCAAAGTCAGATCAAACATTACGAATAAAACATAAAAAAAATTCTGTATACGCTTTTTTGCTATATTTTATTGACAATAGTAAAATAGAACAAGAAAAAGTGCTATATTCGGCCGTGCCGAAGTACACACATGATTTTTGTGAAGCATTTATTCTCAGCTCTATTGCAATTTTTAGTTACCTTTAGATATTTTTCTACCAATTGGTTTGATTAGATGATTTTATAATAGATATATTAGTTGAATATTTTATTTAAATATATTTTTACGTTATTAGGAAAAAAAAACAACGTCAATTGCCTTTTTGTTTACTTTTATGAATGAAAAAATATTTTAAAAAATTGTTTACCAGTGCAAATCCTTTAATTAACAAAAACTTCAAATATTTATATATATTTAGTTATTATATGTAGTAAAAACTACTGAATGTGCAAAAGACATTTCATTTCCCATCTCTGGAAATTTTTTCTTATATTTTTAGTTTTCAATAGACATTTGAAGCTTCCCAAGCATGAAATAGGTTCAATTTACAAACAATAAAGTAATTGGGTTTTGGTATTAATTTTACGTCGAGAAAAACTGTTCCAGCTCTGGAACAGTATTTCGGATTTTTCTGAATTTCAATACCACGAACGAAGTCTCTATCTCTTCTGGGGGCTTGTGAAACCCGATTTCACGTACAGACAGAAGGATAGACTTTAGCACTTTCGCACACAAAACTTGTATACAAACGTTTTTCAAAATCTAGGTATGTTTCAAGGGCGGAAAATCTCTGAGCTGAGAAACTAGTTTTATTAGCTAATATAAAATTTTTAAAATTAAAATATTATAGTTTAAGTAATTAATGACTAGACAGATTTTACTAATTATTTTATTCATGAAAATCTACAAAACCATTCCTGTTTGCTGTGAAGCATAAGTGACCGTGACATACTACACATATATTATTTTTTCGATTTTCTACACCAATCTAAGCACAATGCACACATCTTTTGCGTGAAGTAGTTTTTTCCATTACATGTGAAGGTATAGACTGTTTCTGTACTATATCATGGATCCGTTTTTTTTTTGTCTTTGATGTTGATGCTCAGGCATGCTTTCTAATAGAAAAACTGCCAATCATTTCTTTAGCAACAACTTGCCTGAATTCAAGTGAAGTTAGTGTTTGCCTTTCATTTTCCGAATATAGCTTTTCGTACACAATATAAGCATTGTTCATTGCAATATAAATTTTATTAAAAAAATTGCAATGTCAACTTGGTTTGTGACTTTTTTCTGGTCCATGGGATCTACTCCTCCCATATTTTGGTTATATTTATGAACAATATCAGAGCATTTAATCTCCAAACATTGAGCTGATCCGATTCGTTTCACTTTGTGAGTACGAAATTCCTTCGAAGCTAGTGGCATATATATCACTTCTCTTCATATCTTTATCAAGCAGCATATTTTAGGGAATATGCTTCCGCTGTAATTGAACAGTGTCACACGATTTTATATTTTGTTTTGCTAGTTTATACTGAAACATAGAGGAATTGATAAAATTATCAAAATAAGCTGAAAAGGATAGATTCTCCTAATTCTATTTCTGGTCCTGTTAGCTTCTTTCCATTATATAAATCAAACTGAATATAACCAATTTTAGCGTCAGCACAGCACCACATTTTGAACGCTCTTTTTACTGGTTTATTTTACATATATTGCTTTATTGTATTATGACCCTTGAATTTGACCACATGTTCATCACATGCTTGAGTTTCTGTATTGTTCATGGCTAATTGGAAACTTGAATTGAAGTGATCGATTACCAATCTTATTTTATACGCTCTGTCAAAGATTGGCGATGTGGGTGGTGGTTGACACTCATTAGTTCCTCAAACCTTGAAAAATGCATAACAGAAGTTATATATGGTACACCCATATCATGTTAGGTAGCGCATAGTAACCCATAACATAGTTCATACCTATAAAAGCAGTCATTTCTCGAATATCTGTTTTAATTACAGTTCCATGGTTAAGCGCATAGCGTACAGTTTCTGGTATAATAATATTTTCAATCAGCCAGTTCATATTTGTTACTGCCTCAAATACTTCAACAGGTGAAGAATATTTCACCAAATTCAAAATTAGTGTCAGAAAAACTATAAGGACCATATGAATTATTTTTTCAATTAAATTTATTGATGAGTTTGGGCAATGAAGAATCAGTTGAGGTGGAATTCAAATTCTCTGCAGCTTTGTTATGCTCTGCGACATCAGAAACCCAGCTTGAAAGTTTCGTTCTAAAAATGACTTGTCTTCTTTATCCAAAATGAAGGCACCTTCAGTGTCACTAGTATCAGCCATTAGATACTCTTCTATTTCGTTATCAGCCAAAAGGAATATTCTATTTTTATAGGCCTATATGTAAAATTTTTTTCAAATGAGAACACATAAAACATTATGGGGAGTATATCCACAATCTCCACCTTTTATGTATGTTGGGACGCCGCACGGTGGTTCAGAATCGTGTTTCATTGGGCAAAACTCTGTAACTTTTTAACTAATAAAGATTTTTAAGTAGTTAATTTTTTAAGCAACAGATAACATATTAAGCTTTTACCGAGTTTAGGTTTTATTAAGATCGATATTAAGAGGCTGTTAAGAAATTTAAGCTTTAATTTTTGTTCGTAATTCGATTTCAAATCTGCCAACTCATCTTTGACCTACTTCCTCTTAACCAATTTGGCTCAAATTTGGGTCACAAGTCAATCTTGAATGATAATATAATATTTTGTTATCCTTAGGGTGGCCCTAATTTTCATTGAGGTATTTTCCGTATAGTCATTAGGATGGCCCAAATTTTAACTTTATGCTTAAGAGTACTTACATATTTCCTAGTTTTTGGTAAATTCTAATATGAAACAGTGTAACTTAATTTTATATTTTTATATATTTATTATTTATATAATAGCATTAACTTGTTCATTGTACGCAAGTACTTAAGTAATTGTTTTAAATTTTGAAATATCATCTATATCAGCACCTGTTACATCAGATGTAGTTTCGGGATCCAAAAAGAGTCTTCTTGAGGTATTGCCATCGTTTGTACTGCCTGATCCTTGTTTTGGTTGATCTATAATTAACCCGTTTGTTAGGTATGCATCTTGAAAATGTTTCTTCTTCAATTTTCTTCTCTCTTTGTTGTCGTCATTATTTCTTGCTGATCCTGAAGATTCGAAGTCCGAACCTTATGCTCGTATGTAGCGGTGATCATCAAAATTCAAATGCATCAATACTACATATTGACTTTGTCTGTTCTTGGTTTAACTGAATTGATGTTGCTTCACATATAATACAGCTGGATGAAGCTTTTGTATCACCTGGGCAGTTTTTTCGTCTTTCATTGAAAGTATTAATTGGTAATTCAATTTAACAGCCTGTTCATCTATCTCTAATGTAACTTACTTCATTCTAAATAGTATTGGTACCATGAGTTTCCTTTTTAAATTCAAATTTTATTGGTCTGCAGTATTTCGTAGATGATGGAGTATGTTTTTTCCAAATACAATTTCTTTGCACTGTGCTGGACGAAGGTTCCGAGTCTTCTAAGTTCTTTTTTATTCGCAATGGCACAAATGACACCATGAACATATCTCTATCAGAAATATCTTCACACAAAAATTTTTTATATTGTCTTTGTCCAGGAGATCCACCCCACATAACAAAAAAAAACCGAAGCCAATTCTCAATAATAGTTTTTAAGAAATCGTAATTAATATGAGATCAAATATTGCGATTTCTCTTTTATTTCTAAATTAACTTAAATTCTTTGCCTTTAGCTGCATGTCACGTCCACAGGGTATACAGATAGGACACGGAAATCCGGCCAGATCGTATTTTCATGAATGGCATCCCTAATAGCAATACCTTTTGAACCCCTCATTTGGTTAAGGACAGTAAGATATTGCTTTTCATAATTCTATATCTCTTCAATTCACCGGTTAAACTTCAAAAATTTATGAATTAAAAAATATTTTTGCAAGCAAAAGGCGTTTACTTTCATTAAAATTATGAAATTTGCGCCTTTTTCTAAATTTTACTTGAATTTATTGCTATTTTGTGATAAAAATAAGTGTGTTTTATTGAGTATAATCCTAGCTCTTTAAGTGGCATTTTTCTTCAAATATAACCTGTGCCGAAAAATTTTTAGAAATATTGTAAGTAATAATTATGGTAAAATTTATGAAGAAAAATAAAACAAAACCTATATTTTAGGAGCCGCAAATGTCTTATAGGTTGCCAAGATGTTCAGAAGCTCCATAGGTTCCCGAAGAATCCGAAAAGGTAAGTGTATGATAGATATAAACATCTTTCGGAAAATTGCGAGTGGCAGACAGTGCTTGGATTTTATTAAGGACAAGCAGTATTTGAACTCATAATTTTCTCTTCATAAGTGCTTATATGTACATATGTCTGTATCGAAATTATGAAAATCAACCCAACAGTATTTCCAAGTGCAAAATAACAATGGTATGATCGGCAGATGCATGAATATGGACAGCCTCAAGTAAATCAATGGGGCTTTGCATCAGTGTTTCAAAACGCAGTCAAATCCTCCAATACTTGCTGCAAAATACATAGCATTGGAAGAAGTTCGTGAAAGCAGTATTCTCCCAAAGAGTATATGGAAGTGAAATGAATATAGTATGGGAAAAAGTAGTAGTAGAATATATTTAAGGATTTCAGGTAATGTTTTTATTTTGATTTTAATTCTTCGCCTTTATTAAAACAATTTCTTCTTACTCATTTTACTTTGTCAGCAAACAAGGCAGTTCGTGAAAGCGCACCAGCTACCGGCGGTGGTACAAACCGCATCGTTTTCGTCCTGGCACAGTAGTTTCAGATGAAATTCGTCGCTATGAGAAGAATAGTGAATTGTTGATTCACTGCTCTTCCAACATTTGGTTGATATGCGTTTTCACAGCACTCCTGAGATGGCTCTTCAGGAAGACAGTGAAGCTTATATATTTGGTCTCTTCCTAAATACATATTTCTAAACTATCTGTGCTGATACTATTACGTCAAATGATATAATTTTGGCCAGACGGATTTGTGGCGAACAAACTTGAATTAAATGGATGATGACAATAATTACCACTATTGCCATGCTACAAGATGTTATAACCATTTTTAAGAACCACCGGTCCTTTTCAGGACCAAAAATTAAAAAAAAGAGATTATTTTTATTCTTACAAATATTATATATAAATAAGAAAATTTGTTGAATTGATTGCTCACATCTTTGCTTATATTGCATTTTAAATAAATAATTCTAATATTACTTTATTATTATTTTTAAGGAAGGAATTATAAAAACATTAAGTTATTTTAAGTACAATGAATATGAATTTTTTTAAAACCAGTTTTCTTTGGCATTAATTTTGTAAAACACTGCGTCAATAAAACTTTTAAGAAACAAAAACCACTTGCCATATGTATTCTTCTTTGAATCAATGTCCTCTTGAAGCATTGTTTGCAGCGTTTGATGGATTATTACTGGTCTTAAGCCGACTGTCTGTAAAGAACGAGATTTAAAATATTGTTACGTTTTTAGACCTTTCAGTAAAAACGGTTTTATTACTTATCCTTCAAGGATTCGTTTTATTGCATCAAATTAAAACACAGACAAATCAATTTTAGAAATATAATGCGGCAACTCTTTATTTACTACTTTATTAACACGAGTATTTGTACTACTCAATACTTAGCGATGCTAACACGTCTACTTTTGAAATCACACTCATTCTCTGAGCTCTGGCAGCGTCTTTATATAGCAAAGTGACGTCTTCTGGTAACTTCGCGAAGCTTCTGGGCATGGTTGTTGTTGGTTGTACTTTACCTAACATGTAGCTATATACGTGTGTTTGTACACATGACAATGCTGGCTTGTGTGTTTTGCTTATGGTGGTTGTATGTATGAGTGTTCTGTGTGTTGTGTAGTTTTGTTTCTTCTTGTGATATGTGTATATGGCTGTGTATACTTGTGAACCTGTTTAGTTTTATTAGCAGCGAGTACTTGCGTACAAGATCATTAAGAATAACATCTCTCAGCATTTATGTTGCTAGGTTTTTCGTTGTTGTTATTAACAATTATTATTGGCACAGCCTCGAATGATCTTGTATATTCCAGAGTATTCCATTTCCGTTAATTTGAATATTATCTATATTGGCTTGACCAGGGTTGTAAGATTTTGACAACTAGAGATTAATTGGCAGTGTTGCCAAGTACATATAGCCACATTGTCGTTTTATTTAAATCTATTTCTAATCTTTGTAACAATATTTAGGTATGTGCATATTTTAGCGATATATATTTCATACTTCCAGTATATCCAACAAAAAATGAATCTCTGAATAAATGGTTTGTTAGCCTGCATCTTTTCTAAGTTTAGTAACTGCACCATAAGTACTCTCTTGCCGTCATCACCTATGGCAGATAAACAACATGATTAGCAATGTGGCAAACTACTTCTAACTATAATTCATCTTGCTGCCATATATTTTTCAGCAAAGGTTGAACAAAAAGAAAACTGCACCTTTACACACTATTCCACTATTGAGAATCACTGCACTTTTATGAGGCTGGAACAGCTTTTCGAAAACCATCACTTAAGATTATAATTTTTCATTTTCCACGCCATTTCGATGTTAATCCAATGATAAAAATATATGAAATTATGTCTGCAGATGCAATTTATCACAAAAACACATAACTTTTTTAATAACACAAAATATTTTATCCACAAAATAAAATTTTATCAAAACAAAATTTTATTTCCAATTTGTTTGTTTACCTTTTTTTAATGTGTGTTCATCTCTTCACTCACATTGATTTCTGAAAACCACCTATAGCTTTACTCTTCACAACAAGGGGTTAACGAAAACTCATACGGGCAAAAATGAACAGTCATTTTTTAGTATTCTGCTTATTTTGTGGCCACGTCTATTACAGCGAATATTTTGATAAAATTTGCCGGCTGACTTAGTTTTGATCTGTTTCCTTTCTGATGGCATACACATTTTAAGAATCTATGTCAATAACAAATTTAGGTTTTGGCCAATGAAAATTGATTCTGAACCACCGTGCGCCGGTGTCCCAATCATGATAACTCGTGTTGAGGATACTTCACAATAAAGTTGTAAGTATATCAAAATCTATATATAAAAATAAGTTGCATTGTGTTAGTAATTGATGTTCTCCGGAATGCCTGAACCGAATTTATTTCTGCAAAATTTTTATGAAAGGTGACATCAATGCCAAGGTTTTTATGCATATACGGTTTTATCTGTATTGGTTTATGTGTTATGACCACTTTAGTGAACACTGCAATCATTTCGAAATATTTGAGTTAATATTTTGAAAAACTGAAACACAATTCGTATTTATATTCATTACAATTCAAGTTTAGTCAAACCATTAATTCAATTTATATACTTAGCTATTCTAAATAACAACATCGGGGATCTATGAAATAAATTACATATAAATACATCACTAAAAACTTAAATATTTAAAAACATTATGCACAGCCCAAGTCATATGCATGAGTACGCGCAGAATGCAATGACTTATGTGCGTCATTACGGTCGACGATATTTATTTATAACATTTACGTGTAATCCGCAATGGAGTGACATTAAAGATAATTTATTCGCTGGCCAAAGTCCTACCGACCGCCATGCCATGATATCACTGACCGTGTTTTTAAGCAGAAATTGAAAGCGCTTATGGGTTTTAGAGTGAAATCTAAAGTGTTTGGTGAAGTGAAGTGCTGGATGTATTTTGTTGAGTGGCAAAAGCGTGTTTTCCACATGCTCACATTTCAATATGGTTAGTGAATAAAATCACATCGCATAAAGTTGACAATGTTATATGTTCTCAAATTCCAGATCAAATAAATGATCCTGAATTATATGATGTTGTTGTGTAAAATATGATACACGGTTCGTGCACAGCCCACGTCATATGCATGAGTACGCGAATAAGAAATCTTTTGAAGCTTTTGAAAGAACAATGAAAGATCTCCGAGATAATTCAGAGTTGGTTGGTGGTGCGTTTATTTTATTGTCAGGCGATTTTAGGCAAACATTGCCCGTTATTCCTAGATCGACAGCTGCCGCTGAAATTAAAGCTTGCTTAAAGTCTTCATATTTATGGAGATTTGTTAAAAATTGAAACTCACTACCAACGTTCGTGTTTAGTTGTAGAATGATTCATCTGCTGATAAATTCTCTAAGCAATTGATGAAAATTAAGAATGGTGCAATGCCTGTTGATAACATTGCCAAATGATTTTTGCCGTTTCGTACAGTCAAAAGACGAATATATTGAAATGTTTTTTCAGTTACATAACAGGCAAAGAACAAAGATGTTAATGAATTAAACATGGCTATACAATCAAAGATTCCTGGTGAAGTGGTGTTGTACAATTCTGTCGATACTGTTACCAACGAAGAAGATGTCGTGAATTATCCCACAGAATTTTTGAATTCGTTGGACTTACCAGGATTGCCTCCGCATAATCTCCAATAGAAAGTTGGAGCCATTATTATTATGCTTCGTAATATCAATCAACCCTGTTTTTGTAATGGTACAAGACTTGCTATTAAAAGGTTGATGGCTTATGTAATTGAAGCTACTATTTTAACTGGAAAATTAAAAGAGGAAGGTGTATTCGTTCCATGTATTCCAATCATTCCGTCTATATACCATTTGAATTTAACTAATTCAGTTTCCTGTTTTCCTTGCGTTTGCGATTACCATTAATTAGGCGCAAGGCCAATCTTTAGAAATTTGTGGAGTAAAATTAGTGCATCCCGTTTTCTCACATGGACAGTTCTATGTAGCGTGTTCGCGCGTTGGCAAACCATCGGTTTTGTATATTTACACCGAAAATGGAAAAACAACAAATGTTGTTTAGCACAGAGCATTACAATAAAAGCAGTTTATCACTGATTTAAATGAATACGAGTTAATTTCTTTATTTTCTTTTTTGCACTATGAAGTGTGCAGGGGGTTCGCTAGTACAGAATAATCACAGTATATATTTACCATTCTAATAAAACCAATCAAACTGCTTTGAAAACTGCACTTAAGTAGTACAAACTTATTTTTAAGATTTTCAAAAAACGTGCCACATTATTAAAAACAAAATTGAATTATTCGCTATACTTTTCCCGATCAGTTATTGATACCAACTTTCAAGCAAAATAAAGTTTTGTGTATAAATAACCGATTAGTTTTGCCACATGCTCAGCATATTAATATAGAAGAAACTACGCACGGAATTACAAACCTACATACATATACTCGTATATACCCTTTCATTTTTTTCTGAACGGTATACTATGTACATATGTATATAAATTCTTATTTTTGGTCGAGCTATTATTATGTATGCATGTATAGTATATAAAGTTTTGCTAGACAACAATATTTATCTATATTTATGTAGGTACAGAAAGGTATGGTTGTGCCTTCTTTTACGGAAAAGGCTTTAATATATATGTACATATATAGTACCTGCGTGAGAGAAATAAGGTCCGATAATGCCGTGGTATCAACCGCAAAAATCTATATATATATATATATATATATATATGCATGCGCACAAAATTTATGAAAATTAACTCTATTTGACTAAAGACTTAAAAAAAATAATATTAAAACTTAAATTGAACATTTGTTAAGAAAAGCCAATATGGACCATACCTAAGATTCGTAAGTTTTTTTTAACCTAACAGCAGGGTTAAAATCGTACTTCGCAGCTTCACCCAGCACAGCTTCTGCTTCCGACCTGAGTTATTGTGAGCAGGTTTACTCAGCTCAAAAACCAGTTCACCTCACTCTTTCTTCCGTACATATATATGGACACACAGGCATATATAAACATATACATATATATATGTGTGTACGTGTATATACCTATATATATATATATATATATATATATATATATATAGGTCTTGCCAATATTCGGCAAAAATTTCAAATTTAACTCAACGAGTTAGAAGAAAATGAGGCTGAACATATTATAAAATATGAAAATCAAGTCTGTAAGCTTTAGCAAGTAATTTCAGTTATGATGAAATCCAAATAGAGGATGGTGCTGTAACTGAAATAGTAAGACACAAGACTACGATGCCTTAGGTTCCGATTTCGAATCTGTATTTAGGAATTTTTCTGATATACATTGACAAAGGCATAACACTGGTCGCTGAAAACAACCGACAATATTATCACCGTAATGCAAAAATATAAATTTAACGGCGAAGTAAAAAGTAAAATTAGCTACAACAAATTTTATATTTTCTAACCTGTCTTCATCTGTCGTTTTGACACGACTACCGCCTATCTCAGTTCCAGCGCGATGCATATACATAGGCTGGGGTCGTCCCATACTAAGAAAAAATAAAAAAACTCGAGTCTTAATAATAAAATTCAAGCTCATATACGAGTACATATGTATCTTTTAACATGGAATATATCCATATATATATTTAAGGTATATTTCGTAAGAAATTTCTGATGCCTGCTTAATGCACAAAATAGCTATTAAATTTATTAACGCTATCAAACTCTTAATAAAGTCATATATTGTGTTTTATAGAATTTAGAATATTAAACACTTTTATGGTTAATGCAGTAACATACATTTGCACGAATATTCGAACCTATGCTTATATTATACGAATATTCGAATATGTGAATAACATATTATTGTTTTCAACTAAACTGAAATATTCTTCAATAATTTGTTCATTCTTAAAAATATTTTTATAAAGTAAAAACAAAAACCTACTTAGATTGAAAAGAAAAAATATAATATAAACTGTTGGTTACGTAAGAGAATAATATATTTTTATTTGTTATTGTTGTATATTATGTACACTAGTATATAGTCCGTTTTGCTTTTGAATTTGTTTACTTATTCTGGGAAAATTTCGTTTGAATGATGTATTTTAGTGGCATTGTCCATCAAAATGGAAAAAACATATTTCGGCACTCATAGCCAAGACCTTGCAGAAGTTATAAAACAAAATACCATCATTTTTTAATTATAATTTATTCAAGTATTTTTATTAGATTGGTTTGGGGGTACAATTCAATCCGAAAGGAACATAAAAGTCTTTATTTGTTTTTTTTTTTTTGGAAATTCTCCTGGGAGTAATAATAATACAAGTTGAACACTTCGACTTGAAAATACTAATTAGCTTTCTGATATATATATATATATATATATATATATATATATGCGCCTTTATATAAGCGACGACCTGCGGAACTTTCTGCAACAAGTGAAACAATAAGCACTGGCACTCTGCTTCCTGAAGCAATCAAGAGTAGTTAAGTTATCAGGAGCTAGTTCACCGTAGGGAAGTGAATAAATAATCGATTTTTGTTTTAATCGATTATTTCTTTCTTACTATCGATTTTTTGTAATCGATTTTATTAATTGTAAGAATCGATTTTCAATGAATCGATTACATGTATTACGCATTTTAAATCGATTTTTGTAAGTAATGCCATCTATGCGATGAATGAAAAAATTAGTAAGTTTATTAAATGTAAACACCTCGATAAAAAATCAGCGCCATCTTTATGTACAAATATATAATAAGTTGTGATCTTTTGTATCTTTTTTATCTCTTTGAAGTTTTGAAGTGTCAAAATATTGTTGTTAACCATAAAAATGTCTTCCATTGGTAAAACACCCAGAAACTGCTGATAACGATACTGATAAATAATAAATCAAATTAGTTTTTTTTATGGTCTAAACTTGAATTATAGAAAGTGATTCGTTTTGTATTTTATTAATGTTGTGACCAAACAATTGTTGTTATATTATCTGTACTGCAATAATATATTCAAGAGTACTGAAAATTTGTATATGAATAATTCGAATCTGTATTTATAATCTAAAATTCGTCCTTTTGGTTAATTTATTATACTTGTAATTAATAATAATTATCTAAAATAATTTTTTTAAATTAATCGCTCATAACTTTAAAAAATATATCGAATAAGCGTTTTTCGTACAAAAAAAATCGATTTATCTACAAAAATCTATTTTTTCCTCGAAATTCGATTTTTTACAAATCGATTTATTTTCAAACAAAAAGAATCGAGTATTAAATAATCGATTTTTTCGACTCAAGGTCACATCCCTAGTTTACCACATGTCATACATGTTTTCAGCAATATCTTAAACAGCGACGTACTTTGATTGCAGACTGAAAAGTAAAGGAAACCTTTATATTTACAGAAATACTTCAGAATGTATTACCTTTGTTGCAGCTTCTTTTGAGTACGTCTCTACAAATTATGTTCTACATTAAAAAATTATTTCACATGTTCTCAATCAATTTATCTAAATTTCACTTTTTATATACATATAATTTTTTTCTCTTTAATAATATCTGCTAGACATGAGGAATTTCCAGAATTACTTTGTCGGTAAGAGTTGTATAAGTATGTAAGTTTTTATGTTATTTTTGCTACTGTTTCTTGTATATATTTTTGTATAGATTATGCTGAGTTTCTTTTCAAAAATTTCAAATAAAGCGACAAGCGCTCAAGTGGTGTTCTTATTGCATTCGCCTACAGGCTGCTTTATAAATTCGACATCCTGAAATGAGTTATATATTTTTAATAACGCAAATATGCTGTTTACAACACTTGTAATAATATTTTTGTAAAGTCTAAAGAAAAAGTTGAAATGTACGTACTTGGGTTGAAAATCTTAAAATATTTAACAAAGAAAACAGCAACCAACAAGCGCTTAAAAAATGATTGCTACTTGTTGTTGCCACAGTGTCAATTTTATGTTATTAAAGAAATGGTAGATAGAGTTGAACCAGAAGTAGCAAAAGTTGCAAGCGAAGTAAGCTAAAAATGTTTTGAAATATTAATATTTGCCCAGTTCCAACCGCTATTAAAAAGCCCATTCAAGGTTTCCACTTGAATTTGTCAAGTATTGGCAGTTCCTGTTTATAATACATGCTCGTAAATTCATATTTATGTATGGGTACGTACAATGTATGACTCCTGTGGTTTCGAAGGGAGAGATACATATATATAAATTCTTCAAAGCCAAATTATTCTTTAGCCTGAAGTGCTTTAAGTATATGTTTTAAAATTTTATTTAAAAATATATGTATGTACTGTTATGTTTTGATTCATATTTCTCTATAAATGGCGCCAAACTTGTATGTTTATTTCTTTTCTGTTCATCGAAATTTCTTCTGGTGTTTGTCATTAATCTTTTTCATTGACTCTCGTCATTAATTACCACGTTTTTTGTCTTATATCAGAAGTGGTGCTCGCTTTGCTACAAAAAACCCACGCGCGTTCCATGTTGCTTTTTGTATATCCTGTGCGACATGATTAAGGTTTAAATGCCCATTGGTCTCGTTTTTTGTTAATTCCTACTAAGTCTGTATTGTTTGTATGTTGTGTGTAAGAAAACCCACTCTACGCCTCCTTTATTTAGCTGTTTTATTGTATTATATATATTGGACTTTTGAATTTTACAATTGCAAATTGAATTTTGCCATCGATCGCATGAATATTCAGCAAATACGTGTATCTTAACATCAATTGCAAATGCTACTGTTTTTAACCTGTCTTTTGATTTTTTATGAATGTTTTGCTTACTCGTATTTTCTTTTGCGTGGGTCCCTTAAGGCAAACATCTTCTGATAATCATTGGCTTTGTAGCTTGTTTATATTCAAGTTTATGTTAAAATCTCCAATATGTATATATACATATATATATATATATATATATATATATATATATACATATATATATTACAGTGGTTGTTCACGTTTGTAAACAATTTCTGATTATCAAGGACACATACATACAGATTGTCATATTTGCTTTAAGATATCTGAATAGGTTAGGTTGAAAATAGGGCCCAGCAATACGTACGTAATTGCTGTCTATATCAATTCAGGATTACACTCAAGCCTCATAGTCCTTTTGTGCTCTCTATTTTGGATGGTTCCCATTAGGTCTCTTTGTTTACGTGATATTTTGTAACAAATTGTGCAAAGTGTTACTGAATGTCGTTCGTTTACTTTCTCCATCAAGAAAATTTATTTAAATTGAAAGGAAGAGAGTCAGAAAATTTACATTTGAATAACTGAGAACTTGCAAAATCTTACTGGAAAAATGTTGTTCAGTAAAATGTTGCAAGATAGAACAGATGTTTTGACTGCTTCTTCTTACCAATTAAAAAGTAAACAAAAAAGTTTTATTTGTTAAATATTTTGCAAAAAGTTTTCAAATTGGCTTTTGGTCAAAATATGTACGTATGTATTTGCACTAGAAACCACAAAGACTTGAATTGAAGTTATAAAGATTTATTTATTTATTTAAAACATATGAACATTCTTTTGAATTCGCATTACTCATCAGCTGTTCAGCAAAATAACTGGCAAAATCTTACAAAATGCTGTTCGCGTACTTTTTTGCTAACTTTTATAATTGAGAGTAAATTTAGTAAACAAACAGACCTATTATGACCAGAGAAAACCATGAATTGGTTACGTTAAGAACCTAATTTCCTCAATGTATTCCATTCTTGTTATAATATCACGATAAAGTGTTTGTCTCCTGAAGATGGATAGTGGCACAAGTAGTGCTCAAGTGTCTCGTCATCCTTCTGTAAGGATTTGCATGTTATATCATCAACGATACACATGCGGGCCAGGTGATCCCTTAATTCCACATAGAATTCTGGGCACTCTACATACGGTAGAGTACTGCCAAACTTTGTAGGTAATTCTATAGTTCATTGCTTTAATTTGTTTTTAAAAGCTTGAAATGGCTTAAGGTTTCCTAGTACGATGTTTTGCCATTAATGCTCCCATCTTTGCTAATTTATCAGCCTCAATATTTCCAAGTATACCTTAAAGTCCTGGAATCGATATTGTCTCGATACCTCCACAAGGAGTGTATGACTTTATTTCATCCTTGCATTGTCATGCACACCGAAATTGAATCGCATGATTGTTAGGGCCTCGATGACTTTCTTACTATCCGTGAATAAACGAACTGGCAGCCTGTTTTTTTTTTATTTTTTTTTATTGTTTATTTTTTTAACAAAAAAATAACAAAGTTTATATATTAACACAAAGTTAATATAATTTTTATATTATATATCATAATGAAAAGCTACAAAAACATTATTTATATCAGCAAAAAAAAAATCAAGTCAAATGCCAAAAATATTTTGGCATTAGATTTTTGTGCTAATTTTAGGTCCTTTTCTGATATACTGGTACTGTATCTCATATCTAATTGATTTAAATTACAATTAATTGTTTTTATATTTGCCCGTCTATAATTGTGATATAAGATGGGAACACCATTATCATTTTGGACAAAACCTTTACTATCCAGGTATATAAAAGCTTCTGGTGGAACAAATCCATTTTCTAAGGAGCTAGTTATATATTCGTCCTTTGTGTAATAAGGAGCCATTATATAATTATTATCTGTACATTTACAACACCGAAAGACGTGATTCCTTATCGGGTAGATTATAAAATTATCTATACGAATAATATTTGCATTATTGTACAGAATTTTATTAGAAATGTATTTAGTGAAGTCACTATTTGCAGATCTGTAAAGTGAAGTGCATGCTCTTAAGCATGTCCTCTCAAATATTCTAACTAGTTCCATATATGAGGGGGAAATATTGAACCAAATGGGACATGCGTACGTAAGAATAGGTCGAATTAGCGATTGGTACATTATGATTTTAACCTTATTCTTAACATATTTCGAGTGATAGTTCTATATGAAAAGTAAGCTTTTTGGATAAAGTCTCTTTAATATGAAAATTGAAATATAAAAATTTATCAAGGTATACACCCAGATATTTAACTACTTCTTTTACTGGTATGTTGCAATTATGTAAATTAGACTTAATTTGAAAACTTTTCCAATTTTTCCTTACATCGTAATTGCATTTATTCACGGGTCGTCTAAGCAGTATAGTTTCACATTTTTGTGCGTTTATTTTCTTGTTCCAGTCGATTGCATATTGCTCTACCTTATTGTAGGATATCTGTAAATTACTGTTAATTTTTTCGATTTTATCGTCATGGTGGTATATTATAATATCATCAGCAAATGAAATGATGTTATCGATTTGGTTAAGTAGATCTAAAGTAAACAAGTAGAAAAGGATGGGAGAATTTACTGTTCCCTGTTGTAGTCCATTAATAATATTAAATGATTTATCGCTTTCAATATTTTGGTACGAGATCTTGAATGTTTTATTACTTATCATATTATATATAAGTATTATTTGGTTTAAGGGTAGTCCGTATTGAAATAATTTATGTATTAAACCATCAATCCAAACAGTATCGAATGCTTTTTCCATATCTATAAGACATGCTCCTGTATAAAACTTTTTATGCCAATTCCAATTAATATCGGACGTTATTTTATGAATTGCGTTAATAATAGAGTGTTTGAATTTAAAACCAAACTGTTTTTCGCTATAAACTTTATTATTATTACAAAATTTATATATGATGTTATTTACGCATATTTCAAAAATTTTACTGATGTTTGGCAGTAAACTTATGGGACGCAAATTTTTTGGGCTATTTGGTACTTTATCTTTTTTAGGCAGTAACACTACTTTAGCTATTTTCCATTTGATAGGAAAATATGAATTATTCAGCATATTATTGAACAATATACAGAATTCAAAAATCATTCTTTCTTTTGGAGTGTTCTTTAATACTACATTTGGTATATTATCAATTCCGGACGACAACTTGTTTTTTAATTTAGAAAAAATATAAAGAATACTATTTCTTGTTATGAAAAGGTCAATAGAATCATCTACATCAATGCTGTCAGATAGTGTTGTTTCATTGAAATTTATAAGTGTGGTTACGTTTATCTCATATTCCCTTTTCAACTCTAGAAACCTACTAGAAGTGGATTGGACTTGTTGGTGAACAAAATTATTTGGAATGGTTTCTTTGCGTTCATGTATGGACTCGAAATATGATCCTATAGTATTTAACATTTGATAATCATCTTCCACAATATAATTATTTTCATTATCTTTCCTTAAACTTTGAGGGTTTATCCCCACGATATTTAGAAGGAATACATCATATGTAGGAATCTTAATGTCTTGTAAGTTTAGGGGCTTAAATATTTTAAAGTTTTTCTTAATTTGGTTGTACATATCTCTTGAATCTTTGGGGTCTATATTCGTTAATTTTTCTTTTATCTGTTTGTAGATATATATTGCAAAATTATCTTTTATAAGTTTTTTAATTATTTTTATTTTTGCTTTCGCTAATGTTAGCATCTCTTCGGAAAGTATTATTTCTAACTGGCAGCCTGTTTTCGATATCATTTAACCATCTTATCCCTTCCGTAATAGCCGCGATCTCAGTCTGAAATATTGCATTGTGATCTGCCAAGCGGAAGTATTTACGAAAATACTACGATCTATGTGGTAGAATCCCCCACCCGACCCGTCTGTGTACAGCACTGTCATTGTATATTTTAAAGGTGTTTGATATCAACCTTCTTTGTTAGGGACGTCCACCATACTAACGAGGTGTACGTTACAATTGGTCTTACCACTTTCTTATAAAGACGGTGTGCCACGCTTAGGCTCATTCGCCATTTGGACCCGATAGTTCTTCTACAAATGGCACAGACTTGTTGGGTTTTGATTGCCCTACTCTCTATATGGTTCTTTCAGGATAACTTCCAGTCAAGTATCACTTATAGGTATTTGACTTTTTATTCATTTCTATTGGTCTATTTCGAAAAACAGGTGATGCAAAGGGTTAGATTTTTCGTTTTCTTGTACACAAAGAAATTTCCGTTTTTTTCTTGTTTGAATGCACTTAAAGACGAATTGTAGAGTTAAATAGTAGTTCCTTTTGCTAAATGATAGTATTTTGAAGGCAATTAATATTAAATATCAAACTAGTCAAACTTAAATAATAAGACCGTACAAGCAAATGTAGTATATTGGGCAGTATATATTCAATATGTACTCATTAACGTTATTTGGTTGTAATAAAAGTGTAGTCCTTTAAACTGGTTAAATTGATTACTACTACGTCTAAACTGAACAATGTCGAATTAATAAATAGAATACATTTTAATTTAGAAGAGCTGATTCTTTTAAGTGAGCTTCAAGGTTTTATCCATCACTAATGAGGCACCGTTTATTTATACTGTCACAAAAGGTGCATAGTAATAATGACACACCACAAAAAAATATTATGGAAAATATTTCTTTTTTACACCAGTATAATAGAACAACATTTCAGTTATTCCTATTGCATCCTATATACTTAAATATATATATATATATATATATATATATATATATATATATTACCTTCTTTGAAAGGTAAGTAACATCATTATCTTCTAAAATACTTTTGTATATATATATATATATATATATATATATATATATATATATTATTTATATAATACTTTTGTATTATAATATATTATTTAATATATGAGTTAAAGCAAAGATTATGTATATAAGATAGTGCATGACAAGCATGAAAAAATGTATATGCGGGTCGTAGTATTACAATCTTTGTAAGTATTTAATGAGTATTTAATATATATTGAAATTGTTAATCTTTGTTTTTAAGCATTCAGGTTTCAAAAGTATTATAGAGTGAATTAACCGGCTTTTATTTATTTACTAAAAATTCTTACAACAAGCTCCGAACCGGCGAAGAAGCAGTTTGCAATCGCTCCGGTTATTAAACTAAGTGCATGTTTGCGTTTTTTTGCTGAAGGTGGATACCAGACTGGTGTCGGAAAAGATGTCGATGTTTCTTTAGCACAATCCATCTCCAGTAAAGTTCTTACGGAGATAATCAAAAATTTTTAAATTCATCTTTGCTCCAATTGGATAAATGTACCAAACACGGATGTATCGATGGAACACATGTTAAAATAATAGCTCCTGAGCATGATAAACACCTTTACTATAATAGTAAGTTGTGATGAATTGTGATATTGATTTATTTTTATTTGTATACATTTTTACTGCTCTGTGACAACGAACTAAAAATTCGCATGCCATGATTCCTTCATATGGAATACAAGCGACCTGCGAGCTCACCTTGAGCGGAAATATTTGCAAGGCGAAAAAAACTTTTTGCTCTTATGTAAACTTTTTGCTAATAAATGCTAAACTAAATATTTATATATGTATATTTAATATTTTTACCGAATTAGGAGACGCGGGATACCCTTTAGAGCCATGGCTACTAACTCCGCATACAGTTCTTGAGGATGGTTCATCAGAAATGACTTTCAATGAAGTACACTCGAAATGCCGCAACATTATTGAGCGCACAAACGGTGTGTTAGAGAACCGGTGGAGATGTCTCCTTGGGAGTTGCACTACAGCCCCGAAAAATCAGCCAAAATTGTAAACGTATGTTGTGCCCTTCATAATATATGTTTACACTTTATAGTAAGAGGAATCACGGGCGATTTTAAGCATTTCTAATCAATATTTAGCCGCCGGCCAGGCTATAAGGAATAATATTGGACGAACTTTTATATAAATTAAAAACTACAGATATGTATCTAATTTCATTTTGTATTTTTTAAAGTGAACTAAAATAAAAGGAACAATGAATTAAAAACATAAAAATCAGTTCATGTTAAAACTTAAAAATTCTTAAGAATATAAGGTAACTTAAAATTACATTTCAATATAAAAAAAGCTATGTATATTTTTATCACTGTCATCACCACTAATTTTTGTACTCTGAAATTCCATTTCCAGTCTGTTCTTTCCAATTTATGTTCTACATCTCTCACTCTAACTTTCTCCATAAATGCATTAATCCGTTTTATTTCCTTTATCTCTTCCCGCTTTAGATTTACCATTTCTTTAAAAAAGTCTTTATTTATATCGTATATCTTGTCCAGCGAGCGAGTATATCTTTGTTGCTTGCTCTTGTTCAGATTGATTTTTTACGACTAATTTCAATTGCTCCAACATCTCCCGCTGAATTGAAATCTCTGATTGAAGAGCATCTTGTGGAGTTATTGACGTTTCCTTAAGATCTACTTTTCGGGTAACTAATTTTTTGGCACGATTTAGGGCAGTTGCTGTCTCATCTGCTAATGTTGCATTAACCAACACTCCTTCCGCCTCTTCCACTTCTTCATCGGGCACAACTTCTAATGTGCTTCCCTTTTTTGGAGAACTTAAGCCAAAAACTTTTGAAAGAACACCTTCAACAGAAGTCTTCATTCCTAAGAGTTTAAGATCGCTTCTTCTGTAGGTAAAAACTTCTGATCTCTATTTGGACCTCATCCAGTACATTTTTTATTTTTTAAATTTTGTGCTGCTTTCTGGCACACATATTTTTTGGTCTGCCCACGCCTAAAATCGAAAGATACATTCACATAAATACATATGTATGAAGTAAATAATAAATTAATATGGATATTGATAACGAACCTTTTTCCATTGCGCAACACATTTGGTTGCAGGGCCCATAGAATTGAGTTCTACTTCCGCGCTTCTCCAAAAGCGTGCAATCATCTCCTTGTTGCTTTTAAAAAACCCACACGCGATGTCTGGGTTGGCTTCCATCAGTGTCAACAGATGCTGTGTTTACTGCTTGTTTGTCCTTTTTGACCTATAATGAAATATAAATACTTTTTTTATTGATTTTATAAAATTTTAAAATTAATACTTGCATGGTGGTGAAAATTCCCTTTGCAATTGCACGTGAAAGAAAAGTAAAAAAATTTACTATATTTTTGTATTTAGAATACCTACTTTTTCCCGCCGAAAAAACAAATTCATAATTGGAGAAAAGGGAAAAGTGAAAAAACTCCTAAAGAATTTTTGATTGTGATTGGGCTGTATATATATTTTTTTTGAGAAAAATATATAAAAATTTTATATTATCTATAGATAATATAAATTTTAGTGTGTGCAGACTAAACATTGTAGAAAATAAAAATATATGTATGTATGTATGTACATTTGAAAAAAACATAACAATAAGAGGACAGTTTTCTTCTACCTTTTGAATGCTATGAAAGAATTATTATAAATATTTAACAGCCATATTTATGTATGTATATATACAAATATGCAAACATACACAACACAAAGTGTAAGAAAATATATATATTAAGTTACTCAAAAATTGTGTTTGCAAAACACATGAAAAAGAGAAAAAAATCCAACGGATTCAGCCTTAAATTTTTGTGCAAACGAATGAACTTTCATAACTGCGGTCGCATATATAAAGATTTTTGTGCGTTGTGTGATCTTCTTCAGGCGTTAGACATTTTCCCTGCCAAATTTGCCCTAAAACGAATAAAAAATCGTAAACCTTTAAAATGTCTTCTAGATCTCTTACACATCTTTACGCAGCATTCATCATGTTAAGCAATAAATATTGTACGCACATAAATATTGCAGCTCAATCAAAAAAGCTGAAATCACCCACGGTTTCAGCACACTATTGACGTTCTACAACATTTCTAGTTTTTTGAGAGTATGCTCTGAAGCGATTCACCCACTTCGCGCATTTGTTCTGCAACATCAAGGCTACCATATGAAATAATTTTGTAAACTATGTGTGTGAGTTTTACAATTGGGCAATACCACTATTTATTTAATTTTATTTATAAAAATATTCACAAGATATATATTTTTTAATACTAAACAATACAAAACAAGTGCTCCATAATTTATTATATACACAAAAGTATAAAAAAAGTCCTGTATTTTACTATACATATGTACATATAATATGCTGCGGCATCTCAGTTCTACTTCACTTAAGAAATTAAACTTTCTGGCAGCACAGTTGCAAGGTTTCGGAACGTGAATTAAAATTAAACCAATTCGGGTTCCGAATCACGTTACTCTCTTTCGCTCTCTGTCTCTCTCTCTCTCTCTCTTACTCTCTAAAACAGAAACGTCAAACTACATAAAAAACTCTTTCAGAACGTGAAATTCGTTCTGAAACCATGGGTGAATCCAGCTTAAGTTTGAAATGAAAGTAGAATTTTCTGTAAAGATATCCAAACAAGTTTGCACATGTCACCAATAAAGATAATTTTATTTAAGCTTTGTTCGACATGCGTCTTCTTATAGTGTATATTCCTTGATTAAAGGCAAAACGTCAACAAAATTTGGTACACTCTACGTTGTCAGAGTAAATCCTATCTTCAATCAATGTCTAAACTAACATTTATTGCTTCTGGGATACAAAAATGGGGAAAAAATTAGCAGACAATTTGAGAGGTTTATGTCTACCAACAATAATTGGCTTAGAAAGCAGTTGAAAATATTATCCTGGCATTATGCACTACATGATAATATTGTTTTATATACACGTCAGTGTCCGTGAAAGTTTCATATACCAAATAAAGTCAGAATTAATATCAACAAATTAAAGAAGTATGGGAAAATACCAAGAGAATTCTTTATAAATGGAGTGGATCTATTTATCCGAATGATTCCTAGAAGTCCCAAAAATGCTGACCTATTCCACAAAATAGTTAAATCGTTTGCTATATTATTGCTATCCTTAGGAGTTCGCCAAGAACTTAGCGTAGAAAAGTCTCACAAGAAGTACTTAATTTATAAAAAGGGCTGGAAATAGATGATCAATAAAAAGGAAACTATCTTGCCCAATCAAGCTACTCTAAGCTTTTTCCTTTAAAGTTTTACTTGTATTTCGTAATCATTCTTATTATAAAAATATAATGAATATAGCAGTCTAAAAGTTAACTCGGTGCGCTTAAAAGCACGGAGCAGTACAATAAAAGATTTTGGGATTACGTTTACCTTGCTTTTGCTGGAATGAACCTTAAGTCCAAACACTCTTAATATATTCTTATTTCATCAGCAAATTGCGTTGATGTCTGCGGTAATTAATGTAATTAGATGATATTAATAAAATTGGCATATCTCCATATCTAAGTATGTATGGCTCTACCATATACACAACAATATTGTTCATTCGAATATTTTTTCGTGCATATTGTAGAGGGTTATGTTTATATATTTTTTTTGTCTGGAAACTGTTGCAACTTCTCCAAAACAACATATACTAAACTGCAACTGTTTGTTTAAAACATCAACATTATTCCAATCAGAATATTTTTCTATATATATATATATATATATATATATATATATACATATATGTATGTGCACATATTTATATATATATATATATATATATATATATGTATATATATATATATATATATATATATATATATATATATATATTTGTATATATATATATATATATATATATATATATATACATATGTATATATATATATATATATATATATATATATATAGATATACATATATAGATATATATATATATATATATATATATATATATAGATATACATATAAAGATATACATATATATATATATATATATATATATATATATACATATATATATATGTACATATATATATATATATATATACATATATATATATAAATATATATAAGCAGGGATATTCGTATATAAATGTATAAAGATGTTTGGAAAGATAACGCCGTTCTTGAGTTATCATGACGGGGTGGAGAGCTTGAACAAAGATGTCCCAGGAAGAACTTCTATTCAGTGTGGTTCTTTGTTTGGCGCACTGCAAGATAAGGCTTTGAAACCCCTAATATGAAGAACAAGTCCGTTAAGGTCTTAATTATGGCAATCATCGGTAAACGGGTTTGAATTGGTAGAACCCTAAGCTAGTGGATGTGGTATTCTTGGACTTTATGGGTGAATTTATGCAGAAATGGCTCTCAGGCTAATGTCATTACTGCCTCCGTCCTATTAAAACTTGCAAAGTCTCGAAGTACGTTTTCAGCTCGTCATCATTAAGTTGGTGGGACTTACCGTGACTGCACAACGAACGGAGAGAGCGGGTGTAACTTTGAAGCCAATTAATGAACAACCAAAAAATTAATCTAAAAGTGGGCTCGGAAAGCTCAGGAAATGGGCGGCTTGAAAATCTAAATCCATTCATGAAGAGGCCGATTATTCTGAGATCGCCTACTTCGGTGTTGAACATTTCGGATAGGTGAAGTTTAAAGATCGAATGTCCACAATCATTTAGTTTCGGTGTCTCGAGAAATATTGGCGTTGTATATGCAAATGTCAATGGAGCTAGGCAGAGCAAATGCTAGTAAGGGCAAAGCGCATTGCAACACGCAGACGCAGACAGTGGATACGGTAAGACCATGTTCCGTGTCGCTGCAAGTGCGACCCTAAAGCGTAGAAGTGATGAAAATACTTTTAAGCCAAAGGGGGATAAGGCAAAGAAGAAGAGAAAGGACTCATTAGATGAATTCAGGAGTAGTGGAAGTAGCTCTGTAAGATCTGCGGTGGCGAATAGTGGTGCTATATCGAACCCAAGTACTAAAGAACCAGCATGGGAAACTGAAATAAGATAAGGAATAAACAGGTGCCACGTGCAGATGCCCTGGTTATTATATCGTGTGAGAACGCTTCCTTTGCTGTTATTCTTATGCAAGTGAAAAAGACCTTAAGCTTAATGAGCTGGGGGAATATGTAAAAAGCATTTGAAAAACCGAGAGAGGTGAGCAGCTATTAGAGCTGAGTAAACCTGCTCACAATAACACAGCTGAGTTCAGGTCGGAAGCAGAAGCTGTACTGGGTGGAGCTCCGAAGTACGAGCACTATCCCAGGAGGTTAGAATTGAAATTAGGGACATAGATGAAGTGACTTCTAAGGAGGACATCTATGACGCCATAATTAGTAAATCTAATGATATTAAAGTACTGCAGTTGATTGCAGTTAAATCACTGAGGGGAGCGTATGGAGGCACACATTTTACCACAATTGGCCTGAGTGCTTCTCTAGCTAGACGTCTTCTGGAGATGTCAAAGATACACATAGGCTGGGTCGTATATTAAATACGGGAAAAGAAGGCATCAAAAAGGTGTTACAAATGTGTCGATTATGAACATAGGGCGAGATATTGTAAGGGCCAGGATCTGTCCAAGAATTTCTCGCGGTGAGGGGAAACTGGCCACAGAATCATGTTCCAATAAACCATCTTGTATGTTTTTTAGAAAGAGCAAACGCAAATGATGACCGGATGAGTAATTTATCTGTACTACAAAAGCTTAAGGGTCAGAACAGTACTTAAGAATCAAAATGCGCATACGAAAGCTAAATCTCAATCATTGTGAAGCTGTTCAAGAGTTGCTTGAGCAAAGCGTGCGAGATTTAAATGTAGAAGTCGCTGTACTTAGTGAGCCACACAAGAAGATTGTATCTGCAAACTGGGTTGCTGATAAGACAGATACATCAGCTCTATGAACCTTGGGTACCTTAACGTTTTTTAGATAACGGTACTTTAGTGTGTTTCGGTGTATGGTCCCACTCAAACCCATGTGGAGCCCAACCTAAAAGTGCGATCGAGATAAGTCGCATATCGTTGAAAAGGTAATTAAATTTTACATTGTTTGCGAATTTAAAAAATCGTCCGAGATTACAGGAGTTAATGAATAATTGATTCACAATTTTAATTTAATCTTAAAAATAATATCCTCTGGAAACCCTATAAATATAGCTAAAGTTAAACTGCTAAAGGAGGAAACTCGAGATATATACATATATAGACAACTATGATTGGTATTATATGCCATCAACGTTGCATAAAACTCTCATTCATGGTTGTGAAAATATAAAATATTTTGATTTACCTATAGGTAATATATAAATACCTCTATGAAATAAATATTTTTTGTCAAATATTTTTTTGGTTTATCCTAGGAATGTTATCTGAAGATGCTTTAGAATGTCTACACAAAACAAATAGAAAGAACAGACTTGAGCACGCTCGAAGAAATATCAGAGAAAATTGTAATCAAGATTTATTGAATAAACTCCTAATGTTTTCTGATCCATTAATTTCAACTAATTGAAATACAATAAATACAAGCAGCTCTTTCTACAATAATCAAGATATTAGTAGTTACATAATAGTAGATGAATATTTTAACACTGATTCACATTCAGAAACTTGTTTTAATGATTAAGAAATTGTTTACAATTGTTGTGATATTTGAATTTGTTTGTTACTTTATTCTTAATCTTTATATAAATATGTTTTTTATATCAAGTAATAATTTAAATTTTACATATTTAGTGTTGTCAATTTGGCAACCTTAGTCATATAATCTTATTTGAATACCAATGGTTATTTTCAAAACTGTTAACAAACAAAAAATACTAAAAAGTTTAAAATAATATTATATTAAAAAAGGTATACGGCAACCCTAAATAATTAGTTATTGGTTATATTTCATAAAAATACTATCACGCTATATCATTTTGTATGTGAAATAATAGATTAAAATAAAAAAAATAATTATTACTGAAATGGTGGGATTTTTGGTATTTAATTGTCCCCGTAACGGAAAAATAAAAGGATTTCAAAAAATTTTAATTCATTTTCGAAAATAGTAGGCCAAGAGAGATATGTGTTAAAAATTTCATTAAGCTACCATAACTCCCTCGATTTTTTTGCAGAATTAATACGTCTTAGATTTCGTTAGTAACTAACGATGAAGTATGCGCATCTTTATCTAGTAGCTAAAGAGGCATAGGAATAATACTGATAAGCCACTCTGACAATATATATATCTATATATATATATATATATATATATATATATATATATAGCACTAGCTCGTATGTCTAAGAGCCGCGTGAGACGATATACATACAGAATACGTTTTTGTTCGGATCTAAAGCAGTTCATAAGATTATATATGATTTCATTCCAAAAAATGTTTCGGCAATCGTTTTCAAATTAAATGCAAACACTCCATTGATATATCGTTAAATATTCAAACATTTACTGACCGATTCAGAGTTTTCAGATATATTGAATTTTTTATGTTCCGCTCGTTGTTACTCTGTTTATGCACATAACGATTAGTTAGCACTCACTGATTAGTTTGTAGAAACAAGAGCAAATAAGACTTAATATTGCGCCCGTCATATGATGAACTAGAAATTATCATTAATCCTTTTTTCTATACCTTTTTTGCAAGAAGAAGTCGTTAATCATTTATATCATAAAATCCGGATATGTTATAAAAGCTAAAAAAGTTTTATGCAAATTATCTGCTTTTTCAAGAACTATTAAAGTAGATGCTGGGAAATAACCACAACGTTGAGCATAAAATAAATTTCAATACCGAAAACAAATCTTAAAAACAAATATAATTATCGGTCATCAAACATACACTCGTAAAACTCACTGCTTGGCTGACTGACTGTCTGACTGCCTATTTGACCACAACTTCAATTTATCTACTTTAATGCCACTACAAATACTTTGTGATACTCAATATCCTGTAATGTGATTTTAAAACTTAGCTGACAACACAAATCGTGTGATTCTGCACAGAATGAGTAATATTACTGTTTGCTTCCATCTAACAAAAACGGCAAATGCAACAATTAAATGTGGCATATATGTCGTAAACATCACATGAAGCGAGCTTTGTTTATACGAGTTGCAAGTCTTAAAGAAATTTAACAGAAATTAAACAAGCAAATCATCAAATGATACAAGACAGTTCAACGTCATATTAAGATAGAATCAAAGACATTTAGCAGAATTGACGAGTGGAAGCGGCTTTGGTTGGCAGCGAGCAGTTAAAGCAGTACTACAACAAAGTGCGATGTTGTTTTTCTTGAAGAATTTTAATGGTTTTTGCCGACTGGCGAACTAACTAAATGATCATCTGAGACAGTGCGTTTTAATGATTTCTTCACTATAATGCACAACGTTCTCTCAAATGAAACACATTCATAAATTAATGCCAAAATCATCAACAGACTTACCTCTCTGATGTTTTTTTTTTGAGAAAAACGTTTTTAAAATAACCTCTAAAGAAGAATCATGAGGAACAGCAAAAAGCTTATATTTTGATTTTAGGTCTGAATTAAGTCTTAAACTCAACACAGCGATCAGGCAAGGCAGGGTTGTCACATAAGTATATTAGTGTTTTCTCATACAACCTGGAGTAAAACTAAACCGCCGAAAACTATATATTGAAGGAAATGTCAGACATGTGATGGTTGTAGTCGCCAGCTGGTAGTAAATGTGTACCATAATGACTTTCTGCAATTAGAAATCGATTAGGTGAATATGATCTTCAGACGTATTAAATAATAAGTAGTGTTCCAATCAATATTTTTAAAGTGAAGGGTTTTCTATCACAGACTTTTGACCTCTGAAAGTTGATAACGGCGATGTTCTTGAAGATACATCTGCCGAAATATCTGCTATATGTTCAGTCTGTTTTGCCAAACTACTAAGCAATAAAAAAGTTCTCAAAATGATTGCTCTTCGGAAAACGCACCCTAAGCCTTATTCATTTTGCGGTTGCCATATGCTGAGAATCAGAGGCAGACGACATCGCGTAGCTCGGCAAACACTAGGCCTTTTGAAAACAAAACTTGGCGAATTTCTTGGGCCTATAGCCGTGCAAAGTTCTGAACTGAAGGTAAACAACTATTGACAACGACATGTATTTGTTGAATGAGCTCTGGATCAGCTGGTAATTAAACCTAATTTTCATCGCAAAATGATTTTAAGCATTAAGGCCCACTTCTGAATGAATGAATCGTGAAGAAGAGAAATTGTCGAATTGGTATGGTAATAAATTGGATCCAAAAGCTTCCAAGGTATCCCGAATATGTCACTGTTTGGAGTGGATATTTAGCTGTAGTCGTCATCGGCACATATGCTTTAGGAATGACATTGGCTAGTCCATTACTGTCAACAACGAGCGCAATAGATGGATGATTACCAACTTCAACAGAACGGAGCGACGTACCACACAGCAAATGGCGTACCGAATTTAATCCACGAGCGGTTTGAAGGCCTGGATATCCGGGATTGTATGATTTGAAGCTCTTCGATGTTTTCTTGAGATGTTTTTGTCACGGGTGTATGAGAGTAAACGTATATAACAGCGGTCCTCAAAGTTGAAGGCAGCCTGATTTCTAATGGCATAATATAACTTTTAAACGAATTAAATTTTAAAGAATAGCTCAAACACACTTTGTTTTATATCAATTTGAAAATGGGAAGCGGTTTTTAAACCAATCTGATTCAGTGCATTTCTAACGGGTGATTTAACCATTATGCACGATGTTTATTGTGAGTCACGCCTTAAAGTGAAGAACTTTCCGCCACTTAATTTGACGTTTCTGTACTACAGTGTCTAAAATCGCCAGACTTGTGCGTAGATTTCAGCAAACCGGGTCTGTAGCAAATGTGAAAACACCTGTGCTTGCCAGCCCAATCCATTGTCTGGAAAACATTTCTGTGGCAGAAGACGCGCGTATGGTGTTGGCTATCGCGATATGCTAACGGAGTGTTTGTGGTTACAAATAGATGATATGGATCTGAACGATATGTGGTTCTAACAGGATGGTACGACTTGCTACACAGCCAATGAAACAATGGCGCTTTTGCGCTAAAAATTCAAATGAATTGTTCCTTTTTTAGGGATATTCAAAGGAAGAATGTTTCTCAATAAGCGAAGCACATTTCAAGAGCGGAAGTGTGAGATGATTCAACCTATTTTCGACATTGGATCTCAAATATGTCTCAGATTTATTGATCTTTCTATCATAATAATAAATATTGAAATATATATGTATGTAGTTCTCTGAAAACTTTTTTCTATTTATATTTAATGTCAGTCATTATTGTGGGAATAACGTTTTATTTCCATTGATAGAACGTATGACAAGTATTAGGAATTTACTTGCCATACATATTTCAATTTGTACAAAGATAATATATATCTTGAGATATATCATTTACTTTAGAGACATGTGATGCAAAATAACTTTCTAAATAATTTATATAAACTAATTTAGAACGCTCCATGAACTTAAATACCGTGCTTAACATATACGATGTTTCTTGCAATTCAAGCTGTACTTTGCATCAACGACTTTATTATATTTATACGCAAACACTTATTTGGACTCGATCTTTGCAAACCGTTATCCATAAATGCAGCCGAAATGGTTTGCAATTCGTCGTATATGACAGCCCTGAGAGCGTCTAACGATGTTCTAGAGAATAATAATGATTGCGTACTAGTAAAGAAAACACAAAATAAAGTGCGCATCTATGTTGGCTATAATGAAAGCTTTCGAATTGCACAGTGGAAGTGTTTTGAAATAATTCATTAAGTACTGCTTGCTTTGCTTGTATTTATCCTCCTCTCAATCAGTTTCGGGTTTAGGATTCTATTTCAAATGGAAGTTTTTTAGTAAATCTATTTTCACAAACATTATTTATTCTACCTCATAACAATTTCGAAAGTAAGTTAGAATTTTAATACAACTTTCATCACTGTAAACAGATTTATTATATAGGTTTTTTCTTCTGTTATTATTATGGTGGACTTAATACATGGGCTGTTAACGTGCTCTCACTTACCGTCTGGCTGCTGTAAAAGAAGCCGTTTCTTATTTTATGATGTGCTCCCGCAGTGAAGAGGTCTACATGAAACATTATGATTTCAAAAACTTTAAATAATTTTTAACGTGTTTTCTTGCACGGATTCAATATTAAGAAATTCAACGTGCACAGTAACTAACAGCAACATTAGTAACATGACTACGGAAAATAACACAAATGCAATGCAAACAGCCACGCGCACAAATAGATCGTATTGGTCGGAATTTTTTAGTTGGTTGATATTGATGCAGAGTGATGCCAACACTACTTATCAGACTTTTCTTACTACCTTTTCATTTTAATATTCTGATGATATGTTCCACTTCTCTTTGTGCTTGTCTGTAATTTTTCAGTTGCCTTGTTTTTTTTTTTTACTTAAGTTGAGTTCTTGAGAAGATTAAATTTAACGCGCCATATTATTATCAGTGTCAGTTGGCTTTTCAATGTTTCTGCAAGTGGATGCGATGCATTAAGTTGCTGGTTGTGCAGCAGCAATTCTTACACATTCACTGGTCATCAACACTAAGGATTTTTATTTTCAAACGAGTGCGTTCTTTTTTACATGAATCAACTTTACCTTCCATTTTATTCTTTTACTAGTCCTTTATCCCAGTTTTGATCTTGTCATAACTACATTGTTTAATTTTTATAAAAGTTTGAACACGAGGACATTTTAAGGAGACAAACTACTACGATCCCAATATTACAGTTCATTTAATAATTTAATTGTTAATTATTATCAAGCACTCTTAATATATTTAAATGTCATCCAATACATGAAACAATTACCAAACCAACTTCACTCCTAAGAAGTCATCCTAAAACATTTAAAGCACACTCATGCCTTAACTATCTAACCCGTCGATTTTCGTTTTACTCAAAGAAGGGTTTTTTCGTTATATTAGTTTCTGCTCAAAATCAGTTTTTTTCTTTACTCGGATATAAGAGGTCACCAAATGATTTCAATTCTAGAAGGAATTAATTACTTTCAATATGCTATTTTTATAAGGATGCTAAGCCAAAATATTTGGGAAAAATATATATGTAATTAAATCCAAGTCTAGTATAATGAACTTATTACCGTTTTATTATAGTTTGCAATAATATATAATACATTGACTGTAATTACTTGACTCTTAGTCATCTTAGGTTTTATTCTAGCAAGCTTCAATGAAGTGTTGTGTTCGAAAACCCTTGTTGATGTTACCATGTGGTTTTCCTTGTATTGTAAGACATATCAAACCGTAAATGATTATCTTCTTGTATAAATCGGGCATAAGGCTTTCAATATTTAATAATTCCAATTTAAAATTTAAAAAACAAACGCGATAGGAAACTAGAAAAATGATTCAATAAAAATACCACAATGTAGTAAATTGTAGCCAACTTATTAGCAGCGATAATATCGTAATCACATATTTTTCAAAAATATCAATAATACATTGGAAAATTATTAGAAAGTCATTTGTGATAAACAAACACAATTGCGGCCTACAGCGCCACCTTTTTCGATTCCCCAACTCATCTCAGTTTTAGCTTTCGGGCAGCCATTAGAGCGAATAATCCGGTTCGGTTCAGACGTTTTAAACTCTAAGTATCCTCTCAAGCCATGAAGCACTTGTTGTATATAGAAAATGTATTTGTATGAAGGGGTCCGTCCCACTTAGCTCGGTATCAGTCTTTATTCCCAACATTTCACTTTCCTTATTCGTTGCTTAACTCGTACATACGCCTTAACGTTGAGATGCCAAAATATACACCCGATAAGCCAAGTGTTCATTTAAGTGATGCTTTGTAAGTTCTTAAATATATATACTATATGCCTTAAAATTGTTTCGTTTCAGTGCTTCCTTATATATGTGTTATTTTTGCAACAAAATCATAATTCCTTTCAACTTCAATCTCTTATTTTTATACGTTTGCTTTGTTTTTCAAATTTTTAAGAATTCGTTTGTATTTGATATCATTTGAAAAATCACCAATTTTATTGAGCTTAACCACGCTTGTTGTTTTAAATTTCAAAGTTTAATGGGCATTTAGGCATGTGTATGGATACATAATGATGATGATGTGTGGCGAAGCACAAGAATACTGGTTTCTCATGTAAAGATTGTGTGCAGAAAGTTGCAAGAGCGTAATGAAAATATTTATTTAATATATTTCAAAATAAAAATTTACCGTTTTAATTTCATTAAAATTATCAAATTAAAAACATTGATTTCATCTTTTGTTTGTTTAAAAAGATCAGGGCAAATAATAAAACAGAATAATTCTGCAGTTCAACTAAAAAATTCAATTGGGGGAATGTGGTGTTTAAAATATTTTTTATTTGATATAAATACGAGTACATACGATTATATGTTGGCTCTTAGTAACTGTTGTATTACAACCGTTACAAAACGCCTTTACTTGTGTTAACTTTCGGTAGCAATATTGCAGAATATCACGTTGCGTTACTTATCAATAGTATATTACATTTTATATTCCCTTTGACAAAGAAATTTAAATAATTTATTGCTAAACACTATAATTTTTCAATTGTTAAATATAAAAAAAAACAGTTTTTTAAGATCGGCATTCAAAGAATGGCCCCTACTCTACGGTGAATTTCAACAAAACTTCAGGCAATTAAGGCGATGGAATGTGGTTTTTTGTATAAACGACAAAAAGTATTAAGTTAAAGAAAGGCTGTTGTCACTGTTCAACGACCAGCAGACGAAGTCAATTTATGTGTAGTGACAGTAACTTTTTGTTTAAAAGTAACTTTTTGTTTAAGGATAACATAATAAATAAATTTGCCTCTCATATCAGCCCAAGCTTTACTCGTCTCTTTGCCGGATCCAATGATGTCAAAGAAGGTCTACGGTTCTACGAATACGTTGAGCTTCTACTTTGTCCAAACTATTAGAACGCTATTTTCATTATAATATTCACAGAATAATATAATAACAAAACTTTTTTAATTACGACTGTAAAAAGCTAAAGCACTTGAATGCATCTGTTGACATATGAAAAACGTTTTCTGTGAGTTGGCGTTAAAGTTAACAAAATTCCTTTAACTCTACACAACTATTTTTTCGAGGTCACCATTGAATACAACATTCATGTTTTGCCTCTTCGCAAAAATCTCTGAATGGTATAAGCTGCTATCATCTGCAAAATACTCAATAGGGTTTGATATCTAACATAGAAGGCCATTTAAATATACAAGGAATATATTAGCAGAAAGAACAGAATTGACCTCAAAGTCGTTAGATAAAATTCCGCCTATAACGCGACTCCTAAGGTAGTCGAGAGGAGACATCAACGACACCAAAACTAATAAGTTTCGACAGAAGTGACCCGTACCACACCATATCAAATGCTTTAGAAATAACTAGACCCACCAGTTTCCTCTCGCCGAAGTAATGGGAAGACTGACAAAATTTTTCCAAGAGGAATGTCACTAAATAAGCTATTTGCGTAAAAGTTCATAAGGTTAATTTTTTTTAGTACCGAGTTCGCTAAGAGATGAAAATAGTTCTTAAAATATCCGGACTACACTCACTTTGCTGAAAAAGACGAGGTTACATTTCATGAAACCTACTGAAAACCAACTCAAAAGTTGTCTTAAGCTCATATTAACCAGATCATTTTGCAGGGCTAAACCAGGTTGATCTGAACATTAAAATCACTATTAGTAATGCTTTTTTATGATGGTGTATGACCACTACAAATTTCTTTGTTTTCGTATAGGAAACATGTTGATTTGAAGAGTTTAATTCTTCGGGAATGACCCCGACGTTATTAACTTTGCTAAGGAATATAAATATTGAACCATTACATGGTGCTCATAAGAAATATATTAGCAAGTATTAAGTGGATATGCGTGAGGTTTTCTTGTAATTTTGGTAACGTTTTTCACTTTTATATCTATTCTGTGGATTTATATTTTAGAGAAAATACGTGAGTAACAAATTATAAACTTACATAAGGCACCCATTTCTAAGTATACTTATATAATGAAGTTTTTATGAATACGTTCATTATACACTAAAGCAATTACTCGCACACTTACAACAGAAGTTTATTGAACTTTTGTGTTGCACATGTATCATGCAATTGTCAGTTGGCAAAACCCACTATCAAAACAATAAACTTGTCTGTCATGTGAATAAATAAAGAATGATGATCTTGTAAAATCAAAGCATTTTAAAAGGAAACGAAAATCATCATATGCGTTTAATAAAAAGATGATGCCTAATGTTTAAAATTAATTTGATGAATTATAACAAAGACTGGCTGCAGTTAACAACCATAATTTGGAAAATGAAGATGAAGCCACTCAACACTTGCACACATTAATCAACAATAATTGCAAATAAAAACCACAAAGGAAGATTCGCTTAAGTAAATAATATAATATATAACAAAAACAAAGAAAAAATGACTTAAAATCTGATTTTCTTAGTATTAAATAAAGAAGAAAAAATTTTTTAACAAATAAAAATCTTGTCACCACTTTATTAAAATGACGACCAACAAACTTGTTAGAGTTGCACCAATTTTCATACCGTCTGAATATCAAGCTGATTTGGAGAGCTGTTAAACTCTCGTACAACAAAACTCAGTCAGAAATTTTAAATAAAGGGAAATTTTTTAATTCGTTTTAATTTGGGCTTCTGTATACATTCTGCCAATGTTCCACGCCAGTTTTGCGAGGCTTGCTGACAGGGTGACTGACTGCCTCTGTACATCGTATGAATGAAACAGTGCTTGCGTACTGGCAGCAAAAGGAATGCTTAAGCATTTATGTGTAAAAACGTTAACGCATTTTATTGTCAGCAAAATAAAAAAACACTAACAATTTAAACTTCCATGTGTATCATCGCCAATTGATGAATGCTCACTAACCACGCAATCTAACAAGGATGTCGTAGTGTGCTACAACATCACATATCGTTGTGATTTTCCTGCCGAGTTACAAATATGTAAGATATAAAAACTGTTTGTGTATTCTGACGCCTATTAAATGCCACGTGATCTTTGTTTAACAGCAGTCAACAAACAACAGGAACAACAAGATCTGACTACATTTCAATACTCTTGCCCTCATACAAAAAGATTCATTTGTTGTTGATTATTCAAGTTCTTGGGAAATCATTGGCGAAATTAAACTATATTTGCGTTTTTTTACTGATTCACTTTGCAACAATTCCAATTCCATGCACATTTGCAAAACACTAATAAATAGAGGGTGTGTGCTATATCAGGCACGTTAGTGGCTATCGGATAGATGTATGCAAATATCGGTCCTTTTGTGATACGTACATTTTTTTGTGTACATTTATTTTGTGAATTTTTCAATATAAAATTATGTTGTTTAAACCTCCTATTAAAAAGTTTTAAGTAAAAAAATTAAATTATGACTATAGCAGGTTTTCTCTTATATTTTAAAATTATTGCCTAAAAGGTATAATGGGGAAAAGCTTTTCCACATCAAATTTATGTTGTGTATACTCCATTTTATTTGTATTGTTTTTGTGTGGCTTTTCATCATCTAGATCTCTCTGTGGTCGCTTTGTTGACAGTTATTACTCTTCCTCTCTATAATTACCGAAACTGGTCTGCTTAGTAACGAAATCGGTTGGCGTAATATTAAAGCTTTAAAGATTTAAAAGGTTTTGACTTTAGTAAGAGTGGAACTCAGAAGAAGATTCCTGCAAATGAAGGAACTAGGGAGGAGGGAATAGTGTTTTAGAGAACAACTGAAGAAGACAGAGACGACGACACATAGGAAAATAGAGAACTTTTTTCAATGTTTTTACCCACTGCTTCGCCAAAAAATTTTTCCTGCAGCACCGATGAAGAGAGGTGCTGTATTCTGTTCATTTGGGGAATAGTGCCATGCCTTCGTTATTGACATATGCTGATTTATGCACATCACAAAAATTCGATAGCACTTCTGCAATAAAATTCAGAAAATACTTAGAATATTATTATTACGAAATATTAAACCTAGTGTCGTTATGTTACCGTAATGTTTGGTTGCGCACTCCAGATTTTCATAAACGAGCTTTTAAAACCCGTGGTTCCCAAAGTGGTGCATTGTGACCTATTGAGCATAAATATATTTTATGAAAAGTTTAATCATTAGAGAGGTGATAAAAACTTTAATCTGTCTTCTTTCCTACTTGGTTGTCTACGGAAACTATTTGCTGAATTTGTAGAAACAAGCACAAAGAATAGAATACTTCAATCTTTAAAGTTACAAAAATTTTTAGATGTGGGAATCAGGAAAACATGCAGTCATTCCACTGAAACACTTGGGAAGGAAACAGTTTGCAGTACAATGGCTTTTACTTACTAGCACACTTAAGATCATGTATGTTTGTGTCTGTCTTTCATTAAGATTTTCATTTATCCAAAATTGAAAAACAAAACTCTATATTCTTTTTAAATGAACAAAAAGTTGAACAATTTGAAAAAGTTTCGTGTTTAAATACAATTAAGCAACAATGCTGATGGTCAATCGCTGTAGTTTTTAGGTTTTTGTATTTATTGTTTCACTTTATTTTTTTTTTTGTACATCAATCGTGCTGTGAGTTAACTCTGTACTAGTATTTGCTTTCAGCTCACTGCCGTGTAATTTTTTCTCATCCTTTTCCTTCGTTAAGTGTGTGTAGAATCGAACGCCTGCTTAACTGCATGATTTTTAATGATTACCATTCGAATATAAGCAGAAATCGAAGAATCTTACTTTTGTATTGCAATTTGTTGGCATGATTTTATTATTCTGAAATAATTAGTTCAAAGTTAAATATTGCAAAAACTTATCACAGAACTTGGCATGGACAACAATATTATTCGTTTTCGAGACGTGCGTAGGAAATACAAATTAAAAAAAAGCAAAAGTTGAATGTTGTTATGGTGTAAAAACATTGTAGGAACTTTTATTTGCCACACGCCTACATTTCCAAAATTTTTTCTGTAAAATATTTCTTGTGTAAAGTGCAATATGTTGATGAATGTATATGGACACATAGACGACTGTGAGCTGCACAGACCGATTTTGTTTGTATCATTAGGTCAATCTGGCATTCTTTTGCCGGCTTGATCTCCAAATAATATATATTTAGAATTATATTGGTCACAGGGTATCTTAATCTTTTGTTTTCTTCTCCTAATAATGTTCTATTGTTTGCAAGATATTGTCTTTAAATGTCTGAAGCAATTTCGCTTAATGTGTTTGCTGCATTATCGCCAAAGTAATTATGGATAGCGGTATATTTTGGATTCAAAATTAAATATTAAACAACGGATTATTGGCACAATAGCTTCTTCCAATCAAAGCGTCTGATTGCTCTTTAATGCAAAAAAAAAATATTATAAAACTTCCATTCCAGTGCACAGATTATCAACGTAAAATAATTTAGGTCACATTTTAAATATTCTATAAACATTTCTTTCATTCCAAAAGAAATTAACTGTTGATATCAAATTAAATAGATTTCGAACGTCCTCAACTTCTAAAACTTTTAGTTTTTGGTAAAAAAATGTCAGTAGGATTACACTAAAAAATTAAACTATTAGTAATAGTTTATATATAGTCTATATATATATATATATATATATATATATATATATATATATATATATTTATTATATATATATTATATATTATATATTTATTATATATATATATATATATATATATATATATTTATTATATAGTCTATTACTAATTATATATCGCTCATTTACGGCTATAGTGTTGTAAGTTAAATATCCTTGTTTTTGCAGAATAACGCTTAATAACTTCATTGAAATCTAAAGATTAATTTTTCTCTCAAGAATAAAACACATAAGATGTTTAAATGAAATTCATACACAATGACAAAAACGATATATATCAGTAACTATAAAATAAGTTCTTGAGTTATGACAGTGGTGCAGTAAATGAGCGACATACACATGGGTTGAGTGATGTTCGCTAAAATTACTAACTATCGTACTACGAGGCTGTATGTGGTAGGTTCGATTCAGCAACCAAAAAATAATAATAATTTAACAAATTGTATTAATGGTTTTCAACAACCTTAAACGATTTTTTATATAAATTTTGAAGTTTGATTCAAAATGAATTAAAGATTTCGAAAAAAACATATTCAATGCAAATGGTCACATCCAATGTTAGCGAAGAAATAAAACAATATAGTTATAGTCTTGGAGTTTGGAGCAGTACAGACCCAACTATAATGTGCTTAATCTAACGCAGGGTACTGTTAAAAGTCGACGAAAAAACTGTCAAATGCATATGTAAAATAATGGAAACATTTGTGTGGCTATTTATAAATGTATACGACTTATAAAAAAATAAAAAAAAAAATATATATATATATATATATATATATATATCTATATATATTACAACTCTGCAGAAATCGAGACTACTCCTTATAAACATGTAGAGAGTACTCCACAAGGCACCAGGAGTAGTCAAAAAGTAATCCAAATATATGGGGAAAACATATTCCCTTTTACATTACAATGTCTGAT
>OY776280.1:47480852-47613352 GCA_963675445.1 Linnaemya vulpina | reverse complement strand
CGATATCAGGATTAAACCTTAATAATAAAAAAAAATTTTATTTTCATATAGAAATTTTTGATTTGCCATCACCTAAGGGAAGTTTTAATCGAAGTACAGTTAAAAACACTATAATTGATCAGTTATTGAGCGGAATGAATAATGATTACATTACTAAAATGGCTATTAAAAAATAGGGTTTAGTGATAAAAAAGTAAAAATTTGCGGATGTATGTATTTTTTAATGCACAATTATAAAAAATTTAAACAAAATTTCGTCCAAAAATTAAAAAAAAATTTAAGGGTGTACAACCCTTATTACTTAGGGGTATGAAAAATAGATAGTAGCCGATTTTCAGACCTACTGAATACCCATATAAAATTTGGTACAAATCGGTAAAGCCGTTTCGGAGGAGTACGGTAACTAAATATATATATATATATATATATATATATATATATATATATATATATGTAGATGATTTGTCTTTATTAAACATGCCTATATATTTATATATATATATATATATATATATATATATATATATATATTTATATATATATATATATATATATATATATATATTTATATTTTATCGACATTAAAGTGATCTCTAATATTTCCAAATAAAATAACTCAAATAATAAATTTAGGACGATTTCGTCAACGACAGCAACACTTGAGAAACATTCTATACAGAAATTTTATTGCAAAATTCTTAGAAAATTTCTTATTGTAACACTTCTTCCTAAACAATACAATTGCAATATAAAATAAATTTTTTGCTGTCAACGTTTAGAAAAAATAAACAAATAAATAAATAAAATATATTGAAAATTTATAATACATCGAGCATGACAAATTTATTTAGACATGCTATTGTTTTTCATCTTTGTTTTCTTCAATTTACGGCTGGTATAATTTTTTTTCAATTTGCGTCATTATCACTTTTGATAAGTGGTCTTTCCATTGTTATATTTGCTATTGTTGCAAGGATTTTTCATTGTGTGTAGTAAAAGTGTATATACCCTGTCAAGGTTCCGCTACTTGTTGCTAAATTTTTATAACAATGGGTGAAAAAGTTAGTTTGATGTGCATTGCAGTCCTAACGTTTTTAATTCGAGCCATCCAAATTTGTAAAGGTTCACAATACCACGATTGTTTTGTAGGCGTTTTATAAATTATTTAACTATAGCCAAACTTAACTGGTATGTGCTAAATAGAAATACATTAGACATAAAATCCGTTTTTTAAGGAAACACGCAAATCCGATGAGTTCAATTGAAGTATAGAAAAAAGAAATGTTTTGCTGCACGTGTTAATGCTTTCAGCTTCCAATGATGGCATACATTGTATTACACTTTACACGTCTTTCAATAACAATAATACCATATACATGTATGTATTTGCGTTTAAATATTTTAACTTTTGCATATTTGCTACTCAGTTACACAGAAAAAAGTTAAACGTAATTTCGAAATTTGCTATCATCAATTCTTACAATTTTGGGCAACTTTACAGAACGTTACTTTGTAATTAAGTTTTCAATTGAATTCTGCATGTGTACACTTTTATGATTAACTGATATGTTCAATAAAAATATAATTATTTCAGTATCAAGTCGTTAACAGCTTTGTCTCTTAATTTTCCTTTTAATGTATTTTTCTTTGGACCAGCTAGAAAGAGGATGAAATTTTGCTACAGGTATCGACTATGAAGGGTGCTGTATTCTATAGGGTGTATTTTATGGAGCGATACAAGTTTAAATCATAATAAAACATAGTAATATATTTTTAATATCAATGAAGCGGTCTTTATTGGATAGATTATGACATTAATGTTTAAATATAATTTCGGCTATGTGGCCGCCACGGCTGGCGCGTACAAGGCGCAATCTGTAACACCAATTTTCACAAATAATAAACATTCCATCATCGTTCTTGAAGACATATGGGCCAATGACTCCGCCAGCCCATAAAGCGCACCAAACAGTAAATTTCTGTGGATGTAATGGTGTTTCGACAAAAGCTAGTGGATTCTCATCACTACAAATGCGATAATTCTGGTTATTTACGTACCTATTAAACCAAAAAATGGGCTTCATCGGAAAATAAAATTTTGACGATAAGTTTGACGAACAGAACCAAATTTCCACAATTTGCACGCGTTGCTCTGGTGTAAGTCGATCCATTATAAAATGTCAAAGCAAACTAAACAAAAGTCACTATCAGCTATTAAATGAATGGTCAAATGAAGCAGTGATGCCAACTCAAAGTTGTATCATTCTATAAAAAACACCCTATACTATGTTGCACATGATAGTTTGAATCGCTATCGGTAATGTTCAGCAACCGGTGATATGCCTTCGTCATTAAAAGCGGCCTACAAACTTTACCGCAACCATACACTATTACATATCAGAAAAACTAATTTCATAACTGATTGCAATCGAATTTGTGGTCTATGGTGCCAACAGCATCCTCATAAATAATACATACATATGTATGTTATATCAGCTTCAGTTGTTTTGAATCAAATAATTGGAAAATAAGATTAAACATACAAAGTAACATAACAATTGCAATACATCTTAAAAATAGAAAAAGAGTTGCAAACGGAACTCTCTAGCGGTGGGATTTGGCAGGGGCACTGCTCTCAACAATGAAAATGCGATGAAATTGGAATATATGTAATCGAATTTTCCAACTAAGCTTAAAAATTGTCACTCACCAGTAGGGGTAAAAAGGAAAAGAAGAAAATTGTCGACAAACATATGCTATTCGATACACCTTTTCATCGTACGGCATTTTGTATTTTAGCTTTTCAATTAGTTTCCAAGGCAGTCAGTGTTTCTAGCAATATAAAAGAAAACATTGGTGTCATAGTTGAGCCAAAAATATTAACGTAAGAAAAGTACGTTAATCATGTCCCGTTTTTTAAATCAGCTACTTTGAATTCTATAGAGATGGTTATAAATCTCAAGCCGTAAAATCTAAAAAATCGTTCATTCCAAACTCGATTACCTTTTTAAATATTTCTTCTGGGCCTAAGCTCAAATCATTACTGGATATAATACAAAATAAAAGAGAAGTAATTGGTATCGCCTGATTACTTTCGTGGCATAAATGCTAAAGCAGAACATATCCGAAACTTCAAGCAGAAAATGTTGTTGGGTAGAATTAAATCGATACATTTAATTAAAAATGTTATCATTTTATTGTTTATTTTTTCCACTTCTAATTTTCATTAAGCAGTCTTTACAAAAGCAATATGTTAATCAAAATTGGTTTCAGCGAAATGGAAGTCTGAAACTTATAGTAAAAAAATAAATATTGTTCAGAATACTACAAACATTTCAATCAAATATATAAATATTAGATTATATTAATTATTTCTGCAAACAAAAAGAAATATCTCATATAAATATATTATATAAGATGACAAAATTATTTCTGAAAAAAATTAAATCAGAATATTGTAAATACAATAACAATCAAATATATGAAAATAATATGGCTAACAAAAATTGTGGGATCTACGATATTTCTTTCCCATTGCTTTTTTGCTTTCAGTCCCAGGTTGAAAATATTATAAAAAATTGTCAATATAATTTCAAATACAAAAATATATCAAACAAATTAATTTACTTTATTTTTAAAAGTTTTTTAATTACTGTTTGAATCTCTTTTTATTATACTAATTTCATTGATAAATTTTATAACATTGTAGTTTTTTAAATTTTTTAAATTTAGTATATTTTCCTTAAGAACCGTCAAAAGGCGAAGCGAAATACAGAAAACTAGAAATTATTTTTATGTATAACTAGCGAACCCCCTGCACACTTCGTAGTGCAACAAAGAAAATAAAAAAATTAATTCGAATTCATTTAAATCAGTGATAAACTGCTTATATTGTAATGCTCTATGGTAAACATTTTTGGTGTAAATATACAAAACCGATGGTTTGCCAACGCGCGAACACGCTACATAGATCTGTCTATGTGAGAAGACGGAAATCACTAAATTCACTCCACAAATTTCTAAAGATTGGCTTTGCGCCTAATTAATGGTAATCGCAAACGCAAGGTAAACAGGAAACTGAAGTAGTTAAATTCAAATGGTATATAGACGGAATCATTGGAATACGTGGAACGAATACATCTTCCTCTTTTAATTTTCCAGTTAAAATAGTAGCTTCAATTACATAAGCCATCAACCTTTTAATAGCAAGTCTTGTACCATTACAAAACCAGGGTTAATTGATATTACGAAGCATAATAATAGTGGCTCCAACTTTCTATTGGAGATTATGCGGAGGCAATCCTGGTAAGTCCAACGAATTCAAAAATTCTGTGGGATAATTCACGACATCTTCTTCGTTGGTAACAGTATCGACAGACTTGTACAACACCACTTCACCAGGAATCTTTGATTGTATTTATTTCCTTAACATCATGTTCTTTGCCTGTTATGTAAGTGAAAGCAATTTCAATAAATTAATCTTTTGACTGTACGAAACGGCAAAAATCATTTGGCAATATTACCAATAAGCATTGCACCATTCTTAATTTTCATCAATTGCTTAGAGAACTTATCAGATGGATCATTCTGCAATTAAACACGAACGTTGGTAGTGAGTTTAAATTTTTAACAAATCTCCATAAATATGAAGACTTTAAGCAAGCGTTAATTTCAGCGGCAGCTGTTGATCTAGGAATGACGGGCAATGTTTGCCTAAAATCGCCAGACAATAAAATCAACGCACCACCAAACAACTCTGAATTATCTCGGAGATCTTTTATTGTTCTTTCCAAGGCTTCAACAAATTTCTTATTCGCGTAGTCATGCATATGACCTGGGCTGTGCATGGACCGTGTATCATATTTTTCACAACAACATCATATAATTCAGAATCACTTATTTGATCTGGAATCTCAGAACATATATCATTGTCAACTTTATGCCATGTGATTTTATTCACCAACCATATTGAAATGTGAGCGTGATTTCACTCTAAAACACATAAGCGCTTTCAATTTCTGCTTAAAAACACGGCCAGTGATATCATGGCGGTCGGTAGGACTTTGGCCACCGAATAAATTATCTTTAATGTCACTCCATTGCGGATTACAGGTAAATGTTATAAATAAATCTCGTCGACCGTAATGACGCACATAAGTCATTGCATTCTGCGCGTACTCATGCATATGACGTGGGCCGTGCATAATATATTTAAATATTTAAGTTTTTAGTGATGTATTTATATGTAATTTTTTTCATAGATCCCCGATGTTATTTAGAATAGCTAAGTATATAAATTAAATTAATGGTTTGACTAAAATTTAATTGCAATGAATTTAAATACGAATTGTATTTCAGCTTTTCAAAATATTAACTCAAATATTTCGAAATGATGGCAGTGTTCACTAAAATGGCTATAACACATGAACCAATACACATACATAAACCGTATATACATACCTTGGTATTAATGTCACCTTTCATATTTTTGCAGAAACAAATTCGATTCAGGCATTTCGGAGAACATCAATTACTAACACAATGCAAATTATTTTTACATATATAGAATAAGGAAGCCTAAAGCTCAAAATAGTTTTGAGGATAATTTACGACTTAAGTCTTCACCAAATTATTATTAAAAAACATATGAAGAGACCAGAGGACCAGCAGATTTTTCGTATTGTGATGCAGAAAATGTCCTTCCACTTGGCAAAAGATGATTTAAAATAATGCTGGTATATTCTGTCACAGAGGGACGCGTTTTATATTTTACACAATTTTGCTCCGGAAATCCGTTTGCATTATTTTGATTTATGCTTACAACTTAATAATAAACCTCCACTACAAATGAAATAAAAATAGTACTTACAATTGTTGTCACTTTGTACCAACAAACGAGTATTATTTACCTGCAAATATCTAAAAGACAAAAAGTAGACTTTTTGACAACTCAATTTTATTTCTTTTTGCCTGTTGGATGTTCTTTCTGTGTTTCATTCCCAATCATCTCGTCCAGACCGGAAGTTTGTCTGTTTGCTTGTGTAAAAGAAATTTGTTCTTCAACTCGTTTATAAAGATATTTTATATTTTCTGATTTTATTTTTATGTCTCAAGCAAAGGTATTTAGTACTTAACCATATAATTGATATATATCGTCTTTTTGTTCGAATCTTTTTGAGTATATATATACAACATACAATCACACATATATGTATGCGAAAATATGTATTTGTGTATGTATGCCAATGCAAATACTTTCAAAATTTTATGCAATTTATTATTAAACACAATTAATGGTTTTTTTTCGGATATAAATGTACAAATTTTTATTATTTTACAAATTTCTACAAGTAGACCACACCTATGGTTGCAATGAATTTTTTTGGAAACTGCAAAAGTGTTTAAAATTAACTTCCTTTAAAGTAGTTTGTTAAAACTAATTATGTTGTTAGTCAATTCAGAAAGTATATTATATAATTGGTTTTTGAACGTATTCTAATATATGTTTTCATGGAATACACACGTATTCAGGAATTATTGGCTTGTTTTAGGAAGTGATTGTTGGTGTTCTTGCAACTGACAATTGTCGGCACTAGTAAGCGCTGTTGAAAAAAGCGTTTTTGGAAAACACAGCGAACATTTGTATTTGTCACTGATTTAATTAAGCTTAGTCGTGAAAACAGCCCTGCAGAATTCGAGACTAGTCCAAACGTAATCCAAATATGTGAGAAAAACATGCTCCATTTTACATTAATATATCCTAGGAGAGGACCATGGAATCCAAAAGAGAATTACATCAGAGTAATCCATAAACTAGTCCAAGTAACTACTCCGCACATTATTCACACATGATTAGTCTTAAAACTACTTCATGGCACTACTCCATGGATTACCACAGAAAACTACAGGCAAATCCCGGTATAACGGACAATATAATGTCAAGTGCATTCGCATCCCCAACAATTAGCAAAGTTTTTTTGAGTGCTATTATTATTATTATTATTATTATTATTATTATTATTATTATTATTATTATTATTATTATTATTATTATTATTTATGTTATTATTATTATTATTATTATTATTATTATTATTATTATTATTATTATTATTATTATTATTATTATTATTATTATTATTATTATTATTATTATTATTATTATTATTGTAGGTAAATAAAAATGATTCAGTCATACATATTATAAACAATTTTCGATTCCATGTTCCTGAGTGTTCATATGATTTTGTTTCTCCGTATTTTATTGAGAGGAGACAGTACCTCATTTTTTTATATTTGTATTGCTGAATGTTTTCCATTTGTTATACAGAGCACAATTTTACAAAGTATTCGCTATATAAGGTAATGCATGTTAGCGATATGGTTTTATTTTTTATTTTGCGATGTTATTTTGCTATTCGTTATATCTAGAACAAAATTAATTTAGTATTCGCTATATAAGGTTGTTAATGTAAAAAATGTTGACGTTCGTTATATCGGATTTTGGTTATAACAAGATTCGTTATACTGGGATTTGCCCGGAAAATAACTCAACACTTTCATATTGGGATTTTTTAGTATTAAGTAAGGAAAATCGATTACACTATGCGACAAATGAAGACCTTTTGAAAAATGCAAGGTCGTGACCATATGGGTTCGATTCTACAATCAAATTGTAGTAAAACCCTACACTCAGCTTAGCCAATTTGTTGACCGTTTTCTTTTTATGGGCCTCAAAAGTTTCCCAATATTAGCATGATGCCGAAAAAAAGGTGTCATCAGTTTTTGCCAAATAGCTATTCAGCACTTAGAAATGTCGCTTAACTATGTTGGGCAGAAATGTAGCCAAGAGTAGATTGAAAATTTCTTGCTAAAATTTTATGACAGAAATGTATTTTACCTCAGAATTTTTTTTAAGGAACAAAAAATTTTTTTCTCAGTTATTTAATCATAACTTTTAGCAAATCATGATTTTTCATACACTATATTTGCAAAATATAGTTCAGCAAAGCTTTTTTTGTGAACATACCAACATAATCCAAACGTGTCTAGACGCCAAAAAAAGGTCATAAGGACTTCCTTGTACCTACAAATTTAAATTTTTAACTCAAATTTCATAATTTTATATACATTTTTTGGAGAATAATTATATAAAGTATTTGTTTTGGTATATATTTGTTATATATTAAGTTTACACTCTGATTCGAGCTGTCTATGAACAGCCACCAATCGTTGGGACAATCTTGTAGATTGATTTCATAATTTATTAATAAAAGAAATATTATTAATAATAATAATTACATGAATAATAAAAAAAAAATAATAATAATAATAATAATAATAATAATAATAATAATAATAATAATAATAATAATAATAATAATAATAACAATAATAATAATAATAGTAATCATAATAATAATAATAATAATAATAATAATAATAATAATAATAATAATAATAATAATAATAATATTAATAATAATAATAATAATAATAATAATAATAATAATAATAATAATAATAGTAACAATACAAATATAATAATAGTAATAATAAGAATAGTATTAATCATAGTTATAACGGTAATGACCCAAAAATGTATGAGTCATTTATATGTGTACCAAACATGTCAAAAACATCTGATATTTATGACAAAACAAAGTACAAGATGTATAGCACTCTGGGAAATTTTTTTACTAATACAAAAGATATTATTCAGAAGTTAGATAAATCTAATCTAATTTACAGAATACTGTGTAAAGAAACGGTAATGAGAGTTGCGACAGCGTATATGTAGGTACCACTAAGAGTAAATTGAGGATTAGGATATCGGGACAAAAGACAGATCAGAATTTTTATTTTTATTTTTAAAGTAATAGTCGTTCGTGTTTGTTCAATTAATGATTTTAAGTTATTAACATAAATTTTTCATAAGTTATTAACAATTATTAACTCACCGTACTAATATCGAACAAAATACATACACAGGTTCTCTAGTTTAAATAAACACGACTAAAAAAATTAAAAGTTTTGTAAGGACTTTCTTTTCACTATAAACTACCTTTAAGAAGTACTGGCTACGTTTATTATAAAAAAGTCTAGTACTTAATCTTCTTGACTGATATATCACAACTTTAACTCGCTTATCCAGTGTATCGGCAAACATTTCTTTCATTCTATTTAAATCAAACACGAGTTTAAAATCTTTGTTCTTGTTTTATGTGTATATTTCAGATCCAGACGGTAAATGGAAAGGGCCTCGGCAGCAGATGATTTTCGAGTTGTACTTCTCTGTCGCTTCGCAATAATTGATTTCATTGTTTTTTAATAGGTCTCTCAAGAAAAATAAACTTTTTATTATTTAACATCAAAATGTTAAGAAATTGCTTTCAGTCCAAATATAACTTGAGTTATATAAATGAGCGCTATTTGTTATATGTACATATGTATGTAGTAATTGGGATTTTCGATATCGACAAGGAAACCTTCATTGCGTCTAAGAGTCTTAAGACTGAGTGGTTGCAAATATCAATTACAACGTCACGTTTAAAAAATAAACATCGCACACTTTTGACCACCATGTGACCATAGTAATAAGAAAAATGTTAATAACAATTCTATTTGCTTCTACTTATTCTTCTATTCGAATTTTCTTTATCTCTTAACTTCATATATTTTTTTTTTGAATAGGAGCTCCCCTGATAAATCCCCTGGGAAAAGGAAGGATCTTAACAAAATCAAATAAATTCGATACCAAATTTCTTCTTTTTTGTTTGCTTTTTAGCTCAAGTAGTGAAGCATAACAAAAGTGTACGCGGAATTCTATATTAATTAGAGCCCTATGATTTGTACTCTGTAAAACATGTAACAAAAAGTAGCTTCTGATGTAAAGATTATTTATTTCCTTTGTTTATAAAGTATATGATACAGCCATAATAGACTGACGCTCCTTTTTCCATGTCCTAATTTCAGTCGAAAAACATTAATAAAAAAGAGATGGCTTTTAATAATCCGTACAATGTTCCCATCCCAATTCTCTACAATTTTGATTAATTTGTCTTTACGCTTTAAAATATATTTCTTCTCAATATTTATCGCCCATTAAAACTGCCAATTAAGAAACAAAGTTACTTAACATTTCAAGTATTTATTTTTTTTAAATATGATTGCAATAACAATTAAAATTGTTTTAAAGCTCAACTTGAATTATGCGGCCGATAAATACTTATGCAGTTTTAATAATGTTTACATCATGTGTGGTCCTTACATGCCCAATGAAATGGCAGACATGTCAAGTTGAAAAACTCTTGCACGCAGCCGGTGATTTCATTAAATCAATATAAATTTATGCATAACTGAACAGAAACCGATACTAAAAACAAACAAAACAATGAAACATGCTGATATGTAAAACAAAAAAAAATCCAAGCCACATCTATCGATCATCATATTTTAACGACTTAAGAAGTTGGCTGGCAACAAACGATATGATGCGCTTGATTTTTCCTGTATATGTATGCATAAGAGCAACATTTGAAGTTGCTGACAGGCTTACTTATAGACCACTCTTATACTTTTAAAAGGATTTCAATAAGTTTTACTAAAACAGAAGTTTCAAAATTGCACATTTAAAACGCATAAATACCGTGATTATTGCAAAAGGATCAGTTGCTTGGGTAATCGTTTTTTGGCAGCATGTTGTCAGTCGGCTGATTCACAACAATGCAGAACAATCAGTCAATCGTTTGGCATGAATAAATAAAGTAGTTCATCATAAACATAAACATCATTAAAGGCGTGTAAATGATTTTTGAAGAGGCAGACCACGTTCGTATATTAATGTTGCCAAATACTCGTACGAGTTAATATACAATACTTACATATTTTGTAGTTATCCAGTGGGGTTTTAAATTCATTCATATAAGCGATTGTAAGTTTGAGTATTTTGTTGGCCAAAGATTATCGTCTTAAAATAAACTTCTGGCGCATGAGGAACCTTAAGAATAAGCCAAAATTACTTTGAGCTACATCGACTTTCAATGCCATTATTTGGCGGAATATATTCATGTGTATATTTTCTGTTCTTAATTCGACTTATTTTGAAGAGAACAATTAGACGTTTTTAAAGGATTAAGTTACTTAACTCTGAGGACGCAGAATGAGATTTTCACATCAGATAAATTTGAATGTGTTTTGTCAAAAGTTGTGTTTTTCGTAATATTTAGTTTCACTTATATTCTAATTGATTGTGTGCTTGCCATGGACACTCGGGTAAACTAAGGTTGGGTTAATTAAAGGGAATTGAAACTATCCGAGTCTATTAAGGATTACACTTATGAGTGTTGTTCATGTTTCATGAGAAATTTACTGAGACTCCAAATACAAAAGCTAAAACATATCAAACGACTCAAGAACCTAGTTTCTTTAATATACATATTTTCTCATGTATTGTGAGGTATTCTGCTCTTACGTATATGATAGTATCGGTAATGTTCAGCGACCAGTGGTATGCCTTCTTCATTGAAACAGGCCAACAGCAGCTAACACAACAATTCACAAAGAAAATCAGAAGATTTCGATAGAATATCTTGGCAATCATCGTCTAAGTTATAATATCTGCAGCCAACAAAATAACTAAACGAATTTCGTCATTGAATTAGTCGCTTAATTCAAAATATCGAATAACCTTCTACTTATATGCAAAAGGCAGGCAATAACCTAGGCTGGTCTCTTTTCGAGCGCCTCATTTTGCACTAGACATAGTGACGTAGACTGAGCTGCCCCTTGCGTTCGTAAAAACAGTTGTATATACATAATTACATCACTTTTTTCATATTGCCCTTGAAACATGTTTGAAAGATTTTTATGTCATGGCCTTGACAGTTTATTTATGTATATTTTGCTGCTTAAATTTATACCTCTTTGGACAATTGTTTCTTTGCCTTGATGCTCAATGCATGTTGATTTTTTTTTCTTTTTTTTTCACAGTGGAAAATTTTAGTCCTTATCGGATCAAAAATCTGTAACTTTTTTGTTCTTAGAGATAGAGTTCTGAAATTTTACACGAATCAAATTAAACCAGAACTTAATTCAGAATAAAGGTAAGAAATTTATTTTTTGCATATAGAGATGACTTCTACATGTATTTAGTACAAAATAGTAACTTAAAATAAGCTTTATTAATTCCCATTTTTAGCTGGGTTTTGATTGATATTCGATGTATATCGCTAACAATAACTAAATAATACAATTAGAAAATAAACTTAAAATACATTCTGTTAGGAATTGTGTAACTTTAAATATTTAAATAATACTTTAACCGTGACATTTTCTTCTTAAAAATCGCTATATTGTGGTTACTTCATCAGTTTAAGCTGATCCATCATCCAAATCTTTTGCAAGTTTGGTGGATGGTTTTCTTATACTTGTTACATAGGGATCAGAGGTGTAAAGAAGTCTGTTGAAAACATCTTCGTTAGTGGCTGATCGCGAACATTTTCGAGAGTGATGTAAACGGTAATTTTTTAAGTCTTTATTGCGTGACTCTTGTACATCTTCGGACAGCTAATCAATAGGCAACACTGCAAAATGTTTTATAATGCTTTCCTTATCTATCAATATTTTGTGGACAGATGATGGCATATGATACCAGGTGTATATTTGTATATACAATCTAGCTGTTTCCATTGCATATTCGCCAAACTTTCCAGGCTCTATTTTTAAATCAGACAATAAAGCTTGAAGAATCTTGTGAAACCTTTTTATTAGTTCTTCATCTACTCCAGTTATATCAGCAGATCGCGAACAATAAAAATCTTCTAGCGGTATTACCATCATTGCTGCTACAAAAACGTTAGTACTTTTCTCCCACTTTTAATATAAGTATCAATTATTTGACGCACTTAAAATTGTTCATATTTCATTAATGTAATACTTAATGTAATACTTATTTTTAATAATCTCTTCACAAAAAACAAAAAACAGTACAACACAAAAACATATATTAATTATGACTATTCTTAAACTTTCCATCGATAGCCTAAATTTTTTTTATATAACGGAATTTTTTTTTGCTCAATTTGTTAATTTTTTTTACATTTAACAAAAAATACTACTTTAACAAAAATCGTCTTAATTTTTTAGCCTTTGACATTTATATATTTTTTATTTATTTTTTTCATTCTTCTTTATTTGCGATCTATTTTCTAAAGAAACATTAAGCAAATCTTCTAAATTTTACAATGAATGTAGGATATTGACATTTATATATTTTAAATAATAATTTCGAGCCTAAGACTTATTTTCCTAAAAAATTATTTATCTTTTATTAATACCGATATTTCGATATCCTCTGAATAAAAACATAAAACAACAAAAATATTGAAATGTGTATTATTTGAAAAAAATTTTGTTTTTTGTTAATAAATTATAGTTAATTTTTGTTTATCCTGAAGAAGATATCCAGCGGATATGGAAATATCGATATTAATAAAAGATAAATAATTTTTTTTTAAGTAAGCCTTAAGCTTGAAATTATTATATAAAATGTTTAACAAAAATCATTTTTTCAATTTTCTAAATAACTGTTTTTTTTACATTATTGAATGTAACTTCTGTTTAGGCACGACTATGCAGCTAATATTTTTATATTATTTTATTAACATATTAAGCTTTAAAATCTTGTACAAACGAGCGCAGAGCTAAGCAAAGCTCCTAATTAAAAGCCTTACCGAAGTTTTTACATGCAGCCAAAACAACATTACATCATTCAGGAGCTAAAATTTCAAATTTTTTCACTAAAACCTGATCCGTTATGTATAATATCGGAGTCTACATAAAATCACCTTTCCAATAAGGAATATAACTCCTTAATTGTAATGTGCGTTATATTAATAATATGCTCTGAAATATGTGTTATTTTTGTAGTAATAAATCGTTGTCGTAAAAAGGTGTGAATACTGTTCTTATTTCAGAGTATTCCTATTGACCAAACATCAAATATTTTCCTCAAATTATTAAGTTTGACATCTTATGTGCTAAATAAAAAAATTTATGGTGTTATTCGAACTTTGGGCTGGTCTTACTCTACGATTTTCCACTGTGCGCATGTGTATCTGTTATCGTCATAACTTGCGTGGATAATTTTCTACAGGGTTGTGTTTTGACAATTGAACTTTTTCGATACTGACAAAACTTGGTTACATATCTAACCACCCTTTTTATATATACAAATAAAGAAATTTTATACAAGGTAAGTGCATGGCTTGTTCTATTTTTTAATAGTGAGATGACTTAATAGTTGGACCATGGTATAGACAATGATCCATGAGGATTATCAATCAAGTTATATGTAGTCAATTCAACAGGAATAAGAATTTCAATTTAATCTGAAATATTTCCAGCGGTAAACGTTTTTTTGATGTATCGCAAAACCTACTGGAAAGAAATGTCAATGCTGTCAAACAGTTGCTATCATTATGAAAAGTTCATAGGTACCTACAAAACCTGAGAGCATTATACAGAAAAAACAAACCGAAATATTCATAAAACTAGTTTTGGGACTTTTGTACTTAAATCCTAAAACAAAAAAAGGCAAATGGTAAAACAACTAATTTATTGGAAACGACAATGCGTTAGATATAATTACATTCCCGTAATAATTTAGTGAGAATTTTAGTCTGTCTTTACCACTCTCAAGTGCAAACAACCTTTTATTTACAAAAACAAAAGAACTTCCAGATATGAAAGAAATAAAGTCCTAAATCATAATTAAAATTCCGCCAAATCTCTTTAGTAAAATAACCAAAAACACTAATTTAAACATGAAAATGTTCATAAAATCCAATATAATCCTCTATATTATAAAAAAAAGAAATTAAACGCATCGTCTGTAATAAAAAGTGGGTCAGTGCGCATACAAAGTTAAACAACGAACAAGTATTAAGCAAAATTAGTAACTATTTATTGAATTTAAGATAAAACTCTTGAAGTTTTACAACACCATAAATTTTTTCCATACACTGTTAATTTTTAATTTAAAAATGCCACCAGGAATTTGTGGCTAAGTACCATGAAATATACACACATACTAAAGAGTAGATAAAAAGGATTAATTTGTTGACTGAAGCGTGTGGTGGGTCTGTTTCTTAACTGCTAGAATTTCAAAAATTAATTTTTATTTTACCTCATTTAATTAGTGGCTATCTTTATTTAAAGGCCCATAAATTTCTAACTACTGGTTGCGGTTGTCTTTTTATGTCTAGCAAGTTTTATCACGTTTGCCCTATCACAGCTACTAATTATGTCGAGAAAGGTTTCGCTTCAACAAAAAAAAAAAAATTATTCTTGAAATATTTTAATGGGGAAGGAGCAATTACAATTGTGATAACAATATGTTGAACTTCTAGTTTTTGAGACATCGTGTAACATATTACTTTTGTACGAATGAAATGATTTTGTTGTATTATCTAGTACATAATATATACATATTTCTTTAATCTGCTATAAAATAATTTAATGTCCTGTCTTTATTCATTGGTCTTTGGGATTTTTGTTGGAACAATTTCTAAATAAAATCCATTACACACTCCGTTAGAAAGTCCCACTTAAAGTTTTAAAGACTAGTAAAAGGTTTGGTATTAATGTAATCAATAGCAAATACTTGTTACATGTCATTTGCAAGAGGGTAATCTATTGTTATACAATAAACGTTAACTAAGATATTCTCAATACAGAATTATTAGTTATTCCATGATTCTTAGAAAAGTTATATCAAATTAAGTAGTGTTGGTAAACAAAAATTATGGGAAAACCATTAAGAACTTTTTAACACCAAATTCATGTATGAGTTTGGGAAAGTTGGAATTTCTGCTGAAATGACAGCCAGTAAAATAGTAATGAAATGCACGAACTTACGCCAAACTGAAATAATAGACTTTCTTGATCTCCTTCATATAAACTACTGTATGCGGACACCAAATTCAATGTACTATATGAAATGAATATATATTTAGCCGAGTAATACGCGAAAATTATGAAAAACTATGTGCAGTAGCAGTCTCAGAACAAATTAATTTTTCTTTTAATGTTTTTCACACATCTAATAAAAATTTCAATGATGTTTTAAAAGAGTTTCGTTGGAATTGCTTCATTGGCTTTTATAGTTTCATGAAAATATTTTATCGGATTATGGCAACAGAAACCGCTTGCAAACCAAAATAATGATGATCTGTATTAGCCCCAGTGAAATGCGTATATGAACTAATAATAGTTTATGATCCTTTTAAATTTTAATAATATTTTGGGAAAAATTAATCAGCACGAAATTAGTTTAAAGAGTCTTAAAACGAAAAATCCAAATATGTACTAATTTGAAAGTAATTATAGTTGGTTAAAATATTTAAGTATGTATGCTTTAACAATTAAGTTTTGTCTTAAATCCTCTAAAACTGAATATATTAGAATATCTGTGAAAGATAATCGCTTTTTCAATGCAGATTTCGTTAAGGTTATGAAATGCATACACTTTTTACATGTTAAGATACTACGAATAATGGTAGACGTATAAGCAGAAAATAAGAAAAAAAAATTAATAATAGTTTAAGAACTTGAAAATATCTTTTCAAATTGCAGAGCGTTGTCTGTAGAGTGCAAAGTCTTGCGTAGGAAGTTCCACAGCGTATAGCGTTAGTGAAAAGTTTCCATTCAGATTTCAACGTCCGATACCGAATTTATATTACGTGTTTTGCTCTGTTAGATTGAGTAAATGAAATGCGGTTGAATAATTATAGTGATTCATGGGAGTAGATAACTTTTGTCGCCAATTCCCTATAACGATTTGGGGTACCGGGAAGTTCCACTATATATTTTTATACCAGAAACGGCGTTTGTATGGGTGTTCCATTGAAGCGATTTATTGGAGATTATCGCAATGTTTTGATTTCCTAGATAATCGGACTTTCAATAATAATATTTTGGTTCCTTTGAGTTATAACCAGGCACTTTGATTTAAAAGGATTCAGGTACAGTACATTTGACGACATCCAGTTGGATGCATTGTTTAGGTTCATATTAAGTTTGTCAAAACATTCTTGTATTAATTTATTTACAATTAATGTATATTTGCACATCATCAGCATATATGTGAATATTGATGTGAAGAAGACAATTTGGTAAATCATTAATAATTTAGTAAACAATATAGGACGAAGAATAGAACCATGCGGGACACAAGCCATGGAGTAGATACAGAATTACCAGCAGATACAAATTGGTACCGATCAGTGGGGTAAGTTGTTATTAGCAAAGTGACAGTTTTGGAAAAATATAACTTAATTTGTTAAGTATCTTTTTAAGTCATCTTTTTGTTATATATCTCTTTACAAAGAGCATCATGATTTACATAATCAAAAGCATTCGATTGATCCAAAAGAACCAAAAATGTGCCACCACCGTCATTAATATTGCATCTATTCAATCATTTGCTTATGTAATAAGCGTTTAAATACTTTTTATTAATACGGAAGTATGGATATCGAACGATATTCATTGTTAGATTGGGATACAGGTACTATTTTTGCATACTTCCAGCACCTAGGGAAAAGACTGGTTGTGCAGCCGTCGGCAAAAGACCGTAAGAAACAACAAATCGGCTACACGAACAAACTACAAACAAAAGTGTTTCCTACTGCCCCTGTAAAAAAAATTTTTATACAACCCTGGCCGCCACTGAACTATACCCCAGCAATCAGCGGGAACATGTCGTTACATTGGTTGTGTAGCCAGTGTCGTAGCGAGGGACAGCGTTTTCTAAAAATTTTTGAAATTTTTTGTATGAGCTGATAGGTTTCGTTATTTTGGAATTATGCTAAAGTCTAGTGATGAACCAACGAAATACAGCATACAGACACACTGAAAAAATTCAAATATTTTATTACATTAAAAATAGTCTACACTTCAAATAATAGATTCTTGAGATTATGTGAAATTGGGATCACTAAGGCTTGCGCTAACAATGCTTATTATACTGCGTTAATTACTTCTGCCAGTAGCTTCCTGTAAATAAAAAAAACAAACATAAAAAAAGCATATTGTGGCATAAACCTGTATTCATAACAGTGTTTCAAATATCACAAGTAATCTTTTTTAATAATCCTACTTTCTTAATTGCCACGTATGATCAGAATATCATATATAATTTCAAACAAAATATATTTGCATAGAGTTTTTCACAATCCTATGAAATGATTTATAATTTATTAAGTAGTGAACTTTGATCTTCGTATACCACTTGGGTCGATTACAGTGTTCCATGGCGCGTTCCATGCAAGCGTTTTATGGCACATAAGTATAGCCGGATGACCTACGCAATTTGCGACGGATCCAGTCATACTTTTGAATATGTAAAATTTAGTAAGGCAGGCAATATATATGCTCATTTCGTATCCGAATAACTGATATGAATGATAATATTATTTGAACAGTGTTATTAAGTTTATTGTAGTCATGAAGAATTCGGTGGAAAGTAAGAATAATTGCAGCATATTTTAGACATGCGTTATTTAAATTCAACTACAATGACCTCAAACTAATAACACCTGATGTTACGCTAGTTTTGACTGGCCTAACATTCATCGAACACTTATGTAATATAAAGTTTTATTCCCTTTCGGTCTTATTTTACCTTGATTAGGTCGGTCTTATATATCCAGTAAACATTATGGATTTTATCAAACTGTCATCTTCATACAAACTTTAAAATCAATTTTATAATAATTTTTTTTCATATTATCAAATCCAGTTAAATTGAGTTCTCATCAGTTTAAATAACATTGATTTATAATCTTGTCATAATTTCATAATTTTCTTTTAATTTGACAAACTGCTACCAATTAAGAAATGATTAATGTCTGCACAAAGACTTTCAATAAGATAGCAGAGCAATAAATAAATGAATGAGCACGGGTCGAAGAAATTTTTTTTACTTAAGTGGAATAGTTGAATTCTTGGGAACTCGCTTACACTGGCAAAGAAATGAAAAGGTTTCACAACTACAGCAAATCAAAATATATCAGACATTTACTACCACTGCTGCAGAGAATGATATATACCAACATATACAAACGTATGACGAAAGCGATTTTGATGTGTGGATATGGCGCTTTAGATTAGTTATACTATATTAAAAATTGTACTTTCCAGCACCGCGCTTGAAGCCTAGAAAACAATGCTCACTTCATTTTTCCACGCTAGTGTCAACGTAATTGGTTTAGATTCTCTCCTAACTCAGTTTCTTATTCTACTCAACTAAAAACATCAATCAAAAACATCTCAACAACTATAAACTTGTTCTTTCTTATCCCGTAATATATATATATATATATATATATATATATATATATATATATATATATATATGTGTATATTTATTTATTTATTTTTACAGTAAACAATTTTAGATTGATTATGACTTTAAACTGTCAATACATAAACCATAATGAACTTTTTTTGTCCAGGCTTTTTTATGATTGTGCTCATTTTGCGAGCTGTCCATTAAGTAATGACTGAAACTGCACACATCGCACAATTCAGTTAAAGAATAAACATTTTTATAGAAATATTTTTTCTTCACCAACGGCATTATTGCCAACGAACATCACTTTTGCATTAAATGCCAAGGAATCCCGAACTGTATGACTTGCTGAGTGACCAGTAGTCGTAGCATGAGATGTACAATCATGCGAATATGATTTAAAGTTTAGTGTTGAAGTCCGTAGATTTTTTTGTAAGCGTTGGGCGTACTTGTTTGACGTTTATTTTAATTGACATATTTTTAACTTGAAGCTTTTAAGTTAATAAAAATTTGTCAATTTAAAATTGAAATCTTTATGATCGGCCAACAACAATACGAATACAAAATTATTTAAAGAATTTAATTGTCGTTTCGCTTTTATAGGGATTTATGGAATACTCTGTGAAAAATCTTATCAATAAAGAATTTTTAACAGCAGAGAATAATTCAATTAAATATATTGAGTTATGATGATTTTTAATTGATTTCGGTTTTATTAATAAACAAACAAAAATGTGAAAATGCGATTTGTCTTTTACATAGAGTGCGTCTTCTGGGAATGACCCCTACTTGGCATTGTACCAAGGAATATAAGGAATGGTTTTAAAGCACTATGGAGAGGAGATTGGTTAGGTTATAATGATTGCCAGTATCAAAGCGAGCACACAGCCCTACTCTATACAATCTTATCATCAGTTCAGGGCTTTTACGGAAACCTGAAAAGGGTAGCGCTTTAAAGTTTAAAACTGCTTAGGTCCCAGTAAAACAGTTGACTAAAACAGCCATAGCAAGTGCCATCATAGGGAAGGCCGAAATATGCCGACGTAAGCCTGGTCACACAGTACACCCTTGTTGTTGGAAAGGAGATAAGTTCGAGGTGGCCACGACTAGTGCCTACTTTACTTTTAAGTATTTTTTAAGAAAAGTATTTGGACGACAATTGGAAGGGTACGGTCGTTATGCTTCAGTTTTTCATAAGAATGAAAGTTGTATCCATTTTCTTCCTGGAGTAGCGATGTTTATTGAGCCAAGCTTTTGAGCCAGCTTTTACTTCTAGCATTTTTGTGTGTTTGTTTGGCATATCCCATTTCTTTACATCAAATAAGACTGAGTACAATTACTTGTAATAGACTTTAGAACACCTTCATTTATGTTCAATACCATTAAGTTCATTGACCAGTTTCCCAAAATCATGAAAAAAAATTATCTCATTACAATATTTTCAAAACCGATACACGCAATACACACAAAATAAATATAAGCTACAACAAATGTTTATATAATTTTTTTTTTGCTTGAAAACATAAATAAAGTAAGAGAGCATGCGCTAAATAGATTATGCCAATTGATCGAAATCACATCATAAATTTACGCAAAAACTCAATTGCTGCAAGGCGCTTGGTTAACTTGCAACTACTCGTACAACAATATAAAAACACTTAAATCCAACTGAAAAACAAAATAAAATAAAAATGTACAGATGTTAAGCCATGTAAAAAGATCCCGCAGACGTTCCGAAACCAGCGTGTAGGCGGAATAAAACTTAAAGTAAAAACAAAACCCGACTAAACGGGGGATACAAAAGAAGTCAGTTAAATGATCATGCTCTTTAACACATTTGCTAAATTGACTGTAAGTTTTTTAGTCACTGTTAAATTTTTTTACTTTTATAAATTTTATTAAATGTAAGTTGTTGTGTGGTGTTGGTGAATTTAACACCACCAACAACAATTACAAAATTCACCTGATGGGGGCAGCAACAGTTGGTTGCATGGCATGGTATTGAGTTTAATATGAGAATTCAGATATATTTTCATTCATTCCTTTATTTTTGTTGCAATGTAAACCCAGCGGCATTTTTGGGGTGTTTACAGATTGCTTTAACCTGCTGATAAACTTGAAAGCTTCCATGGGGTGTTTTGTGTGAAGGAGGATGTTTATAAAAATAGTTTGCTGTGTCTGGCTTTTCGATTTTCTTTTTATGTTTATTTGTGCTTTTCGATTTTGGATTTTAACGGATTAGTCTTGTTTGGAAACAAACAAATAAGTACGTAAACATATTTTGATTGTTTATAAAAAAAATAAATGAGCAGTGGCTGGTTTAAAGGGGGTTTGTAGTCACAGCAGGAAAATATTTTAGTACAGAGAGAAAAATCGTAGTATGTAGTTTTTCAGTCACTATAAGAACTAATTGTACTTAAAAATTTAAGTGCGAATGTCTTTCAAGTAGACTTCATATCAGACAATATGGGAATACCTTAGAAAACCAATTCGTTTTTAAATAAGTCTTTATATACTTGATATAAGAAAATCTGTATTCACCGCTATTCTCCTTGGGAATGGTTGTGAATTACATCATTTAATTTTTTGTAGATGCGAACTATATTAATAGAACCAAGTTTTCAAGTGTTGTTGGTTGATCTAGTTAGCGCAGGAACTACGGAACCGAAAAATGTGGGCTTCATTCCGAACTCAGTCATGAATATGGGACCGAATTTTTCTGATTAGAATTGGTTCCACCGGTGTATAAGAAGTAAGTTAGTGAATGTCCACCTGACGTGAACAGGCACTCAAGGTTGCTGGTATATCAGAGGAATATCTAAATTTTACATAGCTATTTCCAAGAGACAAAGAAGATTCTCCTATATGAAATATTTCAACATTATTATAGTAATTCTGAGCTGATCCATTTATGGTAACTGCATCGACGATTCACTTTATGCATTTCGGAGAAAATTCGATGTTTGCCTATAAAGTTCGTATGTGAAATGAGCTTTCTGCAGATGTCTTATCCGCCAGTCAAAGTTTAGTGAGGCTTAAAATCGAATATCTAAATCCTTTCAAACAGCTCTTTTAGTTTCAGTCCTAAGTATATTGAATGTCTTAATATATCATTCTAAAATCTTATTTGTAACATTTTATACCAGCGTTAGTGCCCAATATCACATGAATTCAGAATGTATCAAAAATAATGTTTAACGTACAGAGTTTTTATTTCCTAAATCACGATAACAATTTGTTTTATTTATAAATATGGATATAATCAATACTTGGTTAAATGCTAACACAATACGTGCTTTAACAAATTGAAAGAATTGATTTTAAAGTAAAAAAATATCAAGTGGAAATGAAATAAAATTGCTTTAAAAAATAATCACGTAGTGAAGTCTCTGGTACATGATATTTTCCAAGCATAACATCGCGCAACGTCGTTGCCTTTAACGATCATAAATTTAAGACTAAGTACGCGTGCATTGTTCTCGCAAGTTTTACTTAATACAATATTTGTTGGTGCTTTATTATTATTGAACACTTATGAAATGTTCTGAAATATTACGGATGATCGTAATGAAGAAACCTTTTGATATTCTGGCAATTGGTGTTGCGTGCATAAATCGTTTAGTTTTAAAACAATCAATGATTTTGTACTTGTTATATGAATTTTATTGTTCAGCAAACATTTTAATTTCTGGCGGGTGAGAAGAAATTACCATTTATTTTGATTAAGACTTTGGTTTAGCGGCATTTTCATATTTTTCTCACAACAGTTTACGTTTTTACACTTTAACTCTTTTTTAATAATAAACATTCAATTAATTTGAGCTTTACTTTTTATTGTCTTCCTTGCGAATTTGTCTCCACTGCTGCACATGCTTCTATGCCTACTATGTTCCTTTTAACACATTTTTATAGTCGGTTTTTATGTTTTACATATTTATTTAGCAAAACATTTATTAACAATAAACTAAAACAGTAGTATCAATTGTTGTTAATGTCTTCATTTTTATTTTATAAATTTAATGGCTTTTTGAAGATCTTAACTTTAAAGTCGTAAAAATATTTTTACTGTCGAATTGGAAATGCGTGTGGAAAAAACAAATCTTTGGCTGAATTTTTATGTCCTTTAAGCAGTTTGTATGAGCTCTCCTACAAATTTAACTGAATGAAATTAAGAAATGTCATGGTGGTCTATTCAGATCGTAAATAAAGAAGTTGTTATATTAAACCTTAATGTTGAAAAAATTGCCGTATCTTAAAAATTTATAAAATTTTAATGGCTCTTCTCAATAATAACTCTTTTTTAATAGTAAATGATAAAGAGGAGAGAGTTATTGTAAGTATTTATTAATCTCTATATATAATTTAGTTTTAATAGGCTAATTATCCGAAAAGTGTTTTTATTCATAAAAATATAATAAGTATTACCAAGCACAAGGGAAAGTCAATATTAGTTTTTTATATTCTACTTGCACGGTGAAGCAAAACAGCTGTTTTCGAAAGTTGCTACACTTTCATCATCAGTGCTCATGTATATATATATATATATATATATATATATATTACTCCTTGTGGCTTAGTTGAGTGTGATAAAAGTTCCCTTTAGCTCTCATTTCCTAAATCCCCGTATCAGAAGTGTATTACCCTCAACGCTATAATTAAATAAACGAAATGTGGCAGAATTGGACACACTCTGCGAAACACTTGAGATGACCCTCCCTTGCTGTTCTTTCATAAAATCAGTTCCAGTTTTCGATATATAGAGTTATTTATAAATAAAGGCTCTTTCATTGCAAATAGTAGCATAGCTTCAGAAGGGAGTTCCCATTCAGCAAAGAGCAAAACTCGAAATTCAACAACAACAATGTCTTGGAGACGATTCTTTAAAAATTAATCTAGTACATATATTAAAAATTGTTAACGAGATTTTGATATACATATTTCTTTTTAAGAATGCATAAAAAATTTAAATACATCAAAAGGCCTATTTTGGATTTAGCGTCTTATAGTTAATTCGATCGGGCTATTCGGTTGGGCTCCAAAAGGGTTTGAGTGGGACCATACACCGAAAAACACAAAAGTACAGTTATCTAAAAAACGGTACTTAAGAAAAAAAAATTACAGCGTTTTTCGTGCTCAGGAGGTCCTAATTAACTTATCTAGGCATGTTGCGTTCTTGGTATTTTTTGGCTGTAAACCAGTGTAATTGATTGCTGGTTCTGTATTGCAAGGTTGTATATTATTATTTGTGTTATTGCATATGGAACAGTTTCATTTAACACATCTGCATTAATGTAGAGTATGTCATGGTAGTACAGTATAAACGATGTAGAAAATGTACCATAAAAAGTACAATTGTAACAAGATCTGTATCACTAACATGTAGACTCAGAGCAATGCTGTACCGAAGACCAGCATTGCTCTGATGCCATATTTGAATACAACTCACATAAATTCCATTTTAACAATTTTATGATAAAGTTTACGAAAATATATTTATTGTGAATATCTAGATAGAGACTAGCGATGAAACCGGTACCGCTGCCCATATATCAGCAATACTGGCAATATGTCGATATCGGCAGTGTTCGCCGCCGATATTTTACCGTCTTGTTATTATTGTTTTGCACTCATAACTAAATTCGTAAGCGTAAAGTTTTTGGTGTAACAACTAAATAAAAATTCCTTAAAAACCAGAGAAATAGGTTAAAACAGAAGAAAGACAGTGTCAAAGACACTGTCACTGCTCCACCTCGTAAAAGTTATTATAAGTTCACCAGGAACTAACCTTTGCAGCATTTAAGAAAATATTATAAAAACATTTGAGGATGCTGAGCCAGCCATTGTCTAGCCAAAGCAGTGGAACAGGAAGCCAACTACATCAGATTTCTACGAATACAAATCCACATCCGTATTGTAATATATGATACTGACGGAAACATTAACTGAGTATATACAGAGCAATCAAAAGTGGTATATTCAACTGTACCGATTCTTTTAAACCCTTCACCGGCACTCAGTGGACCATTTCGTGAGAATACAGTTAAAAATCTATAACTTTGACCGGATGGAAATTTTTGTTTACTAGGTGAGGCTGTAGGCTTTAAGTTAAGCTTTAAAACTTTGAAATCGACTAGTTGGAAAAACAGTTGTGATGGACTTAAAACGAATTTGAAATTTTTGCTGTTTTTAGTACAAAAGTGAAGGATTGAAACTTGTTACAAAAGTTTTTTTTACACACAATGTGATATTTTGAGTCACGTTTTTAACTTATACTTATTAAGAATTTAAAATTTTGTCAGAAAGTGTTAAACTTTGGCTCCTGTGAAATTTTCAATACGAAGGTCAAAAGCTAGCTTTTTGAACAAGTTTGAGTTAAAATTTTGTTAATTAAGTAGCATAAACAATACAAACATTGTTAAATTTGCCGTTTGAGAATTATGTTAATAAGTCTTAAATCTATATATATATATATATATATATATATATATATATATAAGTTGCATTGTGTTAGTAATTGATGTTCTCTGGAATGCGGGAACCGATTTTGTTTCTGAAAAATTTATATGAAAGGTGACGTCAATACCAAGGTAAATACAGTTTCTGTATGTGTATTGGTTCGTGAGTTATAGCCATTTTAGTGAACACTGCAATCATTTCCAAATATTTGAGTTAATATTTTGAAAAACTGAAATACAATTCGGTTTTGAATTCATTACAATTAAATTTTGGTCAAACCGTTCATTTAATTTTATACTAAGCTATTTTAAATCATCTATGAAATAAATTACATATAAATACAACACTAAAATCACAAATATTTAAATACATTATTTAATAAAAGTATTTATATAGTTAATTTATTAACATAATTCTCAGATGGTTTATAAAAGTCTTTTAATAAGTTGAGAAGTTTAAAACTTTTCAAAACTGTGGTTGAAGTCTACTGACGATTTGGTAAAAAGCGCCAATGAAATGCATATAGATATTGCTTAACGCAACATAAATTTCATATTATAATAGTACAATGACAGTATGTCAAATAGTTAATTTATTAACAATTATATATATATATATATATATATATATATATATATAACGATGTTTTGAAAAATTATTATTATATATAAAATCTTAGCAAATATTTCTTTTAAGTAATCTTGATTTTCATCTTTCTAGAAGTATTTTAGCTTCTATGAAAAATCAGGATTTCCTAAATTGGCCAAACTGAGTATAGGGTTTTACTACAATCAGAAAGTCGAATCGAACCCATATAGTCACGACCTTGCACTTTTTTCACTGTTGCATAGTGTTATATATTAAATTTTCATTAACTCCTGTGATCTCGGACAATTTTTTGAATTCCAAAAAAAAATTTCGAACTATATAGCCATCATTTCTGGTACCAAAATGAAACTCCTTTTGATCAAGTGTTATCTTGAATTTTTTTTCTTATATTATACAATGTTTTCTTATCATTCCTAACTTGCCAAGTCTTAAAAAGCAATCGATATGCAATGTGTAACATGCACTGAAAGCATCTTAGCAAACAATGGAAATGTGATATTCCATATCTTCGTTGAGAGAATAAGCAATGCTAAGTTTGTTCATATCTTTAGGTTTAGCATCTCATATAAAGCACTTCGACTCCGACTTTTTGACGGTTCTCGCTCAAGTACGTATGTGTAGTAATAAAAGGTTTGTTTGACATGGTGTCCAAATATGTGAGAATAAAGTTTTATATGGATTAGAGTCATCCAACTTGATATTTTTTGGTTTAAAGCATAGCCTACTATTATCCTACATTATCAAATATTCAAAATAGCAACTAATAATTTTAATAAATATATCAAACATGAATGATTTTTTTAATGGCATTATATTTAAAAAGTAGGCATAGAAAACACCTCAACCTACTTATACATATTTTAGTATACATAACAGAATGTAAGATTACTGACGCATAAAAGTAGTTTTGTGATGTGCCTAGTTTTTCAGGTCCATTGAAGCTGACTATTTTTTTTTAAGTATATATTTTGGCTAGAAACTTCTTATTAATATTTGACTTTTAGGATTTTTTTTTTATTGTTTCTGCTAGATTTCTGAACAAAACAAATATATATAACTGCGTGCATTTTTATTGAAAAATTAGTTTTTGATATTAATTTTTCTAAACCCATTTTTGGTTACTTAAAAGTTATGAAAAGAATATTAAAATAATTCGACTTTAAGGTCGTGTAACGTTTTATATGTGTAACGTACATGAAAAACCGAACCACTTCTGGAATCGTGGGAGTCCCCGCTTTTAAGCGATATGTATTTTATTGATAAAATCTATAGTTTACTGTGCTACGTAGGAAGAAGGAATCCGAATAGCGATTATCTTTGGAATTTTAATGGTTGTATGGAGATCACTAACTATTCTATTTTTCCTTTGTACATTTTTTAGAACATTTTTACTCATTTTACGCAAATTTTGTTTGAATTCTGTTGCAATGTCACTGTCCATCAAGTTGAATTAACACAATATACATACTGTGATGAAAACTTTAAATTAAGCACAGCTCTAACGACATATGCAATATACAAAATAAAATAATCTATTTCTTTTTATAAGTGTTACCACTATAAATTGAGTATTAAGTCCTCTGTTAAGGAAATTTTAAGATACTTATGTTAAATTGCATAGAGATAATAATAAAAAAACATAGGGAAAAATCGTACGTTCGCGACCCGTCCGTTTGCGACCGGTACTTAAGCCAATTAAACAAAAACCAATAGAAATATTTTATTTTGTAAAAACTCGATAGATACCTACATTAATACACTTTTAATATAATTAATCGCCTCTGAATACTCCGTTCCATTTCGCAGATTTTTACACTTCACTACTGTCGGCCAAAGTAGACTTCTATTTTGCGTACGTTCGTGACAACATATTTATAACTATTATTATGAAAACTTAAACTCGATGAATTCTATCTTTCACACTAAACATATAGCTACCAAAATTCTATCGAATCGGGAAAAAATGCTGAGTAAAGTCATGTTTTCTATAACCCTTGCACATAAAAATTCAATTGTCCAAACTTGGCATCAAGCTCTTAATTTTGTATAATATGTAATAACAATTTGAACTCAGTACTAGGATATTAAAAAAGTTTAATTGAAAAAAAAAACAATAAACAAGTAAAAGTGCTATATTTGGCTGTGCTGTATCTTATATACCCTTCACCAAAGTACGTCTGGCGTTACATGTATTATTAAGTGCCAATTTTGTTCTTTCTAAGTTATTAAATAGTTTTAGTTAGCAAAAAAAAGCTACTTCAGTTGCCTTTTTAGCTACATTTATGTATAAAAAAATTTCAATTTCCCATTCCTGGAAGCGAAAATTAAATATTTATTTTACTTTTTTTTACCAATGCAACACTTAATGAGGTATAAAAAAGTTTTATTTAAGAAAAACTTAAAATTTGTAACCATTTTGGTAACTTTCTTGTACTTGTAATATTGCTGTTATCCAACCCTGATATCCAAATATTGATTTTTATTTTAAATTTTTGGTACAAGCTTTGTTTTTCCTGAATTAAACAATTGTTTAAATAAAGCGACGTTAGTTGTTTTGATGGTTACATTTATTTATGTATAAAAATTATATAAATTTCCCATCCCTAGAAGCGAAATTTTAATATTATTTATTTTTTTTTTACCAATGCAACTGTTAATGAAGCATGAAAAAAGTTTGCTAAAAAAACTTCAAATTGTTAACCATTTTATTAATTTTCATCGCCTACAATATATGGTTTGTACCAAAAAAAAACTTTTAATGTCCCAACCCTGGAAGCAAAATTTGATTTTTTTATAATCAATGCAACTCTTTATGAAAGAAGTAGTTTTATATAAGATAAAGTTAAATTTTTTATCTATTTTCGTCACTTTCATGTGCTATAATATATTGCATTTGTCTAACCCTGGAATCAAAATTTTGATTTTTAAAATTCTTTCATCAATGCAAGTCTTCGTGATGTATAAAGCGGTCTTTTTTGAGAAAAACTTGAAATTTTTAAACATTTTACTTATTACATGTACTACAAAATACCGAATGTGCCACAACAAAAAATTTTACTTCTCATCCATGGAAAAAATTTCAGTTTTTTCAGTTTTTAATAGACTATTGAGGCTTTCCAGGTTCAATTTACAAACAAACAAATTATTGGTTTTTGGTGTTAATTTTGCGTCGAAAAATAGGTGTAGGCTTCCCATCTCTGGAACCATATTTCTGATTTTTCTGAATTTCAATACCACCCTATTTAAGCTTATTTCCAATCCATCAGTCCAAGAAGGGGCTTGGGAAACCCGATTTCACGTACAGACAGACGAGCATTGCTCAATCGTCATCGCTATTCCTAAGGATCCAGAATTTATAGTGTCGCATGTTATAATCAAAGAAATTACACACGGAATGACAAACCTAAATATATCCTTTAACTTTTTTGTGAAGGGTATAATAAGAGTTATTACTCTGCTCTAGTGGGCAATATTTGTGACAGTTCAGGTATGTTTATATGTTGCATTTCATTGGTTCCTACACCTAATCCCCAGTAGACCATAGCCTAAAAGGTTTTATAATTTTTAAAAGATATTCAAATTTACTGGAGCATATATTCATACTTGAACTAAGCAATATTCAAACATTATATAAGGCATATCATATAATTGGATATTTAGCTGATTCAAAATTAAAAAATAAATTTAAATATTCCCCTCTACAGCTGTCTTTTTAGCTTTTCTGATTTCTAATACTAAGGAATATCGCTCAAAATACCGAATGTGCTTAGTTTTTAAAGAAATAGCAGCCAATTTTTTAGTTGTATAGTTCTATGTTCTAAAATATTAATTGCCCATCCCTGAAATTGGCTTTGGGTTTGATATTAAGAAATTTCATTATAATATAGAAAACATATTCAATTACTAAAAAAATAGTTTTATTAACTTAAAAATTATTTCTTATCTCTGGAGCTGGTTATTTGGCTAATCTAATCTCTCTACCACTAAATTTCATTAAAATATGTTAAATATGTCAATTTATAAAATAAATAAATATTTGTGATAGTTAGTTCTTTTTATGTACAAAAAAATTAAATTGTCCATATTGTTTAATTATTCCTAATGTATAAAATAGATTATAAAAAAAAAATTGGTAAACCTTAATACCAGCTCTCAAAGCGGAAAGACAGACGTCGCTTGTTGGATTTACCTATCCATAATTCAAAAGTCTATATATAAAATCCGTATGATATACGAGTATGTGTCATCCTTAAAATCAATGAATTTTTCATTACCACATTATTGAAAGTGTTGAAGAAGTTGTAAAGTGAAGTATACATTATCTGTGGTATATATACTTTAGGTTACAAAGCTTTTACTGTAAAAATATATGACTTTTTAACTAATATTATTGGTTGAAACTAGTTAGGGAACTGTTATTGTAAATTATTTGGTTATATTAACTATTCCTGGCTATTTTTGAATAGTTTACCAAAATATCTTAAAGAAAAAATTAGCAGAGCGAAGACTTGTAACTACTTCCCAATTTACAATAACCAGAAATGATTTTAGGTCAATAAAATTCAAAAACACTGGCGAGTCCTACGCTGGTGTAGTAAGTCAAGGTATAGACAATAACATAATGAAAAACATTGAAAATTTTCTACATAAACAAATAGAATTAAAAAATACACTAATGAGCATGATGTCTTTACTTATTAACAAACTATGCAAATAAATCTAAGATTAGCAATATGGAACACGAATGGTATAATGAAAAAGCTAAATGAAATTGAATATTTTATGAAAGAAAAACACATTGATATATTTTTTATATCAGAAACTCACTTAACATCGAAGTCTCATGTGAAAATAAGAGGTTATGACTTCATACATACAAACCATACCGACGATAAGGCTCATGCCGGAGCTGACTTATTTATAAAACGCAATATTAAATACGAACAAGCGGTAGATTGCAGAGAACATTTTATACAAGGTGCCGGTGTCAAAGTTATTAGCAACAACATTCCAATTAACATACATACATATATGCGATATATTTCCCCCCAAAGCATTCGGTTAAATATGATCAATACGAGAACTTTTTTAAAATCCTTAGGATATCGTTTCATTGTTGGAGGTGATTACAATGCGAAAATTTCCTGGTGGGGGTCAAGACTCATAAATCCAAAAGGAAGACAACTTTACAACTGTATATTACAAACCATTAGAAGCTAATTATCTGGAGGAAACCCTACTTATTGGCCCGCAGATCCATCAAAAATACCTGTTCTCCTAGATTTTGTTGTATTTAGTGGAATTTCCAAACATTCACTAGACATTTTGAATGATGATAGTTTGTGCTCCGATCACACACCAATTCTTATAAATTTAAATGAAAATGTTATCCTATAAATCGGAACACAGATCTCGAAGTTTTTAAGGAGTTTATAAACAATAATTTAAATTTAAAAACTAAGATAGAATCTGGAGATACTCTTGAAGATGCTATTGAGTGTTTTAATTTATTAGTTCACGAAGCTGCGTTATTATCCAATCCTTCTTTCAATCCAGCAGGTTCTGGTCGTAAAGTAATTGCAGCAACACAGATTAGAGACATAATAAGACAGTCAAGAAGGCTTAGAAATATATGGCAGAGAACCAGAAGTCCGAGAGACAAAGCTAACTGATTTTTAGCATTAAAGTTGTGCTCTGAAATGCTGTAAAAAGAAAAGAATGAAATCATCAACTCGTATTTAAAGAAACTTAATCCCCAAAATGAAAATAAAGAACATCAGTTATACAACGCCACAAAATTTCTAAAACGACATGTAAAAAGAAACGTTCCAATAACGAATGAATGCAGAAGCTGGGCCAGAAATGACAAAGAAAAGCCAACCATGTTTGCAAATCAATTGGAAAGTATTTTTAAAAGTCGCAGAACCAGCCAGAACGTTGAGGATATTGTGCGATTTTTAGATACTGCATGCCAAATGGATTTACCCATTAAGCATATTACTCCAAGTTAAGTAAGAAGGGAGGTGAAATCTCTTAATAGAAAGAAATCCGCAGGAATACGATAAAATTGTTGCAAGTGCTATAAAAGCATTGCCTTTTAAAGGGACAGTTTTCTTGACATTAATTTTTAATTCTATTCTGCGACTCCGACACTTAACATCGCAATGGAAGTGTGCGCAAATTATAAAGGTCTTAAGACCTGGAAAACCTGAAAATTCCGTTTCTTCTTATGTACCCATTAGTCTTCTATCCATTTTCTCCAAAATTTTCGAAAAATTATTGCTTATTCGCTTGTTACTTCATTTAGAAGGTAAAAATATTATTACTCATCACCAGTTTGGGTTCAGAAGAGGCCATGGCACACCGGAAAAGTGTCACAGGGTTGTTAAAGTAATAAGCGACAGTTTTGAAAAAAAAAAATGTATTGTTCTTCCGTATTTTTGGACATACAATAAGCATTTGATAAAGTCTGACATGAAGGGTTACTACACAAATTGAAAAATATACCAGCCCCATTCTATTTGTTTTTTCTGTCCTATTTGAAAAATAGATGCTTCTATGTAAGAGTTAACAATGAATATTTAGAAATCCATTCGTTCCGCAGTGAAGTGTTCTTGGACCAGTTTTATACACCTTATTTACATATGACATGCCAGTAAATGAAAACGGTACAGTCGCTACCTATGCAGATGATACAACGATATTATCATCAACCGAATCGCCATCAGTTGCATCTCAAAACATTCAGGCCCATCTTAATCGTCTTCATCTCTGGCTCACAAAACGTAATATAGCTGTCAACACGAATAAATCTAGAAGAAAAGGGAACTGCCCGGAGATATTGTTCAAAGGCAATGTTATTCCTTCCAAAAACGTTGTGAAATATTTAGGTTTGAATTTAGACAGAAGGCTAACTTGGGAACAACATATAAATACTAAAAGAAAAAAGCTCAATATCAAGTTCAAACAAATGTACTGGCTACTTGGATTTAAGTCCCAACTTTCTCTTGAGAATAAGGTTCTACTGTACTTTTGTACAGTTTGGAAGCGATTTGGACCTATGGCATAGAGCTATGGGGAACTGCTAGTGACTCAAACATAGAAATCTAACAAAGATTTCAATCGAACACTCTAAGGGCAATTGTAAATGCGCCATTATACATAACCATATTGGAAGCGATTTGGACCTATGGCATAGAGCTATGGGGAACTGCTAGTGACTCAAACATAGAAATCTAACAAAGATTTCAATTGAAAACTCTAAGGGCAATTGTAAATGCGCCACTCTACGTAACGAATAAAGCAATTCATAATGATTTGGGAATACGTTCCGTGAAATCTGAAATAAAAAAGTTTAGTTGTAATTATTTGAAAAGACTAAGTAATCGCTCTGACTTATTGGCAATCACACTCTTAGATGAGACTGAAGAAGTCAGAAGACTGAAACGGAAACATGTTTTAGATATCCCTTTTAATTAAAAATTGTTTAATTTGTATATAAAGAACTATAAATAATTTATAACAATTTTTATCTATATAAACATCTTGCACTTTTTCTTAGCATCTTGTTGTATAAGTTAAATTATTGATTAAAATAAAAATATTTAATAAGACATGTTATTATTTACCATTTATCAAATTCGCTTATTATTGTAAGATAGATTGCGAATAAAAGAAATTAAAAAAAAAAAACTTTACATCAGTGTTACCAGGGCGAAAAATTTTGTATTGCACATATTTTCGCTTAAAATGATCCATATATTACAAAGAAACACAGAAATATATATACATTCATATTTATGTAGATAGGATTGAAAATGCATTGAGGGCAAGAAAAATTTAATATTTTGCACAAGTCGTATTTTCAATAAGAAAAAATGGAATTTTCGGAAAAAAACTCAATATCAGAGAAATTTTCGAGATATGTCGAATTTTAGAGAAATAAATCTCCAGTTACAAGGAAAAAATAATAACATTTTTGACCAAGTTAACCCAATCCAAAATTTTGTGAGAAAAATTGAAATTTTGATAATGAATGTAAAAAATGCAAATGTAAAACGGACATCCGAAATCTTTAGAAAGCCTTTTGAAAACAAGATAACCGAATATATTGATGTTTTGGAAAATATTATCTTAGATTACAGGAAAAGATTTTCAGATTTCGATAAAATTAACAATATAATACAATTACGTAATAATCCGTTATCTAAGTTCTTGTTTTTTTCGTTTAGCAACGTAGAAGTTGAAAGTATTTTTGTTGGCACGAATCTCATAAGAACGAAAATTGGATATACAATGATGTCAGTTGTTTATGTTCGGAATGGTTTGAAAAGATTGCGAAAGTTTTAAAATTACGAACGATCTCATAAAAACTGCGATAAGAACATATGTATGTTACAATGATATCTCGATCAACCCTTCAGAACCTGAAGAAGAAGAAAATTACGTACAAATTAATTTATTTAATTGTAGTCAATGGATATAATCCTTACAGACTATTAATATGATATGAAACACTAATTAACGGTTGACGCTATTTTAATTTCTTGTTAATTTTATAATAATTCAATGTGATATTGAATTTAACGATGCCTTTTATTAAAAAAAATATTTTTATACATGTACATATACTTCAATATATATCCTACTGCTTTTTAATCAATTTGTTTCATTGAAATGATGTGCAATAAGTATTTATAGGGAAGAATTATGAAAAAGAAACTATTTACAAAGATATATGTATTAACTAAAGTAACAAAAAATAATACTCTTAAAATTTTAGCATTTTTTTTTGGCAGTTTAGGATTCTTTATAGCATTTTTTAGCATTATTTTAAGGCCGATTTAGCTGTACAATATTTTTGGAAATGGCCACACTGGTCACGAGCATCCAACTAAGATGGTTGGTTGGTTACTTGAAGAAACAAAACGTTTAAGGGTTAGGGAGGATGCTCGTTTGTTTGCAAAACTTTTCAAAATGTTGATGCGTTTATGCTTATGTCTGCCTTAAACCATCTTAAGCGTCTGAGGAGAAAAATTTGGGTTCTTTACCAATATTGGAACCGACACATATGAACCAATAAAACTTGGTTAGGCTAAGAACCCTACAAGAAATGAATGACTGAAACTAATACACACAAAAACATTTTCACTAACACAATTAAAAATGTTTTAGCCTAACAGCGTTACCATTTTTGGACTTTTCATACCCAAATTCTTACGATTTGTTTTTAGTTGATCAAATATATACTTTTTCAGTATGCTTGTGTATGTACGAGTTCAATGAAGTTGCAAAAATAGTTATATAATGAACCAATTAACAAAACTAACTTAAATTTTGCTCTAATTGTTGTTTTAAATGTTCCACGAGATTCAGGGATTTTTGGAGTATGAAAAATACATTATATAGGAATTAAGAAAAGAAGTATGAGCGACAACGCTGGTATTTACAGGCTAGAATACTGTGTGCAAGAGTAAGACAATAAATTTGTCAACCTTTTGTATAGAAAAATTTTAAATTGAAGCAAAATAAAATAACATTTAAAATATAATATAAATAAAGTGAATTTCCTTGCGTATTATGATGTCCATTGATGATCATTTGGGATACGGAGAAAAGGACACTACAAGAGGTAAATCTATTTTTTTAAAAACTTGCGGTTATATTTTATTCTTATATTGCAACTGATGACAGTTTCCTCGCTTTCTAGGAAATGTTGGAATTAGCTGTACGGGAGATGTCGATTTAATTTTGTTGGGCGGTGATTTATATCACAATGATGTGCCAAGCCAAAATGCATTGCGCAAGTAAGTTTAGTTTTAAAGAAAAAACAAGATATAAAACTAAATTTATATCCATCTTTAGATGAATGAAACTATTGACAATGTATACTCTTGGTGATCGTGACCTGAATATCTCCGTACGGGTATACTCCATACATAGTAATCACGACGACCCTAGCGTTTTTGGTGGCTTGTTCTTAGGGTTTGTTGTCTACCACGGGGTTATTTAATTATTTTGGTCGATGGACTAATATCAGTAAGTTTTGTGTATGTTAAAATATAATACAAACATATTTGTATATATATATAAATAATAAATTTGCTATAATATAATTGAAATGATATTAAATGCGTTTTATTTCATCGAATTTGGTTAGGTTAGGATTGTTAGCAACCCCGTCATCGGTGACACCATACCCGTCAAGGGTGACCGGTCACCAGTGAAACCATACCCGTAAAGGGTGACCGGTCACCAGTGAAACCATAAAAGTCACTAGAGAACAATTTATGTAGAACAAAAACATTAGAGTAAGTAGTTTGAATATATGTTTAACAGGCAATGATATACCACAAGTTAGAAAGGGATGCAAGATCACACGTACACAAGAGTTTTAGTCATTTTTTTCCGTTTGGCCTTAATAAACTGATAGAAACTTTGTTCTACGTGATGACCGAAATTCGGTCATCAGTGCCAGTCATTTTACCGGTAATATGACCGGCACTGTTCTTGTAGGGAATATGTTATACTTTGAATAAATTTTCTTATAGACTCTTTGTGTTCTGATTTTAAAGATTTGAGGACAGCGACACAGGCAGTTACCATCCTCCTGGTTGGCTCTAAATACATTTTATGTTATCAACAATACCCACGTTTATCCTGTTTTCTGGCATTATCATTGTTAAATTTAGAAGTGTTGTCTACTTTGACTTTTTTTGTTTCTTATTATTATTATGTTCTCCCAATTTGCCATTTTTTTGTGTTAGCACGTTTTTGAATAATTGAAATGGCAAAGTGAAATTGCTGTGATTTTTCTCATTAATGGTGCCAAAATCCAGCATACCATGGAGTACGTCTATCTGCGCCATCAAATGACTAATACCATAAACACAACTGGGACGAACGACGAATTTTTCTTAACGAATATTCGTCCTTCGGCAATGAATTTTGCGATAGGTTTATTTCTATTCCTTATGCCGACGAATAACGAATAAATTGGTGCAGTGTGGCCGGTTTTCTTTTACATATTTTAGTGTTTAGCATAGAAAGTAACTTTAAGAAATGTTTTCTTTTTTAACAAATTAACTATTTGACATACAGTCATTGTATTATTATAATATGAAATTTATTTGTTGGGTGGTTAAGCAATGTCTATATGCATTTCATTGGCGTTTTATACCAAATCGTCGCTAGACTTTTTCAAAACTGTGGTTAAAGTCTACTGACGATTTGGTATAAAGCGCCAATGAAATGCATATACACATTGCTTAACAACCCAACAAATAAATTTCCTTTTCTTTTTTATTTACAGCACATAAGTTCAGTTCTTAATTTTATAAAATATTGTTTTAGTTCTTTTTTCTCATAATTTTATCTTATCATATTAATGTTTCTTTGTTGTTGATATGGTCACACGTAAAATGTTGTTATACATGCATTTCCAATTTATTATTTATTTATGTATCTAAATAATAGATAATTTTAAATGACATTAACAGCTGTTATATTCGCTCTAATTGTGTCTTGTTCAACACAGCAAACTCATGATAATAAGCTCGAAGTTTTATTCTAGAGTATGAGAGGCTATATTGTCTATAGTCAAGCATGAACGTAGCATGACAGTTCGTTTGATAGTCAAACCTTTCTTTAATAAAATAACACTCTTATGCCCAATAAATCAGTGGCTATTTATATGTAGTTTATCTTTAAATGCCATTTAAATACCAAAGTTCGTCTTACACCGCAAACTTAAATAAGACTTAAATGCCCCTCATTGGCCATTTAAATGTAATTTAAATCGAGAACAGTAAACATATGACTTTGAGTTTTGTTTCTTTTAACAAAAAAAAACATTGTGATGTTGAAAAAAATTTGCTAACAAATTTTAAGAAGTTGCGTAAATAATGTTAATTATCAATAGAGTAATGTCGGAAATCAATAAAGCAATATTTATTGTACAAATGGACTCTTAACACAATTGAAAAACTTAAAATAATTTCATGCACAACACTTGAAATACTCTAAATCATAAGCAAAACAAATTTTTTCTAAACAATGACGATTTTTGCTTACATATTTCATGGTGCTACCACATTTTTCGCATAAGTTAATTGAAGTATTTAAGTCTGACTGTAAAACTGAAAGCGTATTTAAATAGATTTTAAATTCTCATCAGAATTAACTAACTCTACATTTAAATATCCACTAATTTATTGGGCATTAATGACGGATGGAAAGATGTTAATACTTTTTCTGTACATATATATATATCTGTGGAACAATCCCATAAAGGCCTTAATTTACCTACTTTTCAAAGGAGCCGTTTTTGCACACTAGAACAACATAATTGTTATATAACCGTATGCAATGTTATTTCAGGATCGAGCAATCAGGCCTAAAATTTTTGTTGCCAGCAAAAAAAAACGACCGCAGGCCAAAGAGATCCTTTAAGAAAACAGTGTATTGTATCAAATTGTTATTGCAAGTGCAGTTCGAAAAGTAATTGGCTAAATTTGTTCTTATATAATACTTGCGCTTGTACGTTGTGTGAGGTCGTCAGCATACATATCTATATATATATATATATATATATATATATATATGATCAACGATAAGGAAAACAAAAGCAAAAGAAGCCACCAGCTCGTGATTACAGCCAAATGAAACCACTTAATGAAAACAATCTTATAGCAACTGGTAGATATGTTTTTGCACAAAATACATATGTAAAAAAAGTATAAAAATATTAGCCCAGTGATTTATTGGCGAACAAATTTTACTTCTTTATGTATTCGATTGTTTTCATTTGGGCTGAGCCTCAACAGCAGAAATAATAAAAAAAATTCTGTGGCACGTTGTAATAAGAAGGATTAGGATTTATGATGAACTTCCCTGCAGTTAATGAGAGAAGCCACACACAGCAATAAATTTTCAATTGGGTTTAATGAGGCCAATGAAAAAGCAATTGAGCAGAAAGCAAAAGATTTCAAATACTCCAGTAATTGATTCTTTTGTCGTTATATATGAATTCAATAAAAAATCTTGAGCAATTTGGTGAGCAGATCGATTATTACTTTTAGATTAACAAAAATCAATGGCAACTCAAAGGACTTTTTAAGTTCTGTTTTAATGTTAGTAATTTTACAAGGACCTCCCTTGTAGACGCAATTACTGAAAGACAGTTAGTTATTCCTTTTCAATAAAATAATATGCTTTCCTGTCGAAAATATCAATTGTTTTTCTTGTTTAACATTCACTATAGTTAAGTTGACCAACTAAAACACTTAAGTCAGCATTATTCTTGTTTGTGTCTGATGTTTATTTTGTTATTGGTAAATATTGATTTAGTGATAATCTCATTGTTAATCTTAATTATTTAACAACTTTCTTACTAATGGCCATCTCGTTTAGCGTTCTCTTTAATCATTTAGTTTTGGGGTAAGACAAAGGCAAACAAAAACAAACCTCCAGACAAACGATAAAAGATATATCTTAATCAGCTTATGTAAATTTTCTTTTTGATATTGCCAATAAAGATTTTCATGTTATACGTTCTTGTCTTTAGCTCTAATCTTCAACGAAATTTTGTGGTTAAAGACGTTTTTGAAAGTTGCGCTACACAAGTTGTCATAAGTTTTAGTTTGAAAGAAAATGGTTTTTCTTCAAAGTAGTTAGTCCCCATCAGTTATAGTTTTTTTTTTTGTCAAATCCTCGAAGAGGTATTGAAAAACATCATTTGGTGTATTTTTGCGCTAGTTGCAATACACCTTCATTTCTTGGGTCTCTTCCACATAATATTTAGTAAAAAATATTGGTTGAGGCATGACAACGTCATGCTCAGAAATTTGAAGCTAACTTCATTGTCACATGCCGAGACATGTTTCTCAATTTCTCTTATAATAATATAACTACCCTCCATAACAGTTAGCTTTCCTTCCTTAAAATTTTTATTGGTTTTATGTAGGAGCGTCCCGAAGGAGCGTCGTCATTGACACGCTCCTAATTTTCTCTGAAAATCTTTTAACCATTTTTTGACCCAGAGGTTATACAATCAGCGTAAGGTACTATAAAATTTTCAAGTGTTTATTAGCACTTGATTCCACTTTTTCCTGCAAATATTTAAAAGCAGAGAGTTAATATATATGCATATGATTGTAGTCTTTACAATTGAGATTGAATGTATTTACTTAGCTTGCGAATTGAAGAGGGTATTATACATTTATCAATGTTGGGCCTGAAATATAACATATATACGCTTTAGAGTACAGTCGGTAATGTAGTTTTCATTAAAATTCATTTCAGAAAAATTTGATCTCAGATTGAGTGTGGGATTTTCGGCTTTATTGTCTAAATGTTAACTCCTCTAACCAACGATGCCACTGTGAGGAAAATGACAGTGGGCTGACCGTCGGTTATGATATGGATGTCTTATTTTGATATATGAAATATTGTTTCGTTATTTGGAATGACTTGCGGCAATAGCTTAGACTCGGCACCCAAGCAGTTTCCACTTTTGATATCATTATACGAATATGCCAAAAAATAATCAATTAGATTGAAGATTTGGAAAGAATTTACTATTTGTTTTACAATCATTATATCATAATTGCGATAATTTCTACGAGTTTTTGTGTAATTTGATATAATTTAATTGTTTATTTGAATAACTAGCTTTGTATATTTACATATATTCGTTATATTTAATTAATTTTGGTGTTGTCTAATTCTGGCAGCAGTCCATGAGATTATGTTCGTTAGTTACTGTTGCTACAATGTCAGAATTTTCCCTTTGTCGGTGGTTCCACTGCATATTGCAATTAATCTGACTGTAGAAAACCAACAGAACACGGCAAAAATTGCCTTTAACCGTGTAGACCTGAGAGATCCCTTCACTGACCGTTCGCCGAGTCGAGCGCTTTAACTGCACCCGCATGCCGTAGAACAATATCGATGTTCAAATTGACTCGTTTTATATTCTGAAAAGTATTATTTATATCTAGATGAGGCTTTTTGAGACATTGCAGTGCTTGCCAGTGTATGTCAAATAGAAAAGTGGAACTCCGAGGCTCATGATAATGGAGTAATACCTCATTTTAATATTTATTTAATAACCTAAGTATTTCCTGTGAGAGTTTTCATTAACCGTTAGTTATAAGAGTGGTATAACGATTTCGCACTGTAGGTACGCAATTACTTGCACTTACGCTAACAACCGATTAAAGGTCGAAATCGTCCTTACAGCTCAAGCAGAATAACTGATTTTTACGTTGATTTCGTAAGTTTTGATGCGTCGGATACATTCTTAAAAATAAGTTTTGAGACTTTCGGCATTCATATTTGTATATTGTTGCTAAATAAATTTAATTGATCTGAAATACTAATTGTTCTTGGAAATTTAATTTTATTTCAATATAAATATAATGTAAGGTAATCGAAAATGTGTCCCAAGTCCAACTTTACTTAACTCGCCGCAGTATTTTTAGTTTGTTGCGAATTTTTAGAATTTACTAAATGGATCTTTTATCTGGCTGTTCAATAGCATTGATAATCTTGTTATATTTGAATAATTTAACAAATCCTTAAGATTTTTATTAAAGAAACAGTAAGCGACGTATGTACACTCGCGTTTAGGAACGATGTTTTATTATCAACAATCGACAGCTTTTTGTTGTACGAGTTTCATTTAAATTTTCAACACAAAAACCATCATTTATGTATATCTTCGTAAGTCGCACGTACAGGCATATAAAATTTACGTTTTCTTCTACTGCGAAAAATTGCTTATTGTTTATTTTGGAGGGATGCTGATGTTTGTTTTCTTATTGATTTGGAAAAATATGCAAATTAAATGTAAATAAGTTTTCAACTATTCCTAAGTATTCGCCAGCCATCATTAATACTTAGTGAATAAACGATTGCTTGAGATTCTTTATGTATTTATTCAAGGGGCTCGTTGTATACTTTTTGCAACATATAACGAAACAGCCATCGATCATTTAAGATTGATAAGAATTTAACGCTTTTTTCATTTGTTATTGGAAAATTATAAAATAAATAAACGTGTTTGAGACGAGCAAAAAATTGTGATCATATTAATCAAGGCTTTTTACTTCTAGAAAAATAAAAGCAAAAATGAGAGTTAAACTGAGAACACTAACTCTCATTAATGAGAATGAAGGAAAAAACCAAATATATCAAGACAAAAACGTGATATATCATTTATTTATGTAAAATCCATAAAATTAAGTTTGTTTTAAAATCAAATGTTCAATTCTAATTGAAATTCTTATATCCCAAGAGACCCAGTTTCATGTCCCTTATTAACACATCAACTTTACTTATTGAGTTTGTATTTTTTTTTCTATCTTTTACATTGTAAAACAACTATGCTTAACAAAAACACCAACAACAACAACTTTTTCCCATTGAACCAAGGAGCTGCCAATCTTTCTCAATACAAGTACAGAAATAAAAACAAGAATTATATACGTAATGGAAGGAATAAAAAAGAAAATAAACATGTTGATTTGTTGTTGCAAGTACGAGTGCAACAAAACAAAAGCTTATCGCGATTGTGGCATCTAAGTACGACATGGCACTTTAGTAAGTTTGTATGTTTGGATTTTTTTACAGGAAATTACAGACATTTGACAGTAACATTATTAAGCTGTTGCTGGTTGTTGAAGGGTACGGATACTTTTATATGTAACTATTTCATGGATTCTATTAGTGCTAGAAAAACTTTTTCTCCACAACGAAATTAAGGAATTAAAGACTCAGAACTGGAAAATGTTTAAGTCGTATCTCTATTAAAGATTTGTGTTTAAGATTGATTTTACTTTGGGACTTCTTTTCGTGACTGACAATTTTTATATATAGCCAAAGATAACTTTCATAATATATAAAAACATTAATGTGTTAATAACGCATTCTTCAAAATATATATTACGCCTTCAGCACTGCAATTGATCATACTTTTATTGTCCAGATAATAACTGTATGATCAGTTGTAGCGTGGTAGGTATGTGGAATGTGGTGCGAAATATTTACAGTCTGGCCTTCGACAAAAGTAAACTATTTGCTGCATTCGGTGTTGCTTCAATATCTGAACTTCAATATCTGTGATCGCGATGACGGTGAAAAATATCTTCCAACGCTTGATCGATTTTCTTAGTGCTGGCATAATGTGTCGCATATAGAAAGGCTATCCCATAAATGCAGGTTCAAAGCAAAAAAGTTAACATAAATGTATTTTCAGGAATTTATATCGAACTTTTTTTTATTATATCAAATTGAATAATAATTTATTGGCAAGAGTTCAATGATTATTCATCATGTCTAACGAACTTTAGTCTGTTAATTATAAACATAAATGTTGTTAATGGTTACGCCCTAACGTATGTTAGTTTGTTTCTATATACACATTAGTATTTATGAATGTTGATGACCGATGTTTCAAATTATACTTTGCAGTTACTCGGACATATAAAAGCGGTGCCGACAGTAGTGTTCTATACAGAGCTCCTTCGCTTGTGAATTATGTGCCACACATGTCGAATGTAGCACACACTACCTGCGGAATTCTTGCTCGCTACTTAAAATCTGAGAAAGTTCAAATGGAATATCAACAGAAACAACTTTCACTATTTTTATTGTAGTAACATATCCCCAATATATATAAATATATTGCATTTTTTAACTTGTGATTGAAGTTACGAGTTAATAAAATGATGCCAGTCAATGCCTCGCCCGCTGCACAGTGGACCATTTTAAGAGAAGGCGGCCAAACTCATTTTTTAACGATCACCAATTGTAAAATGTAATAGTTGATTCGAAAGTATACACTAGTATACTTGCTTTATTTTAACTATATCACATTGAACTGGGTGATTCGAAATAGATATTGTCATTATTTTGCTAACATGAGAAATTTCTTAATAAGTTTTTGATTTTAAAACATCTATAACTTTTCTGTTTTAACAGATTTCTAAACAAAATAAATTTTGTATATTGCCCAATTTTTTAACTATATTAGTTCCAGAAAAAAGTTTATAACTTTTAAGAATAAAATATTTCTTAAAAGGTTCAAGTTTTTCTAAACTTTTCCACTTAATAGAGCACAAATTCTAAAGTTTGCTAAAGTTCGTAAAGACGATATAATATTATCGTACTATATTATATTTCAAACTTTCCTCTACACCCCTAACCCCATGATGCACCCAGCACGATCCGACCGTGAGCACCAGAGCAATTTTTCTGATACAAGATTAAATGTATTTCGATTAAAAAATTTGTTTTCTGTGGTGCTCATTTTTTCGCGTTCATGAAAGACGGATTTCAGACGGAAAAGTACTTTAGACTTTGATATTTGGAGCTAGGTCTAATTATCAATCAGCCAAAGTAAGGAGAAGGAAACGCAAATGATGGAAATACTGAAAAGAGATTTTTTTCAGATCCAGAAATAGTACATGCAGAAGCGATGTATAATTGAAACTATTAAGGCTATTCAACATTATATTACAAGTTCTAGCACACAGCAGGAAGATATATGCAAAAAAAATCGGAGAACACGGAAAAAAGCAATACTTAATAATAAAAAATAATTTTGGAGATATATGTCATCCACTGTCAATAAAATTTTGCACCATGGGGAGCAAATAATTGAACACGATATGCTGCCAATAGATTTCCTAAAGAAGCGCAAGAAAAAAGAGACAAAGAGTGCAGACTATTTCGCGATCATAACACAAGACAAATTTCCAGATGTTGTACTAATGAAGATCTTATAACTATTTAATTATACACATCACATCCCTATATCCAATATTCGACAAAAATGGAAAACCAACTCTATTGAATTAGATGTAGAAGCTAAACTACTTCTAGAAGAAGAAAATCAAGGCTATTTAGAAGAAATATTTACTTATTTTAATTGTTTATATAATAATAATAATTTTTCAAAACATCGTTATATATACATACATACATATATATATATATATATATATATATATATATATACATAAATATATATATATATATATATATATATATATGTATGTATGTAAATATATATATATATATATATATATATATATATATATAAACATGTATATATATAGTTAATAAATGAACTATTTGACATTTCATATTATAATAGTACAATGACAGTATGTCAAATAGTTCATTTATTAATAATTAAATTGAGATTTTATTTTTCATTTGCCTTATAAATACTTTCATTGTTATCCAAAGGATTTCTAATTGTATAAAGGTGTAGAAAAATGAAATAGATTCATATCGATTAAAAGTTGTTTGTTGGGTTTTGGTTTATATAAGTTTCATAGCCTACTACACTTATTATAATGTGATTTTTTGAAAACATTTGTGAATTTTTATAGTTAATTTATTAACATAATTCTCAGATGGTTTATGAAAGTCTTTTAATAAGTTGAGCAGTTTGAAACTTTTCAAAACTGTGGTTGAAGTCACATATATATATATATATATATATATATATATATATATATATATAGTTTTAAGATTTTATATACATATACTAAACAATTTTAAATATACAAATTTATAATAAAAGCTTACATATATTGTCCACTTTGAACTTAAATAGAAACCTTTTTCTTCGTTAAAACTTTTTTTATCCAAAGTTAATTTAACAATGTTTGTATGGTTTATGCTACTTAATTAATAAAATTTCAACCCAAACTTGTTTAACAAATGATGCTTTGACCTTTCGTATCAGAATTTCACAGGGGCCAAAGTTTGCCACTATCTGACAAAATTTTAAATTCTTAATAGGTATCAATATGTTGTAAACGTGACTTAATATATCAGATTTTGTGTAAAACAAACTTTTATAAAAATTTTCTATACTTCACTTTTGTATCAAAAACAGCCAAAACTAAAAAAGCGTTTTAAGTCCATCATAACTAGTTTTCTAACTAGTCCATTTTAAAGGTTTATACCTTAACTTAAGGCCAATAGTCTGACTTAGCAAACGAAACCGCGTATCAAAATTCTAATCCGGTCAAAAGTTTTAGATCTTTAAACGCGAAGTGGTCTACTGTGCTCCGTGTAGAGCATGCGATACATTATTATCCATATAAAACTGATTATATGCAACATCAACCACTTTCCCTGACTCTATTTTCATGAATGAAATATGTATGTATTTACTTTTTATTAAAACAATAGGAGTAGATAGTCAAAAGCGAGAAGCAGTTTTACAACTTGCTACGCAACAAATTTTTTAATGCCTTGATTATGCATGACTTATAGCCCGAAAACCTAAAATAAATTATGACAGAAATGCGACATTCTGAGAAAATCTTTGAAGGAGGTCCTGTACTTTTGTTACCAAACGATTAGATCAACATGCAACACAAAAATACTTCACACTTATGCCGAACAAATTTGGTGATTTCTGTATGTTCCAAAAGATTTCTTAGATGTTTGAATTAAGAAAAAGAAAGTAAGTAGGTTTTTCACAATTCATTGTATATAATTTTAAAGGGTGTTAGATCTTACCAGTCTTTGATGTGCTGCCGGCCTCCTACATACACATCCAACCGTTGTTGAAAAAAAAACAAAAACCCAAATGAAAACTTGTGGCAATGTTTGTGTTCTGGCCAAATGGTAGCAAATGATTCATGGCGTATGACAATGAGCGTAAATACGTACACGCTTCTACCTAATTTCCAAGCCTTCTGTAGTAGATGAGCGAGAAGAAAGTGTCATAAAGTTAGTACATGAGACAAAAAATGCTGCAGTAGCTACAAAAACTAAATATAAAAAAAATTTATAATAATAAAGGAGAAATTGAAAGCAAATCTTTATGGACATCCTTTGCTATGCATTGTTTTGGAGGTGTCAAAATCATTGAAGCATGTTGAAATTGATTGAATCGCTTGGCGACACAACACACACCAAAACGAACCATCAAGCCATCCATCCATGCAATTTCCCAAAAAAGAAAACAAACCTTGAAATGAAATTCATTATATGTGTATGTGTATCAGTTCTGCGTTTTCGTTTTAACCTTTTATATGTTGCTGCTGTGATTTGTATTGTGTCGGTTTGCTTTTTACTTGGATTCATATATTTGATTTTTTATCCAGTTGCAGTTTAGTAAAGTTTTCTTTAAAAAATTCGTTTTATGTTTTTGTGCTTGTGTTGGCTGTGTTTTATTCATTCTTAATCCTTTGTTGTGTCAGCATTTTTAAAATATTATTGCTGTTATTGTATTGGCGCAACCTTTTGCACTCAATCAAAGTGATCACGAGCATTATCAAACAACTGCAGTCCAAACGCTGCAACGACATTCATTGTAATCATCATCCATAAAGTCATGTAACATTTTGTCACTTGACAATCCAGTCACAAAATGTCATTACTGTAATGTCTCCCATCTTTTTTTTATTAAATTTATTTTATGTTTTCAATAAACAATAAAAAATATATTGAAACAGAAAAAAAGGAAAGCTAAAGTTTATGTTACTTTAAAGGTAAAAATTCGAACATTGTCGATCATATTGTTTGATCGCATCTCACTAGAAGAAGATGTTATTTTCTGGGTTATGTGACATTTTTGTTCAAACAGGGACAAGCTCAAATGGACAAGTGAGAAAATGTGATACCCTACATTTATTTTGTAAATATTTAACCTCAATTCATAAAAGAGTTTTAGTACGAAATATATCTGAACGACGTCTCTTTAAACTACAAGTTGCATAAACTAGCAACTGCAAATATTTGAAAAACAGCACTTTCAAAATACTTTTGTTATTGTTCTGTGGCTATTTTTCTTTCTAAATTGTAACTTGTATTTATGAAAAAAAATCCATGTGAAGTATTTGGTGTTCAAAAGTTAATAGAAGTAAACAGCTGCTAACAAGAAAAGGCTGGATAAAGCCAATTTCATTTTCAAACCCCGAAACAACGAACTGTGTAATACAAGATTAAATCATTATCGTTAATTGTTTAGCGTTGAGTGTTTCTTTGAATCTTTTTCTTGTAGCAGTAGTAGTTTATTCATCATACAAAAATGTGTTTACTCTCCCAATCTTCCAATGGAGAATATATTCCCGATATTGCAATTAAAATTATGAGTTCAGGTATTGCTTGCTGTCATGTTTTGTGAATATATTACAAAATAATGTACAAGATCAGACCTGTAGAAATATAATTCCGTACCTCATATAGATCTATATAAACAGAAATTCTTTATATAGAAACCCCTATGTGATATGTTTTTTTATATATCCATGGCCTTAGGACTTAAAGTGAAACAAAATCACTTGTAAATTGTACAAATCAACTGTAGCCACAAACTTGTAATTGTATATTTATGAAACACAAATACTCAGAACTTCACAATTTTACAGGTAAAAACGGTTCTAATTATAATAATATAATAATAAGTATGTGACCCGCTTATAGCTTTTTAACGGCTAAACCGAATTACACGTTCTGATGAGTATTCTTGAACTTAGATTTTTTGGAAACTTTATCCGATTCGAGCCGGTAGACTGAAAGATCTTCTTATTCTTATTTCTTATATATATATATATATATATATATATATATATAAATGTATATATATATATATATATATATATATATATATATATACATATATATATATATATATATATATATATATATATGTATATATATATATATATATATATTTATATATATATATATATATATATATATATATAAATGTATATATATATATATATATATATATATATATATATATATATTTATTTATATATATATATGTATATATATATATATATATATTTATATATATATATATATATATATATATATATATAAGTTAATGACAACAAAATTCGTTGACCTTAATTTTGTTTATTAAAATTTTTTTCTTTTTTGTTTCCGCGAATTTAAATAATAATTTTGCTGACACCATGGGCCCTATTGCACCAACGACTTATCATTAGCATTTAAGCAAATTATTGAAATTGGGCAAGTTATGTGTTTCACCAATTTGAGAAGTGAAAGTTACTCACCTGAATATTGATAAGTATTATATCACTCAAAGTCATCGATAAGCGTTGCACCAAAATTTAAAATGCTAAGCGAAAAGATCTTAGCAGATAAGTGAGAATATATGCAAATTATCAAAATAAATTGGCATTTCGTTGCATCAACAATTGTTAGTTATTACTTATCATTTTTATAAATGCTAATTTTAGCATTGTTTCGCTAAAAAAAATGTCACCCATCATATCAATGAAAAGTAACAACTATTCAGTCTGAATGAAATAGTCGGTTTTTTAACACGTGTTTCGGTAAAATATTGATAAAAAATGTTTCGATTCGAACTATTAAATTTGTTAGAAGAGGAAAGTTCACACACAAGGCGTGTTACAATCGAAAGATTGAACTACAATTTAGACCTAGGTGTCCTAGAAAATTTTCGGCTCTCTCGGTGCCAAATTGAAAATATTTTATTAAAAATTGGAGCGCACCTACAATATAAAAGTGAGCGTAATAATTGCTTAAGCCCCCTACAGCAATTACTAACTACTTTGCACTGGTTAGGTAATGGTAGCCAATATCATGGAGTTGGTAAAATGCATGGAGTTCATAAATCAACTGTGTGTAGAGTTATCCATCGAGTGGCAAATACCGTTATAAACGAATTGATGAATGAAACTATTCGTTGGCCAGGACTTACGCATAATATAGCCACACAGTTTTTCAACATTGGTGGATTCCCACAAGTCGTAGGATGCATTGATGGAACAATGATAAACATAGATGCTCCTACGGTTAATGAGGAGCAATTTGTGAATCGGCACGGAAATCATGCAATAAATGCAATGATGGTTTGTGGACCTACTTTTCAAATCTATGCTATAAACTGCAATTGGCCAGGGAGTGTACACGATGCGAGAGTTTTGCGAAATTCTGGGTTGTTCCACAGATTTGAAAACGGATTTCGTCCACTTCCCGATGCTGTGATATTAGGAGACAGTGCCTATCCTCTACTCGATTGGCTAATTCCTCCTTTGCGCAACAACTATACATCTCCACAAGAACAACGTTTTAATAGAGCGCATAAAAAAACAAGGAGGATTATTGAAAACTGTTTTGGTAAGACTTTAAGACATACATATGTAAATTAATATGAATATAGAAACGTAATTTTTATAGGTATCCTTAAGGAAAAGTTTCTTTGCTTAAATCATTTACGACTTCAGCCAACAGAAGCAGCGAAGATAACAATAATGTGCTGCATTTTTCACAACATTTGCCGACTGGATCCACAAAATGATGTCGATTATGGTGAAGAAATTCTCGATGATACGAATGAAACCGACTTTTCAGAGCATTTCTTCGCGGACACGGAATCACCAAATTGTTCTGAAAGGCTCAGAAGACTGCTAAATTTTTTAAATGTATAGTTTCTTTTCTTCTTAATATATTGTTATTATATATTATTTAGTCTCTCTCACTGTATCATGAATTCCGGTTTTTTTCATTGCAAAATCAATTTTTCTTAAATAAAAACTTTAATCTATTCTAACACTAACTGAAAGTATTGAGATAGAATGAGGGAGAATTATTGTAGGAAATAAATGGCTTTCAAAGCAACTTTATTTTATACATGTGTGCATATATTATGTACATAGATTAGAAAGAAATAAAAATAAAAAATAAACGAATTCTTCTTTAGTAAAAAAAACAAAATAAATACATTAATAATCCGTAATATCTAGACAATTGTCGACTCGTTACCCAAAATATCGAGGATGCAGTGGTCGACTTCATCTAGCACGGCACTTTTGCCACCCGAAGTGCCTGTTCTATTGGCATTGTGTCTTTTAGCCTGAAATAAAGACTTTTTTTAATTTTGCCGCTCTTTCAGAATGACCATATACAATAACTGTTTTACAGAAATTCATAAGCAAAAGTAAGAATTATTGTTATTGGTAAGGTTTGTTGTTGTTGGTCTGTTTAAAACTAAACAATGTGAAAATTGTGAAGTTTTAATTGTTCAAAAAATTTACCAATGTTCGACTCTTCCACAGGCCAAATAAGTGATCCCGGGCATAAGTCCACTCGCGATTAGCAGAAGCTAACCCCAGGGATTGTGCCGTCTTTAAAACTTCAGCCCAAGCTTCTTGTTTTTGTGTTTTTGTGATGGTATTATTTTGGAAAGATCCAAATAAATAATTCTAAAATTTAGAAGAACATAGTTATGCATACATATATTATTTATATATACGTTCATATAATAAACAAGAATTACTTACTTTTTTATCTTTTATAATTTTTAACACAGCCAATTTATTGGCTTTACTTTGTGCACGTGACATTATAATACAAGAAGTTAACTGCAAATGCTTATCAAAACGCACATGACATTGCAAAGCCTCCATTTTGCATTGAGAAACGGTAATCATTTTAGCTAAGCACATTATTGGAAAAGAACTCTCATTTTTTGATAAGTTGATAATTCTGTTTGATAAGTTTATATGCAATACTTATCAACTTTACTTTTCAAAAATAAGTCTTATCCAAAAATTGTAAAGTGATAAGTGATTAGTCGTTGGTGCAATAGGGCCCATGTCTCAGCAACAATAGAATTCAACAAGAAAAGTGGGACTATTGCTTAACAAAAATAATAATAAAAAAAAAACTAAAGAAATAACTAAAATGCTTACGTAGTTAAAAAGGAAACAAACTAAATTCTGAGATTTTAATTAATTTCGAACAATTAGCCAATGAATCTTAATTCGATTTAACATAAAACTAAATGAAGTTGTATAATAAGAGGCAAAATGTATTATAATCAATCGTTATTTAATAATAAACAAATGCTGAACATAAAAATAAAAGTTCCAATTTAATTTTATTTAACTGGCGCCCGAGCATAAAGAGGATACCTGAACTCCAACCGGACCTCAAGAAGCTCAGCGATTGGTAAAATTGGTACAGTGGAGAACCACGAGTAGTAAACCAGGAAAAAAGGAATTATTCAAAGCTATCGGTAGTAAGAATGTGGAGTATCATCATATTAATGTAAGTCATTTAAGAATATTATAAGTGAAAAACAAAAGTTTTAAAGTGAACAAGTGCTTCATTAATCAGTTAAAACTGAAAAAACAAGTTTATACTTTTGAAAATATTTCACAAGGATTAAATAAATCTAAAAATTTAATATCAATAAAATGATCCTTTACTAAAAATATGTTCAGAAATTAGTTCAAAAGATCATAAAATCATAACTAAATACACAAAATTTTAAAATTAAACGAAAATATAATCACAAAATATTTCATATTTTATAAGTAAAGTAAAAAAAAGTAAAAGATTAAGAAAATATAAAATCTCAGAAAAATTAAAAATATTGTTAAAACTGAGTGTTCTTCGGTAATATTACATAGAATTTAAATGCAAAGAGAAACTAAAAATATAGAAAAACTGAGTGCTCTTTATTAATATTACAAAAATTTTTTAACTAAAAGTTTTAACTTAGAAGCAAACGAAAGCTTTCTCTGTTTTATTTTAATATCGAAACGAAAAAATCAAGCTATTTTTGATCAATAATATTTTGATGTCTTTCAAAAAAAGGAAATTGTTTGTGTATTGTTTATTGTGTATTTAGTCAAGAACGAAAATACTAACAAAAACTTATAATCCAACTCCACATGAATGCTGCACTGCAAGCACAAATAGCAAATTTAGTGTCAGAACAAGTTAGAGCAGCAATTCAATAGCTGCAAAACTCAAATAATAATCTACCCATTGTATCAGACATAGTAATAGAGGAAAGGTATAGGAATAACCTTAGCGAGTTAGATAAAATTCCTGAGATTGTCAGATGTTTAAGGGAATTCTCAGGCAATCCAGCAGAGTTAAACTCATAAAGAAAGAGCGTAAAAAGGGTCCTAGAAATATATGACAACACCAAAGGATCCGCAAAATACTTCGGTATATTAAGTGTAATCCGTAATAAAATTGTAGGTAACGCAGATTTAGCGTTAGAGTCTTATAATACTCCTTTAAATTGGAAGAGTATTGTTAAGTGCTTAACACTTCATTACGGTGACAAACGAGATTTGGGTACATTAGAATATCAAATGACTTCGCTAATTCAGGGCAAATATACAATTCAAGGTTTTTATCAAGAAGTTTATACTCAGCTTTCATTAATATTAAATAAAATTTAATGCATGGATATAGGCAGGGAATCAGCGACATTGCTTATGCAAACATACCGCGACAGAGCCCTAGACACTTTTGTAAGAGGCCTCAATGGAGACTTACCTAAGCTTCTAGCAATCCGTGAACCATCAGATCTACCAGAAGCATTACATTTATGCTTGAAGTTACAGAATCAAAATAATAGAATACGCGTACAACTGCCACAATATAAGACCACGAAGAGAATTGCCACCAGCAATACCAAGAAGGAATAATAATGTAAACAAAGTACATTTTTATCCGGAACTAACCTCACAACAGCCTAGGCATGCAAAGCAATGGAACACATTTCAATATCAGAATCATACCAACAACATTCCTTGAATCAAAATTTCCAATTACAAAATCAACAACACATCCAACCACAAAACTTACATTTCCAACAAAATGTACTACCTAGACCTATGTCCCCAAGACCACGAAGAGATGAACCAATGGACATCGACACGTCCATTCAGTCAAAAAATATCAACTACCAAAATAGACCTCGGCAATCGAATTAATTTTATGGCAAAAGGCCTATACTTCAATCTCTACAAACTCCAATGCAACATAATAAATTACAGAGAAATTTTCACATCGGAATGAGTGAAGAGCTTCCACCTAATGATAATTCTTATGACCAACCTGATGATTTTAATAGTTACACAAATAATTACCCCCCAGCAATTCAAGACGAAACCCAGGATTGCATGCAAAGCCATTTTGACGAAAATGAGCAGGACAATATTCAAACAGAAGATTTGTCAGATATCCATTTTTTAGGTTAACGCACTCTTCGCTTCCATACTTCAAATGTAAAGCGGAGAATGGCCAAATATTGAAAATATTAACAGACACAGGTGCAAATAAGAATTATATTCAACCTTCTCTGGTAACCAAACTCATTCCAAATGACAGGCCTTTTTCGCAAACTCTATATCAGACAACACAAAAATAACACACCACACTTTAGTGAATCTTTTTAACTTACGAAATCACGAACTAAAATTCTATATTTTACCTTCTTTAAAATCTTTTCATGGCATTCTTGGCCATGATAGCTTAGAAAAACTCAATGCGGTAAATTATGTTAATAGAAAATAAAATTTATCAGCACATTTTTCAATCTGTAAACAAATTTGAATTCAGAACAAATCATTTGACCAAATCCCAAATATTAAAACTAGAAAGGGTAATTTACGATCACCCGAATTTGTTTTCAGAGCCAAATCACAAATTAACTTATACTTCTCGTGTTCAAGGAAAGATTAGGACAACCACTGATTCACCAGATTATTCAAAATCCTACCCCTATTCCATGGCACTAAAAAATTAAATTGAAAAACAAATAGTTGAGTTTTTGAACGATGGTATAATTCGACCATCGAAATCGCCCTATAATGCACCTGTTTGGATCGTTCCAAAGAAAATGGATGCATCTGGAGAAAAAAAAAATATAGAATGGTAACTGATTACAGGAAATTAAATTCCATTACTGTACCAGACCATTATTAGCGAACCTTGGGGAAAATAGATATTTTTCTGTCATAGATTTGAAAAGCGGTTTCCATCAGATTCCTCTAAAGGAATGTGATATTGAAAAGACTGCATTTTCAATAAACAACGAACCGTATCGGCAAATCATGTTACGTCTATATAGACGATATCATCATATTTGGCAAAAACGAAAACGACCACTTCTAAAATTTAGATAAAATTTTTCAAACACTAGTCTGCAAATTTTAAAGTTCAGCTTGACAAATGTGAATTTGCAAAACAAAAGGTAGAGTTCTTAGGATTTATCGTAGGCACGAATAGTATTAGAGCCAATCCCGAAGAAGTAAAAGCAATAGATAATATACCCCCACCCAAAACTTTAAAGAATTTAAGAAGTTTGCTTGGTATGTTGGGATATTACCGCCGTTTCATCCAAGACTACGCGAAACTGGCTAAACCCCTGACATCCCTTCTAAGAGGGGAGGATGGACGCATTTCAAAGATTGCTTCCAAAAATAAAAATATATTCCTAAGTCGGGACTTAATAGACAGACTCCTTCGAAAAGATAAAAAATTCACTTACCTCAGAAGAAATTATTCTTAGTCATCCAGATTTTGAGAAAGATTTTGACTTGACAACAGACGCCTCCGAATATGCAATTGGTTCAGTCTTGGCAAAAAGTGGAAGACCAGTGACATTTCTCTCAAGAACACTGAATAAGCCAGAAGAACATTACGCCGCCAATGAAAAGGAGATGTTGGCGATTATTTGGGCACTCACCACATTAAGAAGCTATTTATATGGGTCGAGAAAAGTAAACATTTTTACAGATCACCAACCCCTAACTTTCGCTATTTGCAGTAAAAACACAAATAGCAAGATGAAAACGTGGAAGGCCATACTGGCAGAATTTAATTATAAACTAAAATACCAACCGGGGAAAACCAATATAGTAGCAGATGCGTTGTCCAGACCTCCACAAATAAATTCCATGACAGCACCGCAACACAGTTCGGAAAGTTCTTCACATAATTTAATACCAGCTTTAGAATGTCATATAAATGCATTTAAGAATCAACTTTACATACTGGTAGATGTCAAAAATAGTTATAAACTTTAAATACCTTTTCCCACGTGCAATAGGCATATCATAAAACAACCTCATTACACGAAAGACTCCTTACTTTTAATTCTGAAAATATATTTGAATCCAATTAATGGACTTTTTACAAGTGAGCCATTTATGGGAATCATACAAGAAATTTATCCGGAGCATTTTAAGAACTTTAAAGTCAGATTTACTCAAAGCCAGGTAAAGGATGTTACAAATGAGAGTGCGCAAGAGGAAATAATTATAGCAGAACATAAACGGGCACACCGAAATGGAAGAGAAAATAGAGAGCAAATCAAACCACAATTTTACTTTCCTAATATGGCAGAAAAAATAAGTAAAATAGCAAAAGCCTGTAGAACTTGCAAAGAACAGAAGTATGACCGTCACCCAAATAAACCTAATTTAGAAACTACACCGATTCCAAAAAAAACCCGGAGAAATAGTTCATGTTGATATATACTCGACGGAAAAAACTTGGTGCTTACAGCCGTTGATAAATTTTCAAAATACGCGCAATTCAAAATTCTAAAATCTAGAGCAATAGAAGACGTAAAAGAACCTCTGAAGGAATTAGTCCTAGCATTTGGTGTCCCCAATTCAATTGTCATAGATAATGAAAAATCTCTAAATTCGGCTACAATAACATTTTTGCTTAAGAATCAATTAGGTTTAAATCTCTCGGAAATCATGAGCTGTTTAAGAACGGAAAAAATTCACACTTCATTTCATGACCTACTTACAAGATAAATTTATGAGTATAACTCTTCAATTCACTCCACTACTGGAAGGAAACCAGTGGAAGTATTTTTTGGTAAAAGTTCCAAGGATCCCGAAGGAATTAAAAACGAAAGGAAAGAAGTTAGTGATAGATTAAAAGAAAAATAGGAAAAAGACTTAGAGTACCATAATAAGGACAGAGAGAAAATTAAGAACTGTTCAGTAGGTGAAAAAGTTTACGTTAAAATTAATAAAAGGTTAGGGTCAAAATTGTCTCCACGTTGAAAAGAAGAAATAGTTAAGGAAAATAGAAATACCACTATATTAATCAATTCAGGAAGAATAGTACACAAAAACAACATTAAAAAGTAAAATAGTTTGCAGGATCCCGCTGTGTTGCATTCAGGCGGAAATCGAAATAATTGACTATTCGTCTTCCCATATTATCACTATCGACAAGGGAATAGCGAAGATAGAACAAGGAACGTTTACAATAGTTCACGTAATTAAAATTAAAGAGTATGAGGAATTCATAAGCAGTCTGCAAGCATTTATTGAAAAATACATTCCGAAAACCCACAACAAATATCCACTCCTGATCCATGAACTAACACAAACGATTAACATCCTAGAAGACATTACTCCCACTCCTAATAACCGTCAGAAAAGATCAATTTATGCTATTGGTACTGCATATAGCAGGAAGTCCTGATCATAACGACTTCCATATATTAACTAGCAGGTTTTTATTAACGAATCATTTAATAAAAGATTAAATAATTTAACCGAGATTGTTAATACAATGTCAAATCAAATGAGAAAATACATTTATCTTGGAAAAGAAATTGTTATTAATTTACAGAATAAAATAAGATTAATTAAGGAAGAATTAGTAAAATTTGAATTAGCAATTTCATGGGCAAGAATAGATATGGTAAATCCACTCTTATTAAATAAAAAAGAAATTAAAATTGTCATGAAAACACCAGTAGACGAAAACATTAATTTTGCCAGCCCAGAAGAATCGTTAGAATATTCAAAGGTATCAGTAATGAATAATAACAAAAAAGAAATATTTTATTTAGTGAAAATTCCATTAGCAAAAAAAAAGAAAACTATAAGAACCTAGCTATAATACCAGTAAAGAAAAATAATAAAATTATACATTTAGATTTTAAGGAAATAGTATTTAACCAACAAGAAATATTTGCTGTAAAATAAAAATGTAAAAATTATAATAATACCATTTGTAATGAGAAAAATGTAATTAATATAACAGACGATGATTGTATTCCCAATTTAATAAACAGTTTGAATTCATCCTGTACTGTAAGCAATAGTCATCACGTTCCGAGTATAGATGAAATAGATGCGGGAATAATACTTTTGAATGATTATAATAGTCCAATATTTGTGAATGAAAAAGTACATAATATTTCAGGAACATATTTAATAAAATTTCACAATTCAACAATTATTGTCGAGAATAGAACTTTTAGCAATTGGCAAGCATTACTCTTACAAATTATGCCAGCTCTAGATCAACCTACTCCCTTTGAAAAAAATAGAATTACCCTTTTATCTCTAGAGAAGCTTAACGAGCTCCAAATTAATAACACTGATGTTATTGCAACAGTAAAAAAACGACTTATATCATAGAAGAATGGACGATCTCTGGAATACTTTTACTAATCATAATTTTCATTGTCCTTTTTAGAATCTTTACGAAAACCGTGAAAGAAATTACAGTGTGGGAACCACAGGTCCCTCAAGTTGGAAAAGCTTTTGAAATGGACAGTCTACCATCAATTGCAAACATTACTTTGACCGCACCAGAGAAGCCTCCAAGGTTACATAGAATGTCACTTTAAAAAAAAAAAACAATAACGACTAAGGACATTCGATTTAAGAGGGGAAGAGTTAACGACAACAAAATTCGTTGACCCCAATTTTGTTTATTAAAATGTTTTTCATTTTTAGTAAGCTGCTTCCGCGAATATAAATAATTATTTTTGCTGACACCATGTCTCAGCAAAAATAGAATTCAAAAGAAAAAACTAAAATGCTTACGTAGTTAATAAGAAAACAAACTAAATGAAGTTTTATAACAAACAAACCAGCTCTTAATATTAAAAAACCATGTCGATCGCTGCAGACCGGTTCAAACTCTTTTAATCTCCATATGCGGTGAGTTACAAATTCTTCGTTATATCAACATTGCAATTGTTGCAATCTGAAAGCGTTTTTGATTCCACGAATTGTTTAATTATTGTAAGTTATATTGCTCTATGGGCAGCTAGTATGTTTAATGCACAGGGATTAGTTTTTGAGAAAACTTCGTCCTTTCGATACACCAGAACTAGCAGCACAACTACTTTCTACGATGGACAAGAACATAAACTTCATGCCTTTATTTTTAGTTTTATTCAAAGTTAAATATTTTTCAAGACACATATATAATAGATGTGTAATTAAAGGTTAGCTTAAATCCAAAATTACGAATTGTTAATATGAAAAATCAAATGCTTTTACGGCTTTATACAATGGAATAACAGTAGTGGTAAGACAACCAGTGGCTCGTTTCTGTAAAGCTGGATTCACCCAGAACAAATTTTACGTTCTGAAAAATTTTTTTTATATGTAGTTTGACGTTTCTCTTTTAAAGAGAGAGAGAGATTGAAAGAGAGTAACATGTTTCGGAACCTGAATTGGCTTAATTTTAATTCGCGTTCTGAAACATTGTAACTGTGCTGCCAGTAAGTTAAATATTTTAAGTATAGTAGAACTGAGATGCCACAACATATTATATGTACATATGTATAATAAAATACCACACTTGTTTCGTATTGTTTGTGTACATAATAACGTACGGAGCACTTGGTTTGTATTGTTTGGCATTAAAAAAATCAACTGGTGAATATTGTTATAAATAAAATGAAATAAATAGTGGTATTGCCCAATTGTAAAACTCACACACATAGTTTACAAAATTATTTTATATGGTAGCCTTGATGTTCCACAACAAATGCGCGAATCGCTTCAGAAGATACTCTCAAAAAACTAAAAATGTTCTAGAACAATATGATTATGGTTGTCATGCTTTTTATTGTAGGGTTATCCATAGAATAATATATTTATTATTATAATAAACCAACAACATCTTAAATGCTTTAAGAAATATATTCTGACTCATCCTGTGTTTCACAGAGAGAAGACAATTGTTTCGATGTGAGAAGTTCTCCCTTCAGTTACAGAAACAAGGTACATGTTAGAAACGCACTCAGAGAATTGAAATAATAATATTTTAAGTTTCTTAAATTGATTAAAAAAACCGAGTTTGAAGTAAAATTAATTTAATTTGAAAACAAAGAAATTTAATTAAAAGTGAAAGGAATTAAATTGTGTTGCGACAATTTAAATTGTGTTGAATCAATTTTCAATCAGAATACCTCGTTGAAAGGTAACCTAATTGCGTATGTATATTCATTAAATAATGAAATTCACGCCTTGCACTTTTCTTTATCCTACAATATCATAAGATGTCACTGCAAACTGTAGACCTTTTTCAATATATATAAACTACTACAATTTCGGTTTTTTACAATAAACGAGAATTGATTTTTTTTGAATTGATATTCCAACAATTAGAGTCACTCACCTGTTAAATATTGTGTTGATGATATACAATTTCTCGACAGTGATATATAAATCGTTATTGTTTTACTCTTCTATTTAATGGCTAAAATGTTGAAAGAGAAATGATTGTGCGTGAAACAGAAACTGGTTGTTGGTAAACATTTTGAGGTCAAGGTTCTTTTATTGTCTTTGAAAAAACAAGGCGAAATTCCTTTAATACAAATTCATTAAAAAACCAATTTTATGGAATGCTGTCTAAAATTCAATTTATAATATATTAATTATTTAATAAAAGTATTTCGACTGCTACGATTATCATCAATTGCAACTAGTTTTATATTTTTAAATTAATTTAAGCGCAAGACGAAAATCCTGTTTAAAGTCTTTGATCGTCTGTTGATTTATCTGCATACTTTGTTTTCTTACTGCTGATCTCTGTATTAAAGTCAGACTGATTTGCTTGATATAAAGCCATAATCCTGGGATCAAAAAAAATATATATGTGAGATTAAGTGTTAAAATAATAGTTTGCAATTTTTTCACTCACAATTCGATTGATTGTGTTGAAGTGTAGAATGGTTTCATCGGCTATACCCTACAGTTTATATGATTAACATGTGGATGCATTAAATATGTATGACATTATGTGTGTTTTTGAGTATTCAAGATCAGTGGATATAAAATGGACCCCCTAAGGAAAATATAACAGCTTTCACATTCATATTGCTTATAGATTATGGCAACATGTTTGTCCCTTCGCTCCAACGACGAGCTGACCATTAAAATAATAAAAAACTAGCCACTTTATTCATTATCGAAGATTTAAATAAAATTACCATCGTGCCATTTCTTGGTATGCTAGAAAGAATATTAATTTATTTCATTGTGTATGCATCTTTTCTAAGGTACCGATAAAGTTAGCTTGGGCCTTCTTAAGCTAAATGTATAATACAAAATCACATTATTGAAAACACTTTTTTAGTTGATACTCAAGCTACAACAACTTAATTGAAATACTCATATAATCGTAATATTTTTGATATTAATCCATATTTATTTAATACCTGCGGCATTTCGTTGAAAGGAAAAGCTTCGATAAAAACTCGCGCATTGATTAAAAATAATTTTAGTAAAAAGTTGCTATAAACATGTTCTCATATTTTTTGTATTAAAATATTTATTACAAACTCATTTGGTTTTGCCATGATATTAAAAAATATTGAAAGCTACATGACTGCGTATATCTTTTAGTTGTCCAGGTTTATGACTCGTCTTTTGGCTTAGTATATTTTATTCAGTAGTTGTTGCCATTTTTGTCGCTGAACTACTTTTAATCGTTTGTTGGCTTGATAAAAATTATCCAGGTTGACTTTATTGGATTTCGACTATAGTTTTTGTTCATTCCTTTTTTTCTTTTTGGAAATGTTTTTAACAAGCTAGTAATTGTTATCTGTATGTTGTATGCTTTTTATAATTTACTTGGTGCTACAAAACAGCAGAAATTTAATTAAAATGAAACTTTAAAGAAATTTTTGTGAAAATGACTTCAACTCATGATAAAATGAAATTAATTTTAGATTTGTAATAAAACAACACAAAAGGAAAATAATTTTTAAGGATTACTGAAATTGAAAGCAACATTAGTTCAGTTATTAAGTAACTTAAAACATATAGGAATGATTATGGAAAATATTTGTATTTGCTCCATAGCTAAAGACGCTTGTAAGCTGGTTTTCAACTGCATAGTTTGTTTACTGAAGATCTTAAGTCTTAATAATTTACTTCTACAAAAACTGATGCGGCAACTAACACTGTTCTTAGTGTTATTATTGAAGTTTGAAATTTTTCGTTTCCTTAGCTTTATAGAAAACTGCTTAATGAGACTTACTAATACAAAAACAAACAAAGAATACTTTTAAAATCTCGTATATTAATTTTTTTTTCTAGATCGAGCTATTGATCCACTGGATGTCTTCTCTCAAATAGGTAAGGCGTTGACTACTAACTCTACGGTCCTGGAATCGATACCGCACTGAGTCATCAGTATGGAGTTGATTCCTTTTTATCATTTTTTATCTTTTCTAGTAAACAATTGTAGTCGGTATTCTTAAATGACGAAAGCCATTGACATAATCGTCTTATCATATATCCATCAGTCGAATTGTGTGTTTAGATAATTGCAAAAGAATTTGCTGAGAAAAATATATTGAAGAGCGATTTATTTTGCCATTTTACATGACTTATAATTGCACGATTTACCGCCCTCTTCACAATGTATGATTAAATTAACTTTAACGAAAAATTAGCTAATTGACACTTTTCGTAACAGGCACTTTCTAACCGATGGTTAATCATTTGCTTTTCACCATCATTTAGTTACTTAACCAGTGCATTCTGTATTTAATATGGCAACATTTGAATTTTATGTTTACGAAAAATAGTGTAATGGAAGACTCAAATGTATGAATTCTATATTTTTCATTTGTAAAAATAGATGGACTTCAGTATTTTAGGAAAATCAAATTTCTTAAATGTTATCCGATATTCGAAATTGAAATTGAAAACACTTCTTTCAAAAATATCTAAAGTATCTTAAATAACTTTTTTCATTCATTTAATTTCGAATATTTATTCATCTTTATTTCAGCATGTATAGTTACATAATATTAAATCGCGTTTTCGAAAATCCATTGGAACTCATTTTTTCGTCACTTGAACTGAAATTGTGAGTCTGCTTTTCTCATGTGCTCTTTATATTCGGCATTTTTAAACGTTTTTTTGATAGTCTAGTTATTGCCTCTGAAACTTTGTTTACAACACAACAAGCAGTCGCTATTAATAACCTCCTACAACTATTAGAAAGCTGCCTGCGGCGAAAAATCTTAGGGACAATAACACCATTTAGGTAGCAGATAAAGCATGATTTCTTTTAATTAAAGGAACATTATTGAATATGTTTTAACCATGTCATATATAGATATAACGAAGGTACTTATCTGCTTGTTGTGGACCTTATATCATTGCTTATGACATCGACAATGTACTTAACTGCAGATTTTTTTAATCTAAATATTTTTCTAAATTCACTAGATAAAGAGAAATAATTTCGACATTCAAGTACAATTTTTTTTATACCCTTCACAAAAATGTGAAAGGGTATATTTAGGTTTGTCATTCCGTGTGTAATTTGTTCGATATCAATATGCGACCGCATAAAGTATATATATTTCGGATCCTTATGAATAGCGATGACGATTGAGCGTTGTCCGTCTGTCCGTCTGTCTGTACGTGAAATCGGTTTTCCCAGGCCCCCAGAAGAGCTAGAGACTTCGTTCTTGGACTTCGATTGGAAGTGAGCTAACTTAGAGTGGTATTGAAATTCAGAAAAATCGGAAGGACAGTTCCAGAGCTGGGAAGCTTACAACTATTTCTCGACGCAAAATTAACACCAAAAACCGATTATTTTCTTGCGTATTTGAAAATTGAACCTATTTCATGCCTTGGGACTCCTCAATTTTCCATTTAAAACTAAAAAAAAAAAATTATCCGGGGATGGGAAATTAAAAATTTTTTTTTGGTACATTCAGTATTTTGTGGTACATATCATAACTAAAATGTTTAGAAATGTTAAGTTTTTCTTAAATAAAGCCGTTTTTGGTGTAATGAAGATTTGCATCGATGAAAAAAAAAAAAATTTTTAAATTTAGACTTCCCATCCAGGGTTAGGAAACTCAAATTTTTTTATACAATAAACTAACCAAAAATCAACTGACGTCGTTTTTCCTGGTTAAAATTACTTTTTATTTCTTCAAACAAAATTGGTATCAAAAATTTAAAAAAAAAAATCAAAAATTCGATTCCAGGGTTCGGTACTGAAATATTTTGTAGTACATGAAAGTAACGAAAGTGGTAACAAATTTGTAATTTTTCTTAAATGAAACCGCTTTATACATCATGAAGACTTCCATTGGTAACAAATAATTTAAAAAAATTAAATTTTCGATTCCAGGGATCGGAAATCGAATATTTTTTTGACACATTCGGTATTTTGTGGTACATATAATAACTAAAATATATAAATATGTTAAGTTTTTCTTACATAAAACCGTTTTGGTAACATGAAGATTTGCATGGATGAAAAAATATTTTTAAATTTAAAGTTCCCATCCAGGGTTAGGAAATTTGAATTTTTTAATACAATAACATAACCAAAAATCAATTAACGTCGTTTTTTCTTGGTTAAAAATCTTTTTTATTCTGGCAAAATAAATTTGGTATCAAAAATTTTTAAAAATCAAAATTTCGTTTTCAGTGTTTGATAATGCAATGTTTTGTAGTACATGAAAGTGACAAAAATTGTTAAAAATTTTAGTTCTTCTTATATAAAACCGCTTTATACATCATAAAGATTTGCATTGGTAAAACATTATCTTAAAAAATTTAGTTTTCGTCTCCAGGGGTGGGAATTTTTTTTTTTTGGCACATTCGGATTTTATGGTATATATAGTAACTAAAATGTTTATTAATTTTAAGGTTTTCTTAAATAAAACCATTTTTGGTATCATGAAGATTTGCGTCGATTAAAAATAAATTTAAAAATTTAAAGTTCCCATCCAGGGTTCCGAAATTTAAAATTTTTTTATACAATACATAACGAAAAATCAATTAATATCGTTTTTTTTCAAGTTAAAATTATTTTTTATTTCGGCAAAACAAAATTGGTATTAAAAATTTAAAATAAATAAAAATTTCGATTCCAGGGTTGGATACTGCAATATTTTGTATAACATGAAAAACGCAACTGAAGTTGTTTTTATTTTTTGCTAACTGAAACTACTTTATAAGTTAGAAAGTAGACGTACGTTAGTGAAGGGTATATAAGATTCGGCACAGCCGAATATAGCACTTTTACTTGTTTTATTTTACTCTACTTGAATTATAAATAAAAAATATAAGTGCTGATTGTAATTTTTGCTCATCTTGTTTTCTTTTGGAAGTGACAATTAATACACTAACCAGAAGAATTTGTTCGGTTAAATTTAAGAGCAACTTTCCGGTTAACAACTGTCAGTTAAACTTTAATCGTACATTGTGAAATACAATTTCAGCTAACTGCCCGTTAAAGTGTCAATTAAAATTTAATCACACATTGTGAAAAGGGCCGTTAGACTATAAGAGGTTTCACAAAAAAATTTGTACTAAGCTTCCATTGTAAGTTATTAAGTTCTATTAGTTCCTTTGATGTGTAAAGGCTGGGATATTATTAAACGAGTTTTACAAGTAAACAATAGATAGAAAAAAATTCAACCACAACTTGATTGAAATTAGCAACAAATTATTGTGTTCTGTTACAAGCTAACGATGATGAAATAGAAATTGTTTTCAAAATCCAGATAAAATTACAATTGGGGAATTCATAATATATGTGAGCAGGCGACGATATAAAACACAGTATATTAACACCTTTCACTTTGTTTAATATGGGATCTATTACACAGCTTTACAAATTTGTAAGTTAAAAAAATACCAAGAACGACGCCACATGCCTAGATAAGTTGATTTTGACCTCATGAACACGAAAAACGCTATAATTTTTTTAAGTACCTTATTTTAGATAACGGTACTTTTGTGTTTTTCGGTGTATGGTCCCACTCAAACCTTTGTGGAGCCCAACTGAAAAGTCCGATCGTGATAAATCGCATATCGTTGAAAAGTTAATTGAATGTCTTTTCCGTCGATGTTTTATGAGACAAGAAATGGCTGAGTTATTGCACCTCAAAGTTCAAAATTTGCCTATTTTTTAAGTTTTTTTTTCTAAATTTTGCATTTTTATTTCGTTTTTTTTCTACGTTATAGTAAAAATCTGGAATGTTTTATTTTTTTTTTTTTGCCAAACGGTAAGTTTTTGTTAAGGATTTTGTGGAACGACAATATATTCATTTTCATTGCTCACACACTATATTCGGCGTAAATTCAATAAATCTAAATTAAAATGACGAGCGACCGATTACATTGAAATTTTACAGTAATGTATCGATCTTCTCAGCGTAATCAGGACTTCTGTAGTTTCCCAAAAAGTTGTTAACGATGTCCTGGAATGCTTCCCATACATCCAAATGAGCTGGACCTAAGCACTTGTTAAATGCTTGTTCACTGTACAGAGCCCGAATTTGAGGTCCATAAAATATACCAGCTTCAATTTTGCTCGCTGTGGCTCTCGGAAATTTTTTTTAAGGTAATTTTGGCAACTTTTGCCAATGCCATTGATAAGCGTTGAGTCGAAACATGCATATCAAACAGACCGTTACCATTAGAAAATTTATTCTTTTCAACTTTTAGGTTCAAATATGACACCTAAATTTGGATATTTTCCTCACGAGCTTAGGCTCCGAAATTGTTGAGCAAAGTGAAAGATTTCACCAGGAAATGGAAGAAATGGAGATGATGTCAACACCCATTTTATCGAAAACATTAGAGCTGTACAAAACAGCTCTTTTGAGTGAGTGCTCTTTTTAGCTCCGCTCACTTTACTGAATTAATTCATTTAGTTGTTTCAGTTCATTCAGTTCATTCAGTAGCTCAGTTGTTTCACTAGCTCAGTTCATTCAATAGCTCAGTTATTTCAGTAGCTCGGTTGTTTCCATAGAAAAAACAGAAAACTCAAAAGTGACATGGTTATCTCTAAACACATGTTTAACAATTTAAGCAAATAATGGTGGTTGAAAATAAAACAAAAATTTCGTTTAGGAGAAAAATTGTGAAAAATGTGTTATTATTTATAAAAATAAATGTTAAGTGATTTTAAGACAATATTCAACTGTTTATAAATTATACCAAAACTCCTAAATTGTGGCTGGCCGTCAATACCGTAAAGAAATCAACATAAAAATGAGCCAAGATTCCCAAAGAATTGAAATTCTATCAAATTAATTTTGGTTTTAATTCTCATTATTGTTAATGCTCAAAAAAGTAATTGTTAAACTATAAATTGAGACGGGAATGAGAGTTTTATTCAAGTCACAGAAGATCGAGTCAAAAAAACCACTTTGGAATCAGAGGTACAACTTAAGTTGAACTGCTGCAACAAAATTGGAAATTTCACAGACTTAGAAGAAGGCGGTACGTATAATTTCTTTTTAACAAAAGCTATGCTTATAATAGATCTTTTATAAAATTTACTTAAGTACAACTTGTTATTACATATATTTTCGTACTAGGCTTGCGTTGACTTCAATGAGCATTTGGAAGTGCACAAAACTACTGACACTTTCCAAAAGATCCATCTACCTATTCTACACCCCGATGTTACTGATAGATTCGAATCCTTCATGTTTTCCCAGTCTTTCTAAATATGTATATTATTTTTTAACTGATAATATGCTGTACAGATGTCAAGGTATTTATATTTGTAAAATTATGTATTTATTTATTTAAAACAAATAAGAACAGTTTTCTTTTATCGTTTATGAAATAGTGTTTTTCCATCATGAGCGCCTTTGTCAATTTCAGTGGCAAATAAGAATATTGGAAACCAACATTATGAAAATTAATTTTTGGTTATAACACAAGTGATGGAAAACATGCTGAATGAATGTTAGACCGTTTTCATAACTTGCATAAAGATCTAAAAGCAATTAGTGAACTGCACATCAAAGAAACGAGAGGATTGTATTGGAACAAGCAAGAGTGTATATAATGTAAGTACTATTCTGTTAAAAAAATGTGAAACTTATAAACGTAATAATAATGTATATATTTATATACATATATATATATATATATATATATATATATATATATGTATATATATATATATATATATATATATATATATATGTATATATATATATATATATATATATATATATATAAATGTTTATATATATATATATATATATATATATATATATATATGTATATATATATATATATATATATATATATATGTATATATGTATATATATATAGTATATATATATATATATATATATATATATATATTTTTTTTTTTTTTTTTAACCAATTTTATTAACAACTTTTCAATATCTTTTACCTATTTAAAGATTGAATGTGGCTGCAAATATACTTCAAAGGAAATATCTATATTAAATACCACCAATTAGGAGATAAAAATCTGTGAATATTGATATTAAAATCATTTTCCTTCGTTGTTAAATGTTCTTGTCAAAATAATTTGTCACATGTACTTACTTCACGTTTTTTGTGTAAATAAGTCTTGCTATATATATAGTATACTATTATATGCTTTTAATTTTAACTTTTTCTTATTTCAATAAAGGTGTTTGAAATAAAAATAATTCAACTCTAAAATTAAAATTACGTTTCCTTACGTGTAATATATATCTATATATATAAAAATAAGTTGCATTGTGTAATTAATTGATGTTCTCCGGAATGCCTGAACCGATTTTGTTTCTGCAAAGTTTATATCAAAGGTGACGTCAATACCAAGGTTTTTATGTATATATAGTTTTTATGTGTGTTGGTTATGAGTTATAGCCATCTTAGTGAACACTGCAATCATTTCGAAATATTTGAGTTATTATTTTGAAAAACTGAAATACAATTCATTTTTATTCTTCATTACAATTCAATTTTAGTCAAACCATGAATTCAATTTATATACTTAGCTATTCTAAATCACAACTTCGGGGATCTATGAAATAAATTACATATAAATACATCACTAAAAATTTAAATATTTAAAAACATCATGCACATCCCACGTCATATGCATGAGTACGCGAATAAGAAATCTGTTGAAGCTTTGGAAAGAACAATGAAAGATCTCCGAGATAATTCAGAGTTGTTTGGTGGTGCGTTGATTTTATTGTCAGGCGATTTAAGGCAAACATTGCCCGTCACTCCTAGATCGACAGCTGCCGCTGAAATTAACGCTTGCTTAAAGTCTTTATATTTATGGGATGATCCATCTGCTGATAAGTTCTCTAAGCAATTGCTGAAAATTGGGAATGGTGAATTGCCTGTTGATGACACTGGATTGATAACAATGCCAAATGATTTTGCCGTTTCGTACAGTCAAAAAAAGAATTCATTGAATGTGTTTCACTAACATAGCACAACAATATACATGCCATGCATGGTTGAGTGCCAGAGCGCTTTTAGCGGCAAAGAACAAATATGTCACTGAATTAAACATGGCTATACAATAAATGATTCTTGGCGAAGTGGTGTTGCGCAAGTCTGTCTATACTGTTACCAATGAAGAAGATGTTGTGAATTATCCAACAGAATTTTTGAATTCGTTGGACTTACAAGGATTGCCTCCGCATAATCTCCAATTGAAAGTTGAAGCCCCTATTATTATGCATCGCAATATCAGTCAACCACGTTTGTGTAATGCTACAAGACTTGCTATTAAAAAGTTGATGGCTTATATAATTGAAGCTACTATTTTAACTGGAAAATTCAAAGGCGAAGATGTATTCATTCCGTGCATCCCAATGATTCCTTCTGATATACCACTTGAATTTCAACGACTTCAGTTTCCTGTTCGCCTTGCGTTTGCGATTACCATTAATAAGGCGCAAGGCCAATCCTTAGACATTTGTGAAGTGAATTTAGAGTATCCAGTTTTCTCACATGGACAGTTGTATGTAACCTGTTCGCGCGTTAGCAAACTATCGGTTTTGTATATTTACACCGAAAATGCAAAAACAACAAATGTTGTTTACCATAGAGCATTACAATAAAGCAGTTTATCACTGATTTAAATGAATTCGAATTAATTTTTATATTTTCTTTTTTGCACTACGAAGTGTGCAGGGGGTTCGCTTGTACATATATATAGTATCTATTTCTACCTTTTTAATGTTAAATTATCCATTAAATAATAAATTAAATACTTTATATGCACATATAATATAATGAAGAACTCTCTATCCTATTCAATATGAAAACTTTGATCTCTATCATTTTGTAGGTGTGCAATAGAAATAATATCTGAATTGTTGCAATATACACAATTCAAGATATTGTATATGTTCATCTCATCGGTGCTTAACGATACCATCAGTAGTTTTAAAAAATTTCAAGCATATTAAACTTTTTAACTAGATTGTAACATAACAAATATTAAATTCAGTTATTATATTTCAGTTTGTCTTACAAACGTTTTGATTCTAATATCGGCGATTACTGCATCTAGGCCTCCCTAAGACATAAGTTTTCTCTCCAGAACATCCCTCATGAAGAATTATCTCTAAAATCGATGATGTTTTAAATTTTTTATATGGCAACTTTATAAATAAAGAGTAATACATCCCCGAATGCATGAGCATATATCGTATGGATTTTGACATACAATCTGATACAACACTGAAAACAGCTACTGAAAGAGACAGATCCAATGAACTAACTGAAACAACTGAGCTAAAAACGCTCAATTGAAGTGATGACCACTACATATGCAGTACACTGCGCCAGAACTAAGAAGAAAGGGATAGTTTAAGAAGACAAATTAGAAGATAGAAAATTTTGTTGTAGCTTTTTTAACTTTTACCTTTCCTGTGAACTTTTTCCTCTGTTGTTTTTACAGTTTCACAACGAAATATATTTTTAATGTCATCGAAACCGACTTTATTTAAGGGAAAGTCTTATGGCATCTGCGGCCATATTTTGCCGATTAATCTTCCAATTTCGATTTAAATTATGGTTTATCGACGCAGACAAGTGGCTTAACATAACCCCTAAGAAAATAATACAACGGAGTTAAATCACAGGATGTTATTGGTCAATCAATTGGACCATTACGGGAAATTAATTTTTCTTCGGGAAATTAATTTTAATGCCACATAATTGAGATTTGGAAAATTTTAGAACTAAGTTCCTCTACTGTGCAATGTTGACTGTAACATTCTGACCATCGTCGTTTTTGAAGACAAAAAGAATAACAAAAATTTAAAATATGGAAAAAGGCCACTTAAAGAATTGCGGAAAATAAACAAACGATTTTTATTTAAAATATACTTTAAATCGATGAGGCAACTTTCAATGACTTCCTGATGTCACTGTATGTAAATTTGCAATTGTATATCATGACAAAATATATGTATATGAAATAATAAGTAATACTGACAAAAATTATTTACCGTGCCACTAAAGTGATCCAATATTTCTTGGTACACTTTTAAAGTGTACCATGACGGCATTTGTTTGGCCAAAATTAAGATAATACTGGTTATATTTAACTCTAATTGAAACCAGATATTGCCCAATTTATTATCTTCGATTTCATGCGAAAAATCGTCTTAATAATGCGTAAGGTAACACCACTGAGTGAGAGTGCCCTGGAAATATTTGGATAATCCTCCGCAATTTCACTAACAGAAATACAGTTTTTGGCACTGCGCACACTGCGATGGTGCACAGGCCTTGCCACATTTGTAATGCTTCGGCTATTGTTCTCAACTCCGTAGTCTCCGAAAAGTAAGATCGTTTGAACCAGCAAATTTCTGAGAATGTTCTATACATTCTTAGACGGTTTTCAGTTGCAGGACAATCCGTATTCTTAGAGGACAAACCCTTTGCTAAATATATGACACCAGCTTTTTCCTTTTTACGAATAGAACCAGCACTTAAGGGACAATCTCTACATATGCTGTGCGTTGCGCTGGAACTGAGAAAGGAGCGGATAGTCTTAAAAGGACAGATGAGAACAGATTGTAGGGTAGAGAATTTCGATTTAGCTAACTTTTCTTCGCTGAATATCTTCGCTACAGCTACCGATAAAGGAGAGGAATACATTCTACCCTTTAGTAAATGACGGTATTAACCGCTGTCGCTAAGGTTCAGCGACCTCGTCATTTACACAAGCCGATAACAATTAACTGCTCTAATGCAGATCAGAAAAGTTCGACACAGTGTTCTTGACTGAGAGCGAAGTCGAAACTCGAAAATTTTTTATTCATTCTGTAATGTTCATTCTAATGTTCTAATATTGTCTTAAACATATATAACAGTTATATTCCCTCCTGCAATTGCCCTTAATGGCCTTAGTTTCGACCACTTTCAAGTTCAGATAAAACGCTCTGATCAAGCTACCTTTGTTAAAGTAGACTATAAAATTACCAACTTTTTTGTTATTATGAACGTTTATGAAATGGAAAATATTTATTATCATTCAAAAATAATTCCGCAAGGATCCGGCCTATCTTCTTCTTTATATAATCCTTAGAAGTTTAAGAGAACCAAAAAGCAAGAGGACTATAAACTGAGTTAATATTCTCACACACATAAAACATTGTTTAACTAACATAAAATCTAATCTTGGCGTGATAAAAAAAATTTTAATTTTTTGATCAAAATCCTATTCCGACAAGTTTTATGCAGCCCTTATGCAGGCAAAAAGAATAATTTGAAATATTGGTACTCAATCAGAGGTGAACACGTGTGCAATTATCATAGCGAAAAACCATGAATTGGGCTAAGAATAGGTCGCTCTTCTGTCTTATTCTTCATATTTAGCCCTCAGTAACCATTTATTGAAACTTGCCATGAAGGGGCTTGAATCAAACGACGAAATTATCCTACAAAAAATGCCTATTTCGATGATATCGACAAATCATATATGTCGAAAGGGATTAAGTATTGCAGAAACGTTGTATTAAAGCAAGGGAGACTATCTTGAAATATGAAATAACTTTGTAAATACAAACTCGTGTATCATTCAAAACATCTCGGACTTATTGATCCGTCTTTTTACATTTCATTTCTAATTTGATTTCATTGCTTCTTTGGAGTTTTGAAAATATACCACATTGTCTTCATTCCAATATTATAATACTTTAACCAAAAGATAAAAAACCGGAGACATGCTCGTAAATCCTTGTTAAGATATCCTTACGTTTCAAATCTTTTTGTTCTCTTTTTCCATTAGATATAATTTATGATGCGTATATTTAAATTCAAATTCTAACAAACTGTATATCAAATTAACAACCTTTTATATGCTGATGATCTCCATATCGTCACAATTGTTCCGTAAACAATGCAACTATAAACTAAAAATATAATATTAACATTTTTGATTGATCGCTTTATATGACAACGGAAAACCAGCACAAATATACGTATATAAAATGATCATTTGATTAAGTAAAGAAACAATATTGTCTTGCTTTAAAAGCAAAACAAATTGCGGTTTGATATAGGCAAAACACAACAACAATAACTACTAAGATACCAACATTATAAAGTCACCTGTAAATAACTACAACTTCAACTTGCCATGTCGACCTTTTAATATCGAAACTATTAAAAAACAGATAAGGACAGGAATATGAAATCAATTTTATGAAAATAGAACTATGGCATACATATATGAAAATGTAATGCATCAATTTTCTTTTAAACTCTTTAATATTCCTTAATGGTTTCATGTAGCTTGGAAAATAACTCAAGATTAAAGAAAGTTGTATGATGAAACTACAACATAAATTCATTTTACAAAAATCAAAAATCTTGGCTAAAGATAAGGCCACACTTATCTTTACAACATAACAAACCTGAATAGGAATTAATAATTTTATGTTTACAAATATATTTTCTAAAATTTCTATATCCTTTTATAACAAGTACTGCGTGTTTGATTTTGTATTTCTTCCTTCTGATCGATGATCTTTTAATCTATTTAGTTGAATCTTATAAGCAGAAAAAATTACTAAACCAAATACAGCAAATGTCACCAAAAAAGTGAAGGGACCACCACGTTACCAAGAATTTTAAAAGAAATATATTGTGATTCTGGTAAAATGATTGAATTGTGTCAAATAAACTGTTCTGTCCTGAGAATTCAAATTGATTTTGTTTTTGTATCAAGTCTTTGTGTCTGCTGCAATTGATGTCACTGTTTGATATGATGACTGTTTTATATCCACTATGAAAGTCTCTTTTTATAACAGCAGCCCCTTCATATGCAAAAGTCAGATTTTTCACTGCTTACTTCTAAATGAACAGTGGAACATAAAGTACATTTTTTTTAATCAAAGTTATGTAGGAGCTTAACAAGTTTTTGGAAAGTCAAGTCCACAGCCAAGGAACCTTAAAGCACTATACTGTGCAGGTTGACTTCGTTGTACACATTGTTTATTAAGTAAAGTCGGCATTGTTTCCTTCGAGGCGTGCAATTTGGTTTTATCTCGTTGGGTCTTACTTGCGGAAGGTTTTTTCTTCCCATAATCACACATTGATCTGTATCTAACATCAGCGATGTAAACTCCATCAGCGGTGACTCCATGCTAATTTCCAATCATATATGTGCCAATTATCCTTTCCCACAAAACACTGCACCAAACACTTTAGTGGGTGTAATTGTGGATGTTTAACTTTTTATGGATTTCACCCAGACCATATACTGCAGTTACAATTGTAGTTCGTTGCTCAGATTTAAACTACAGTTTCTTCTGGGCTTAGCTAGAAATCAATTGCATAATCGTTGCTGATAATCAGTGGGTTTCAATTCTTAGAGAAGCTAAACTTTGTATGGGAATATTCTTACTGTATGCAAGGTAATTCCGAAAACTATCGATAAAACACACTGGATATTCTTTCAGTATGTTATGATATTATTGGCCGGTAACGCTTTTATAACAACAGCTCATCATCACTAACATTTGAAGTTAATTGTTATTTGTTTCGAAAAACTTATGGGAAATAAAACGTCAATTCATTATTTATGCGCATAAACTTAGATAGAAGTAGACGAAGTTATGTGTGGGATTACTTTGGAAGGAAATCCTTAGATGCCGCAGTTTGCAGAAATGGAAAATAAATCTGCAATCACCAAAAGAGAAAATGTAGGTGAAATATTGCAAAATGGCATCAGGGAATAGCATTTCTATTAAGTCTACTATATGAAAATCATTTATAGAAGAATTTTTGCTTAAAGAAAAACCACATCTCAATCTGAAAATGTTGACTTGGAGTTCAGCAATGACGAAAGTTTCGATGATGGACTTCAAACTGATTCCTAAGATAATTTTTCTGTTATGAGCAGAAATTACAAAGTGCTGCTAGAAATAATTACTAGTACAATTAGAGACTTTCAAGTAAGTCCAACGGAAAACAGTTGGAACAACATATAATGGCTGAACATAATAAATTTGTTTTGAAATATTTGTATATAATGACCAGGTGAGCTTCCATGGTTCCAATGATAAGAATATGCTGTCAAGAAATGTTTAATATACATATTTAGTAATAGGAGGAATGTAGATTGAATCCAATGCGAGTGATTTACAAGATTTTTTGAATGTTTTAAAATATATTAAATAAGCTGTAAAAGCGCTTTGACGGCGTGATATTAATATATCCAGAGCTCATGTAATAATCAAAACGTTCAGTTAAAATTTCACCTGGAAAAATAATTATTGTATTTCTAAAATATCGTTTTGGCAAGACGTACGATTTGATAAAGGTTTATGGAAATATTCATAACATAATAGTTATCACGCGATCAAAGTCGAGTTTATTGTATGCCAGTGGTGAAATTTATTGACACCATTTTTGCATCTTATATGTATAATAGTGCGTCATCTACAATTTGATTTTGAAGCGATTTTTCAAAGTTGTCAATTAATTTGCAAGAATTTCGTGTAAATAAAACGTTCGATTCCACTGGCAGTCCTTAAGGATTTGTCTTATCCTTGAATTTGGCCTCATTTACACGTGCAAATATATCTACTCCACCGTTAATAACGGAAATATTTCAAGGAGAAGGAACTAAATGAATTTCCTTCAGACCGGGTTTTCTGAAATACGCGCACAATTCTCACGATTATAGACATATTTGTTAAGTTATGCGATTATCATAAAAAACTGCAACACTTTTAAAGCGGTCTGGACTGTGTATTTATCAATCCACAAGCCAAGAAATGTTAAATTAAGTTGTGCAAAAATACTGACGTTAAGTCGCGAATCTTAACCAACATCATGCACTATGTTTAGAACATCCTATTAGTATTAAAAAGTATTATTTAAGCAAGGAATAGAGGCGCAAATACTCTTGGGATGCGTGAAAGCAGTTTTCCTACAACTGAAGTGCAACTGAAACTTTTATTCTATAGTGGATGAATTATTATCATTTGGATTCGCTTTGTGATTTAGGGGCACACAGGTAGGAATGCCCTCTATAAAAGTATACAACAGATTCAAGGTGATGGGAATGTAAGGCAATATTTACCTATATACTTCCAGAAATAACTTAAGTGTAGAGTAATTGGCAGTGTTGGCACAAATTTTGGTCTACCCAACTGAACTATACACTACTGAGGCACCTAAGGTACTCAATATTCCCCTACACCCTTCAAAAACAATTTATCCAAGAACTCTTTCTATCCATTTATATTAATTTTTTAGTTGTGCTATACTTTTTACGAAAATATGTGAAATATGCTTGAATTTTCATATTAGTACATATTTTTGAGAATTGTCGGTTTTTATAGCTCTTTAATTTTAATTATACGCCGATTCTTTTTTCCCAAAATCTCACTACCATGTCTATTCTTAAATACTGTTATTGTTCCACATGTACACAACTTGAAAATAAAACATATGACTAAACGTAACAACAAGAAAAAGTATCAATGCAAGAGATATATCAAAATTACATGAAACCAGAAAACTATTTTTTTCTACTCCGGTTGCTCACTTACTATATTGTGTAAACTGGGTGCAACACAAAATTCCAAAACGAACGAACCCGAGACACAGGTAATAAGCTTTTGCCATCAAAATTTTCAAATACCACTGTAAAACAACAATAGCAACAACTCACCAGAACCAATCAAGTTGTTTGCATATGAAGTTTATGCCTCAAGTCTTACGTTTTATCGCATTTGTCGTGTATTTAATCCGTCTGTTTCACCAATTGACTTTTTCCTATAAAAATAATGGTTGTGCCCATGTCTCTCATGATATTGACAGTTTTATAACAAATTTGTTTTACGGCAGTAGAAGCAATCAACTTTTTATACAATTTAAAAGAAAATATTGCAAATTTTTATGAATTGTTTTTTTATTGCTTTCGTCTTCAGGAAGATTTAAATATTGTTTTATGATCATTTCCTTTGAATCAACATATTGTACCGTTAAATGGTTATTAATTCTAGTAACAAGACGGAAATATTTATATTTCAGATGTTTGCAGTTGAATATTTCTTCATATTTTATATACGACTTTTGGTAATTCATTTCTTTGAAAACTCGCTTTTGTTTTGGTAATTGGGCTGTTTATCCTTGATGTTTTCATATCTTCCGTTCCCTTTTTGTCTTTACTACAAATATATGGTTTTTTAATTTGGCTTAATCATTTATAAAACATGGCTTTAATATGATCTATACAAGTAATTTCATGATCATATTGAACTGTTTCATTTGCAATTTTTGGTTAGAACATTAACATTACAACGTTGTTGATTACTTTTTATATCGAAATTATTTTGAGGAAATAACATGCTACAGTTGGCAGTGGTCCTTATATATCAATAACCAAAGTTGCCATATAGATTGATAAAAAAATTATTTTTGTTAAGAAAAATTTATTAATAAATTGTATGTAAAGCAAAAGCTAGTTTAACCTACCACCAGATAAGGATCCATCCTAAGGACTATTTTGAAATGTTTTATGAGAAAATGATATGTATAGATTATATTAATGATGTCTTTTTTTATGGGATGACCGTTGGATCTGATCATCTGTCTATATAGTTTAGTCCAAACAACCTAAGATTGATTTCTTTAAGCGACATAGAAGCCGATGTACGTTCACGTCAGAAAAACTTTCCTTAATATGCACGGAATGAAGTGTCTCCAATTTGCTTACCACTAAATTGATATTAATAGTCATGCATTACTTAGAAGCACTAGTTGCATAGCTACAGGGGAACAATTAATTGTACTATTCGCTCCCTAATAAATTAAAAGTGAAGTTGATATCACATCGGATGATGCAATTGGTTAAGATGTTGGTGGAAAGAGGATTAAGTAGCTCATAGAGAACTGCACGTCATCCAAGCTTATTGAGTTAAGATCACGTGACATATCGAAGATCATATAATATTGCTGAATGCTAAGTACACGAATCTGACATACAATTTTTTAACCTGAATATATGCAATATAGCTGCTATCAGCCTCTTTATATGTGACGGCATTGCACTGATAATTAAATGGAACACTCTCGTATCGTATCGAACGAATTAAAACAGCCTACTGCTGCGGCATCTCATCTCTCTTTGTCTGTCTTTTAAATACAATTTTTTAATTTTATAGCAGCTTCAATGAATTAATTTTGAGGCTCTCTAACAAAGTTAAATACCTCGCGGTCTTTCTTGACAAGTTAGTCATATGAACTTATAGTTATCTAAAAAAGTAGCCCCAGGTTAGTAACGTTGAGGTGTTGCGACGGCGTTTGTTATTCGTTTGGAACTCAAAAGTATGCAGCCTGTGTGAACTGCAAAACTTTAATAATATAATATTAATTATTTATCTTTTTTCCTGCTTCTCAATTTAGACCAGAGGCCACGCTTATTTATATATTATTATATAGTTTTGGAACATCAAATTCAAAAGAACAGGAGGAAATCAACATCGATGTAATATTCAACTTACAGAGCGGAACAGAATAGCGCTATTTTCAAGATCTGCTACTATTTCATTGATAGACAGAAACAACATTTGATTTAAATAATAAGAGAAAATATTGAGAAGAAAAATATTAAAAATACAATCAAATGGCCTGCGTTGCCATTTAACAAGTGCTAATATCAGTTAATAATGGTATATAGAATATTCTTTTCAAATATACCGTCCACAGATGCCAACTAGTGAGCATGACTATGACAACGATGTTGGTAGCCCGAATTTTATCCGTAACTGTGACTGATTGTGCAGGACTTTCGCTTGCACATAAGAAGTGGCAACGAAGTTAACCACGGACAATTCTTTTGGAAGCACAGTAGTCCTATACATATATTTTAGAGCAAATGATATGCACAACTCTCGAAAGAAAGTAAACTATCAGTGGTCTAGCTGCACTTAAAAAATATATACCAACGAGTTTTAGTGTTGATTGCTACAGAGCTTGCGTTGCGACTGGCTGATATGTAAATGAAAAAACTATTATCAAACACACTTAAGCCTTCTACAAGTGGTGATAAACAAAAATAGTCCGATGGCGGAAGTGCAGCGGCTTCCGATAAAAGCATTTTAATATCATTTGTATCCTAATATATTTTTGGTTTGAATGCTATTTGCATTCAATGGAAAGCACATATGCAAACTTCATTGTCGGAATCTATTGAGAACAGCTTTCGTTTGTTTTATAGTAACCTATGCTCTTTCATTGTAATGGTTCAATGTACAAGAAAATTATCAGCACACGGGATGTATCCGCTTGTAGTAGCTGTTGGCGAGGATATCTTTGATTGTATAATACTTTTGTAATCAACTTTTGCTGAGAATCAACAACAAATCTTTGTATAGATTATCGTTTGAATTGGATGGCAGAATAAAAGTGTAGGGTGTACTGCCAAATAACTGAAATTCCTTACAGATTTCCTGCCGGTGCTAGTAGTTATTGTTTTCACTGCTGTTTGTGTATAGATTTCAATGTGGTAACATTTTTATTATAAACTTAAAGTTAATTCTTTTTTTCAATGAGCATTCCTTTTTGCCATTTTATGTGGAACATGAAAAAGCAAGAGGCAGCATTAATGTACTTGCGGTACGTTTCATATTAAACACTAAATATAAAAACACCATCAAGAAATTAGAAGAAGAGTTATAACTCTTTATGTTAAAAACAAGCACATACTTATAATGTGATTAAAAGAGGATACGCTTATTTATAACTTGTATGCTTACAAAAGTTGCAACAAGTGAAACTAAATGTAGTGGGGACAGACACAAGGACAGACAAGTACACTAACTTGTTGGTATAAATTTAAAAAGTTTTAAATCATGCGTAATAGGTCTTGAGTTGTGCTGGAAATCAGAAAGACTTTTTAGTTATGGTTTAATACATATTTAAGCCAAGGTTAATTTTAGGATTGCAACAACTAAAATGGCCAAGAAAAAGGGGCGCTGCCACCCAATTCTTATAGTTATTATTGCTTAAAACAACTTTAGTTAAGGTTATATTGTATTCCTAAATGCTCAAGAGAAAAGAACTTAAAAAAGAAAGAAGAAATCTTTCGAAAAAAGTTAAAGAGAGTTGCAGTCCCGCCCAGCCTACCTTGTTAAGTGCTAAAGCGCGTTTATAGACGTGTGTGTAATGAGGTACATATTTTCAATTTTTAATTTTTTTTGTAAAGGTAACTGCTATGGCTGCTGATGATCGCAGTGATGAAGCAGATCAAACTGCCACCGTTATTTGCAAGCAGTTAATGCCGTATAGTGGTATTTATACTGATTTCTTTTTGCTACTTATTTTGTAATGTATTTATAACGAGATATGAAAACCTCTACTGCACGTAAATCTTAACGCTTACTACTGTTAAGCCACTTGTCTGCTTTGTAAAGTTTAATCTCTTCTCCTTCACTTCCACTATGTATTCATGAAAGCCATATAGTGCTGCTTACATATAAAATTAATCAGGATTCAAATCAATAGCATTGGATTAAATGCTTTTTAGCCTCTTAATAAACTTGCAGTCGCTAAGAGAAGAAGCCACAACGAGTATATAAAACTTTAAATCTGATTAAGAATATTTCAATTAGTACCACTCACAATACATGTAATTGTATTTTATGTGCGAATGCAAAAAATAAATTATAAAAAAAATAAACTCAGCGATTATCTTAATATTGCATGATATTTTTGAAAATGTGGCGGTTTTGCTTCGTGAGAAGTATTACTTTTAAGAAAATTTAATATCAAGTAATATATATATATATATATATATATATATATATATATATATATATATAAGAAAACATAAAGGAAGAATAATTAAGGTGAAGCTAAACATTCAACATATGCGAATCTATTTGAATACTTTTTTAATATAAATGAGCAGAGATCTCAGGTGACATATACATATAAGTGGTTATAATATTTGTGTATATATTTTTGTTTGAATCGGTATACAAAATGTGTCTCCCTGGAAGGTGGTACTTTCAACAGGACAACGATCCAAAACACACACCAGCCATTGTAAGGGAACAACAACTCCATTCACCACCCCAGTCACCAGACTTAAACCGAATTCAAAACTTATGAGACGAATTGGACCCCAGAGTAAGAAAACGAAACATAAGGAACAAGCAGGACCTAAAAAGGCCTCTTATAGATGAATGGACCAAAATTTCTTCAGAAACCACCACCAAACTGGTCAACTCAATGAGTAATCGATTAAAAGCCGTGTTAGAATGTAAAGGAGGTCCAACAAACTATTTATGAGTATGTATTACGAAAAAATTAATTAACCCATAGAGTATGTATACTTTTCTGTGCATTAAAAACTGATTTTTTTTATTATTTAATATATGTTCACTTTTCATATAAACCTAATGTTTGGAAAATGTTTTATTTATTAATTACAAAGAAAAATATGATATAATATTTTTATATAAATATTATAAGGTTTTACAGAATATCAAATTTTTCAGGGGGTAGGTATAATTTTCTGTGTAACTGTATAAGCGTTACTGAAATTTATGAAAAGCCAACCAGTGGCCCTCCATAATTCCAAAAACTCTTAGTACCTTATGGTACTACCTTCATGGTATATTACGAAAAACTATTGATCTCTAAGTTTTCATTGTTAGGGCAAAAGAACCTTTCAATACGCAAATACCTTTATGTCGTATATTAAGCTTAAAGACAATAAAAGTACTACAATCTTAAGACTAAATATGCATCTGGCAAAAATTCAAAAATATCAGCAAAAGTACTATAAAAAGCAATTTTGAGATTTCGAAATATTTCCTTTAGGTAAGTGGATCTCAAAATAAAGCCAAAAATATTATTAGACGAATATGTTGCAGCATCTCTTTAAATAATTTTTGGAATTATTTTACATAAAACATGCTCTGTAATATTACATCCAAAATATATATACATATATACATATATATATACATATATATACATATATATATATATATACATATATATATATATATATATATATATTTATATATATATATATATATATATATATATATATTTATATATATATATATATATATATATATATATATGTATATATATATATATATATATATATATATATATATATATATGTATACATAAATATATCACAAGTCATTAAACAATTTATGAAATTCTATATAAATGGAACTATCCGTTTAGAAAATGCACACTTCATATCTCCTTCTGTACGTTGTAGGTGGAGCTTTAGTATGTAAAAACTACTAATATAAGAAAGTGTATATTAATATAACATTATAACAAATTTTAGTTCTCAAATGATATAATGGTTTAAAACAAAATATAATGGCAATAAAACAAATAAATTAAACCATTTTGATAAAACATAAGATAAAATCATGACATTTTAACAATATCTTAAAAGTTGGTATTGCAAAGTGTGAAATACAGTTATGTTATTACATATATACATTTTTCTTGTACTTCAATAGTTAATTTATATAAATTTAAAATTATTAAATAATAATAATATTTTGTAAGTTAAAATATTTTGAGTTATATAAAATCAGTGCGAATACACGCCCAGTTCCCATATAAGAATGCACTACAGTCAGTATGCAGAAACGACTAAATAAGAAAACGATCTTACAGTTAGCCGATGTCGCAAGCTATCGTTCGATCGTACAAATAACGTTTTAAGCCATTAAGCTCTTAATGGCTTTAAAGTAATACTAAGGTGATATGAGAGGTCTGTTCAAAAAATTAAGGGTCGCGGCTACGAAAAATTAGTTGGAATTTACTTTTGGATTAAGTTAATTAGCATGTTTGCGAAACTTATGAAAGTTAGAAATATTAATATATAATATTTATATAATATTAAATATACTATATATATATATATATATATATATATATATATATATTATATATATATATATATATATATATATATATATGTATATATATATATATATATATATATATATATATGCATATATATTATAGTAGCGGTCCGGTACGAACTTCGCAATGTATAAAATAAAATAATAAAATAATTTAAAATATCATTTGTTCAAACAAAAAAATAATTTATTAATTGCGAGCTATTTTAAAACTTAACCGAAAACATTTGGATAAACAATATATTTTGTTTTTCCAATTCGAGCATGAATAAACAAACGTCTCTGGAAGAGGCAACATAAAGTTGGCCATGTGAAAAACATGATTCCTCCAAATTCACACAACAAATGTTAAGTGTTTGCCCTTGGGCTTTGTTGATGGACATGGCAAATGATAAATGCACAGGATACTGTAATCGTTTGAATTGAAATGGCATATCAGTTGGAATCATAGGGATGCGCGGTATGAAACAAACTTCTCCTTTGGATTTAGCAATTAAGATCGTAGCCTCAATTAAGTTAGCCAATAAGTTTTTCACTGCCCATTTGGTGCAACTACACCATCTGGTGGATTAATACCCCCATCTTAAAAAATGTTTGAATATGACTCAAAAATCACCATTAACAATATGATACGCCATTTATTGAATTAATCTGTTACAAAATATGTGATAAATGAAAAACCGCATGACCGATTTTGTGCAAACTTCAAAAGCACTCGATATGCTGACATAGGATATGAAATCGTTTTGCCACAATTGAAGGAATAGAAACCGAAATGTTGACGAAAAATCAAGAACAATACAAAAAGTGTGTGTCGTAGCTTCATCGAGGATTGGGAAAAACGCTGGCACAAGTGTAATGCTGCTGTAGTCTGCTACTTTAAACAGAACAAAATAGATATTAAAGAAATTCTAAAATAAAATAAAAATGGATATTATCTTCATTTCTTTAATAGACCCGTATGTGCATATGGTAATATAATCATATACGCAGAAGGAGCATTGGTAAAATGCATTGAATAATGTACCTCTTCCAATATATTAAGCTATTTTTCTGTTGAATAGTTTTAACTCAAAAGCTAGTGCCCGTTAACGTCCGTTACTTTCAAAATATGTTCACTGCTATGAGAATGCGGCTGACAGTAATCCTGACTGGTGTTATTCGAATGTTCAAACAACTATTTTTCATATATATCGAATACATAAAATGAATCTATTTCGAACAAAAATATAATTCAGTAGAGCATAAACTTACGTAATGAACAATAAGATATGTTAATTAAAAAATACTTCAAGCTCAAAATATTTTTGTAGGGTTGTCTGTATATACAGATCGTGTTCCCCTTTTAAATAACATTTTGAAGGCTCTGAATATATGAAATAAGGAGCCAGGTAGCCATTCAGCCTCTTTCAAATATTTAGCAGCTCTTCCAGAAGATTAATAAAAGCCTTAAAAGTTCACTCGAGTAATTTTGCGTGAAGTAATAACTTTCTAAAATACATTCGAAACAAAAAAGGACGCCAATACTAACTTACACAAGGGCCAAATTGCATCGAAGGACTCGACGAGGTTTTCGAGTGGAATGAGAAAATGTTATTGATTGATTTAAAAAAGTATCTAAATCATAATGTAAGATATACCAAAAACATAAGAAACTTTAACAAATTTAACTGATGTTCAATACATATATTTTGTCCAGCTATCAGAAGATGACCCCATTACATATGAGATGCGTTGTGTCAGAACTGACAATTGGTTATGAGAAAGAGGAGTGTATATGGACGTTCTGCCTGAGTTAAACGTTGCAGGAGGTTTATTTAAATATGAACCATTCAACCAAAGAACGAATACTCTTTGTAATGCGTGCTGCAGTTCACTATCAACTCAGCAAAGAAAGGATCCTCGCAAAAACTATCGATTTGCGAAACATATACCATTTAGCCTTCAGGTCAGTTATTTAAAAAAGTTATTCGTTAACAATACTTTCTTTGAGCTAAATTTTTGCTGAATTTCGTTTCAAAGTTAATTTTATACGACCTAAAAATATTAGTTCTTCTCTTTGTAGTGGACTCTTACCTTATTGATAATAAAAAATAAGTCATTATTTAGTCTTTTTTTGAAGGTTATTGGAATGAATTTTTTTTTCTCTACATGTTCGAATAGTCGAATAAAAGTTCAAAAATATTCGGCTATTCGAACAAGAAAAAATTTATGAAATATTATTATGACGATATGGAACCTGAATAATTTACATTATTCACAGTATCACACAAAGAGTTATCAGAATAGGTGTCAGCAGTCGTCATACAATAAAATGTATGAACTATTTTTTTAAACTTTATAATTATATAAAGTTTTTTTATGGAAAACATAGTTTATATATAACAGACCGTTGTCATTTTTGTTTTCTTTCTTTCAAATTGTTTTTATGAATGCATGTATGCTAAAATAAAATTCTTCGTCGGCAATTTAAATAGGCAAAAACGTCTGGTGCTGAATTTACTTGGCCATCTTTTTATTCGCACCATCAACGCAACATAGATTTCATTTCGAGAATGATTGATTTTAATCTCACTCTTTGATGTCTTCGCCGATTGAATCTTAATGAGCTCATGTAGCAAGATGTGAAAGTGGTGTCTGCGTAAGCAAGTAAAAAAACATTAAGTATTTAGCTCCTAAGCTCAAGATATAGTTATAAAATGTTCAGTATCTAAAGTAGTTGCTGTACAGGATGAGAGGAGAAATTAATATATGCAATACAATACGAGTTCCTAAGTGAATACAAGGGGAGGAATTGTAATTGCCTATTTAAGATAAGAAAATCATATTGTCTTCACGTTAGTTATTTAAAAAAAGTTAACAATATTGTGTTTGAATGAAATTTATGTCATAATTTTATCCTTTTGCTAAATTTCGTTTAAAACATTACTGATTAAGAACGCTTAGTGGAAACTTTATTTAAGTTTTTTTTTTATATTACATGCATTTAAGAAACTATAATATATAAATTTTATAACTTAATTTAGGAATGAAATTTCTCTTTCCAAAACTATAAATGTCAATAACGATATTATCTCTCTGCAGTACTTTCCTCATAAAAAAGTTGTAATATCGGGTATCTTTTGAGCTGTTGGATAACTTAAAATGAATATACAAAACATAAGCATTGTGAGAATGGAATTGTTTTATTTCAATCTGGTAGATTATTTCATAACATTTATTTCTTACATGTAATTTCTTGCAAGTTTCGCCGTTAGTTACGATTAAATCCGTTCAGTTTTTTGCTTTTTTCCAGCACTTCTGGCTGAATGAGTTGCAGCTCTTCCGCTAGGCCTGTGAACAAGAACACTTCTGGAAATAAAATTTTTATGAATATTACATCTCAATAAATAGATTGTTAAGCGCATTTTATGGAAAGTTACGCCTTCTATTTGGAGCTAAATAGCGTTGATTTTTAGCTGATTACCTTTTGGAAGCCAAATTCAGTTTATATGGTTTTTTTCAAAATATATAAGGTACGGTGGTGCAGCTAGAGTTTAAAGCGCACCAAATAGTTTTTTTATTGCATAATGGCTTCTTTGGTTGTTTTTGCTACAAATTTGAAAACTTTACTTAGGGAAGTACCCACTAAGGTTATGTTGCCAGCAATAGTTTGGAAGTACACGCATTTTCAAAATAAATATCTCCAATTTGGAAGAACTGTTTTGTCATTAAACGTACCATGATGTTTTGGCAAACCCTACAGTCTGCACAGTTTGACATTCTTTAGTTCGGTGTCGATGGATGTGATGCAGCTAAAAAATACCCGTTTTATCTACGTTTTGACTACTGCTGCGATGTGTATTTAATTATAACTTGTTGTTTTTGTTTCATTTTTAAAATATATTGAAGAGATTTTAAAATTTTAAAGTTTTATTTACCGCTCTCCAATTATAATACATCAACATCAATCTCTTGAAATTACAACTCTTTGACAAATAAAGTATATTTCACTAGAAATACTCGTGCCAAATTTCAACTATTTCGTCTTTAAATCACTTAACTGAGCAACACCTATAAAAACATTTTTGAATACACAAAATGAGAGGTCCTAAGAAAACAGATAAGTGTCACTTAAGGCATTATTTTTTTTTCGAATACATTATAACTAAACACGAGCCATGTTAGAGATCAGAAATAAAAACAAACAAAAAATTTGAGAAACGGAAGTAAAAAGGATTCTAGAAAACCGCAACTGCGAGATGCTCGAACTCTGTCATAGCACACAAAAATACGATTAATCTTGGCTTACGAAAATAAGAAACGTATCAAAGAATTCTTAAATAAAATATGAGCATGAGAAAAAATCAAAATTTAAATAACTCTCAGTTATATAATGTATTTTTTTTTTGCTTTATTTATTACTGGCACTTAATCCTTTAAGATGAAATAGTTGAAAGAAGATAGAAAAAAATGGAGTCATGGAAAGAAAACACTTACTTTTATTACTCTTTAAATAAGAGATTTGTAGTTTGAAATTATATAGAACCACATACATTTAAATTGTTTTAGTATGAATCTTTTGGTATATCCGCAGAATATGTATTATTTTATTAGAACTGTGGCAAAACTATTTATCGCGTTTATTGTCTTGCAATTTTTAGTTTTTACTCTAACAATGTAGTCAGCAAAAAGAAAAACATTTATATATATATATATATATATATATATATATATATATATAACACTCGACATGGCTCACAATTTTAATATAATTTCTACACAAGTTTCGGTCGATATCGAATGCAGTTATCTCATTGATCTAAACGACATAACAAGTGGTGATAAACATAAATGCTTTAAAAACAGCAGTTGACTTTCCCTTTTATGTTGGAATATGGTTATCTGAACTAAAGCAAGGTACAAACTATAGTTCTATCAACCCTATTTGAATATAATATCGTTAGAAACAGTAGGATGCAAACTACTTACATATATGAAGACCATCAAATTTCTCCATAAAATTTCTGTTTCTCAAGGTTTATAAATTTAACTTTTTCGATTGACTAAATAAAATTTAAAGCAAAAATTATATATAAGTTTTATTTTGTTTTAAATGTAATTTATTCGATCGAACGATAGCTTGCGACATTGGCAAACTGGCAGTTAAAAATACAAATATATGTGACCTTCTCCGAGAAAAGGGACCTAGTTTGTGAAAATTTAGTTTTTGAGAAACTCATTTCATCTTATTATACACCCTTTTAGGTACCAGAATCCTCTCTTAATTCCAAAACCCTCTTTTGACGTACTAGGTCCAATTTCTCAGAGGTCATATATATGTAATTGTATTACATGTTATTAAAACTCTTATTAAAAAGAGAAAAACTTAACAAGAAATCTTTTATTGAAAACAAGGAGAGCTCGGGAAGCGATTATTTTACCTGCAAAACACCCCGATGGAATCGAACCCACGACTGTACATGAGTATATAATTATGTGAGATTCATTTAGTGCGTGTCGCGCTCTGTAACTACTCTCCTCCGAACGTCATTACATATATCCAGAAATAATCAACACCGTTAAATAACTTCTATCACGTTTATTCAATCTGAATTCCTTCAGCCAAATTGAGTCACTGTTGGTTTTAAATTAGAAATTGGAATAAGACCATCATCGCATGTCCGATACATCCATGTAATGATGGTCGTCTTTTTTTTGGATTGCGCATTATTTTTTCTTTTGTCTTCTTAAAATAAGTCTAATTGTCTTGTTATCGTTAATTTTTGGGAGATTAAAATATTTTTATGATGACCTTCAGAGTCCGCACAGTTTATTCGTTTCAGGACACTATTTTGCAAATGAAAATGTAGGTGGGATGTTACTTCAATTCGCAGTTTCGTTTTCTATTTTCGCATGTCTGTATGTGTTTACATATTAAGGCAGTTGAAGAGGAAGGCCGATCAAGTTTAACAGCAAAAACGCATTTAGGCTTATTTTCGCTGAAAGACATTGTTTGCGAATAACTTTGGGTACAAAATATTTCCAATCTAATTTTATCCGCATATTTTCTATGCTCCCCTGTCGGTAATTTTTTTTTTTTTTTTTTGTGGAAATACAATGTGGTGGAGTATACGATCGGAGTATTTCTAAATAATTTTTATTTTCAATAAAACACATTGTACGTTCATGTTTAATTCATTTACAAAATAATCATTTTTGATTTTCAAATATAAAAAATAGACAACCACAAGATTGCTTATCGTAACAAATTTTAAGATCTGAATAGTAGAAAGATGTTTTCTTAGTTTCTTTGGAAGCAGCAACTTTTAATATTAGTGCTCAGTTCTTAGCTTTTGAAAAAACTCATCTATAACAAAAACATTTCTTCTCAACCTGTATTAAAAAAAAATATTCTGTTTAAATATTCTGAATAAAACGTAAGAAAATAAAAACGGAAAATTGATCAGTGAGTTCTTATTGTGATTTTGATATTATTTTAGGCTTCCCATTTATTAATGTGGAAGTTTGAAATAAATGTCTTTAGTTATTCTAAGATATGTTGGGTGGAGGTTCCCTGATGATCTGCATTAGACCCTGTGAAATGCGCATAGGAACTAGCTATGACCCCTCAACTGATCAATTTGAATTTTTTAATAAGATTTTGGGAAAAAATAACTAGCATATAATTAAAATTGAATTGATAATGTCATCAAATTGTTTTGTCGTACGCCAATCGCGCAAGTTCAATACAACGGGATAAACTTCATCAAAGCCGTGACTCCATGCGATTCCTTTGCGATCCGTTCAAGAGGACTCCCTAATTCTTACTTCAAACGAACAATCATCATAGAGAGTAAAAAGATATTTTGTGGTAGCAACAGCGTTAAAAAATCTTAAAATCATCATTTGCTGGAGTCAAATACGATTGCAATGAATCATAATCGATTGTAATTATTGCATATATATGCGTGATAGTGTTTTATGCGAATTTTTTAATCTATTAAAAGTGATAAATAAAGCCATATAGAAAAAAAACCTTATATCCCTAGTGTAGCGCAATGAATTGATCTTTTTTAAAAACATACATCAAAATAATCTTAAATATATGTGCACTTGCCACCATGTTAATACCGTATTTATGCCAGCAAAAACAATACTCCTTCTTAAATACTTTTACTTTAAAATGATAAATAAATAAATTTAAAAGTTGTAATAGCATAAAAAATACATAAACATGAAAAAAAGCCATAAGATAATATCCAGTAAAATTACAGAAACTGCTTCATTGTCAAAAACAAAAATAAAAACAAACACAACTCCCGCCATGATATGATAATATGTATCTGGTACTCGTTTCGAGTCCACGCAGTTGTTTGCTGCATCATTGCAATTTGTGACCGACATAGCTGAAATATTTCATATCTTCAAAATGCTTCAACACCATCAAGAGATACGTGCTAAAGTAAAACTAAAGAGAAGAGGTGGAGAAAAAACGAAACGCGTGAAATTTCACGCAGACGAGAACAACAACAAAATTCCAACATTGTTGTATGAAACTCCAAGTTGATAAACATGATTATAAAATCCTTATAACCGCCAATTTCGGGGCAAGATTTATTTAATTTACAACTAGTGGCAGCTACTTTTGTTAATGATGGTGCTGCTGGTAGTGTTGGCGGTTGAGTAGTTGTACAATTTAAAGAAGCTTCACTGCAACTTAGCATTACGGGTAAATTCATGTTTATTCCAAGGAATACTAATGGTTGAAGGCGTTAAATTCAATGCGGTTGCATTTATGAAACTGAACTTTACTTTACTTGACAACTATATAATAAAATCAAATTGATATGAAGTGAATTTTTGGCGTTTCTGATTCAAAAATATGGCCAAACAAATTATGCTCTACGCATCTGTTTAACGCGTTAAGTGCGGAAACTAAATTAGTTCAGTTGTAGTTTTCAAATATTGATTATGAGCTGACAAAAATATATGAATTTCACTTCATGCAGATCAAATATGTCAGAACATCAGAAAACCGACTGCATTTTGTTGTTATCTAAATATGATTCTCGGACTTCTTATATCTATATATTAAAAAAAAGTTGTCTTGGTAGAAAAAAAATCAATTAAGTTTTAGAAACTAATTTTTTCTTTCTAGCTGCAGTTGTGAAAAAAACTAAATAGGCAGAGCTGAAATGCAGCTCTCTTACAGTGTAGCTAAGCTACATTCGCAACTATCAAATATATGATATAATAAGCGCAACCAATATATTTTGGCAAACGTTTCTTCTTCAGTTCTCTGTTTGCCCAACAAATCTAAAGATAAAAGGTAATACTAATTGTGTATTGAACTTTTTATCAAACAGTTGCAGGGTCATTTAAAAATTGTCCGAATGTATAAAAAAACAGATGTACAAATCCTAAAGTGAGACCGTTCAAATAGTTTCACTTTGTGGAAAGAATTGTGTGCACTATGTACGAGGCATTCATAATACAGCAATAAACTTTAATTTCTCTTAAAATTTTTTTCCACTCCTTTTCAAAATAGTTCCCTTAGATATAAACGTGTGTTCTTTGTTATAATTTTTCCCCCCGAAGGAGTTACGATATCATATATCAATATTATCCTGAAGAACTCTCAGTAAATTGCTTATATATTGGCACTTGTCGCGAAAGCCGTCTTTTAATTGATTTCTTGGCTCTTGAGAAGGGGGAAAAAGAGTGTACACTGTGGTTACGATAAGATTACGGTGTTGTAGTTAGTCCGTTACACGACAGTTTATTTGGCAAATTTTCGAAATAACTTCGCTTCCACAATCTTGACGAGCAAAATTTAAAAAGGTATTGGATAGCATGAGCCGAACTTCCCTAATAGTAATTCGACAATTCTTCATAACAGTTTTCTTCACATCCTGAAGTTATTGAACTACTAAGATTAAAAATTTTATTGAACTAATATAATATAAAGATATTAGATAACTTTTTTTTTTAATAACAATAAGAAAACAATCAAGATTTCATTTACTTATTAATTCATTAATTTATTTGCCTTATATACGATATTTATTTATAATAAAAATAAATTGTTGACGTTAGTAACACGCTAAAATAGATAAAGTTTCTCTGTTCTTATTATTAGTTCTTCCTATTATTCAAACTATTTTTGGGTTTGTTAGCAGTTCTTTCATAAACAACTGTTATAAAAGATTTTTTGAATCGTCTAATAAAACTTGTTTAGGCAAATTTTTTTTTTTCGAAAAAGCATACCCAGTAAATATCAATGGAGCATTTTTTCATTCAAACAAGTGACATAGAGAGTTAAGAAATCACCTGGCCCGCAATGGATTCGTTGATGATATAATATTCTCCTGCCAGGAGAATAACGAAACAATGGAGCACCACTGTCCAGCTTTTATTCAAATCAGGAGACAAACACTTAATCATGATATTATACCGAGAATGGAATCTCTTAGGGTTTCTAATTGGAGAGACTTAAGAAGATACATTGAGATTCTTAACGTAACCAATATCACAGGCTTCTATCGTTTTAATGAGAACTCCCAAAATGGGTTAAAAGAGTTATTGAGCTGCTTAAAGACAATTGAAAAGTGAAACTGTTTAATAATGGCTCCTAAAAAGTCAATAAGTTACCAACATCGCTTTAACGTTACATTCATCGTCAAAATGACGATTAAGATGTGCATACATATGAATGCGGGCCTGCATGGCAATCATCCAGTCAGTCACACTTATACTACGCCCTTTTGTAGCTGGTGGAGCAGTAGAGAATTCTGTTAACGGCACGATTGCACTTTGCCTCAAAGCAGCTGTATTATGTCATTAGAGCTGACTAAAAGTCGTCTGCCAAAGGATAGATGCGAGTGAGTAGTAAAATAATGATATACTTTAAGTGCCAGCATGTACGCATGCGTATGCTAAACATGTGCCCAGGCAACCGTTTCTTGTAAGACCAACATATTTAGAAAACATACAAAGAAATATATATTTGAAAATTTGTTTGCTTCTATACATGAAAGTCAAAAATTGTGTGCAACATTTTATTCTTTTCCATAAAATAACCACAAGATGTGATGTCGACGTCTAAGTACCATCAGAATTCGCTTGAAATAATGAGTACAAGACAAAAGTAATTGCATTTTTATTTGATTTTTAATATTTGCCAATTCCCTGAAGAAAAATTATGAATCCAAGTCTATTAACAAAATGATCACAGCACAAAAACACAAATTTTAAAAATACCAATTCTGTCGTTAATTTTACCATCATGAAATTATACACCTGGTTGTAGGCAGACGAAAAAGGAAAAATATCTCTAACAACAACTGGTGACATTTGCAACCGCATATTCAGTGTTCGTAAGCAACACAAAAAAATGGAAACAGATGTTTCGTTATGCTCTGAAAAGTGATCAGTAGTTTTGGCCACACTTCTGATTTCAAATATTTGTTGGCGGTCGTTTTAACTACACAATTATAATTTTCTTTTCATTTGTGTGACAAACAAACTTCCTGTGGTTAGAACATTTCAATTTTATTTCATTTTTGTGAATAGTATTTGCAAAACACTCTTCGGGAGGTTCATTGTTTTAAAAACTCTAAAGACAATTCAATCTCTGCCAGACGATTTTCATTGTGTGTTGCCATGTCATTCTATTCTTCAACTATATATACTTATTTTCCATTTTAATATCTAAATATTAAATGACCCATGTCCAGCATTTATTGTGTTGTTTATTATTTTTGTTGTTGTTGTGAATATCCTTTGAATTACAGCTTAATGAGCCTCTTATGGAGTGTTGGATTCCCACTGATTTCTGGCTCCGCTGGTGGGTGTTCATTCAGTTTGCGTTTATTGTGTGTTTAAACGCTAAATTTAAACTTGCAATTATTTGTGTGTCTTCTTTTGCTTTATTGCGACTAGTGAAAATGCAGTACAAGAGTTCTTTATCGTAATTTCGTTTTTTGAAATTGCAAGGAATCATTGAATACAGTTGTTATGTTTTCTCTTTTTTACATATATTCAGTACTTTCAAAATATTTAAGAACTCTTTTTTTAAACCCGTACGGGTCTCTATTTGAAATATGTATCTCCATTAACGTAGATTGAAATAAAGTAGAAATATCATCTTACAAGTTATCTAAATTTCTAGGAACAATTTAAAAAAACGCTATTACAACAAAATATAATATGAAAAACCTCTATGGAACAAAAAACTAAATTAGAAACCATCACTTTGGACGACGACGAAATTTTGATATCACTGGAAGTGGTATCGTTATTTCCGAACATACCTATACATTTAGCTATAAGAAATATTAAGGAGAAATGGGACAGTTCTTAAAACTACTACAATTTTGTCTAAGCTTAAAAAATTGTTTTGTGTACGAAAACCCCATATACAATCAAATATATGGAATGCCAATAGAAAACCCTCTTTCTCCAACTATCGCTAACATCGTATTACACACTCTATATTTATTTTTTTTTAGAAGAAAAAAGGAATAAAAATATTGAAATAAAATTAATAATTGAGTACGTGGACGATTTATTCACAATTAAAAAAAGACAAGACGAGGAAATTATTTTGGTATTATATAACGCTTGCCACAACCGAATAATATTTACAAGAAACCAGTTAAGAATTCGCTACCGTACTTTGACATGAAAATTATCAGACAAAAAACAATAATAACAGATTGATATGTAAAAGAATAATTCTGGAAGAATTATACATTAAAACACAACACAAACTTAAGAACAAAAATCCTACACTGTCCCTAATTTTGTTAAAAAGGTTTTAACTTTAAGTGAAGATATATACAAACATTAAAATTACTGATGAAATATTAAAAATATTAACTGTTCCAAATACTTAATAAAATAATTAGTTTATGAATCCACAAAATTTATCAGAATAAACCTAAACCTACATCTGGCAACACTAAATACGTAACTTTGGCCCATACCAAAACTCACTGATAGAACCAAACTAAAAGCTGGCATTAAGTTTGCGCACAAAGCAAACAAAACATTATAAACACTGTTTACAAACTTAAAAGTTTTTGACTAAAAAGCCTAAAGGTAGGAGGCCAATGTACGCAGCATGCGATTACGTGCGGTCGTGGTATCACCAGTGCAGAAAATATTGGTTTGTTTACAAAAATTTCATATAAAATTATAAATTAAATCTGGCAACACTAAAAGAATCTGCCGACAGGCAAAGTAGAACCTTGTTCTACTTTTTGTCTTTGCCGCATGTAATATGATAAAAGAAATAAGATAGATGCCATCGAAGTTGAAAAATTGATTTCTGAGGTGAACATACATTTGAATTTGTATGAAAAAGATTCGGCTGGTTACAGACATATTTATAAAAGAAATAAATGTAAATTTTGCTTAAGACGTAATTAAATATTTTGATTTTTGGTACTTAGGAATGCCGCGTTCATTGGCCTACCATAAGAAACTTCAAGCGGAAAATTAAACAGCTGATTGCCGCCCGCAATCGCATGCCGCGTACATTGGCCACCCACCTTAAACGTCTTCAAGATATCTGTCGAATATATAAACTGTTTTTTTTTTTTCGTATTTTAATGTCAAGAGCTGATCAACTTGTGGATGTCGAATCGAAAACTGTTTAAGATATCCTGAAATCTTCCAATTCGAATCGGTTTAAATATACCATAATTCTAATATTCTGAATGGGTCACATACTTATATATACACAAAAACACTTCAAATTAGTTAAAAACGCCTCGTGGGGACTGAAAACGTAAAAATATCTGACGAAAACTATATATTTGCAAAACGGAGTCTTCAAACCAATAAATTTTCCTACGTATTTGTGTTATATTATCATACTTATGAATATAACTTATACAGTTGGATGTCTTGTAAATTTAATAAAAATCATATGTAAACTACATAGATTAATCATAGTTTTTCGTAGGACTGGTATTAATAAACATATTCCCCAGAGAGTTTATTTAATAAAACAAAAACCTCAATATTAATTTCTCACGATAACTAAAGGAAAAACGAATGTAGCTTCCCTTTTCAAAATAAGACAACAACAAAAATAAAGAAGCTAAAACACAGCAGAAGCAATATGTACAATTATTATCTGGTATATAAATACATGCAATAAACAATAATATAAATTGGTATCATCTGATAATTTGTAAAATTGTCAAGATCTTCCGCCGCCACATATTTATATTATTCTCAGTTTAAAACAGTCAAAAGCTTGGCTTCCCTCTTTTTAACAAAATCGTTTACGTTACTTTTGTATACTGTGCACTGCTTTTATATAATAAGTATTTGTATTGTTAATGTGTATCAGAAAAAAAATTAAAGAAATTTGCTACGCAGCAGTGCAAGCAAGGAACCAACAGTGGCAGAAGGAACTATAACAAGTAACAACAATGCCGCCAATTTTACAATGATCACAACAAATCATGCCAAATTCTCGCAAAAAACAAACGGAAAAGAATGAAAGGACACAAAAAACCCCACCATACTTGACTAATTTGTTTTATGCGAGTTATAAATAAATTTTTGTTGTAAAGTGTAGAGTTAATATCGATTGTATGGTGGCAAAAAGTAGATTCAAATTCTTGTGTTGTGTGCGCTTTTAAGTCTCTTTTTCAGCACAGTTGGTAATCAAATCTACAACATGCAAAATACCAAAATGATCCACAGCAGTATAAATAGCAGCAGGACTAAGAGAGAGAGAGAGAGAGAGAGAGAGAACTATAAGTAAAAGAAACAGCTTAACAAGATGAATAAACAAATTGGTAGCAGATTTTTAAAAGTTACTTCAAGTGTCACCGCCAACTGTGAACGATTATTTATAACTACGAATATTTGAAATCATGCATATGTTGCACTTATACGAATATTTGTTTAGAAGTTGTTGAAAAGATATTTGTGTGCATGAGTACCCTACAGTACGCTGTGTGGATCATTTATATGATTTGCCAAGGAAGTGACATGCGACAATTTTCTAAAGCCGATGTGTAGTGCTTTGGTTATCGGGATCATGCACATGATTGCGAGACTTTGTACTAACCAATCTGGTGAGTTCTTCAGAAGTTGCAGCATTACGTATTGGAACTTTCTTAAGTCTAATAGATTTTTAATTGGAAAAATAACACAAAATACTATATGTTTAAGCAGAAATGTTTTTATTGGAAGGAATAAAGCATTGCGATAACTGGTAATTTTTTGCGCCATGTGACCACAGTAGATATACTTAATGAATCATATTCAAGAGTTCGGGTTTTAGCTTTACACCATGTATGACCTTAGCCTCACGCGGCTTCATAGGAAACATTCGGGAGGTGTACCATTCGGGAGGAGGCCACATCTCTGCAGAATTCAATTCATTGATCATGCTGCGTTACCGATTTCCATTGACCGTAGAAATCACCGGCTTAATTTGTGAAAAAGCTTTAATGAACATGATTTCGGCATCAAACTGAGAGGTACATTTTTCTGTTGTGTAGCGTGTTAAAATATGCATTATTGATATGTAGATATAATTCTGCGGTAATATATCGGTAAAGTTGCTAACTGATCTAATGTCGAAACGGTGCTTGTATTCCTAAAATGATGCGATATTATACCAAAGTTCTTAGATGCAATTACAAATATCTCCATATATATTAGCAAAGTCAGCTATTAGAATGTTACTTGCTACATTTGAAAACCCACATTTTGATACTGAGGAGTATCATTTGTTAAGAGTGTACCAACAGAAGGTTCATCAAATATTCTTAACAAACAGAACATTTAAAAAAAAAATTAAAATACATTTTTTCAGAAAATTTTTATATTTGTGATCTTGGTATTTTTTTTAAAGTTGGAACGTTAGACAAAGTTGTAAATTGTTAACGAATTTACATATATGATATCTTAATGGCAAAAAATACATTTACATTACTCAGCTTCAGTTATGTTTGTTACAGAAGGCAGGAGTAGCTCGGTGGGAAACAATGGTTGGCTTTGATGAACTTTTTAGAGGAAGTCTTAGACTTTGAGATTAAATTTAATTTTGTTGCCTAATAGCTAAACTGTAAGTTAAATCAATTAAAGTTCAAATGAATTTGGAGTTTTTGGGTGTTGGATTACCCCTTCTAGCATTAACACACTAAAATCGTCGTGTGATGTGAAATTCAAGTCTGTATATTTTCCTCCATGCCGATATATGGTGCATGTATATTTTCGTGTCTCTAATAATAAAGGCAAATGCCGTTCTGAATGTTTTTATCAAATTTCTCTGATCAGACTGAAAATTTTTCCGTTGCTTATCATTTAGACTAAAAATCGAAAGGATTGAGCGGCATTTAGCCGCAGTTGTATTATTTTGGGTATGGTGATCAAGAACTAAATGCAGTTATAGCTCTGAGGTTAAATTCGACATCAAATATATAACAATTTCTAGTACAATTGCACACTATGTTGCTATGTATTGTTCAGACTGTATGTGCTAATTGTGTTTTTATATATGTTCTTTCTCGAAAACAAGCGTAAAAAACCACGTAAAAAAAGGGAATCCATATTACACGAGGCAATAGCACATAGGAAAAATAAGATAAATAATTCCAATTCATGTTGCTTTATATACAAACACTTCATTTCAAAAATATTTGTTCAGTAGCACTTTCTGATAATCGCATGCGTTTACGAAGGACATCGGCTTCATCGCTAGAAATATTTTTGACATCATGAATAGTTGCTGGTGGTTCGTTAGCTTCCAGTTTTTGTAAGACTATTATGTAACTCAAGATAACTACCCATTAATAATTTCAGTTCACTTTGAAATTTCGTTGCTTTCTCCTCATTAGGGTCATGCTGACGAAAATGATCGCCCAATTCAACTGCTGTTTGGAGTCCTTCCTAAACTATGGATGCAGTGAGGGAAGGAACCTCTGCGTAATAATCGCTAATATATTTTGATTCTGGTGTCGCCGGCGTAAAACCAATGCTAATGATTTCATCATCGCTAAGTGACTTATCTAATAATAATTCATCATATCTACAGACGATAAGCCATCAATTCCTTTCCCTCCAACTTCTTGAGCTATTAGTATGATGCTGGAATACCGTCGTAGTAGACACTGGGCTGCAATTAACGTTGATTGTTTTAATTCCGATAGCACTACTCCAGCACTTTCAACTAAATTTATTTCAAATAAGCAAGGAAATCCCCTGTTTTTATTCTGATGTTTTTCGCACCAGATGGTTTCGACGTTTTTCTGGTAAAAATACATACCATCGCGTTCGAACAATCAAGTCGCGTAAAAACAGAGTGAAATACATATTTGGAAACGCGTTAAATCAAATTCGAGTTAAAACAGAATTAGGCGTACTTAAAGCGCAATATACGTCTCATATAATTCTTAGTTAGTTTTTTGAAAGCTTGTGCATAAGCCAGATGTTTTAGAATAACTTGAAATTAGGTTCAAGTCTTCCGATGATTTGCTTTAAGAGCCCATGAAAGACATATGTTTAACATATATTTAATATTAATTTAATAGATCTACCTGAGAAGCAGATCTTATCAATATCATAAAGTAATATGTGTTGTGTGACATGAAGAGCCTAACAAATTTCCCTATTGCCGGAATAATACAAAATAACTCGCTTGTTAGCCAATGAACACACATACTTCTTATCAATTATCACATAAATGTAATAATTTGCTGCAAACAAGAACATGTTATCTTTCTCATACATTCGACTCTATATATTTGAAACTAATTTAATAACTTTCGTTTTAAGTTTGTTTTTTATCAAACATGTGACACTGCTGTGGCATCGTTAGTGAGTGCAGCAAAAAACCATAAAAATAATATATAATAAAAACAATAAAAATAAAAAGCACTGCAAAACTTGCAGCCGACCAGGCCAATCAACAAAAAGTCTGTGAATTTGAATAATGTTTGAATATTTTCTTTATCGTTAACTTCATGTCAATTCAACTTCTCAATTATTTAAAAGAGTTCGTTATTTCTTTTCTTTTGCTGCTGTTTCATTTCATGTTTCAAAAAGGCATTGAACTCACCGCTAACATTTAAATTTTGTGTGGTTTCTATATTAAAATGTATTTTACTTAGACGTTCGGAAAAGATGTTCCATAGTGCTGCGCAAAGAGCAAATATAATAGATTATTTATTGATATGCGCAGTGCAACTTAAGCAATTTGAAGATAATAATCTTGTCGGATTTTGTGAAAACTGAGTAAAACGTCAACTGTTTTAACTGTTAATTAAAGCGAATGATTCTTACAGGAGTAAAATAATAATAAAAATAAGTTGTTTAAGTAACAGAACTATTTATTATACGTACATATATGTGTTTAAGACTATACATTTAAGTAGTGTTATTGTCATTATAAAAATTGGAATGAAATTTAAAAAAGGTCAGCATTCAAGTACACATTAAAAAACTAAAGGATATTAATCTATGTCCAAAGAAACGACAAATGGTGTGCTAGTTATTTATATTAATGTTAGAATGTGCCACACACTGTTAGAGATAAAATCAGCCGATAAAAATAATGAAGAGCTAAGATAAAGGGTGGTCTTCCTTAATGCTATAAGGATCAATCGGGTTTTGTGTTATTTCTACTCCGCTTTTCTTTAATTCAGTAAAAAAGGCAGGATATTAACATTTTAAATTAAACAACATAAATATTTTTTATGTTAAATAAATGCTAATCCTGAAATCCGGGGCCCACACACGTTTTGAAATGAAAATACGAAATGAAATGGAAAGTAAAGCATGCATTTTCTTAATGTTGCTTTTTATATTGATAAATGAAAATAAATAAAAGTGTTTTTAATGTTTTATTGGTACAACGAATGAGATTTAAATGTTGTGCTCCTTCAAAAGCATTGAAAAGGATTAAATAATTCTAGCTGTTTCTTTTGTAATCTGCTACCCTTGTGCTAAATATCTTTTGTTACCTGCAATTGTGTGTAAAAAGTTAATTTTGTTATATTCTGTTTTTGTGTGGCTTAATGTAAATTTTGGCTATTGTTTGTAAAACAGTTTGCATTTTGCCTGTGGTGGATATTATAAATATTTCAAAATTAGCTAAGCCCTATAAAAATTCTTTTCTAGAACTTATTATAATAGCAGATGCTGTTGGAGTACAGAATAAAACAGTTTCATGGTTTTCATATTACATTAAGACTGGAAACATTTCTATTTAAAATGATGATTGAAAATATATATACGGGCTTGTTGATAACTCCGTGACTAGTTGAATAAATAATTTGTTTTCGACAAAAAGGGTTTTTATTTTTAAATACTCGCTTTTCTAAATTCTTTATTCGTGCCTTATAATAGGCTTCCTTAAAAACTCGTGAATTGTCTTAGTGGAACAGTTCTGTTTTGCAAAATGGAGTCTCTTTTTTTAAAACAAACTAGAATCTGTCTAAGAGCTTTGAGTAATTTTGATCAGTAAGCGTTCTACCACTTTCTAGGTAACCTATGTGATTGACGGGACCTGTAGCGCATAAATTGTATCCAAGATTTTGTTGTCTGACAGACTCACATTTTCATTTTTTGCAGCAAGTTCACCGAGCTGGTACAACTTCAAAAGGAACTCATTAAACCCCTTACATTATTAAACACAAAAATTAATGGTGTAGTCTTTCTTCAATTTCATTGATAGGGTTTTTCGTAATATATATTTCTAATTCAACACACGAAATTCACTTCACCACTTTTCCCTTTTTTTTTTTTTGTTAAAATCCAAGAGGCTGCCTGGTTGTCTTGCTGTGAAACATAAACTAAATTTTCGACAGTGGATTATTATTTAATGGTTGAGGGCAGCAGTGCTATGTATTATTCTATTTAGAGCCTTTATTACAACTTGACGACAAAGTTGGTGGTAGTAAAGGGCAACGTTAGTATAACAGGCCGAAAAACTGGCCGGTAGCAACTTTCCATTATTACAACTTGCCGGTAATATTAAATTTATATATCTTGTCGTGTGGCATTACGCTATCAATTACCGACTACTTTTGAAAGATTATTTAGATAGCGAAAAATTGTAGTGGCAAAATCGTACTTGTTTTTACCTTTTGAAAATATATGCAGCTTTTGTTTGTGAAAATATAAGTTTGTGTTATAAAATAATATATGTCAGCGGGAAAAAAACTGTTCAAGTGAAGAAGAACCATGTTTGGTGCTACTATATTAAAAAATAAGGAAATATGGTAATATAAACATTAATCCTCCTGGTAAAACTTATCGCGAAGCCGAACTTGCCTTTAATTTATCGCTCATACTTAGGTTAAAGGAAAGTTATAATAACAAAAATGTATTTATCCGACCGATAATATCTCACTTTAAGATAACATCAAGTTGTAATAATGGCTCTTAGTAGTTTAGTATTCAGATATGAGGAAATTAAATATCCACGTTTTAGAAAATATTTTGTTATAAAGATAAACTCGTATAGCAAAAATATTGTTAGCTGGTAGAGATTTACTATATAAATACAATTATATCACATTTTATGGAGACATATGAGGGTGTAAAGAAATTTTTTTACATAACACGCAAACTCAACCACAGCAGCTATTTTAAGAAATCGCTTATGAAAATGTGTTGAAAAATGCCAAATTGTTTAGGTATGGGCAAGAAACCTTAAACCAGCCATAATTTTTAATTGCCAGTAAATAAAGTTTCCTAGTTATGCAAAATAAAAAAAAAAATTGCCTTGTACAAAAATAGCTTGTTTATTTTTTTAAATAGCTTCTTTTTAATTTTTTATACTTTCAGTATCAAACTGTGAAGAAATATTATATTCACCTTTTTTGTTACAAACTACGAGTATTATTTGTGTATGATTTTGTTGGATCAATGTGTAGTCGACTTAACATGCAACATATTCTCACTCTCTCAAGGTCAATGGATGTCATATTGGCCACAAGAATGTTAAATTATGGCCAGACGAACGCAACTCATATATTATTTTATCAGCAGATTATTATCACACAAATGTACAACATAAAACATAAAAATGGAAGATAATGAAATGATAAATCATAATAAAAAATGGATAAATATAAAATTGTATTTTTTATTCAATTTGAGAGAAAATAAAATGAGGAAAAGGTGAAAAACGGGTCAAACATAAAAGTTATTTACGAAAAGCTTCAGATTAAGTTAATAAGTTAATGAGATGATGATGATGTGTTGGATTAATATTAAGTGAAAATTTTTTTGCTTATTTTAAAATTCAATACAAAACAGTTAAACATTCTTATAAATTATGTGTTGACAAATTAAATGATAGTGATGATAATAAACTGACAAGTGTTGAGTTAAACATGCAAATAAAGGCGTGTTGAGGTATTGAATCGTGAATACATATATAAAAAATTTAAGTGAACAAAACGTATCTGTTAAATGGTAAAAGTGATGTTTGCTGTAAGCGAAATTATTCATTTGCTTTACAATGCTAAAATATATTTAGCAGCTTCACAATTATGATTTATTCATTCCATTCATAATGCGAAATTAAAATTCTCACCTTTTTCAAAAACTTGTAAAAGTTTTATCGTTCCTTTTTTTCCTGATCACTTGTAGTAATACCTGTGATTTATCTTCTGTTCGCAAGCTGAAGCATAACGTTCTTATGTGATTAATCCTACAATACTGGAGAAAGTTAATATTTTTTATCAATGTTTTAACTTTGTCTTTTTTCCATGCTTGATGTAGGGAAATTTCATATAAAAATTAAAATTTTTTTTGCTGTTAACATATGTATATGAATGACAATATGTGTTATCCTAAAAACGTTCGAAATAGAAGAATTTATAAGGATGATTTTGGGATCAGTATCTTGCATAAGATATTAATATATATATATATATATATATATATATATATATATATGTATATTGCATTTATTATATAATTACTTTTCAACAAACTGTTTTTTGATGTCTCTAATTTCTTGTAAATAGAAACCTGATATATTTTTTATATGCATAATTGTATTCAACTTCATGCATATTCGCAGGGCTTAATAGGCATTTCAGAATTCATCAATTTGAAGACCCATTAAAACATTTCAGTTACAACTAAACATTTTAAAGGTTAAACGTTTTAGGTATAACCTTTATTCTATCTGAAGCGAGAGTGAAAGGTCTTCTCCATAAGGGCAAAATTTGTAAAACACATATGTGCGAGGAGGCTTCCTAAAGGCAAAAGAATGTGACGGAGACTGAGATCTTCTAGAAGGACTCATTACTCCATCTTTCTCCTGTGGATTATTTTTAAATAACGCTGTTTGGAAATATATAACAAAAAACTTATACACTAAAAAAAAGAAATATTCAAAAATTTTTAAATAATATGTGGTTTGATTCTGTTATTCCATTTCGTACGATCAATTTTTGGTGCTTCAGATCTAATATCGTTGTTGCTCAGATGATTAGCTTTTAAAAGAAATAAATCACTCAACATAGCCAAATGAATGTCTCAGTGTTTACCTATAGACTAGTTTTATATCCCATTTTGATATGAATTCAATCACCAAAAACTTTTGCACGGGCTATTGTTGATAGGCGCATGTTCACATATCTTCGCCTTGTTGATGGTTTTGAATTAAGCAGAGTAAAATGAGTACGAAAACTCCCAGTAACTGGGCGTTAAATGTTATTATTTTCGAATACTCGTTCTGTTCTCTCATGCAAAATGAATATTGTCCCACATACTATATTTATATCACGATCCCTTTATACGTCTAAAGATCCAACCAGCTTTTTAATTCACGGTGAACATTTAGTTTACAGGGCGGTTTCAGGTACACAAATTTTGCACTGTACGACTGTTTTAGATTTTGCAATGGATAAAGCTCGATGCTTGATTTCAGTTATTCTTTTCGAGTACATGTGTTGAATGGAAATTTTAGGGAATGTCGAAGTCGTTCAATATATTAGCATTCTGAAGAAATGAACAATTTTCGCCGAAATACCCTGAAATTCATATCAATTGATTTTTCCTTGGGTGACCTTGCAGCGTATTGTTCCTGAACTATTGAAAATAGTTATGTGAGGGAGGATAGAGGAAGGAGTGCTTGTAGGCATTCGATTTTAACTTCATAGTTAAATCGACGGTTTATTCAACATTAAAGAATATCTTGTTATTATCTAAAACTAAATTTTTTTGTAAGTGTATTATATGCATGTTTGCATTGAAAGTCTAATTAAATTGTAAATGATATACAACACAAATGGGGTATTTAAGTTTCAAAAATAAATAAAACAACTGCTGATATAATTAATTGCGATTGCGCCTTTAGTGAAGAAAAATCGTAAACCAAATATAAAAAAAATCTCAGATTTGTACTACATACAACGTTTGAGACGACGGACAGAGTGTGTATTCAGGCCAACTGTCGGAACTGTTAATGTGTTTATATTGTTAATGGGCATCGATGTTATTGATTTTTAGTTTTTTCTCTCTTCGATTTAATACAACAAACACATATTAATTTATTCGTGTAAATACTACATTCTCGTTAACGCATGAGCTTTTAAATGAATATATGAACGTGTAGTTTTGCAATTAATTAAATTAAATTATATTTTGCTGTAGTTTTGCATTAAGATGCAATTAAAAATCGACAAAAACAGTGTGCTGTTAACCATTAATGCCATTTATATTCTTGCTCCAGCCCTATGTTTTAGCTTTTTTTCCTTTTGATATCATATGGCTACACCATAAAATTGAAGCGTGATCTCCGAAATCAATATAATCTTGAGTGTACATCACTTAAGGCGCTTCTTACTGTGATATGAGCATGTGATCCTTGTGATTTGATACGTTTTTCTTTTCAATGTCTTGTTTCTGCTCATTGATTTATCATTCAATGTGTGTTATTTCTTTATTTTGCACATCAGTCTTGTCTGTATTTGGTTTCTTTCACATGTTTGCCTTGTCTTTCACAGTAGATTTAAGGAAAATTTTTATTTATTACGCATTATGGCATTTTTAAGATATGGAAACTAAGTACATGGTTATGGTTTGGTTCGTTGTGAAAAGATAATATTGTAAAGAGTTGATCCTCCGTTGAGGGCAATTAAATTGTAAGTTTTAATATGTATTGTCAGTTTAGGAGATCTTTGTTTATCTCGCTCAATTTTAATCTTATGATGAAACAATATAAAACTACAAGTTTTTCGATAGCTTTTAATCATATAATGGGGCATTTTGTATAAGTAATAATTAAGATTTATATGATGAGATTTATGGTTTAAAGTTGCGTGGAAAATAAAATACATAACAGATGACTATATAATATGTGATGACAAATTCAAATGGAACGAGATTATTTAGTAAAACAGCCAAAATGAAACAGTTGAAATTAAGTAGTAGTACATATAACAAATATATGAGGGTGGTTCAAGTTCTAATATTGCATGCATGGTTATTATAGAAAAATACTTCAACACATTTATGCGAAACATATCTAGATTTATATATAGTTCTAAAAAAAAAACAAAAATAATAATATAAAAAGGCTTTGATCTTGACATTATGTATGAAATACAGTGCCATTTACATATCTAAGTTTAAATTGATTTCAACAGTAGGGATGAAAAGTTGCCACTAAATACAAGTAACCACTCGATAGTTTTCTTTAAAAACCAAATAACTTTCGTATCGGTACTTTACTACCGAGTACTAAACCATTTACATATCCTTAACCAAACAAAATAAAAATACAGATATTTCTGAATAGTGATTTCTTAATATTGTTCCGTACATATACATTTTCAAAAGCTTGTAAGTATTCAAAGTCCTCTAATTAGTTTGAAGCAACTTTCAAGCACTTTTGCTCTCTTAGACGAAACACTGCTTAACCTAAAAGCAATTTTATTAAAACATATATATTTTGGACTGAAGCCAATTTTTATGAAATAGACATCGTATAGCAGAATTATTTATAAGTATACAATATATATATATATATATATATATATATATATATATATATATATATATATATATGTATATATATAATATACATATATATTATATATATATATATATATATATATATATATATATTTATATATATACTTACAAAATAATTTATTTAGAGAATTCCCAATTTGAGCGTAAAAAATTGCTGCCACTTGCTTTTCTGTTTTTATTGTTTGGAGATTCACAAATTCCAAATGCACTTATACATATTGTGAGTGCCGGGTTTATTTAAATGTAGTGAGTGCTTCTCAAAGGTAATTTATAGTAAAAAGCTAGATAACCTGTGTGTGTATATTGTTCGATATGCGGTGAATTAATAACTTAAAATCATTAATATAGCCATGAGTAAATATAAACGAACTACTACTAGTTTAAAAACAAATAAACAATTTCTGGACAGACTAGAATAAATAATTATTATTTTTTAAGTTGTGCTTATCTTCTATATATATATATATATATATATATATATATATATATATATATATATAAGTTGCATTGTGTATAATTTATATGAAAGGTGACATCAATACCAAGGTTTTTATGTGTATACGGTTTCCGTATGTGTATTGGTTCATGTGTTATCACCATTTTAGTGAACACTGCAATCATTTCGAAATATTTGAGTTAATATTTTGAAAAGCTGAAATACAATTCGTATTTAAATTCATTACAATTAAATTTTAGTCAAACCATTAATTTAATTTATACACTTAGCTATTCTTAATAACAATATCGGGGATCTATGAAATAAATTACAATAAATACATCACTAAAAACTTAAATATTTAAATACATTATGCACAGCCCACGTCATGTGCATAAGTACGCGCAGGATGCAATGACGAGATTTATTTATAACATTTACGTGTAATCCGCAAAGTAGTGACATTAAAGATAATTTATTCGCTGGCCAAAGCCCTACCGACCACCATGATATCACTGCCCGTGTTTTTAAGCAGAAATTGAAAGCGCTTATGGGTTTTAGCGTGATACCTAAAGTGTTTGGTGAAGTACAGTGCTGGATGTATCCTGTGGAGTGGCAAAAGCGTGTTTGCCACACGCTCACATTTCAATACGGTTGGTGAATAAAGTCACATCGCATAAATGTTATAAGTTCTGAAATTCCAGATCAAATAAGTGATCCTGAATTATATGATGTTGTTGTGCAAAATATGATACACGGTCCATGCACAGCCCACGTCATATGCATGAGTACGCGAATAAGAAATCTGTTGAAGCTTTGGAAAGAACAATGAAAGATCTCCGAGATAATTCAGAGTTGTTTGGTGGTGCGTTGATTTTAGGCAAACATTGGCCGTCATTCCTAGATCGACAGCTGCCGCTGAAATTAACGCTTGCTCAAAGTCTTCATATTTATGGAGATTTGTTAAAAATTGAAACTCACTACCAACGTTCGTGTTTTGTTGCAGAATGATCCATCTGCTGATAAGTTCTCGAAGCAATTGATGAAAATTAAGAATGGTGCAATGCTTATTGATGACACTGGATTGATAACATTCCCAAATGATTTTTGCTGTTTCGTACAGTCAAAAGAGGAATTAATTGAATGGGTTTTTACTAACATAGCAATATACATGCCATGCATGGTTGAGTGCCAGAGCAATTTTAGCGCCAAGGAACACAGATGTTACTCAATTAAACATGGCTATACAATCAAAGATTCCTGGCGAAGTGGTGTTGTACAAGTCTGCCGATACTGTTACCAATGAACGAGATGTTGTGAATTACCCAACAGAATTTTTGAATTCGTTGGACTTACCAGGATTGCCTCCGCATAATCTCCAATAGAAAGTTGGAGCCACTATTATTATGCTTCGTAATATCAATCAACCCCGTTTGTGTAATGGTACAAGACTTGCTATTAAAAGGTTGATGGCTTATGTAATTGAAGCTACTATTTTAACTGGAAAATTAAAGGGGAATATGTATTCATTCCACGTGTTCCAATGATTGCGTCTATATACCATTTGAATTTAATAACTTCAGTTTCCTTTTCGGCTTGCGTTTGCGATTACCATTAATTAGGCGCAAGGCCAATTTTTAGAAATTTGTGGAGTGAATTTAGTGCATCCAGTCTTCTCACATAGACAGTTATATGTAGCGTGTTCGCGCGTTGGCAAACCATCGGTTTTGATTATTTACACCGAAAATGGAAAAGCAACAAATGTTGTTTACCCCATTTAATTATTACAATAAAAACAGTTTATAACTGATATAAATTAATTCGAATTAATTTTTTTAAAATATATTTTGCACTACGAAGTGTTCAGGGGGTTCGCTAGTATATATATATATATATATATATATATATATATATATATATATTATTTTGGAGAATTATCAGATCAATGCCCATGTTCTGTAACTTAAGTGAGAAACAACCGCTGGTACAAAGCAAGCCCCAGGATAATAGTTAATATGTTAGATCTCTTAAATTCCAGATCATTAGGCAAAGAATATTATATAGGAGTTATGATGTTGATTTTATATTATGTGTATGCATAAAAGAATTCCGAACTTATTTAACATTAAAAGAGCGCTGAGCTCGAGTCTCACTAAAACTACCACTGCAGTGGTAGTGACCAAATTATTCATTTGCAATGTTTTTTTAGAGTATGGCACAGAAATATATATAATTTTTATCATACTGTTCATCTTAAGAATGGAACACTAGTGAAAATTGTTGGTTAAATATGATAAGCATATATCGTACAAACTATTTAACTTATTGCCAAACGATATTTGCTGTGATAGCATTTCTGTCCTGATTTGTAATTTATGCAGTCACTTGACACGTGTTTCAGGCAGGGCCTTCGGATCTTAGAATTTTTTGCATTTGTTTGGAATACTGTTGGGAACAAAATTACACAGTGGCCCACTTAGGGATATATAATATTTAATAATTAAATCTGCTTCTACAATATATACAGTATACATTTAAAATTTAATAAAAACACAAAATTAATTTATGTAAAATATATTGCGAAGCTGCATAAAAATGCGAAGATATTATGAACTAAAATATTTAATTGCGGGGGAGAAAGAGGACGCCTGTATTTCTAGTGTTAAGATTCACTTATCCGAAGTTCGTTTTGAAAAAAATATTACATTACCGTAAGAAAGTGCTTGTTTCGAGCCCGATATACCTTAACTACGTGAGTTAACGTGAGGAGCGACTGAAAGAGGAGTAAATGTGCTGAAAATTTTTTTACGAAACATGAGTATTGAGGGTATACAATAAGCAAGTCTACACAACAAGACTTGCAAGTCTACATAACAAGATCATCGTGCAATCGAAATTTTCACTAACAGAAGGGCGTATTTTGCGATGGTATCCAGGCCCGAAAACGTTTGCAACGCTAACAATCACTTAAAATTTCTTTAAAATTTTGGGCAGTATGTGAATTATGACGACCTTAATCGTCCCGAAATTCTGCAATTGTGGCCACATTTGAGCCAACACACTTGTTAAGGTCTTAATAATTTTAGCTCGACCTTTCGGTGTTAAACGATTTGCATCCGTCAATTTTAAACCTCTGAAAATATAGTGTTCGCTCAACTGAAATACAATTAGTAGTTAGCAGCCCTACTATATCTGCGGTTTTTAAACTATCTTAGTCGTACGTGTTGTTGCTCGTGAACTTAATAGAAATTCGATGTTACAATGGGTTCTTAAGCACTAACGATCTCTTCAATTTTAATGATGATAAAGTCGATGAGGAATGGAAAAATTACAAAATCCGTATCTCAGCTAGTTAAAAGCCACGCAATGTTAAATAATGTTTAGAGCTATTATCGCTCGGGCCTGGCTGCACACTTAGAAACGAGACGAATTCTGTCCCGTACTGTGTAGTTGTTAATTATATATTTCGCAGTCCTACTCTCACGGTCATGTTCGCCTTAATTTCTGATGAGATGGTGACATCTCAAGTTCTAGTATTTTCAATAATATGAAATTTATTTGTTAGGTGGTTATGTATTTATGCATTTCAATGGCGCTTTATACCAAATCGTCAGTAGACTTCAACCACAGTTTTAAAAAGCTTCAAACCAATGAAATGCATATAGACAGTGTTTAAATACGCAACAAATAAATTTCATATTATAATAGTACAATGACAGTATGTCGAATAATTAATTTATTAACAGTGAAATTGAGATTTTATTTTTCATTTTGCCTTATAAATACCTTCATTGTTACCCAAAGGATTCCTAATTGTATAAAGATGTAGAAAAATAATATAGAGGCATATCCAATAAAAATTGGGTTTTGGTTTGTATAAGTTCCATAGCTTACTATACTTATTATATTGTTATTTTTATACCCTTCACAAAAAAGGGAAAGGGTATATTTAGGTTTGACATAGAGTGGTTTAGCTAAATCCGAAATAAAGGTCCAGAGCTGGGAAGCTTGCACCTATTTCTCGACGCAAAATTAACACCAAAAACTAATTATTATTTTTTTTTTTTTGTAAATTGAACCTGTTTCATGCATCGGGAAGCCCAAATTGTCTATTAAAAACTAAAAAAATAAAAAAAATTTCCAGGGGTGGGAAATTAAAAGTTTTTTTTTGGCACTTTGCGTGTTTTGTCGTACATATAATAAATAAAATCCTTAAAAACTGTAAGTTTTTCTTCAATAAAACCGTTGTTGATATCATGAAGACTTGCATTGATGAAAAAAAAATTTTTAATTTAAAGTTTTCATCCAGGGTTAGAGAATTTAAATTTTTTTATACATTAACATAACCAAGAAGCAACTAATGTCTTATTCTTCTGGTTAATATTATGTTTTTATTCTGGCAAAACAAAATTGGTATCAAAAATTAAAAAAAAACAAAATTTCGATTCCATGGTTTGATAACTGCTTATTTTGTAGTACGTGAATATGACAGAAATGGTTAAAAATTTGTAGTTTTTCTTAAGTAAAACCGCTTTATACATTATGAAGATTTGCGTCGCTAAAAAATAATTTTAAGAAATTACATTTTTGCCTCCAGAGGTGGGAAATTGAAATTTGTTTGTACATATATAAGCCAAAAAGCAACTAACGCCATGTTTTTTACGAATTAAAAATATTCTTTAATTCAGGAAAATCAGAATTAATATCAAATATTACAAAAACATGATACATGAGTGACCAAAATGGTTACAAATTTCTTCTTAAATAAAACTATTTTATGCCTCATTAATAGTTGCCTTGGTAAAAACCAAAAAAGTAATATCTTTTGCTTCCAGGGATCGGAAATTGAAATTTTTTTAATGCATAAAATAACCAAAGATTCTAACAAAAACAATTTTTTAATTTAGGAAACACAAATTTGGTTTGAAAAATTTTAAATAAATAAAAGTTTTGATTTCAGGGTTTGATAATGCAATATTTTGTGATACCTGAACGTGACGAATATGGATAAAAATTTTAAGTTTTTCTTAAATAAAACTATTTCATGCCTCAGTAAGAGTTACGTAGGTAAAAAAACAAAAAAAAAATCGCTTCCAGGGCAACAACAACTGACAACTATCGTCATCTATTTTTACTAATTAAAGCTATTTTTTAATTCAAGAAAAACAATATTCTTATCAAATATAGAACTTATATATGTATATATATATATATATATATATATATATATATATTGTATCTCATGAAAGTTACCAAAATAGTTACAAATTTGTAGTTTTACTTATATAAAACCGGTTAACACATTATGAAGATTTGCATTGGGAAAAAATATTTGAAAAATTAAACTTTCGTTTCCAGGGGTGGGAAATTTTTAATATATTGTATTAATAAAAATAAGCAAAAAATGCAACTGAAGTAGTTTTTTTTTTTTTTTTGCTAACTGAAACTATTTTATAAATTAGAAAGCAGGCGAACGTTTGTGAATGGTATATAAGATTCGGAATATAGCAATTTTACTTGTTTAAAATCATTTGTGGGTTTTCATTTAAATTCTCAAATGGTTTATAAAAGTTAAGATGAGAGGTTTGAAACTTTTTAAGACTGTGGTTGAAGTCTGCTGACGAATTGGTGTATAAAGCGCCAATGAAATGCATATAGATATTGCTTAACCAGCCAACCAATAAATTTCATAATATAATAGTACAATGACAGTATGTCAAATAGTTACTTTATTAACTGTCCTAGTATTTACATTCCATTATTATAGCCTTCGTAAGAGCACTAACGTTCTCTTGGAAGGCTTTATTATGGCAAGTCGTGAAAATAAATGAGGTTCGTCTGTTGTTCTACAGAGACAAATCAGTTTTGATGTTTACTATTTCTACTAACTTGCTTGCGAAGTATTTAATTTCTCCTACATCCCCACTTTTGCATAACACAAGCAGTTTATACTGATTTAAGGGATATTATTTGAATTTCAGTTTTAGAAAAGACTGCTCATATTTTCTTGCTATTAGTGATATTTATATAATTTGCAATGCTTTTGCCGCATCGTAATGAATCGCTAACTTAATGCATAATATAACTTATAATTAAGTACAAGTAGAAATTAGATAAGAATTTAATGTACGCAACTTTTTTATGACCGGATATAATTTGTCCCATTAACCTCGTCACCCAAAAATGGTGACGATTGTTATCAATATAATAAAAAAGTCAGTCTGAAGTATATATGAAAAATGTATTTCAATAAAATTAACAAGTATTTATCCTATAGTATAATAATAGTAGTTGATTATGGAACAACCTTGTATCTCATATCTAAAAATATATTATTCGATAAACAATTAAGCCATTTCTAATTGAAAAGATTTTATATCGAACTTTTAATCGATATGAAATGTTTTCAACTCAGAACCACGTGATAGGTATATCAGTCTAACTATTCAAAATATACATCAGAGCAGAAGAACACGGGGTCATTTCTGTTTATTATAAGTTGTTAGGTGGCTTCGTGAGATAACAGTTTCTATATGTACCGATTGACAATACAACACAATACAAGTGCTGTATCCAACCGATTTTATATCGCAGTAACATCAATACTTTAAAATTTGGATGTTTACATATTTGAAGTTTTCTTTTTGCGATTCAAATATTTTTTATCAGCATTCGAACTTCAAAACCTTCCAAAATTTGGTAATTTAGGATGTACAAATGAGTTGGCTCAGCTTAAAATAAAAAATTCCATTTAAAAAATTTATTTAAGAAGTATAATTTTCATTGCCTTCTTTTACAATAATAGCGGTTGCTTTATAGCGTTAACTGTCTTGGAGTTGTAAGAAACAGTACAATGTTAGTCAAGTTTATGATTCAATTGTGATTTAAAACCAATTCCCGACTTAGTTCTTTAAGAGGCGAAATTATTTTTTAACTAATAGGAGTTCTCAGGGCATGATCCTTTCTCTTGCAATGCTTTGTGCCGGAACTATGTTAATAAAGTAATATTGTTGAGAGGACAGTGAGAGAAGGATGATTCTATTAAAAATTACATATATTATATAAGCGCACGGCGCCCAGCCAGGTCAAACCGCGGCGGATAAATATATCACGAAATAAATTTATAAAATAATAAAGTTGTGAACACAAGTGAAAACATTTAGATAACCTTTTGTTTAAACTGTCAAAGGTCTATCATTAAGTGTTTGCGAGATAAGAAGGTGTAAAAAATGCGTATTTTGGTACACATGTTATCGCTAACTGACTTCTTTGGAGTCTGCAAGGTCAACAACATATAAAGAAAATTAAAAAAAAAAGGATATTTACATTATCGGGTGTAGGTTTCCATCTTGCTTTTATAGAAGCCTCACCACAGAATGGAACATTCCACTATATATAGAGAGCTGATATTTTTCATAAAAATATATCATATGCGACAACGACTTATAACTTTCATGTCATTTAGAGAAAACAAATGTTGTTAAGTTGGAATTTTAACTTGTTTTCACAATACTTTTGATGGCCGAGATTTTTGGATAAAAACTGACTTCTTTTTCACATGATACATATATCGACTTTCCCTTGTACCTTGACACAAACCTCTAATAGCTGATATCCAGCGTCTATGTCAGTTTTATTGTAAACTACTGGTACGATAACCTTCTTTTTGTCTCTTAGTCCAATAGACATTAGACTAGATTTATAATCACGAAAGCAATTGTATCAAGGATGGTTGTATTGTATTATCTTTTTTGGTGTTAGAATGATAACAGATCATTGGAAACAAGCAAAATTGTGTATTTGAAGATTCGCGTTTGACTGAGGAACAAGCTTAACCGCTTACGTATCTATTCAAAATATCAAACAAATGCCAGATCTATCGTTTCCAAAGACATTTACTGCCTGTTCGCCGATGTCGAAAGCTATCGTTCGTTCGAATAAATAACATTCAAAACAAAAACAATTTTCAAAACTTGTTTTTGTTTTGAATGTTATTTATTCGAACGAACGATAGCTTTCGACATCGGCGAACAGGCAGTTAACTTTCCATTTATTAATTTTTTTTTTTCTTTTTTGCTGCGGTTGTCATTTTCACAATGTGATCATTTTCATTTAAAACGAATATGTTTCATAAACATCTTCTTGCTTTGAATGTACTATAATTATACGGTTTTAGTACAGCCATAAATTTGAGATAGGGTACTCGAGAAGTTCCATTTTATTTGCATGTTTTGAATACTGGCGTATAAAAATCATATGTTTGTGTATAAGGTTGAATATCGGCCTCAAATTATAATATATAAACTAACACTGCTTTTTAACAACACTACAAGAGTTGTTCGTTGGTGTATCAACTTTATAAACGTAACGATTTGGCCATCGAAAAGAGGTTATGCCACATCTATCATAAAATCTCATACGTATATTTACAATAATCGCTTGAAATGCAAATAAATAATTGAAATCAATTTTCCCTCCACAATATACATATTGGTTATATATTCGAATCTGGCCGCTATTTACAACTCTTTAAATATATTAATAACAAACTATTGGATTCACTTGAATAATCGATAAAGCAAAAGTACACAAGATAAGAAGTTTTCAGTTTCTTATTAAATAATTTTTATCATTCATAAGAATAAAATTTTAAGCACACTTATAACGCACTTCTATAAAAACATGTACATAAAATAAAATTTTGAGATAAGATTTAATATAGAAACAATATTAAGTCACTGTTAAACTGACGCTGTTGAAATTTGTTTATTTAGTTTGAAGTATTTAAACACATGGCAGTACCGCCAACTCATTCCTACAGAAATTATTGATAAAAAAACTCTAAAATGCGTGGGTGTTTTAAAACTGACAAGTTTCTGTAACCCTTTCCTCTGAAGGAAATATGTGTTACTTAGGGAAGAGAATTTCTCGCCCTTTTGATTGCAATATTTAGTTTAGTGCTTATGTATCTTAAATCAATACGTAGGTTTGTTTGTAAAATATAATTTTAAAAGGCTTTGTTTATATTTTAGTTCAATATAGATACAATAAGAAAGAACGAATATTATTTGACCAGCGACTTTGAGAGGTTGAAATTAAACTAAAAGTACACAATATAATAAAAATAGCTTAATTTTGCGGGTTCTTGGAATTCCTAACGCGTTTCAAAAACAACAATAAAAATTAACTACCGCATAGAAAAATATTTTATAACAGGCAACCAATAAAACAAATTGTTATTATATAATATTAATTCAGATATATATTTGATTAATTAATAATTTACGTTGCTGATACTGCAAGTAAAGAATTATTTTTAAGAAACTGTGCCAAAAATGTTTCTACAAATCTATTCATTTCGTGTTTGTATATGTTCGCCTGTTTTATTCATATTAGCAGGTAAAAAAATAACTATATTAGCTACTTCTGTGGTGTAATTCTCAATTTGTGTTTGGAAGTGTGCGAATGAGATCTTTTAACGAAAGCCATTGATACAATATTAAATACAACTGAAAAATAATTTTTTTCAACAAAAAAACTTAACTGAAAAATTTTCACTTCAATCTAACAATTTCAGTAACCACATATATTAACAAAAGTCGTTTTAGGTTCAATTTCAATTAAAAGTTTAATTGTGTTGGCAAGATAATTAACCATATTTACAACTTACTATTTTCTCAATTATAATGTATTCAACAAACATAATTGATAAACGACATTAAAAATAAAAATGGTTTCTTTTTTGTTCAATACGTACTAACAAAATTTAAATTAATAGCGTTGAAAATGAGAACGCATGCGAATAGTAATATGATATTCCTAGTGCGAGTAACTAAAAATTAAATAGGGTAAATGCACCAGTAGTCAACCATATCACTTTTTTCCTTTTTTGAATCTATGCTACAAAAAGTGTGTTGTTAAGCAATTGGTATAGCTGTAGTCGCAATCAACGGGTTTCAAAAACGCAGTTATTAAATTTGAGATATTTAAATTTATTTTTTTAATTTTTTTTCCAATTTTCGGCACTGAATTATTTAGAACAAAAAAATTAAATCATCAAAAAACTTAAAATATTTATTATTTAAAATGTAACCTAAATAAATTTGTCATGTTTATGAAGATAGGGATTGGTATAAGTATGTACTTACCACCAAAAGAATAAGAAATAACTAAGGTTTGCTATAGCAATGTCAGCATGAAATTTACAGAGCCTTTCTATTGCTATTGAGTGTATATACCAAAGTTGTGTAACAATGACTTCGTATGAAACCTAATTTTGGTTTTAAGAGGTGCCAACCTGAAATTTAGATAATCTCAGAATTGCAATTGCAGACATAAGGAAAACATGATTTCAGCGTATGCGGGGTACCCGCCCCCTCCTTCATATACCTCTAAGATTTCCGTTCATCTCACTTGTTCCGAGAATTGCCTACAATATAATATTTAGACACTATTGTAGATCTCCATATACAATTATTTTGGATGGAATCGAACCTACCACCTTTGGACTAATGCCACAGCGTTTCCAACTTCCAGCTACAGCGGCACTAGATATTCGTAACAACATATTTAATAAGAAATTATTTATAATAAAATATATATATTTGGGAGACTACCACTAAAATTTTGGAATGGTTCTATTTACCGATTTAAAAAATTTTTTTATTGTTATGTATAGAAAAATATTATTAATAAATATATGTATCTTATAATTATATAAGTTGTATTATACTCCCAATGTTTTGGTTACCTTAAATGCCAAAACTTTTACTGTTTTAGGGCTCATACTGAAGACAGTTTGATCCCCACCACATATTTGGAATGAACCATTGCAATTCCCCCTGTAAGAAAGTTGTTCAATGCAACAAACCAGTTCTGGAATTGCTGCGCAAGGATAAAGTTCCAAGACTCGTGAACATCCCTTCTTTTCAGAGCGACTAATTACAATGTGATCAGCAGGGACCAGGACTTCATACACTAAAAAATTGTGTCTTAAGCACCTAAAATATGGAAAAAAGTCGCGAAATATGCACTAAAAATAATAAAATATTCACTTATTTTTTAATTTTTATTGATGCAAAAACATGTTTTAATTCAGTCTCATTAGATACATATATATATATGTATATATATATATTAGGGGTAGTCTATTTTTGTAACACCTACTTTACATAGCATAACACGATGAGAATTTAAATTGAAAAAATGCATATGTTATATGCGAAGAAGAAGAAGACAAATTTTGATTTAGAAGCAATAAAACTAATTTAAGTACAAGACAAATACATTTTTATAGTAAATATACGTTTTAGTTCATTATTTAATTCATTTTTATATTATTTGAGATAAACTATATTCATATTTACAAAAAGGGTAAATTTCCTGAATAACTTTGATGGCTCTTTCAGCGCAAATATTAGATCTTTTTAAATTCAGAACGGCAGAATCTTCCTTTACCCAGTGTTTTAGAAAACACTTATGCGCAGTTTCGAATTGCTTGACGGATTTTTCCAATATTTCAAAATCATTGTTATGAAAACGGTGATCCGAGAACCAAACATCATACCATGCGCTGCATATGAATTGGCAAAAGTTGTATTCTGTGTTCCGGTATTAACGTTCATTAAAATCGCTAGAATAGCTCTAGAATTCCATCGAGCGTTGCTGAGCGCTGGTAAAACTCTAAATTTTATGTATGGGAACTTGTTGCTTACTTCATAATATTTAAAATATTGCCCTAGTTCATATAAAAATTGCATGTCATCACGCCATTTAATAGATCTTAAGGTCAACTTTTCTTCGTTTTGTTTGTAGTTTTGTTTTAGGTTTTCGTAGTTCATAATCAATTCGGTAAATATGTCATAACTGATGTTTGGCGATGTCGACTTTCCACTTAGTAACTCATTCATCACATGCTTCAAAATTAAATCTAATACATGATGTTGGCATCCAATATACTGCGGTGGGGACAAATGTTTTTCCTTAAAACAATTCTGCAGTAAACGAACAACTCCACTTTTAACCCCTGTATTAACGTTTGTTGTGTCACTAACAATCATTTTTATGGAATTCCAAAGGTTAAATTTATCCAAGACATTCCTTATTCCTTAAAAAAGTTATAGAAAGTTAATTAATGCTCTAAAAATATATTATTAAATAGAAACCTTCAAAAATTGACAAACTTTTCCCGTTTTCAAGAACCATTGCCGCTACTCTTACTTCCTTAGTTTCATTTGTTAACACCACGGCCTGCACTTCTTTCTTCCCAAATTTCTTGCCGTCGAAATGAATACACCAAATGTCATCTCTTAAGGAATTCTTATAATATTTTTCCAAGTTCAGCGATGATTAACGCTTTGTGAATACCTGCTTGTGTTGGTGTTGCTATATTTATTCCTTCTTTGGACAATTCTTTGCATATTTTAGCGGCATTTTTGGTGCTTACATGGGCTGTTGTTACCATTGTCACTGCTGCTTTTGTTGAACACTTCGCATTTCTTTTTCTTGGAAGAGGAGCTTTATATTCACCAACAGGTGGAGAATGTGATTGCTCGACAGATTCAGCTGATGATGTTGACGTGTTGAGCGCCACTTTATTTAAACACGAGGTGCTTTGAACATTTTTTCTTGAAAGGGCAGCTTTGGAGGGATGTACATTAACTGCTTTAGCTGTCGTGTACCCAACTTCTCCATTTGTAGTTGTTTGGAGTTCATACAACTTTTTGTCCTCAGTTCCTAGCCAGACACCATTTAAATCAGTTATATCACATAACTTGTTGAGCGTCATTGTAACATTTCTGCCATCCGGGAATTTTAAAAATGTTGAATAATCATTTAAAACTTTTTTTATCTTCCGTTCTGCAGCTATACGTGTTATGCTCGGAAAGTTTAGTTTCGATCACAATACAATCATTTCGTTTGTAATAATCTGGCATCTTTTCTTTTTAAATTTCTCCGTTTTTGCTAATTCATTATACCTTCCTATAATCACGGTCTTTTTTGGAATCTTACACAATTCACTCAAGGAGTTTTCAATGTTATTGATTTCTCTTCTCTTATTCTTAGATTTTTCAAATGTTATTAAATTGTTTTCCCATTTTTTTGAATTTTTTAAAACTTCAGCACCACTTTTTTTAAAAGACATTGTTAATTAAAAAAGACACTTTCACTCAAGCCGCCACGCACTGAATGAGAGATCGACAGCTAAATAAAAGCAACTGGCGCGACGCTTATACGAAGTTTCAATCATTCATAAAGCATTTACTCAAATTTACCGTTATGTACTTTTGTCATATGCAAAAATACGATGAATAACAGAAGAAGAGCAAAACAAAACAGACACAAAGAAAAGAACATAATCTCATATGGTGTTTTTTCTTGGCATATGTATGAAATTTGCATACGAATTTTCAATTTAAATTCTGCGTGAAGTTTTTGAAATAAATCGAAAAACTAAAAACGCAGTTATCATTTTTTTACTATTCCTCATCGTGTTATGCCATGTAAATTTTTTTTTTTTTCAAAAAATTCAAAAAGTTGTACGCCTAATATATATATATATATATATATATATATATATGGATTAACGGAATCATTAAAGGTATTGAAGCAAAAACGCCAGCTACTTGTCTTATTTTTTGGATAACGGCATATAGTTTTCTCCAAAATTTTTCACTAATTATGCCCTCAACCGCATTCAGTTTATTTATTTATAGCTTCGTCAATTATTTTGGTTTGACTGGGCAATGAACTTCATTGTTGAAGCTTATCAATTGTATTAATGAGAAACACATAATTTAAAACACCAACTGATCTTTAATTGAATGTAAATTTAAACCTTTCTTACTTTTCCTTATTGCTATAGCGTCTTCTTCATTTAAAGCTTCCACAAAAAATAATTCTGTTGTTGAAGTCTGAATATTTAACAATATATGACACATTAATATGCATTTGTAACAAATAGTTGTAAAAATATGCATTTTCATCAAAATATGGCAAAGTATGCACTAACAAATCGGTGCCACTTTTAAGCAAATTCATTATATTACATGTTTCTTAATCTGGTTTAAAGGGAAAAACATGTATTTCCATGAAACCCCTGTCCCTGGTGATCAGTATTTGGCAAAGTTTGGGTTTTAATATATTCTTTCTCCTGGAACTCGGCCGTATAGTTTCCTTAAGGCGTAACGCTATATTTTTTAAAATGCATCTAGTGTAGATAAGCCGCGTTTTTTCATTTTAATATATTAATAATCTGAAATAAATTTTCGCTAATTCTAAACGTTGAAAAACTGCTGCCGACTTCAAAGTACATTTTGTCCTATAAACGTCAGCATTTCAAATAGTCAATAAAAGTGTGCTGACTATTTGGCAAACTAAAATCAACTCATTTCCTTCATCCTCAATTTTTGGAAAATATTGAAATATTTGTCCTTAACGGGGACATATATTATAAATTATATATATATATATATATATATATATATATATATAATTTAAATCAATATGATTAGTTCCTTGTTTCAATTGTCTTGGTCACTTAAAAGTATTTAAAAACTGGTACTAGCCGCGTATTCAAAGTGTTTTTTTAATTCAAATAAAATCGTAGTTATATAATTGCCGTTGATTTTATATATATAACTTGTATTAAAAATGGCCGACTACCGGTGCATGCCGAACTTAGGAGCTTTTGTCCTGCGTTGAGTTTTGGATTACTACACTACACTGTAGTATTATTAACAATATATAGATATAGATTTTTTCTTATGTAATTTCATTAGGACTTTACCGACACGAATTAAAGTTAAAATTAAATGATGTATTTAAAAAAAAATTGCAATATTAATACAAAAACTTGTACAACATGCACAAATATGTGTACGTAAGTATGCATGCGCAGATAATGTACATTGATTCAAAAAAGCCATGCAACATAGAAGCCGGTAAAAACTTTGTAATGAAAATTACTAAATATTAACTGTCATAAAACGGCAGCAAAACTTAGATGAGTTGCAGCAATAATACCAATTCACTAGATATAAGTTGCAGCATTTTGTGGTAGCCACATTTTTAAACATAGTCATCATATACACACCATATAGCTTTTACATTGTAAAATTGTTATGAAGATTATCACAATCTTCATCATTATTATTGCAGCAAAAGATAGAATCAACTGCTGGTACTATTAAGGCTTGATTGTAGCAGCTTCTGATGCAGTTGCTGGCAAGTTGCAATTTCCACTGGTCACTACTTGAACGATATGTTACATTTTCTGGTTTATGGGATTTTGTTTTTCTACACGTGAACGTAAAAGTTTTTGTTGAAAGTTTGTAAACGAATGATGGACAATCGCTTGTTAAAAATTATTAGAAATGAATGTTAAAGGGTGTGGAGAAGTTGTAAAAATAGGTTTAAATTAAATTATTATTGGGTATTTTTAGTTTAACTAAACGAAGCTTTACTAAACACAAGTATCTTGTGGTCTAAGTGTATATTAATAATAGAGAAAGAGAAATATTTTCCTACTCATGTATAAGTGCCTTTGCGATTATATTAACCTGAAATCGGAAAAGAACAAATATTCTGAATGTTGGCTGAAGGTACCCACTGAGCATTCCCGACAGCGATTGAAAATATTATTAACTGAAGAATGCATTGCAGCACGATTCTTCGTCTATCTTATAGCCTGCCATATACTACATGTTTTTACGTCTGACATCTAAAATAACCCAATATAAAACACAAACATACCGTGTGTTAGCTTCGAAACATTGCCTTTATAAAAGTCAGGCACAATATCAGCTGATAAAACTTGAATTAACTTTTTCTGCTCACACCTTTGTTAACTTTTAAGCCAACATTTTGTCAAAAGTAGGTAAGTGAAAAACACAATTTTAAAGATTAGGTATTATTGTTATAATGTAATTGGGACAAAGAAACTTTGAGTCCATTTCAGATGTGGAGAAACATGGTGTATGGTAGGATTTAAAAGTGCTTCCGATCTAATATTTAATCAAGAGTTTTTGTTTATGAAAATACAAATCTTCTTGACGCTATTAGTTCGTTTCTATACGTTACTAAAGCAATTCGACTGTTTCCAGAAATCGTCACACTTTAAAAGTTGAGATTAAAATTTTTTTCAAATAAATATTGCAGGCATGATCGCTTGTGACCGAATATCACTTGCTTTATGTAAAATTGTTGTGTTTGACAGAGATTCGCAATAACATATGTGTTGTAAATATGAAAATTCAGATGTAAAAAATTTGTCCCTCAAAGCATAAAGAAAGGCCCAATGAAAACGTTGAAATTTATTTAATAGATTGAGCATGCTTCAGTTCAGTTCCGTTTGTAAGCATTATAATGAACTAATTTCTGAGAAAGAACGCCCTGGATTATATTGCTTCGTGGTATTTGAATAACAGGGTTGCTTCCATTCTTCAGAATATATTTTGTATCGTGCCGCAATTATTAACACAATCCTGCTTCGATGCGGAGTAGGAAAATTGTACACCATATATTAATTCCAAAGTAAGCCAATTTCAATCATATGTAAATCAATCATAAAAATACCATATTAATCATAACATATTACGAAATCTACAAAAATGTTTACACCAAAATAGTTTTATTATTGTCATATCTTCAACCATATCATCGACAAAATCTCTCAGCTGGTGTGGCGTTTTCTTCTTTCTACATACAAATTGCTTGGATGTACATAAAGTATATATTGCTGCAACAATTAGCTGCAACATACATATTACAATTATATAATCAGCATGCTTTTTACTTCTTTAGGAGCTTCTTTTGTGTGTATATAACAATATTTTCTAAAATTTTTGTAGAAAATCAAAGTAGTATAGCACGATTTATGCTATTGTCAAGTGGTCGACATATAACCACCAGACGATACCATAAAAAACAAGAACTTAGTTATGGTCCCAGAATATTGTTAATAATTAAATGACTTTTTGATACTATTTTTATATATATTATACATATAAGTTGTTTGCTAGAATCATAATATGGTTGTGAAATTTATTTTATTTCTATACATATAATCTGTTTCTAGAACAGCAAACGTATATTTTGCTATATTTTCTAACACGATTTTACAGCTCTTCTTTACTGATCGTAGCACATAATGATGGATTTATAATCGTGCAAATGTTGCATGAATAATGATTATTTGATGTTTTTTCTGATGAGCCACAATTTTCTAAGTTTAATGTTTAACCCAAGAAAAAAAGAAATGTTCCACATCTTTAAAGAAATACATTTTTCTTAAGTAAATAAAGTGTACAATACCAACAACCATAAAATCATAAATTGTTTAGACATTTAAAACCTTAAGGGCATGTGATGTTAAAGTAAATAAAAAAGATATAATAAACTGAAACAAAACAGATCATCAAAGTGGCTTCAAGAAAAAAAAGGATTATTTGTTTTTTTATACATACAAAATTCCAAAAGTGTATATGTGACCGGAATATATGGTTTGCATTAGATATAAGCATGACGAGAAACGGTGTCGGCGGTGATAATTTTGACGGCTCAGCTTGTGATGGTCATGATGGAGGTGGCTGGCGTCTGTAATGACGGCTTCAAGAAAAAATCGTTATTATATCTGTTTCTATGTAGAACTTTATTTTGTATGGCTTTTATACAACTCCAATTTTCATCGTTATTCCGTATCATCGTTTTGTTGTGGAGGAAAAATTAAATACTGGAAGCGTTTTTAGCTAAACACCTTCTTGGAAATTAGTTTATGTTTGTTTTAATCTTCTCTGAGTAAGATTTGTTCGAATTTTTGTTGCCTTTAGATATTTAAACTCAAATGTTTTTGTTTTGTTTGTTCAAGTAGAGACTATTAAATAAGATGGAGGTACTTTAGAAAAAAGTTTATCCCACTACTTTTGCTGTAATATAACAATTTTTAAGATCATACATCACCCGAAGTGTCAAACGAAGCAAAAGGTTTCGCCAACCAAAAATAATGATGCAAATTTATTACCGCTAATAGAAGGTGTTAACATAAGTGACGATTTGTTTATGCTAGAATTATGCAAAGAAAATAGTGGGAGAGTAACATTTGACTTGAGATTAAATGCCATAAGACCTTGAAAGTCTTTGTTTGACACACAGTGGACTAAAATGTTAGTTAAAAGGGACCATACAACAATTTATGCAAAATTACCTATTGGCCATAAGTGCATTTTTTATAACGTGATTTCTAAAATAAATAAATTTTGAAAAACATTAGTTTATTTTAAAAAATTTTGTAGATTTCGATGTATGTATAAATTCCTGGTTGGAAGCATGCCTTACGAACAAAATTTAAAGTTTTAGCTTTTTATACATATTAATGAAACTCATAAATTCTACATTAAAAAAAAAATATTATTGGAACAAGATTCACAAGCTGTTCAATTAATTAAGATTTTATTAACGCTTAAAATTCTGTTTTTCTGTACATACACTCTGAATATGATTTAATGATATTCTTGCAAAATCAATCGATTAAAAAAAATTTATTTACTAACAAAAGGTAGTTTTTAATACTAATTTGTACTGTAGGACCAGCAAGATATTAACGATTCCGTCCATTATTTTTCTTCATTAGTGTAAGAACCGAGCTACATCTCTGATCATGCATATCCACGACATGATCAACCAAGCGTAATTTTTGCTTGAAGTGTGCATTATAAAGCGGATGGTAATAGAAATCCAAATGCCATTGCTAGCATATTAGCTACATTTACGCGTTCTTCGGCTTTTAAACGGTTTCTATATATGAATAGCAAGTCTTTTACTTCATCAGATTAAAGCTCCTAGACTTTATGGACTTGCGATTTTGAAATCCCTAAATGGATAATAATAAATTATTTTGTAATAACTTAATTAATAACTTAAATTAATAATATCTTAAAATTAAGTATTGAATAGTTATTTTATTTGGTCTAAAAAAAGAAAGCTGTTATATCACAATATTTTGAAATTTATAGAAAATTAATACTGAACAATTTTGCCTTTAATTAACCACAAAATATTTTTCAAACGGTGTGTCACATGCTAAATGATTAAAAGTAAATAAAATATGTTGAATCCTTAAACAAATACTCTACATTCTTAAGAGATACTGCAAAAATCAATCAGAAAACACAACAGTAAGAACAACCTCTACCTCAATATGCAGAACAAGGCAAGGTTTTGATGAAATAGAAAAACCCCAATACCGAAAATTCTTACACAGTGCACAGCTGGCACTTCAGTTGCACAAAAAGGCGAAAGGTTGTATAATGGACTTCAATACAACGAACAAATACTTACACAAATAAAGACATATACGGAGCCTAGAAATGATATATATATATATATATATATATATATAAGTAATCATTCATGCGTTCAAAAATTAACAATTGCAGAATGTTGTGTGTGTAGAAGCAAGAAATTGTAATTTTCTCCTGCTGATAGACACCACGTGCTCGAGGAGGATTATACCTTAATGAAGTTCTAAACATCTAATGATGGTTATTTATAAAATGTCAGCTTCAAAGAATGTTATTGTTTGACGGAGATTTTTCCTATTAGCATTTCATTTTGTTAAAATTTGCAACACTTCTTTGTTTTGCGTATTTTCTATATTTAGCATTTCAGGAGACCACCAGGATTTGAAAATTTTTTTTATAATTTGATCCATTTTTACATTTTCTTCAAAAAAAAAATTTAAAAAATGGGAAATAGTTAATGCCATCAAATGCTCCTTTCAACATGTTGTTTTATCGTAGAACTCAATGTTTTCACGCATTTTATGTCAAGACTCGCCGCCATACATTGTTTTGAGATGGTTCGATTTAAATCGAATTATATTCAAGAAAATATGCATACACACCTTTTTGATTCAACAACTTCTTTGGATATCTTTAGGACTGTTATCTTTGTTGCGTGTTATAAAATGATAACAAAACGTATCAGCCTTAAGTATCATTAAAATATTAATATCGTAAAATGTGTGCCGTACCCTATAACACAATCAACAATTATCACATCGCAGACATATCATGGACAATTTAAACAACGTCCGTACTGTAGCGCAAACTTTTCGATGAAGTATAGGAATAAAATGCATAATTTTCACTTACATTTGGAATTCATCAATCACGTTCATCATTTGTTGTCCGAAGGAAGCCTTGCATTTAAGACGTCAGATTTAAGGCGTCGGATGTGTTTTGTGGAAGGCACTTCGAGGAACAGTTTTGCCCTCTAACTCATGAATTTAAGTAACACTTCGACCATTCCCAAAATAATAGTAAAATACCTGCTGCTGAGACTTAAATTTCACAAACACTCCTTTCTCAAACTTAAAGTTGGAATCCTCTACCAAATCAGTCGGTTGAATATTTTATTTAAATGCGCCTTTTTATTAATTCGAAATGCTGCGAAGCTTTGCCTGTATTAACTCAGTTTCTCTTCAAATATTGATAGCTATATATATAGAGGGTTTCCTGTTCGTTTTCTTCCTCAATCGTTACCATCACATATAAATTCGGTATGAAAAATTTAAATTGTATGTACATAGTATACTTTTATCATATCAATTTATTTTTTATCCTTTCCTTTTCATGTTAAAGATAATATTTTATCTAACAAATCAATTACGTTTTATTTTTGTTCGTGCTTGAAAGCCTTTTCTCCGTCCCATATCAATTATAATCGTTTGGTATCCGTGTAATTTAATGTTGTTGTATGCGATGAGATTTATCTTCGATATCAAATCGATTTTATATGTTGGCACGCAAATAAAATCACACACTGTGTTATCGAATCGTACGAATTTGTGTTGTGACATGATTTAAATTAACTTTTTAACCAGAATAATTCAATTTAATTTGCGTGTTATTTGTTTTTTATTTTTTAGTTTATTCTTTTTTAAAGATTGTATTATTGAGACATCAATGATTCTGGAATTATGTTTGTTGAATCTATTTGAATTATCGTTTTTATTGTAAAGACATGCGCTTTACTTCTTCATACAATCGGTATTTATAAGATAAAAATTTAGTTGAAAAAGACGAGAGTAAGTTAAATGGGATTGTTTAGTTTTTATTAAAATTCACACAACAATATATGTATGATTTTGTTTGTTTAATAAACCAAGAAATAAATATTTTTCACATGCTTATCATATTATTCATATTTTAGTTTCATAGTTAATATTGGGAAATTCTTAATTAGTTTTAACTTAAAAATCAGTTATATGAGATGCATGTTTTAATGCTGAAAATCAGGAGGACGCATACGTTTATGATGGTACTTCTATTTAATTTGGTTACATAATATTTAGTTAATAGTTTATTGTAATGAGAATTTTTGTAATTTTTATAATATGTAAAATAAATGCCAATTTACAAAACTTATATAATAATAATTATTTTATATAACGGGTTATCCAAATCGGGGTATTAAGATCGCGGGTTTACCTAGGATGGCGTTTGCTGAATTATATCATCAGAAGTAAATGGTTTACTATTTGCAACTATGAATCGTTTAACAACTGAGGATGGAGTAAAAATAATAGAAACTTACTAAATAAAAGGAGGATAAAAAGTTGGCACTCTTTGAGCTCCATGGTGTGATTATGGTCACCGTTACATGTGAACACTGCCGAAAATGTTGGTTTTGTTAGTGAAATTTTTCGATTACACTTTTGGCCTCCAAGGGAAGATTATACAATATGCGGTTTGAAGAAGATGATACCCTTAGCCTCACAACAGCACCATTGTATTCATCCTGTAATTTAAAGTTTTGAAAACGCTAAATAGCTGATCATGCTATGTGAAGCTGAGTCAAATTTCAGGTAGTCCTAACATTGAAGCATTTGAAATGTAACATTCGTCAATATGTCTCGCCAATATATCGTTTATATATATATATATATATATATATATATATATATATTATACACAAAAAAACTGATAAAGGAAGAAGTTAAAGCGTTTAGACTCCTTTTCATTTTCGAAATTAAATCCTTAGATCTATTATTAAAACAAATCGTTTATTAAAATAATTAATTTTTAATTTAGATCTATTATTAAAACAAATCGTTTATTAAAAAAATTAATTTCTTGAAGAAGTCATACAGAGGTGTGACGAAATATTGAAAACAAAAATAATAATTTTTTAAAAATAAAGAGACCTTAAGTTTAAAAATATTAGTGAATATTGTTAATCAAAAAAATCACTAATATATTCGGTCTTTTATATTATGTTAATATCATTTATTTATTTAGGCGAATAATTAATTATTATATATAAGTAGTTGTACAGATACTATATCTCCATTTTCATAATATATATATATATATATATATATATATATATATATATTATATATCCCTGAAGGAGCCAGACGAAAAAGTGGTGAAATACTGGAAAAAATACAGATTTTTTTATATAAAAAAATTATCCATTCGCTTAAATATATATTATATATTAATATGAAAAAACCAAAATATATAAAACAATGTTTAAATACATATATTAAAATTAAAACAACAATATGAATGTTCATTATAATTAAATAAGCAGCTTTGGACCAATTCCATAAATTTTATTAATTTTTTATTTGGTAACTACATACTACCCTAAACTAGCTCAAAGAAAAAGTACGGGTTAATTTGTGCAAGAAGAAGAAGGAGAACAAGTATACCATCTCAAAATCACTCTGGTTTACCCAATCTTGCAGTAAGGAATCAGTTTTCGTGGAAATCGGGATTCTGCGAGATAGCTATGTTGATTACTGTATCACACCTATAAGGAGAGCTGTACAAAACAGCTCTTTTGAGTGAGCGCTCTTTTTAGCTCCGCTCACTTTACTGAATTAATTCATTCAGTTCATTAATTTGTTTCAGTTCATTCAGTAGCTCAGCTGTTTCAGTACTTCAGTATATTCAGTAACTCAGTTGTTTCACTAGGTCAGTTCATTCAATAGCTCAGGTGTTTCAGTAGCTGGCAACTCTATAAATAAGGAGCACTACATCCTTGTATGCATTAGCACATGTGTGTGAATTAATTCATTTTTTTCTTATGGATTTTGACATACAAACTGAAACATCACTGAAAAGAGCTACTGAAAGAGACAGATCTAATGAATCAACTGAAACAACTGAGCTAAAGAAATGAAAGATTCACCTCGCTCAATTGACTGAATGATTCAATTGAATTAATTCATTCAGCAGCCGTACAGCTCTACCTATAAGTTTCCCTTTTTAAAAAAAAAGAGTAGATAAAAATTTCGTTTAAATATGATATAAAGTTTAAAATTAGCTTTAAAATATTATGGAAATTTCTATATATTCTATATCACATATAACTTATTGCCAAAAGTCATAACATTTGCATATATATACTGAATTCTTTAAGAAATACAATATATTTTTTTTAAACATAATGAAAATTGTTACGAAATCAATTTCTTACACAATAAGTTATTTCAGAAATTTTTTAAAAGATTTACAGCAATTATATATATATATATATATATATATATATATATATATATATATATATTATTTTTCTATTTAAATTGATTGCTCATTTCTAAATATTTAACACACTTTTCTAAATACTTACAAGATATGAAATACCTGTGAGGTCTACCTACTGTCATCTCAATCAACAATGGAATTTTACTTTTTATCCCAAACGAAAATAATGAACAAATGAAGATGGTGACTGCACTAAAACCAAAATAAACTCTTATAAACAATAAAACCAATACTCCTAAATCTTTCGGCAAGAAAAGGTAAACAACTCAACTTTATTAAAATATTTTACAATTCAATTTTCTTTTAAATATCTCTCACTCCCCACTATAGTAAATCTATTATATATTTCAGTTTAGAAATGAATATTGCCTACAAGGTGGTCCTATTTCTTAAAAATGTCTTTATTCAACCATCTTTTGTTGTCTTCTTAATAGTTTATTTGAGGTCATCATGACATGTCCTTTATTTTGCAATGTTTTGTCACAACATTTTAAAAGAAACGTTCATGTTGACATCTTTTTTGTTAAGATATCCAACGATTTTCAGTTCTAAGAATATAACTTTTTCATTTCAGAATGCATTTTTAAATCAAGCAGAACAAAGCGGATGTAAGTAAATTTATGTGTTATATGGAATTAAAGATTCTTATAACTTATTCTTGATATATTTGCAATTTACTTCGTTATTGTTCATATTCCAAGTTATTATTATAATTTAGTCACGAACTACGTTGTTTAGTATAGGAATCTAAAAAAACAATAACATTATATTGACTTCAGTTTATTTGCACTCGGAAGCTAAAACTAGTGT
>OY776280.1:47334140-47480652 GCA_963675445.1 Linnaemya vulpina | reverse complement strand
AAATAAAACAGTTAAATGTACCATTAATTATAATCGTATTTTTCTTATATTGAGATAAGCCGACAAAAATTAACAAAACCCTGCATTAATGCAGACCAGAAAGAGTCCATACCATATTCATGACTGAGTGCAAATTCGAACTCAAGATGTTATACTACATAGTCCTGTGTTAACTGTTTCAGCGAACAGCAACAAGGAACATGGTTGATTTTCTATAATAAGAATTTTCAATAAAGGTTCCTTGACCAATTTCAGCCAATGTCACTGGTTAAAAAGTCATATATTAATTAACAAAAATTGTTAAGTTCAGAAAATTAATGAAAGATTTTACATTAGCAGTAAAATTAGTCCACATTTTTATAATAATATTGGTTTCTTTATCGGATTCCCAAAAAACCACTGCACCAAAAGTTTAGTTACTACTACAGCAACATAGTTAATTTAACCAACAGATGTATTGTATTGTATTTTCAAGTCTCAATTATGTTATGCAATATATTATGATGGACAACATAGTACCCATATAGAAACACATTTTAATAAACACTTCCCACCATATTCGTATAAAATAAAATACATCTGAAAAGTATTTAACAAATTTTTGTATGAAGAATGATTAAACAAATATATTAAAAAATCTGTTAATAAATTAACTATTTGACATACTTTCATTGTACTATTATAATATGAAATTTATTTGTTGGGTGGTTAAGCTTTTATAATTTCTAATTGTATAAAGGTGTAGAAAAATAAAATAGAGTCATATCGAATAAAAGTTGTTTGTTGGGTTTTGGTTTGTATAAGTTTCATAGCCTACTACACTTAATAGAATGTGATTTTTTAAAATCATTTGTGAATTTTTATAGTTAATTTGTTAACAGAATTCTCAGATGGTTTGATAAGTTGAGAGGTTTGAAACTTTTAAAAACTGTCGTTGAAGTCTACTGACGATTTGATATAAAAGCGCCAATGAAATGCTTTATCACCCAACAAATAAATTTCATATTATATTAAAAAATCATTATAAATATCATGAATTTGTTTGTTCGACTTTTATATTTGTAGTTAAATTTAGAAATAACAGCGGGAAAAAACTATTTTTACTTACATTTTTGTTATGGAGCAAGAAAAAATATATTTTATATACACAAATAAACATAAATTTGGAATATTCATGTAATATATTATATGTACATGTTGATAGACTTTTATAATTGCTAAAAGCAAGAAACCAACATTATTAAAATCTTACTTCTAATAACACATTAATTACATTAACCGGCAATTAGCATTACATCTGCTTTTAGCCCTCAGAACAGGTACGATATTACTAGCATTTACGACCACTCAGTACTATATCACAGTAAGTGAAATGCACGATAGTTTATTCATTCAGTAAATGAGCTCTAATTCTTCGCTGTACAATATTTGTAACTTTGTTGATGAAATTTCATATACATACATACGTGCCCTCAAATAAAAAAGTGTTAATCTGACACTAAATTGACAGTAAACCCGTGCTCTTATCTGAAGTATTGACTCTTTTAAGAAGACTTATGGCCACAAGCATAATAAATAAAAATGCCCTAAAATTAACGGGCGAAGCATAAATTAACCATAGATTCTAAAATATTTGAAAATATTTTATTGCATTAGGAAGAGACATTCTGTAAAGATATTAATGAACTGTATTTGTAAGAAACTAACCACTTTTTTTAGCTCTTTAACCGCTAGAAAAATAATAATTTTAAGTAATCTGGAAATTATTGGCTTCACCCCGTTTTGCGAAAAGTGAGTTCTCATCAGTTCTCAACGCTTTGAGCCTCTAGGAATGCATTGCGTGTGTATGACCCGGTTATAACTTTTGAACGGCTGAACCGAATCAATTGAGAATTTTAACCGATTCGAGCTGGTAGATGTTAATATAACATTTAATCGACATAACCGATCGATTCCATAGACTAATCGTGTCTGAAAATCTCTGAATGCAAACCGAGTGAAAAAGGATTAACTGCAAGATATCGTAGACAAAAGTTTCAAAAGAAGTGATTTTCTCAATGATCTCAAATATATTATATTAAACGAAATATTTATCAGTCGCCGCATATCACGTGGGAATCACTTGGGAAATCAAAACGATTGTGTTTTAGCTCAAAGATCTAAAAAGCATACAACGATACAACGAACCCATTTATGATAGATTTGCGACAAAAATTAGAGGGATGTTACTGGGAAAGCCTCTTTGACCCCAGAGTTTTTCACTTAATTTTAATTCAGAAATACATGATTAATTTAATAACTCAACATGTGCAGCAGAGCAGAACTGCTGTTTCCTAATACCTCTATACTTTCATCATCCATTATAGCCATGAAAATTACTTTTCATGCTAATAATGTATAAAACTCAAATGCTAATACTGTAATACTGAGTTATTCGATGATTGAATTTTTGGACAAAGATCTCGTTTGCAAGAACTCGCTAACAACAATTATGTTAATTTTTTTTATAATAGTTTTTGCATGAAACTGAAGTATGCGGCTGGAATGTTGTTCTTGATTTCACTGCTTGAATGAGCTCGTTGAATTTTAACCTAAACAATAATTTTTATGTTGACAATTAGTACGAATGAAAATATACATGCATCCTGTTTACTGATTAAATGTTTATTGGTAACTAAATATAATACATATCAATTGCACAGACATAAATAACAAAATGAATTTTTGGTCTTATAAAACTATGTGGTACTATATGGATTTTGATGCGCTAAACTCGAATCCGTTTTCGGTTTTTTTCCATCAGGTCCAGATTTTTTTTATGGGAGTGGCAATTTTTTGCCCCTTAATCAGTCAGATACGTAGACATATTTCACCCTAACTCGAGAACGAGTCATCCGATTTTAAAAATTAAAACACCAGAAGATGTATAACAAAATTGTGTTTGTTTTAGTCAATAATTTTTGTCAGTTTGGAATTATTCAGAAATTAATGGAGAAAAAAAATTTTTTTCCTGCAAAAATCGTAATTCTTACCAGTTTAAAAATGGAATTCAAAAAAACCAAAAGCAAATATTCAACACTTTGCACTTTTGCCTAATAGCTACAGATCTTAGAAATAAAAAAAGTTGTAAACCATAAAAATCGGTAAAAAAGTGTATATTTTATTTTCAATTTACCGCAGGTACCCAATATTGTAATGCAACCAAGCTTACATATGTATGACGATAGCATTTGGTTAGGTGAGCAGGCAATGGAACTAAAATACAACGGTGTTTTGTATGGTTCTTGGATTTCACAATTATAATGTAATAGTTTTCATTAACCTGTAATTATAAATCGAGAATATTAGGGTAGATTCTAAAATATATTGTAGCAGTATATATGGAAGTTGATGGACAATAAGTGAGTCAGTTTTAATTGCATCAAAATCCATATACAGCCCAATTCTTAAAACTCCCAGGGAAATGAATTCCCAGGGATTAATTTTTTTCCCAAAAATAAAATCCTGCAATTCTGAACAGTCTGGAAAGGGAGAGTAAATTCGAAACATTCGAAGTCAGCTCTTTTACTTCTTTTATCTAATGTTTACAAAAAAATTTATTAATTTAATTTTATAAATTTTAAAAGTAAAAGTGTTTGAAGTGAAAAAAGACATTAAAGAAAAAAATTTATAGCGCGGCGTGTATAATGTTAGCTGAAGAAGAAAATGATGGAAGTGAAGTGCTGCACAAGAATGAAGAGAGGTTAGCAAGAAATATATTACGTGATGCCACCAACCCACTTGAGCTACCGCAAATTTTGTAAGTAGATTCCTTAAAAAGTGCTATAATTGAATTGAATGTTTTTTAATTTTAAAAAATACTACAGGGTAAATAAACCAGCCTTTATTTACCTTTTGGATATATTAAAATCACATATTCCACTGAAGAGACAGTGAAGTGGCACTTTCCCCACTCGTAAGTTAAGTGCAAAGCTTCGCTTCATGGCCGATTGTGGCTACCAAACGGGTGTGGGGAAGGACTCTGATTGCACAAAGCACCTTTAGTAAAACTTTGACAGAAGTTATATATGTTTATATTTGAGGAGCATCTATGTCAGAGGTGGATCATTTTTTGTAAAACAGAGGATGAAAAGCGTAAAATTGCTTTAAATATTTATATAAAGCATGGCATTGCAAGCGTTATAGGATGCGTTGACGGAACTCATGTCCGAATTATTGCTCCGTCTATACACCTATACTATAACAGGGAGGGTTACTACAGTTTGAATGTAATGCTGGTAAATGAATTTTGTAAAAAATTGTTTAACCCGCATTTTAAAACAATAGAAAATTACAGGTGTGTAATCATTAGCTGAGGATTCAGTACATAGATGCCTCTCATCTTGGAGCATGTCACGACTCTTTTATTTGGAACACCAGTGAGTTAAGAGATCATCTTGAGCAACAATATGAACTCAACGGAATTCATTCCAAGTGTCGTAACGTTATTGAGCGTACAAATGGTGTCCTCAAAAATACATGGCGATGCCTTCTTGGAGCTAGAGAATTACTATGCTCCAGAAAAGGCAGCTAAAATAACAAACGTTTGCAGTGCATTGTATAACGTTTGTATTCATTTTAAATGCAATATGGAAGTTAACGATGAAGAAAATTTGGAAACGCTCAGCGTTCAAGACGATGATGTGATGTCCTTAGCCTTTCCCCAGTATTTAGCCCAAAATATTAGAAATAATATAGGAAACAATTTATGAATTTTATTTGCTTTAACTTGAGCTAAGTTTTCGTTTAAATTTCAAAAATATAAAAATAACAACGCTTTTTTTAATATTTCTAATTAAAAAAATAAACATCACATTTTATTCATTGTTCATCACATTTTATAAAAAAAAACTTAAAGCTAAATAAATAAAAAATTAAAATGAATTCATAAGTCTTATATAATTTTTTTTAAATAAAAAAAAATCTGGTACTTGATGGAAAATAATTGCCTTCATGTAGCTCCAAAAGACGACGGTTTTTTTAATTTTGTCCTCGATTTCTCTCAGCCTTATATTCTCCATCACCAAGTTTTGCCGCTTCGTCTCTTTCAGCTCTTCCTTCTTTAAATCATAAAGATGATCAATAGAGCAATACTTTTTTTTGTGCTCTGGAGCTGCTCCTTCATCACCTCCAGCATTTCTTTTTGTATACCAATCTCCTGACGGTGTTCCTGTGTCACCCGGTAATAATGCCAAAACTTCGCTAGGATGCTTTTTGGAGTCCAGCTTCAAATTTTTCGCAGGTGGTTTTTGGAGCGTTTCTTCATTAGCAACACATTGCTTTTAGGCTCATCATCGGCTGTGGAATCCAACAATAGTTCAAGCGATTTTTCTACACCGGATGCGCCTAAGCCGAATTTCTTAGAAAAGCCCTCCACAGACTTTTTGATACAAATCAGGTTTTAAATAGTTTACTCATTTGCAGAAAAACTCTGCTTCATATTTGGGCCTCCACCAGTTGCCCGAGAAAATTATAAATTTTGTGCCGCCTTATGGCGTACGTATGTACTATGTATTTCTTTTGGTCGCACCAAACCTGAAAAATAAGTTTATCATTTGTTGCTCTGAAAGGAAAATTTATTGCCAATTCATAATTCATACCTTTTCCCATCCAGCGATACTTTTAAGTGGTGGCCCAGCTGATTTTAATTCTGCGCCATACTGCATTTAAATCTTCTTTGCTTTAAACAATCCCCGGGCAACATCTGGGTGGGACTGCATTGCGTCAATAAGGATCTCTATAATGTTGTTTTTGACCTAAAAATATGAACAAATTGAGATATTTATCAAATTTTTAATGAAAATTTTAAATTACTTACATTTTTTGGCACAATCCTCTTCAAAATTTTTAACGGAATTTTTCCCAAAATTTGTTATCATTTTCCCTTTTTTTATGAAATTCGTAATAGCTACTTTTTTCCCCGGGAAGAGTTTCCCAGTTTCGAAGTTTGTTTAGAATAAGGGAAAAGGGAGAAATTTCCCGGGGAAAGTATACATAGAATAAGGGAACAGGGAAAAAGGAAAAAACTCCCGGAGAATTCTTCTTCATAATTGGGCTGATATAGTCCACATAATTTTATTCGAAGGAGGATTTGACTGCTGAGCACTGTTTTGTTAAAATATATGATATTCCTTCTGACTGGTAACACTTTCAAACGGGGAAATATTGAACAAAGAAAATCTACCGTAACGACGCTATAAAACTGATCCATTTTGAAGTTTTGAAAAATAAATTTTTTCAAAATATTTTGTTCACCATCATGAGGCGATCGACGTGGTTTGTAAATTTAAAAAGCTAATCGATTAGTGAAGCTAACAATATTTCTCATGGCTAAGAACTTTAAGAGCCTTACCTCACTAATGAATATATTAGAAAAAAATTACTATTTTATATAAATATATTGTCAATTTTGATATCCGAGCTCCAACGACTGAGGAATACTTTGTTGATTTATATCGGACTCCTAAAGTATTATATCTTGAAGCAGACGTTTTATTTGAAGTTAGTTAACAGTATTCACTGCTATAATTTTTTTTCCAAACACATCCAAAGGAGTTAGTTAATTTCATTTGTCTCAAAAGTGGTAATAAGTGTAGAAATTTTAATCCATGATTTGGGTTTATATGAAAACTGAAGAGACTAATAGAAGAGCAGTGAGGATATCTATGACATGCCTTCTGAAATCCTTAGCAACATCGGGTGACTGACTGACTAATTTGAAAGATTTAAACGATATTGGATTTCGCTGGAAAAATAAATTATAACATTTAGTTTGACTACAAAACTAAAATTTTCAATATTTTGGGTCGATTGTTTTTTGTTTAATATTAGGTTGCAACTTTTTTTACAAAGTGTGCCATTTTAATATGAGCTGGTGAAATTCTTAGTACATATGATAAAGCTATAAAATGTCTTTAGCCGTTAAGTTGTTAAAAAGCTGTCTGTATATTAAAATTTTGATATTGATCGTAGACATTTACGATGTAAAAAATTTTGCAAGAAAGGAAAGTTTAATTTTATTATCAAAGGCGGTGTCTTAAAAATGTGCTTAGTGAAAATCTTGGTTGATGGGATCAATATATATATATGCAACATCAAATGTCTCTGTGTAACTATCTAATGAAGATCCATTATAGTTCTCGTGGAGAGATTTATAGGCAAAGGAACATAATCAATGGTTATATGGTATAGCATTACTTTTAAAATCGTAAAAGTTTTCCAATGCCAGAAATATACGGTGATGTATATTATATATAGGAATCAACATTTATATTGTACTGTACATTGCTACGCCCACACTTCATGCGCTTAGGCTATCGCAGGCGAATGTGGGAATACATACATACAATAAGATGTGTAAGACCATAATTAGCTTTCGTTAAGTTTCGTTAAATTTAATTTTCCTACGATTAGAGCGAAACTCATCACACTAGCTTTTAAGCGGCCAGTTTGTTCGGTGTTATAGAAAATTAATTTTTAATACACACATACCGAAGTTAATAATGCCTTTATGATAAAAGGGATGGTTTTCGTTATAATCGCAATATCAAGCAGAAAATCGCATAAAAAGTGGTAAGTACATATAAGTTAATTACACAGCCTTACAAATTTTTAATTTGGAAAAACACCAAGAACACCACATGCCTACATAAGTTAATTGGGACATCCTGAACACGAAAAACAGTGTAATATTTTTTTCTAACTACCGTTTTTTAGATAACGGTAGTTTTGTGTTTTTCAGTGTATGGTCCCACTCAAACCCTTGTGGAGCCTAACCGAAAAGTCCGATCGAGATAAATGGCATATCATTGCAAATGTAATTGAATGCATTTTCCGTCAATTTGCTGCAACTTTCTGTGAGACAAGAAATGGCTGAGTTATGGCACCTCTTTTTTACGTTTGTTTCAAAATTTTTCATTTTATTTCGTAAGGTAGAAACTTATAATATAAATCTGGATTGTTTAATTTTTTTACCAAATAGTTTATTAAGTTACTAACATTTAAGCGTAATTTGAAAAAAAGAAAACTGATGAAAAATAAAGTTGTTATTAAGGATTTTGTGGAACGACAATATATTCATTTTCATTGCGACTTGAACTTTTGCGTTTTTTTCGGATGGATCTTCACGAATGAGGAACCAACAATAGTCCGCCATAATTTGTTCATCCCACCAGCGTTTGTAACGTCTTCCATTTCCTGGTGAAATCTTTCACATTGTTCATCACTTTCGGAGCTCAAGTTCGTGGGAAAAATATACAAATGACTAAATAAGAAGTGTAATTTAGGTATCATATTTGAACCTAAAAGTTAAAAAGAATAAATTTTCAAATGATAGCTTTCACTCAATGCTTGAATGGCAAAAGTTGCCAAAAGACAGTCTTGCCATGAATTACCTTAAACAAAAACTATTTGGTAAAAAATAAAATATTCCATATATTTACTATAAGGTAGAAAAAAAAATCAAAACGTAAAAAACAAGGCTAACAAACGTAAAAAGTAGGCAAATTTGAACTTTGAGGTGCCATAACTCAGCCATTTCTTGACATTCAATTATCTTTTCAATGATATGCCATTTATCTCGATTGGTTGAGCTCCACAAGGGTTTGAGTGGGACCATACACCGAAAAACACAAAAGTACCGTTATCTAAAAAATGGTACTTAGAAAAAATTACACCGTTTTTTGTGTTCAGCAGGTCCCAATTAACTTATGTAGGCATGTGGTGTTCTTGCTATTTTTTGGCAGTAAACCAGTGTTATTAATTATTGCATTTTAGAAGCTGCTGCTCGAACGTATCCTCAAAGAATTGAAGAAGATGGAAGCTCTATCCGGTAGCGGCACGTACAATTGGGAAGATTAGTAATCCAGTCTTTAATGTTTTTAACAAACTCCCTCCCCGCCGTTTGTTTTTTTATTTAATATTTTATTTAACTTTTAATTACGCAAAACTTTTTATGGTTTTGTAGAAATAATAAGTTTTAATTTTACTTTGTTGTGGATTTAAATAGTTTTTGTTACATGTTGGTAGATAGCAGTAAAATTCATGTGCAATATTGAAACATTTTGTGATAAAAGTTATTAGTAATAATGACAATATGTATTTACATACATACATATATCCTTAATATATTTGTCCCAATGATAAAGAATAATACAAAAAACAATTTTTATTTCAAATCTTATTTTTCTTATAATTTTATTATTTCAGGAATGTTACAGAGCTGAAAAGGAACCACATAAACTCTTTCTTATTTTTGTTGAACTTCATCCGCCATATTGATGACAATTTGGTGATGATACAATTGAAAATTGTTTTTTATAAGAAAAATATTGGGTGCCACTATTAGGTGGACGTTGTATGGCAATATATATCCCATCAACAGCTTCTAAACACTTGGCCATATTCCACATCTACCAGAAATCTTCAGTAATTTGCATGAAGTCATTTTCATTTCGCTCACATACGATTACATAAGGATTACTTAGTACCCTCCAAAATAGACACAGTGGTTGCAAGAATAATATGCCGAACAGTTTCCTTGCCCGAATTAAATGGCCATGCCAGCAATTGAAAAGAGGTCCCTTGTGGTAAATATCTTTCTGGATATATATAATAATATACTATTGTTAATCCGCAATTTTCAATAAAAACACTTACAGCAATTTCGCGGCCAGCCCACATTCAAGCTGCATTGATTTTCTCAGCGAATTCTTTTGAAGGAACAACTTCACAAGTTCAAGCATGAGCTCATATAGCCGCGACGTCATTAGTTTATAATTAAAAAATTGTTCATGGTCGATATCCTTCATCATTAGAAACGCCCTAAGGAAAATCCAATATTTTTTTATCACGATTCATATCCCTGACTGAACAGGAGCGTTTTCTTTCAACCTCTACCTCACTTATATCTTGAATAAACGTATTCCATCTAAATGACAATTCATTGAAATATTTTATCTTTAGCATTTGTTTATGCTTATGGTATGTATATCAAAGTCTATTTTTCTACAATTAATGACATGTAGTCAACCACTTGTACACTCCGCTGTTTAGTACTTTTCCAATTTAATTTTTAATTGCTTTCGAAATTGGTACTAATAAGCTAATCTCTATATATGTATGTATATATATATATATATATATATATATATATATATATATATTGTCTATATATCTATATATATAAAAATAAGTTGCATTGTGTTAGTAATTCATGTTCTCCGGAATGCGTGAACCGAATTTGTTACTGTAAAATTTATATGAAAGGTGACATCAATACCAAGGTTTTTATGTATATACGGTTTCTGTAGGTGTATTGGTTCATGTGTTATAACCATTTTAGTGAACACTGCAATTATTTCGATATATTTGAGTTAATATTTTGAAAAACTGAAATACAATTCGTATTTAAATTCATTACAATTCAATTTTAGTCAAACCATTAATTTAATTTATGTATATACTTAGCTATTCTAAATAACAACATCGGGGATGTATGAAATAAATTACATATAAATACATCACTAAAAACTTAAATATTTAAATACATTATGCACAGCACACGTCATATGCGTGAGCACGCGCAGGATGCAATGACTTATTATATATAACATTTACGTGTAATCCGAAATGGAGTGACATTAAAGATAATTTATTCGCTGGCCAAAGTCCCACCGACCGCCATGATATCACGGCCGTGTTTTTAAGCAGAAATTGAAAGCGCTTATGGGTTTTAGCGTGAAATCTAAAGTGTTTGGTGAAATGCAGTGCTGGATGTATTCTGTGGAGTGGCAAAAGCGTGTGTGCCACAGGCTCATATTTCAATATGGTTGGTGAATAAAATCACATCGCATAAAGTTGACAATGTTATATGTTCTGAAATTCCAGATCAAATAAGTGATCCTGAATTCTATGATGTTGTTGTGAAAAATATGATACACGGTCCATGCACAGCCCACGTCATATGCATGAGTACGCGAATAAGAAATCTGTTGAAGCTTTGGAAAGAACAATGAAAGATCTCCGAGATAATTCAGAGTTGTTTGGTGGTGCGTTGATTTTATTGTCAGGCGATTTTAGGCAAACATTGCCCGTCATTCCTAGATCGACAGCTGCCGCTGAAATTAACGATTGCTTAAAGTCTTCATATTTATGGAGATTTGTTAAAAATTGAAACTCATTACCAACGTTCGTGTTTAATTGCAGAATGATCCATCTGCTGATAAGTTCTCTAAGCAATTGATGAAAATTTAGAATGGTGCAATGCCTATTGATATATTGCCAAATGATTTTTGCCATTTCGTACAGTCAAAAGATTAATTTATTGAAATTGTTTTCACTTACATAACAGGCAAAGAACAAAGATGTTAATGAATTAAACATGGCTATACAATTAAAGATTCCTGGAAAAGTGGTGTTGTACAAATATGTCGATACTGTTACCAACGAAGAAGATGTAGTAAATTATGCCACAAAATTTTTGAATTCGTTGGACTTACCAGGATTGCCTCCGCATAATCTCCTATAGAAAGTTGGAGCCACTATTATTATGCTTCGTAATATCAATCGACCCCGTTTTTATAATGGTACAAGACTTGCTATTAAAAGGTTGATGGTTCCAATGATTCCGTCTATATACCATTTGAATTAATAACTTCAGTTTCCTGTTTTCCTTGCGTTTGCGATTACCATTAATTAGGCGCAAGGCCAATCTTTGGAAATTTGTGGAGTGAATTTAGTACATCCCGTCTTCTGACACGGACAGTTCTATGTAGCGTGTTCGAGCGTTGGCAAACCATCGGTTTTGTATATTTACACCGAAAATGTACCACAGAGCATTACAATATTAATCTTTTTATTTTCTTTTTTTCACTACGAAGTGTGCAGGGGGTTCGCTAGTATATATATATATATATATATATATATATGTATATATATATATATATATATATATATATATATAAATATATATATGTATGTATGTATGAATATATGTAGATATATTTTTAAGTTGAATACACTATATATATATATATATATATATATATATATATAAATATATATATATATATTTTTATATATATATATATATATATATATATATATAAATATATATATATATATATATATATATATATATATATGTATATATATATATATATATATATATATATATATATATACATATTTATATATATATATATATATATATATATATATATACTAGCTGACCCGGCGAACTCTGTTCCGCCTTAAAGGCAATAAATAAGCAGATTTTTTAATAAGCAGTTTTTTTATTAGATAATACAAAAAAACTAAGTACCTACATTAATCATTTATTATTGTTTCTGTATTTTAGTACCTTGTGATACACAAAATTTTTTGTTTTATTATCAGGCGCAAAAACAAACAACGCAGAAGATCTTCCGACTCGTGAACATGCCACATATAATTGACCGTGGGAAAACAATGGATGTTCTAGATTTAAACAACAAACTTTTAAGGATTAGCCTTGTGATTTGTTGATGGTCATGACAGATGCAAGATGGATAGGAAATTGAAGTCTTTTAATGCATATCGGTTGGGATCATCGGGATCCTCGGAATGAGAACTTCCTCACCTTTGAATTTCCCTTTCAGTATCGTCGCGTAAATTACATTGTTGATCACTTTTTTATCTACCAAACGCGTACTGTTGCACAGTTTTGGTTTGTTTATGTTTCTAAGCATGATTACTACGGACTCAATCTTTAGGCACAAATTGTGCGGTGGTAAGCCAGGCACATCCAAGGAGTTTAAAAATTCAATTGGATAGTTGGTGGCTTCATCTTCTTTTGTGACGCAGTCATTAGATTTGAATAAATGTATTGTTCCAATGATCTTATTTTGTATTATGTAGTTCAGGTCATCTACATCCAGTATGGCGACGTGTAAGCACAATATCGCGTGTTTCCAATTGTTCAACAACAATCAGGATGGCAACTTCACCTATTGTTGGAGCATTAAATGTGCGTTCTTGTGTTCCAGATGGTCATTTATCTGCTTTGATGACAACTTTATAGTCATCATTTGCTGCAAGTCTTCAAGAATTGCTCGCTTCATTCTTGCGTTGATCTATCGACGTCGATCGAGTTGTTCTTCCATGTTGCCCATGAAATATATTTGTAAAAATGTATGCTGACCATCTTCGATAGGTAGTAAATATCCATTTCGATGGTGAATCTGTCCTTGTATCTACAAAATAAAAACCATTGTGAGAAAAGCGTTCAGAATTAGTGTTACGAATAAGTAAATTATTCCTTAACTATATTCTATGTAAAATATAAATACCTTAAATGTTGTATATAAATACCTTAAATGTCGGCTTAAATCCTCGTTCTTCGATAATATCTGCCCCAAATGACGTCATTAAGAAACAACCATTAAGCAAATAAGTTTATAATAAAAAAATTTAATTACTGTCTCGAACGTACGAATTTTCGCAAATAAAAAAACCTATTTAACTATATATTTTTTACAAATAAGTGATACCGAACTTAATTAAAATGTGTTTTGTGGGGCACCTGTAGATGATTAATGCAAATATTTTACAATAATATGATGTTTTCGGTCGCGAAACATTGTAATAGAGAAATTTTGAAGGACTGCAAACATAACATATATTTTATATGTAAAATAATTATATATAAAAATGTCTTTCAAAATAGCTAAAAAAAATAATAACCCATTCCACTTTCCTGTCCAATTTCCTCAAGTAAAACAGCTGAGATATGTTATGAAACCATCCTATTATAAATATATAAACTTATTTTCATAATTATAAAGAATAAAACAAGGTGATTATCAACATTTAATTTTTTGATCCCGGTATTTCTTTCAAATATGTCAAATGAGTTTGCTTTATAAGTAAGATGAAAAAGTAAATTGTATTGGTAGCTGGCTATTTTCATCTAAAAAATAATAATTTGACAATATTGCTACTAATTTCATTATTATAGAAGTATAAAATAGATTTAATTAAACCTAAAAATCAGTTTTTCCAGCTCTGGAACCCCATATAGAGTTGTTCTCATTTTCAATACCATTCTATTTAGCACCATTTCCCAAGAATAAAGTCTCGAGTTTGTTTGGGACTTCGAAAAACCGATTTCACGTACACAGAGACTGACAGACGGACTGCGCTCGACGTCCCCATTCATAAATATACACAATAAACATATGGATATACTCTACGGGTATATTTGTATTGGGGAAATGACACATGGAATGACAAATCTATATACACCCTTTCCCCATAATTGTAAAGAGTATTAAAACACGTTAGGAACATTTATTTTGTTTTGGACTATCACTTAGAGGATAACACCTACATATGCATTGCATTGCTCCCAAACTAGAAGAGAGGGAAAGCTTAAGAGGAAAGATGAACACAGATTAGAAGACAGACAATTTTGTTGTTGCTCTTGTTACTTTTTATTTAGCCAGTGAACTTTTCGCTACAGGTACTGACGTAAGATGGTGCTGTACTCTGCTCTTTTAGTCATCTACTAAAAACTTCAATTGGCCAACTGTGCTAAGCCTTCGAAATTTAGGCAAGCCGACAATCTTGCACTATTGCAGATCAGAAAAGTTCGATACCATATTTCTTGACTGAATACGGAGTCCAACCCGGAACCATAGGCCCTTACTACTTCAGCCAACAGCACCATCATTAGTGTACACAAATATACATAAATAAGATTTCTTTTGACAACTAAAATATCGAGTAGAGAAAAATAATCTTTAAATTGTCCACCCATAAAGATTTTCGTCATACTGAAGAGCACGATAGACGATATTTGACAATTATTTTCCAACCAAATATATGTCATATTGAGTAAAAACCTTTCTCAATAACATCGGAGGTTCCAAATGTAATTTTTTCAGATACACAATAATATTTTTAATAAATAACTTTTAAAGCTAATAAAATTTTTGTTGAGTTCTATTTTGATTCTGACGAAAGAGAATGTCAAACCAATTATTTTGTTGACTTTTCTTCTTTTATCACCCTTAATTGTATTAAATATTGAAATTAATTAGCATATTATAATATATTTTTTTCAAGAGTCCCTTTCCAAGCAGTATTAGCTCTTCTTTATACCAAAGCCGATATTTAACCACAACGATCTTTGATTTGAGTTCGGCTATCAACATATGCCATTCACAATAATTCAATAAATGCTCTTTATAATGACTGCCTAAGACATGCACAGTACATTTGCTTTTTAAAAACAGGATGAAAGAGGAAATGATTACATAACCGAAAGAATTCTTTTCTTTTTGCTATTATTAATATAAAACTACTCAATCTTCATTTCCCTTAATTTATATTTTCTTCAATATTAAATTTACACAAAAAATAACGTTGCAAACAGTCAGGATCTACACAAATAATTGATTTATCCTATTCTCTTCTTATAATTGTGTTTTTTTCACGCGGTTTAGCAAGCAGTTTTCTAGAAAACAAAGGAAAAAATGACGAAATTTAATACCCTTTACGACATGAATGCAGTGTTTGTTACAACATGGGGGAGTTTGTGAAATTTAAGAAACATTTGCACCTTCCAGATAAGAAAAGTATAAAGTTGATAAAATTTGGGACAAAAAAGAAACATTTTTTATATATCACCCCTTAAATAATTCATTGTGCTTATTGCCTCTACTTGGTAAAGGCGTTTTATGTAAGTAAGTGTGAAATTGTTTTAAAGTCCCTCAGAAGTGTTTCGTTTAAATCCGCTTAAATATTATTCATTGTGCTCTACGGTGGTCGTTTTTATACGACAGTTGCTCAAAGGTCATGGCCGACTGGCAATAATTTTCTGCTACTCTAATATATTAATTGTTTATATCCTTTATATTATTTTTATATGTTTTAGGAGTCTTGGTTTTCCTTTTAGTTGGCATAAGAATATTGGTCACACTTATGCATGACTATTTGTGGTTACCGCGGATTGATTATATGATTAGGGGAAAAATTTAAGTATTTAAGGAAACTAAATTGTCAGCGTTTACTTTTCCTTGGTCACGTGCATTCTATAATATCAGCAGAAAATTTAAGAACTTTAATATTATTCAAATGTATTTTCTTTCACTGGTCTAAAAAAAAAAAAAAAAAAAAAAAAAAAAAAAAAACATTTGACGTAATGGTATAGGAATTAAAACTAAACAAAATCTTATATTGTCGAGTTGGCTGCAAGTACACAATAAGAGTTTATAAAACTTTCATTTTGCTATAGAATAGAAGGAAGACAACTCACAACTATCCAGCAAAATATTTAAAACGCAAGTGTCTGTTCATAGTAAATGCCATCTTTCCTTTTTAAAAACCAACAATGAATTATTCATTAATTAATATCTATTCTGTTAACATCAAAGTATTCAACCTCCACCGATTTTCTAAGCGCGATATACTTTTATATTTCTTTCCAATCATCAAAAAAACAGATTAATCAAATCTGTTGAACGTGTTATTTCGAAAATTTAATATCTCTGTCACAATCTTTTAATTTCGAACGAACTTTTTTGTCGCAGGATCCAACGATTCTCTACAACAACAATTTTCTTTATTCTCTCAACATTTCCAACCTAGATGATGTGGCGGAGTGTCCATTCATATATCCTCGACCGTTAACACTTAATTCCATTTTTTATACAGAATTTAAATCAAATTCTATGATTCATATCATCATAACATCAGAATTTAAACCTTCTATATGAATTATATCAAGTGAATTGATATTGTTTACATGTATTTAAGGAACTAGAACGGAGCATATTGTGGATACGGTATTTTTAACTTAATCACACTTTTCAGACTTTTCTATACCTTATGCATGAGGCTTGTGCTACAAAGTTTTAGCATTTTGCAATAACTTTGTGTTATCAAACTAAATGATATGAATATGATAGTGTGTATTTTTGTTTATCACAAGTCATTGGTGGGTCAACTGAATGTTATGCCAGTTTTATTTCATAATTTTTATATGAGATGGAAACCAAGAACTGCATTACTACTAGACAAACTAGTTGACACACTTGAAAGTACCGGGTTGATGTTTGATTATTTTCTCCATGTCCTATATTCTGAGTTCTTGTTGGGTTACTCAAGCTAAGTTTTATGGTCTGACTTTTTTCTACTTTGCTATTTTGGGAACATTTTCTCCGATTATAAATATTATTAAAATTTATTTCGTTGCATTAGATGCAATTTATTATTAACCAAACATTTGCCTGCATTCATCATGCAGCATGCATCAAACTCCAGTATAGAAATCTATCGCAGAATTTTTTAATAAAAACCTAGTTTAATAAATAACAATGGATACAAGGAAGTACTGAGAGAGATCATCTTAGAGACCCGATCTCACGTTCGTAGTCAACCCTTAACTAGCTTGTGACCACTACGGCTGCCCTTGAAAAATTCCATTCTGCACATCATATCGTCGCGAATGTTCAACTTAAAGCGGTACATGGAAACCACTTATATGGAATAACAAAAAAAATATAACCAAAATGTATCAAATCAAACGACCAATTGACAGGTTCAATTTACAAAACCAATTTATTAACAAATTTTGACATCAACAAGGCGATATGTGCGGTAGACGTATGTTTGCTATCGTAACGCTATCCTACTGAGACCATATCTCACTCCCATCAAGGTTATATATCTTTCCAAGCCAAACATAACGCGGTAATTGCTGCGGCTTAAGTTTTGAAGAAGTAAGTTCAAATGATACAACAATTGCGTAGGCCCCATCAAACATAATTTTTCTATATATAATGAAAGAGTATTTTCGAAAATGTGTGCAAAAATTGTGCAATTTTGTTTATTAACAGATGAGTTTACCCCAAAATGAGCATCATCGCTGACCATTGTGGATTAGTTTCCAACAAAATCCAGGAACTTTACGAAGAGTTTCTTTACTTAGTGGACAGACCGAAAAAGAATTTCTGTGACAGACGAATGATCTTATACCTGCGTTTACAACCCCTATATTATATTTAGTACGCAGCTCCCTTCGACACGTTGGCTTCAGTTCACTTTTATGACAGCACGTGATGTGTAAATTCTTCAGACCCCGAATGTAGACTTGTTGTGATGTACTATAATACGTACTATCAGAATTACTAGCTAATTCGAAATAATTTTGGTAGCGTTATTTAAGCGAAAATCAGTTCCTTTCATTCGCTAAAATAAAGAAATAAAATTTGGGTATTATAACACATTTGAAAGTTGAATATTTTATGGAGATTATCACTAAAAGCTCACAAAATATATATTTTGCATATATCGAAGGTCTCAAGTAGAAATGCCCTAAACCGTACATATTACGAAATCGAGTTTTCACTGATTTCAAAAATTATCAAATAACGACTTCAGAAGCTTTTTACCTTTTGCTCTGAAGCTGCAATTATGAACTAAAAAGGAGGGTATTGTATTGAGTGAACAGATGAAGAAAGATTGGCCATTTGTACTTATAACTTATCCGGCGATTTTTTCTGCAGTAACAATGAAGGAGCGTGCTGTCTTCTACTATTTAGTTTTCATTCAACGATCAACGATTGATTCACTATTGCTGATCAGAAACGTTCTATGCCATTTATATGGCGGAGTCCTACTCGGAATCTTGGTCTTAGTAGTTTTGAGTCAACTAAGCCATAATTTTTATTTGAGACCAACGTTATTTATATACGCATGGGAAACATCGAAGCAGGCCGCAACTGTAACGGGCACCGTTTCGACCGCATTACTTACCTCTTGTCTACCAATCATTCAAAACGTCTTAAAAGATTAAACTTTGTCATATCTTCTTCGAATATGATATGGAGCATAGAGTGCGATGTCCTAGCATTCATAGCCAGTCTCTGTTCTAATTTGTATAATTATGTATATGTGCATTAGCTGCATTAATAGTGAAGCAGAACTTTGTTGTAGGGGTTTTTTTTTTAATTTAATGTATCCCTATAACACATACAAGCTCAAATCACCTGGCTGGCGTCAATGAAAGCATGAAAACTCTCTCCACACTTAGTGGTGGTGTAAGAATTTGAAAAACATGAGAAAGGAAATATATTTTATAAAATTTTAATTTAAACCTCTAATTAAAGTAATGCGTATTAAGGCATCGTAAATGCAGGCGTGCGTCCTTTTATTTATTTATTAAGAATTCAGTTTTTTCATAACTCTGCCAAAATAGGTGGTCTCTTAGAACCTCCTTTTCAAAATCAAAAATACCAACAACTAAGCAAAACATGCTTTGATCTTTTCGAATTATTTGAGCCAATTAAACGTTTTCGTTTCATATAAATTTTACTAATGAATGACTTTTATATTCTCTTCAGTGTAGCGTTTTGAAACAAAAGATCAATGCGCTCTGCCCCTACACTGATCACTATTTCTACTTTGTATGTGAAGAAAAATATCGTAAAGCCGAATAGTTCGAGTTTGAATGCACTTGTTCTGATATAAAATGTTTGGAAGAGCAAAAGAAAAATATTTACATCATTGTCCTTGGCTAATCTTGTTGGCCACTTATATGGCGTCTAAGGGTACGGTAGCACTTGGCAAATATTTGACCACAAAAAGGCAACCACTAAACACTAAAAAAAGTTTTTTAATTCAGATATGTGGTTTGTACATAACAAGCAGTTACTGACCTAGAATCCATTATTATTGAAACATGTTTAGCTCAATGAACTCTTGTCTGAATTGAAATATTTTTCATTAGTATTTAATGCTTACGCTTTTTTTGGGTAAATATTGGCTTTTTGTGTTTTAGCATCTCATAGCATTCCCTTAGCATCTCGGCTTTGCTTTTGTTTCATTTTTAAGAAATATTTTTTATTCACATTTCTTGTTTTCTTTGCAACTAATTATTTGATTTCTGTAATACGCCCTGATTTTTGTTCATCGATCGGAAGTGGATTTCTTATTAATTGTTTTTAAGGTGTTAAAATTTTTGTATAATACAAAATATTTTCTTCGTTATAGAGATTGTTCACGGTATATTTGTACCTAAACATCTTGTCAATAATAATATATTCGTTTATGATTAATTATAGTGCTCACTACTAGATTTGTTACCTCTACTGAGATATTTATTGAATATATAGAATTTATTTGATGGCGACAGTAAAGTAATAAAAACCCGTGTTTTGTCTCGAAAATAATTGGCATAACCAAAAATGCTGTTTTTTTGGAGGGTGTTATATAGAGTTGGAATTAGTGGCTGTTAAATGCAGCTTTAGTATACATAAAATAAATAAAATTGTATTTACTTCAATTTTTATTGCTGAAAACAATTCATAAAAAAAATATTTAAACATAAAAGACTACATATAGCTAAAATGTAATAATTTTCAATTGTATCATTTGAGCTTCGGGTGGTTTTTTAGCAAGATGGAATTGTTGATATCCATAACTATAGATTGACATTGCCAACTGTGCTGACATTTATGTTCAATAAAGTTTGATAAGTCACTAGAAACCATTTATTGCTAGAGCTAGGTATTCTAACTGTAGAAATTTATTTCAAAATAGATCGCGAAGTTCATAGAGCACTTCAACCATTTTACTGTCAAAATAATCGGCCAAATGAACAATAAATTCTTGCACTAATTTTTCTCTTCTGGATTGAAAACAATTAAAAATATGTTTATAAAGATTTGTGCTACTCTAACGAGAAGAGCAAGGAGCTGCTGCTGGAAAGGCAAGTACTATCGAGTAAGAAAATGGATCGCGTATATAACAACGATCTTAAATGCAACTTAACATGCAGCACGCGTAATAATCGATGATTCGAGACCACTTTGCTGACAACTTTATTTGCAGAAGTGGTCTGGATTAATTTTTACGTGTCTATATTTACTCGTTGGGTTAAGCAGTTAATGTCACTATTAAAACCAGCACCGATCCCATGTGGCCAGATATATGAGAAAAAGTAGTTAAGAATTTGACTCATGAAATGGACCACTTGCAGCCGCAGCACATATTGTAAAAACACAAACGCCATGAAATAGGTAATAGATTTTAATAAAAAATGTTTAATTTCAGCAATACTTCTGTCTTGTATTATCATTTTGAGTTCGCATGCAGCGAACCCATACCTAATGACAAAAGTTGTAAATGATCAATTAAAGAATTGTATTAAAATGCTGTTTGAGACGGAGTGAAACAAAACACAAGTAAAAGTGCTATATTCGGCTGTGTCGAATCTTATATACTCTTCACCAACGTACGTCGACATTACACATATTTTCAAGTACCAATTTTGTGCTTTCTAATTTATAAGCGCAATAAAAACAACTTCAGTTGCATAATTTGGTTACTTTTATAAATAAAAAAATATTTAAAATATCCCACGCCCGGAAACGAAATTTAATTTTTTCAAATTTTTTTACCAATACAAGTCTTCATAATGTGTAAAGCGGTTTTATTTAAGCAAAAATACAAATTTTTAAGTATTTTGGCAACTTTCATGTTATACAAAATATTGGAATCGAAATTTGGATTTTTTTAAATACTTGATATTAATTTTGTCTTTTCCTGAATTAAACAATAGTTTTAATTAATAAAAAAAACTGCGTTAGTTGCCCTTTGATTTTTATAAAATTTCAATTTCCCACCCCTGGAAGCGAAAAATTTTTTCATCAATGCAAATCTTCATGATGTATAAAACGGTTTTATTTAAGAAATACTTGAAATTTTTAAACATTTTAGTTATTATATGTACCACGATATACCGAATGTACAAAAAAAATTTAATTTCCCATCCCTGGAAGCGAAATTTTAATTTTTTTCGTTACTTTCATGTACTACAAAATATTGCAGTATCGAACCCTGGAATCGAAATTATGATTTTTTTAAATTTTCGATACCAATTTTGTTTTCCCAGAATAGAAAAAAATTTTAACCAGGAAAAAGCGAAGTTAGTTCATTTTTGGTTATGTTAATGTATGAAAAGTTTAAATTTCCTATTCATAGGCTAATTGTTCGAAATTAATTAAAATCTCAGAAAGAGATGATGATATATATTCCAAGGTACACAGGAGAGTCAACATCAGTTTTATTCAACTTACACAGCAGAGCAGAACAGCTGTTTTCGAAAGTCGCAACACTTTCATCTTCAGTGCTCATTATGTTTATATATTATATATATTATAGTGTATATTATGTTTATCACCACTGTTTAGGTGGCTTAGTTGAATGTGATAACAGTTCCTATTTACACAAATTTTATTGTGGAAAAGAATCCGAGAACTGTATCAACCTGATGTTAACACATTTTTGTTTTAATACCAGTGTTACCGTTTAATTATTTTCTTCATGTCCTATTTTTCTGAATTTTTTGTTCCATTATACATTAAGTCAAACTTTTATGGTTTGAATTTATACTTAAGTATATGTGAACGGTTTTTCCAATTTTCATTGGTAGCTGAAGCCTTAGCTTGAATTTGTAAGGTAATTATTTTTACGAACGTTTTATATTGCTATGTTAAATTGAATTAATATTCATAAGCTAATTGTTCGAAATTAATTAAAAAATTCCTGTGTGCCTTGGAATATTTATCATCATATCTTTCTGAGATTTTAATTAATTTCGAACAATTAGCCTATGAATATTAATTCAATTTAACATAGCAATATAAAATGTTCGATAAAATAATTACCTTCATGATGTATAAAGCGGTTTTATTTAAGAAAAACTACAAATTTGTAACCACTTTCGTTACTTTCATATGGTACAAAATATTGGTGTATCGAAATTTTGATTTTGTTTTAATTTTTGATACCAAGTTTGTTTTTCCGAAATAAAAAATAATTTTTACCAAGAAAAAAGACGTCAGTTGATTTTTGGCTTATTGTATAAAAAAAATTTTAAATTTTCTAATCCTGGATGGGAACTTTAAATTGAATTTTTTTTTTCATCGATGCAAATCTTCATTATACCAAAGACGGTTTTATTTAAGAAAAACTTAAAATATTTAAACATTTAGTTATTATATGTACCACAAAATACCGAATGTGCAAAAAAAAATTATTTCCCATCCCTGGAAAAAAAATTATTTTTTTTAGTTTTAAATGGACAATTGAGGAGTCCCAAAGCATGAAATAGGTTCAATTTTCAAATAAACAAAAAAATCGGTTTTTGGTGTTAATTTTGCGTCGAGAAATAGGTGTAAACTTCCCAGCTCTGGAATCGTATTTCCGATTTTTCTGAATTTCAATACCACTCTAAGTTAGCTCACTTCCAATCGATCAGTCGAAGAATGAAGTCTCTAGCTCTTCTGGGGGCTTGGGATTTCACGTACAGACAGACGGACAGACGGACATCGCTCAATCGTCATCGCTATTCATAAGGATCCAGAATATATATACTTTATGGGGTCGCATATTGATATCGAAGAAATTACATACGGAATGACAAAGCTATATATACCCTTTCACATTTTTGTGAAGGGTATAAAAAATGTTCTTAAAATATTACCTAGCTGATGGAAAAGTAGTTGAAATATTTTTAATATTTATGAGCGAGTTACTCGTACTATTCGATAAGCACATTTATTTTCATTTAAGTTTGTTTAGATTTATATATATATTTTCATTGCGGGATGTGCTTCATTTGAAGTTTTACGCGTAACTTTTTCAGCAGCAAATGTGAGACAGCTTTATCGAATCGATAAATTCCAGACTCAACTATCAACCCTACGATGAATATTATCGCATTATCGCTGTAATCAAGAGGTTCTAGGAAAACCATATCTGTCGATTCATTGTCCGTGTGCTACAAAGAAAAATTTGTTTCAAATATCTTGTCCTACAAACCTTTAGGATTCAATTATTGCTAGAATTCAAGCCTCGAGGCTCTTTTGCCGGTTGTGATGTAGAACAGTTGTAAGGTCTTATTCGATCTTCGTGGTGCTTTTTATACACTCGTGTACTCATTGGAACTTATTTATCTTAAAGTTAAGTCTTAGATCGCATTATAGCCCATGGAATACGTTACAGTAGTGATGCTGTTCTTAATAGGAATGTGAACACAATTATCGTTTTTGTTGAAATCAAAGTTTAACGATTTTAATAAATGAACTTGTCAAAGGACATCCAAAGTCGTGCGAATAGACAATTTGAGAACACTCAACTTCACACATTTTCAAGGAAACTCTAAAAGAAACCCGCTAAGGCAGATGCTCACACAAATCGTGCATGATTATATTGATGTAATCCAATACATATGTATATATGTATATATATATATATATATATATATATATATATGTATATATATATATATATATATATATATATATATATATGTATGTATATATATATATATATATATATATATATATAGATATATATATATATATATATATATATATATATGTACATATATATATATATATATATATATATATATATCTATATATATATATATATATATATACATATATATATATATATATATATATATATATATATATTCAATAGTTTGGGCTACTTCAATATAATTATGCACGATTTGTATGAGCGTCTGCCTTAGCGGGGTTATTTTGCGTATTTATATAAATATATATATATATATATATATATATATATACATATATATATATATATATATATATATATATATATATATATATATTATATTATATTATATATATATATATATATATATATATATATATATTAAATTATATATATATACATATATATATATATATATATATATATATATATAAATATACATATAAATTATATATATATATATATATATATATATATATATATTATAAAAAAGCATTTAATGAAAATATTACTTAATAATTACTGTTGAAGTGCGTTGAAAAAAATGCTGATTTATTTCAATCTAAAAACCTAAGTTTGTATCAACTGTTGAATATATAATATTTTTTAAATATAAGCTATTTCACTAAAAACTTAAAAAAAATACTTAAACTCGCATTTTCTACCTATTTAACGCCTTAATAACTGTGTCATAAGGAACCCTCATACATTTGCACAGACACGTGCTTGTCATTGCGCCAAACAAATAAACAACTTTATCTGACCACCCAGACAGTAAAACCCGCATAAATTGAATTAAAAAGAATTGCTTTTAAAACCACAGCACTCGCAAATATTACAAATAGTGTGGTTTCCAATTAATAAGACAAATCCTAACAAACATGTTACTTGAAACAAACATGCCTTTAAAAATGATCACATTTAAAGTCAATTTAAATGAAGTCCTGCATAAAAACAAAACAAAAATCGCAAAATAGACTACTTAAAAAAGGTCCTGCTGTTCTAAACAAAATATATATGAAAAACGTCTCAATGCATATAGAATCAGCAGGTGATTTTAAAATAGAATTTGCACAACAAAACGGTTGCTTATTAGAAAACAAGACGATTCACAAGTTTAAATGATTTTAAATATTCAAGAATTAATACGTCAGTCTTATCTATGAAACATTGGAAACAGCTACGAAAATCCTCAGACAAGTCTGTATTCCTTGTGGTAGACAGGCAAAATGTGAACAACATATTTTGTAATTTTGTTTAAGACTACCTGTCTGAAAATTCCTTGATTTAAGAAATCTACGAAGTCGTATCGTTAACAGAAAACCGTAACACAAGGGTTTTATTATCTTTCCTTGTATTTAGGCAAAACTATTAATAGGGTGTTGTAATTGTTGAGTTGGCTGCTTTTTATTTTTCTTGGTTTGAAAATGTTAAGATCATAAAAATAAAATATTTTTTTTTGATTGCAGTCGTTGGGTTGTTTTATTACATGGTATGTTTAGTGCAAGATTATAAGTTAAAGACTATAATATCAAATTTGTTTATCGCACTTCCTCGATAAGCCTCTTAAGGGTGATTGTCACTGCCTAGTAGATTATAATTGCTTAAATTTACAGTTTCTATGTTCAAAGAAACAATTTTTACAAGCAGGATATAAATTGAGATATAAAGAAGTGATGGTAAATGATTTTCTCTGTCTATTTTGCCAACTATGGATTTATAAAGATTTGCAAAAAGAAAGTTATTGTGCATATTTTATATGATTATAGATACAAGGATAACGATTATAGTTCAAGTCTCCTAAAGTAATTTGGAAAACGAAAATATTCTTTTATATTTTTTTATCAACAGATTTTATGTAAAAGAATGATATATAACGATACTAAATATATTAACATGACTGCATATTATTATATGAAATTAGGAAAAAACATTAACTACTAAGCTAAGAATTATTATTCGGGTTCAAGTTCACGTAGACGAATTTACAAATTTACATTTTCTGTCATATGTATAACTTGAGTATTAGTCTGAATCTTGCAAGTGCTTTCCCCAAAAAGAAGAAACATAAATTTTTTTTGGACTAATGAAAACATTTTATAAAATAATTTTAACAGTACTGATTAATAAATTATATATAAACAACATATGGGAATACTACGGGTTAGGAATTTTATAATACCAGACCCCTAGCAGTAAAACCATTAACAAAAGAAATGAATTTCTAACGGAAATAATTGTAATTATGGCCAAAATATGATATACGACCGATTTCTATTTGGGTAAAATTCAGTCAGGAGCTGTCCTGTCTTAATTTGTCATATTCTAAATCTCGCTGACTTAATATGTATAATTGAAAAAAAATTTTGTAATCCTTAAGCAAAGCTTGCCCAAATCTTTTTTCATTTGAAATTACACCTTCAATCTTTTACCCCTAAAACTTTGGTAAACTATGGCGCCCTAAGCAATCCATCATTGAGCATTGCACAGCTGAAAAGCTTCTTTGACAACTTGCAGAACCACCTTCACCCTAATCTACTCCGATATTTCCGATACATTAAAACTTAACTTAACTTAGGTCAGACCTGCGACATATTTACACAAAGAAGCATAACCACTATATAATAAGGAAACCTATATAGATTTCGATACGTATTTCAAAACAGTGATGTTTTTGTTTCCGTTAAATATTTGACTTTTTTTGTTCCTTTACTTGTAGGCAATTTGAGTATTTCTGAGAGCATTTCTTGTTTATTCCCAATTCATCAAACTTTATCCAAAAAATACATATAATATTATTATTAGATCATTTTATGTTGGTTTATTCTTTAGTTCCTTTTTAATATGTTACAACATATTATAGTAAAACATACGATAATGATATAAATATCTATGTACATAGTTATTCACAAATTTTATCAAGTTCTTTAATATAAAATATTTACCAACCTTTGTGTGTAATATAGTATCCCGGTCGAAGCTTTACCATCAATTTAATTTTCTAACTTCCATTATGATGAACCTTGTAATATTACGCAAAGTAACTATACTAATAATATTATTTTCAACAGAAATGAAATAAGTTGAAATTGTCACCGGTTATCATTGTCCTTTATTAAATAAAAATACTTTAAGGATTGTCTGTTAATAATTATTCAAAAGGCAGATGTGATCATCCCAATCATCCTGCTTTAAAAAATCAGTTTCAATACAGCTTGATTTATTTGCGATTACAAATATAAAATATTTATAGGTTTGATAAAATGGAGTATCAAATTAATTAGAAAAAGAATTTGTGTGTTATTATCTAATAATGAAATATATAGTAAATCATAACGATCTTTCTTAAAAAAATTAAATATTGAATTGTGAGAAATATTTTGCAATTACCGCCTACAAAGTGACACCTACTTTATTGCTGGAAAGTGAAACAAAATTTAAACCAAAGCTAAACCCAAAAACATCGTACAGAAAAATGTTACTAAAGGAAAAATATATTAAAAATGGGTGGAACCAAAACGTACCAAAAAGGAAACTGTGGTAACGAAAATAAAGTAAAATTTTTCAGAGGAGTTACAAAAGAGCACACTAAATTTTTAAGGAAATGAATGTTGTTTCAGTACTAAAGTAGTTCATATAATAAACCAACGAATCAACATGTTTGTATGTATATAATATATATATATATATATATATATATATATATATATATATATATACATATATATATACATATATATATATATATATATATATATATATATGTGTATATTCTTTTTTTTTTTTTTGTATATATCTATAAAAATTGAGACTGAACCCTGAATATTTTGCATTAGATTTCAGTCTTTCACATTCACAAAATGTTTTTTAAGCAAATTTCTTTTGATTATGTCAATACTAATCGAACTAGAAACAATATACACTGGTGTAGAAGACAATTAAAAATTTTTTTTCATGAAGCCACAGGACATTTTTATGGATTAGGAGCATTAGCCAAGATCACATGCCGTGTGCGCAGTCTACAGATAATGTTTAAGCTGTTTATCCAGTACGCAGTCATTCGTCATTGCATTTGCGGCAGTGACTGTTCATTTCTATTGCAGGTTTTCCTTTCTAACAAAACAAAACTACTTGGAAGAAAAAAAATTAATTTTTTGCATTATTTTCTTTAGTTATTGAATTGAACAAAACAATTTAAGATAAGACACTTTCATTATCTTCAGAAACTAAATTTGGAGCAGGGTATTATAGTAGTGTTAAGTTGGAAAAGTAATTTCACGTCTTAATGAACTTGAATAGATCAATGCAAAAAGCCGACTTCAACAACGTCCTCTTAACATTTTGTTAGTGTATTGATATTTTATTCGTGGCGTAATTGTATTTTATTTTATATGCCGAATAACTATTCAAACTATCACTGTGCCGAGTTAAAAAGCCAACAAAAACTGTTCGGTATATTTTGTGAGCGACGATTTCCTTACAAATCCATTATTTAGCAAGAAACATACTAATTTTGCAAACTCTGTTCTCAAATGACCTATTAATGTTTCAAATTTCTTAAAATTTAATAACTAATAAATGCGTTATAGGAAGTATGTTTAAGTTTCGATTTTCGGTAAAGCCATCTTAAATATTTGGTCACACTTTATGGTATTTAGCATGTCTAGTTTACTTGTGTGAATCGTAAAAGGCAAAAAAGTTTTGCGTGTTCAGCGATTTTTTGCTGTCGAAAGATATGATTCAAGCAATTTGCATAATTTTTTTAATGCACAAAATCTCTTGAAATGTTGACAGTGGCATGCAGTGATTGTACACTTAGTCACAAAATTGCTCACTAGTAGTAGATGCCGATTGCATAGCAGCGACCGTCCAATATGTGAAGAAAATGATGAAAATTGTTAAGCGGAAACGTCGAATCACTGTTAAACAAGTTGTTAATGAGGCAGCAATGTTCGTTCCAAAATTTCTAAATTGTGCGCAATTTTTTTGACAGAGAAAACACCATAGTTAAGTCTATGATTTGAGTTTGTTTATTCCCAGGATTAAATAGATCAATGAGTGGATCGTGTATTTCGATAACTCACGACATAGAAACGATTCGCTAAGACAACCGTAGGTACAGGCCATACCGAAAAGTGCGTATCAGAACTGCTTCTAGAATTAAAAATAAAGATGCTGGTGCAACTGTACTATATTGCAAGGGACAAAATAGAAATAAATAGATATCTCTTAGGATATGTTTAAATGTCTCTCGCTTTCTGAGCAAACCTCGCATATTTCCGCTGAATAACTAGATTAAACAATTTACGTTTACAAACAAGAGACTAACCGTCTAAAAACTGTACACAAGATATGAGTGTAATGACGATTAGAAGATGCAACGACTGATGAAAACAGTTACTGTTAAGTTTTGCCATGCTTTGTTGTTTACCGTATTAAAAATAGTATGTAATACATTACTAAAAGTAAATATATAAGTTAGCATTTTTTCTGCTTTGCTCTATAACATGATTGTATTAATTATCAATCATCAAATGACGAAGACAAAGGACTGAGCAATTCCGACAACATGTATGTAACAGAACCAGAGCTTTGGTGTCCGGGCTTTGAGGAGTATTCTGAAATCTCTTTATATTAATATGATCTGTACAGCCAGTCACTTTGCGATCGCACCACTGCCCCTACAGTATACAAGTACATCGCGTATAAAATCAACGATCAGCAAAAAAAAAGATCTTTGAAAAATTACTCTATTCAATATATTACACAACTATTTAACCTGCTTTTCTTAACGAAGAGTAGTTTAGAAAAAAATTTGCAGCCATCGCCAGTACTTCTCTCCGTTACACTTGGTTGACATTGTGGTTGTGTCGCTTTGTCAAATTTTCTAGTCTTTTTCCTACTAATGATATATTTTGTTATACATATAGATGTTCATACATATTGTGCAACATTCACGCATACATAGGCAAGTCTTTTGCGGTAAACCGTACAAATCTTCTTTGAACCTCCCTGTTTCTCACATTTTTCAGGTCTGCGGTCATTGAAATTTTCATTGATTTTTACGGTAGCGGGCGTTTGCATTTTAAGGCAAGATGTGATGTGGTTGTTTATTGTCTTTTTTCTGTTGTTATTGTCATTATCGTACAAAACATTTTATCTGATTATAGAAAAGATATATTTGATTTTTGCGGTCTGATTTTTGTTCTTTTTTATTATTCAATGATTGATCAAGTATAGAAAATTGTCTTCAAGTATTATAATATATTTTTCTTATGTGTATGTTCGATTCGAACATTTCTTTTTTATATTTTGGTTTTTGTAAGATTTCGGTTTTAGTGTGTTTATAAATGATTTTTGATCTTACAAAATGTGCAGTGAAGCATAAGTTTTTGTGATATTAATATATGTATGTACTTTGTTTTCATTCTTAACTTTGATTTCAAAATACTTAGCTGTGTCATGGTTTCGAAAGAATTATTTCTTTCTTTGACTGGTATTCCAATAAACGAAGATTTCATGAGTTCGGAGGAATGTAGGTTTGCCTAAAATAGTCGGAAAGTAGATAGAAGGACATCTGAGGTCTCGCCACTGTAAACTCGATACTAAATCGTCGGCAGTTTTTCATGTTGTCTTTATCAGTTTTTTTGGAGGCAACAGTTTTGCTAAACTCATGTTATTTTCCAATTGAGCAGGCAGAGTGAAAACTGTACGCAAATCACTAATAATTTTTCGATTTCTATAAAAGAATTGAGAGTACTTATTGATCAGATATATAAATTCGGAGCTGTTTGAATAAATCACTTTTTTCCCAATTTCGACCCGGATTGCGGTGGTCGACATGGTTTTTAAATTTCAAGAGCTAATTAGTTTGTGCAATCGATCGAAGAAGCCGCTGAAGAGTTATACAAAAATTCTATTTTCTGAGTGAATTTTACGATGTAGTGAAATCTACCAATTCGAAGCGCTTCAAATTCAAAGAAAATCAAAATTCAGGAACGCTCTATAGAACGCGGGACACACATACGCACGCACATACACGCACATACCCACAGCCCTCGAAACGTGTAGATCTGACTCAATAAATTTATATCGAAAAATTACTACATAAAAATGCTGTATTGACATAAATATTGGTTGTAGATTCTAGTTCATGAGTATTTGCTTGCGATATCGTAACTCTAAAACAAACGTTAAATATTTAACTCATCTGACTTGATAAAATAGTTCAGCATAATGTATTGACAATCTTAAGAAAGCAAACAAGGCACAGTTCGTATCATATTGTTTAATTTTCTATATGTGAATGTGGTACAAGAAACTCTGCAGTTGGACTTTTTCTCACTGCAGATGATCAATCAGTGTATCGTGTTGCACAAGAAACATATCAAATGGGCTCAGAAAATACAGTTCAGCGGCGTTAAATTACAGTAAGAATCCGGCCAATTGACATTGCCAAATCAGGAAATAACTTAACCGCAAAGTTCCTCATGCATTAACTAAAATATTTTACCGGCAGTGTGGACTGTGGCGCCGTGTTGCTGAAACCAAAGTTCAATGATGTCGACTACGAATTAGTTATCATGGTTTGCTAGCGCAGAATCATATTCATAAAAGTTCGACCAAAACAATGGTCGGCCACTTCGGTGCACAGCGGCTATGTTTGTCGCACTAGTCCCACTGCGATCGTGTTGTTTTGGTGTATTGTCAGTAGCAGCACCTTGATCTTCAAATATAGCAAATGAATTACGCACAGCGGTTTGAAAAGTGACCTGATTACAAGGAAAATGTGCTCTAATATTACGAATTTGTACAGTAGAGTTTTCGATATTTTTATAGCAAATTTTCACAATTTTAATTGTGAAAATTTGCTGGCCCTTTGCCCACTTTTTACTAAAAATTTGTAAACGGACGACAGGTCAGTTTAGGGCATTTCACCATTTTATTTCTTCACCTCAAATTTGGTATTCCTATATACATATCTTCTGAAGAGAAAGTCATAATATATTCAAATATATTCCGAGGTAGCGAATTTTGCCCATGTGAAATATACAAAATAATGTAATCAAACTTACCTCGGCTTCTTCAGTCTAGCGACCACAGACCTGAATAACCAAAAGATATCGGTTGTTTTGTTTTGGGCAATCCCATGCTGATATGGTTTGAAATTTGATCTGTTACGGCAATGTGCTATCTTCAGCACACGCTTCATAAATAAAACAATTAAGATTGCAAACCACACCCCTGATAAATTAAATGTACTTAATCACAACCCAATTGAAAATAGTGCTAAATTTGCTTAAAAATATTAGGCTTGGCAACACTTGATATTCTAAAATCTCTGCGCAATTTCCTATCGTATATGTTCTAATATTTAGAGACTTCTGTAGAACTTGTGATGGCTTTTATTTTCGCAAATGCGTAGTTACAGGTTGTTGATCCTTGCGTGTCTCCTGATTTGTGTCTGTTCCTTAATGTTGTATTTTTTAAGATATAAAGACTCATTATGTGTTGTACATTCGTCATGGTGTTCCACAATGTTTACGATCAGCACCAATTTAGTACACATAAATCTTACTTCATCTATTGTTTGCCAAATTCCTTCTTCATTTTTGTGTTGTATTGCATGTGTGTATGTACATTCCACTATTATTCGATAACGAATACAGATATCATGTTGTAAAAAGTGTGACAGTACCTTAAGAAACATTTTGTCCGTCATAATATGTTTTAGATTTTAATAATTGTAGGCGGCTGATTTTTTTTTAAACAATTTTATTGCCTGTATAAAACAAGGATAGAACGAATAGTAAGTTTTAATCTACCTGCGAAGTTGCATTCTAAATGATTTTATTTGATGTAGCAAAATGTGCCTGTATTCAATAATTTTCAAAATTATGAACAACAAAATGTTATTGTTAGTACCTTTTCATATAGCATTTCATAGAAAAAACGAATGGATGTGCAATGTTTATACATTGAGATTTAGCTACAATAAAAATGTAGTACATACATATATTAGCTCTGGTCATTTATGTACTTTTCTATCACTTTCCATCAACTATAAAGGAACAAGAAATTTTATGAAATTTCTCTCAATGATAACAAAAATGAACACTTTCCCATCCAAAATTTTCAACTTAAAATAGTGATGTGTTATGTATTTACTCCAATATTTGGGAAAATTTTATATATTAGTAAGAAAATAATGTGATTATAAGTATATACATATTTGTTTTTTTTTCCAATAAATTAATGTTTTTCACATGTAGCAGTCGTACAAGAACACAGTAAATAATAAAAATGTATCTACACAAACTTACTAGCACTATCAATACGTATAAATTTTTATTATGAATACATATCTAAGCACACGTGCAAGTTTATTTTCCGGAATTTTGAACTATTGCAACGAAAGCAATATTCATATAAGAGCTTTTCTCGGTCTCAACGGATTATCTTATCTTGTTATTGATTTCACTACGATTTTGTGTCAAATCTCGTTGCATCAACAAAATGTTCGTTATTCTCTGAAAGGCAGAATAAGTCAAAATATCTATCCTTATTGTATGTACTTTTGTTAGATTTGGATAATAACCAACATATTATTCTATGTATCATCCTACAACAATGCCAATAGTAATGACAATTTCTTCTTAATGTGGAGACTTCTCACAAACTGCAGAAGCCAGGCACTGTGTAGAGCCAAAAATATATTTTGACCGAGCTTACATTATACAAAATATTTGTTTTTTTTATCATTTATTTCATTTGCAAATGTATATCTTAAATAATTCGACTATCTACTGCTATTGTGTAAAGTGTGGAGTATCTAGGTACTCATAGTTTTTACATCACCTCCATCCGCAGCGGCATTCTGTGTCCCTGATGTAATAGGCGTTTTACTACTTAATTCATTAACTTTATACGTAATATTTGATTGCAGCTGATGCTAAGCTTAACAAAAACAGTTATAAACATACATATATAATAGCTTTAAATATTTGCAATTACTTAATATTTCTCAAATTTCGCAAAATACTTAAGTTTTTTGTTTCTTTTGGAAAACTTGATTTCTAAATGTTAGCACAAAACAGCTGTTAGGATAATTATTGAAAGTAAAAATTTTACTATCAAGAATTTTCAACAATTTTCAAGTCTCTCAATCTTTCGCTCTATTTTGCGAGTATCTCGTTGAAAGTTTTTCGAGTCAATGAACACTATTCTTTCAACAATTGTTAACAATTTTCAGTAAATGAACAGAGCTATTGTAAACCTCTCAAAATCTTAAAAATTAAAATTTATATTTGTTATTATATTCTACAGGGTGGTTTTCCGCACGGAAGTAAGAGATCATTTTTAGAAAAAGAACTTGCAATATGTTCGGGTTGATTTTAAAAGGAAAGTGCACGATTTAATTTTAATAAGGAAATTATTATGATTCAATTAAAATAGTACTAACTGGTTTTGTGAGGGACCAGTTTTCACATTAATATGTTAGAATTTCTTTCAATAGGCCTTTCGAGGGGTAACGTTTTATCTAACCCAATTTCGGTTTTATTTCTCTAATAACTTTTTTTAATTTTGTATCTGTTGAAATGAAATATAGCAGTGGAAGAGTGGTATTTGGTATAAAACTGCTTGTACTCGGGAAGGTCTTTTTGTTGTGTCATAATACCCTTCCAGTGTTATGACGAGTCTCGCTCGTCATCGGTTTTTCATGCCATACCGCACAATGACGAGCTACACACGTCATGCGACTAAAGTTACTGTTGAATATGATAAAAAATTTCTACATATGGTTTACCGTTAGAATTTCTTGGTACAATAAGCGGCGAAATTGTTGTTAGTATGTAAGATTTCATTCTTGTAAACAGTTGGTGTGAACATCTGTCGATAATACATATATATATATATATATATATATATATATGCTAAAAGAAAAACGTGTTGTATAATAAATATTATTATGGATAATAGTAGTAAAGAGTACACAGATCAAGGCGATTATGAAGAGTCAGAAGATATAAGTGTACATTTACCTGATACTGATAATGAAAATAATAAAATATTACCAAGCAAGCAAAAACGTGCTAGGCGACTGATAAGTGATGATAGTGGACCTTCTGGAATCGCAGACACATCATCGGAAGAATGGATTTGGAAGGAAATAGATAATGTGCCTGAAATAAAAAAAAATTTACAGGAACGCCTCTTGTAAACCCTTTGATTATGAAAACTAGGTGATACTCTGAAGTCATTAGAGGTTTTTGAAGAAGTGTTGAATATGAACTTTTGGGCAATATTATCAACAGAAACAGAAAGTTCTGAGCTATATAACTTTTCCTACATTTTGCAGATAACAAAAAGCGGACGATAACGATAAATTGAAAAGAGTTCGATGCATAGAAAATAATTCAAATGATAAATTTACTAATCTTTACACTGCCAAAGTAGTATATCTATTGATGAGTCTTTGATGAAATCTAAAGGTCGATTTAGTTTTGTGCAGCTTATTGTATCTAAGCGAGCAAGATTTGGAGTCAAATATTTATATTATAAATTGTGTGAGTCGGAGTCAAGATATTGTAACCAGTTCAAAATATACATACATAGGTCAAGAAAAGATTCGTGATATGCCCGCATCATTTGAATAATTCGTTCCTAAACTTGTTGGAAAATGGTACGAACGCCGTCGGAAACGTACGAAAAAAATAAGAGAAACATGCCAAAGGAACTTTGCATTCTTATTAAAGTACCGTTTAGCTCAAAGCAACAGATTTTCACAATTTTCTTTTTATGATTTCACGCCATTGTTCAGGCGCAAAGTTCTAATTTTTTGCCAGACCAGAGTACCCTCCTGTTTGAGAGAAATGTGTTTATTCGATCACTGGATGGTTTGATATAGTATATGGCTCTAATAAATGGACCCTATTAGATCGTGTCGAAAAGACGGTAGCACTTTATGTATAAAGGAACCTATAAACAGAATTTATGTTTTTGATAGCTGACATATATGACTAAAAATCCTTTGAAATTAACTTCGATGAAATTGATTATTAGATTACCTAAATTGCAATATACCTTCCTTGAACGTAGATTTATAAGAGAATATAAAAACAATGTTGTTTTTCATTTTTATATGTGATGTTTAACTACGAGTCGACTAACACTTTATATATTAACTTTATCAAATACAATATTTAAGAAATTTTAGTTTTAGGATTTGTTATTGCTATTGTAGTCAAAAGCAGCTAATTGATTTCATCATTACTCAAAATGATAAAAAATTGTACGTTTCTTTTTATCTATAATTCATTGTGCCAGGTGATAATTTCTTCTCCCAAAATTATGACAGAAGTTTATTAAAGAAGAAAAAGTCATTACCAGTTCATAATCGTTGTCTTAAAATTTTTTATGATCACTACAATAAAAACGCAATGCATGACTTTTTGATGACATGTCCATGACGTTAATATGGAAACCACCAATATTACTTTTAATCAAACATGAAACTAGAGAATATAATAAAATGAAATGCGAGTATCATAACGCGTGTCAATTAAATGTATACACAAGCTAACAGTATTATAAAAATAAGAATTTTCAAAAGCAAAAAACCAATATTCTGGGAATTTAACAGGACAATAGAAAATTGATGAATAAAAGAAATTTTCATAAAAATTGATGTTTAACCTTTTCAAACAACAATTCGAATAGATATTCTTAAACAAAAGTGCGGGTATACAGAGAAAGATTTTTCTGAAAATAATCTACAGCTTCTATAAAATTATGGTACTGCTAACAAGCTTTAAGAGTCCTTTGTCATTTTGAAAAGGGACTACTTTCTTTATATACATTTTTTTATTAAATTTTTCACTTCACTTCTTTCATGTTGTAGGAGTTAAACTCGAATATCTTTTTATCCATTGTTAATTTCAGTGAGTTTGTTGGTGGACATTTTTAATGAAGCGAATAAGTCATGGAATGTATTGAATTAAACAGAAGCCATTATATGTTAACATTTTTTTTTACAATTTGTCTGTTTTTCTATTCATCCCGAGCTACAATGTCTTTTACTAACATATCTTCCATATCACGGAATAGATATTTTTATTGACTTTGTTTAAGATTTTATTTCCAGAAAATAGCAACGCAATATTTTTATAAAATTTACAATGTTTGATTTATGAGGCTCTACTTTTAGCAAAGTAATACTAATTTAGGTTTACGAATATGGAGTTTTAGCACAAAGCATACTAATCAAATATTCTATTTGATTAGTATTTGGTCTATTAATTAGACCACATTCTTGTGGGGTTACATTAAGGTTCGCGTCTGTAGGGAGAATTCCCCAACGGTTGACTTAGTGGGAGCCAATATTGGAAGAGTTGTTCATGAGATACTGGCCTAAATATTGGGAGAGCATGTCAAATTCGAACACAGCGTACGAAGAGAATACGTCGTAGCCAAGGTTAACATATACATGAAATCATCTCTACGCATTGAATTATAAATCTTTTTATCAGCTTAAATAAAGATTTCGCATATTTTTAGAATCAATTCCAAGAATATCTACTATTGAGTTCTCATGCAGCTAAAAGAATACCCTTTTTATTAATATTACATCCATAATTTTAAAAATTTTCTAATATTCTTACTGTGGATGCGTTAAGTTCACGACAGTTGATTTCATTTAAACTGGACTTATCGTTAGGAGTTCTAAAACTTCAACATTTGTCTATATTATATATAGTAACTCGAAAAAGTGCAAAGATTAAAAGAAATAACAGTATTTTAACAAATATTTGCTAGACGAGTGCACTATAATATGCACACGTGATTGGGTCAACCGCTTTCTATACTATAGCAATTTCCAAAAACTGACAACAACTAAGAAAATAAACAAGTAAGATAGTTATGACTTGGCTGAGTTTACGGAATGACATCCACGGCCTTCGGTTTTAGTAATCAACGCGTTAGCAACATCCACATTGATTGAAACTGTGTTGTTAAATAGCCTTTTAATTGATGAAACAAGGAAAGGATATTTGGCGTGTAAATTGCTTTAATCGGTGAACTGGCTGTTTGAAATATTGAACATAAACAATGCATTTTCAACAAAAGCTTCTTAAATCATGAGACGGATTTTCAATTGGTCGCCTTTCAATTAGCCATTTGCAAGACAGATTTTATGTGAACAAACGAAAAAATTAAGATGAATGTGATGAGAGACTTTCTTGCAAAATGTGATTTAAAATTTTGTGAAAAGAGCGGATGTCTGTCAAGCCAAATTTCATTCTGAACCTCACATTTGGCCACCCTAAAAACAAAATGGGACTTATGTGTTATTAAGAGTACAATTACTATCGAATTCGGGAATAGTTGCAGTATAACATATTCAATAAAATTTTTTAATTTAGAATTAATATGAACTAAAAAAAAGGCAGCAAGAGCATAAATTCAAAATTTGTCTATTGTTGCAGATAACGGATACATATTATTTGATCAATTTAATGAGCACGTTTTTCCCTGGTATTGACTAAAATGAATGCAGTTCCATATAATATTATTTTATACAAAGAATCACAACTGACTAAATAAAAAAGTTTGCAATTAACTATGAAAGAAATTTAAAGATACTAGAAGCGTTACATATGTAGTCAGACCATGTTGTCATCACGCAACATGGACTCTGCTAAAAATCTTGATTTTGCTATAGAAAGTGTGTAATCTGAATTTGTCAATTTTACGTCATTCACAGAAACTGACAGCTGTCAATTATCAATGTAAGACTACTGCTTATTGATTCGGATAGATATGGTTTTGAGCATATTATGGCCTGAAGATGTTATTAGGCTGCATATTTCTTTAAATTCAAAACGGATGTATTCGAAACGGTAAAGGTATATTAAAAAATTCTTTTTCGGCGTAAAATTGTAGATTATAAGGACAATATGGTGAACAAGTGTTCAGAATGCCTAACTCTACGTTTGATCGACAATTATGGTTGAACGAAAGTTTAGTTTTGGAATTTAAAAATTTTTATTATTTGCGTCATAGTGTTGTACATGCAACTGCACCAATTGAGCTAAAATGTTTGGAAACAATAAATAAACAAGTTTTCAAATTGTAGCTATCAAAAATGGGCACGCTTTTTAAGCGTGTACCGGAAATCGCATAAATTTCATAAAAATGAATTAATCATTATAAAGAACAAAAAAAATAAATAAATAAGCAAAAAGTGTAAAGCACCAAACAGCGGAAATCACCAGTTACGCCTCATAGATCTGGACGAAAAACAGGACCACGTGGATAGCTATGAGTAATCAACGCACACACACATGCAGACAAAAAAGTACAACTTAAGGATACATATGAAAAAGCATTCAACTCACAAAGTTGTCTAAGACCAAAGACTTGTTTTGTTAAATGATTATATATAAAAAAAAAAAGATAATTTGCTTAGTAATAAACTTCCGGTGGCAAGCAACCCTACCAAACTTATCAAACCAGCCAACCAACCAACCCTACTTTTTATTATAAAAAAATCCTATAAAAATTCATATAACGTGTTGCCAATAACAACTCTTAAAGTTTTCTTTTTCAAATTAATAAATATACTTGCTAAGGCACCCCGAAGACAACCAGTAATGCATCTATGCAGCAGGAATTATGAAAGGTAATTTCAATAAGTGTGTCTTTCATAGCGAAAAAGGACCATTACACACCCTACTAACCAAGAATATATCAAAAGGATGTATGTGTTAATGAATACTGGAACACAAAAGCATTTACTTAGTTAGAGATGTGTACTGTTCACGTGAGTAACGTGATGCAGTCATGCTCATAATTACGTGAGCGTAAAAAAACTCAACCTCAACGGCTTCTCTAGCATAAAGTCCATTAAAAGAATATTAACCCACTTAATAAATAGTTATAAGACACATCAGTACTGATGATTGGAGTATAGTGACTCCGAAAACAGTTTAAAAACTAAATTGAGTTTTTATTTTTTTTTGTTCCTATGAGTATATCAGCACCTAAAATTTATAAATCTGACTTATCTAACATTTTACCGGAGAAGAAAAAACCGGTTCAAATGAAATATATAATAAGTAAAATTAAAGCAACAAATTCATAATTAATTAAATAATTAAAATCCACAAATGAAAAGAATGAATGAAATTCAATTTTCGAATTGTAAATACACGTAAGACAAACTTGTTGGGAAATTTTCAACATCTCAGGATGTAATTTGGGAGGGTTTAGTATTCTAGTATTTAAAAAGCCGTAGTAGCAGTAGCAAAAAGTGCTATCAAATTTTTCTACAAATCAGTATATGGAACAAACTGTCATAAGCAGGGCGCCTGCCCCAAATGAAAAAAGCACGCCATATACAGAAATTCAAAGAAAAGCCTTCTTTCGTATAAAAAAATAAATGAAATGTTTGACAAAATTTTAATATTTATGAAGAGACCTTTTTTTAAAATATGCGATAGATAAATCTAGAAGTTTTGAGTTAAATTTTGGTTTTATAAAAATCAAGTTCTTATCAGATGTCGACATTTTGAGTTCCTAAGATGTTTCCTTGACTACTCCTGGGAGGTATTTGAACCATTTTTAGTCATAGAACAGGTTGACTGAATCGAACCTATGAGTGCTGTTGCCAAAAGCTTAGATTTTCTGTAAATTGGAAACGATTCGGACCAATCAAGAAAACTAAGATTATATTATTGCTTATAACCAGAAAAAACTTCAAAGTGGAGCATTACGAAAGTGTGACTGCTACTCTGTAACCGCTCCAGTTTTGATACAAATGCATTAAGCGGCTTATAATTTTGTAATTTTGTTATTAGTTGTCGAAAAAATAATATATTTGGCATTAGTAATATATGGACCTTTGGAATTTATAGATTAATATGGCATTTGGCGTTGTCTGTGAATATAAGTTTATAATCGTATAAATACATTTATTTTTGAATATAAAATATCATACATTAATCTACACATCTTAACAGATTTTATATGTTGTCAATATATTTTCGTTAATGTGTACCACACCTTTCCTAACCCACTGTAGTGAATGTTCGCCTCCATCGTTCTAATAAAATCGCTAAACGGTTATGTATTATATCTGAAATCATGTGTAATCTTCTACAAAGAACTAATCTTTATGTTTTTTTAAAGCGAGTCACTCACATTCCAAAGATGTTATATCTCTATATATAATCTACTCTTTGCGGTGTGCGAGAATTTTAAATAAAATAAAAATATGAAATCAACACCCATCACAAATCTTCGGTCCTGTCGTCAATAAATTTTTGCTTCTTGTTTTGCAAATCATATTGTTCGGATTGTTTGTCCTTGGATTGTTACAGTTCTTAACGCAATGTCACATTAAAACCAAAACTGTGTTACCTTTTTCGTATATGTATACCTTAACAGTATTGGTGTACCTTTTGGTTTCCTTTCAATTGTTTAATTTAAAAAATTGTCTTTGTAAGTTGATCTGTCTTATAATAAAGACATGAATAATTCTGGTAGCCTCACATACTCGTATACTTGTTTTGATTTCATGCAAATTCTATTTATTTTTTTTTTTGGTTTGCGTTTTTCAATTTATAAATTGTGCAGCACAATTTCTGGCACGAGTATTTAAGGAAGTGGGTGTTGCCGCAAATGTTGTTTCAAATTGTAAGATTTATGCATAAATATTGCATAAACTAGTAATTAAATTTAAAATGATGATGACAGATCATGACATTGTATTCTGTTATTTTGAAATATGTATAAAACGTTTATAAAGTACAGTTAGCAGAGCTTCTTTCTATTGTGGCATATATGTAATAGATGGTCTTTCTTCAATTTACTGTTGCACATTCTTTCGGGGTAAATACCGTAGCAAAATCTTTTGGTCTATGAATACGATTAATTTTGTTTTTGGCAAAGAGACATTGTATTATTATTTGTGCTATTCCGAAGAAGAATGATAAAATAGCATTTTTGATTGATTTGATGATCTATAAAGTCCTGTTGATCGTTTACAACCGAATAATGAGCAAAAATAGTTTCCGTTATGTTGAACCTAATTTTCAACCGATTGGCGAGATCATAAACAAATTTGGGGAGATCCTTTTATTGCAATGCGCTCTCTGCAGAAAATATCGTATCTGTTAGTGAAAGTGTGGACAATCTCGGTTTATCCATTTCACCAGGTTTTCAGTAATCGGTCACTATGACTGTGTAATAACCTACGGTTTTTGACTTGAAATTGAAGGTTTTGAAGTAAAGAATATGTGGATTCATCAAGACGGTTCCACTAGCCACACGATACGACCAATTTTGGCTGTCTTTCATGAAATGTTCTTAGAACGTTTAATTAGACCTTTTAATATAGTAAGTTTGGCAGCAGGATCTTGTAATTTGACGCCGTTAAATTTGTTTATAAGGGTAAGTTAAGGATTGTATATAAGCACGTATTTCTTTAACTTGAAATTGCTGAAAACCACCGCTATACAGGTTAACGTTGATAGACCGTCTGATAAGTCTGAAAAAGTAGACAAAAAATTGGGCTGATCGCTTTAAATTCGCATTCAAAATTTTTTCAAGCACTTATATTATATCTAGAAGAGAAATTTTGTATCAAATATATGTGAGAGATTTGCTCCTGAAGATACATATATGATCGTGCCAATCGCTGGAGATACAGTCGTAACGCCTTTTTGCAGTGTTTTCTGGGGAAAAGATAAGAAATACAGGTGGAAGGATACCTGTGTCCCGCCATTACAAAGGGTCAAAAACCAATAGCAGGTTACAAACCTATATTGGTTTGACTTGCGAGGCATAACCAGTTTCCTTACACTGATGCCACGGGATCTGCTTGAGCCCCACAGATGATGTTTGCTGGGAGGTGAAGCGACGATGTTGCCATATACGTAATCTTTTAGCTGGGCGTGTGTAAAACATGTGCTTCACTGGCGAAGCTCTGTTTATCGCACGTTCATCTAATTGATGGCATGTGGCGGACCTCGTTCTTCCCCTATGTCTAACTGATTCTGTGCCCAGATGTTGGTTGAGGTCTCTTCAATGAGTCCACGTGGTGGTTGTGGTTTAATACCAAGAGTCGCTGGTAGAGATGTCAGATAAGGGTTGATGTTTTGGCATATTCATACTATGCTGGGACTTCGACCCAGCTGACAGCAGTCTCTATGGGCTGCTGCAAATCAGCAGACGTTATGAAAGGGATGCTGTGTTGTTGGTGCTGGGAGTGTTGGGAGGGATAAGTCTTACGGCTTTGACCTTTGGTTTCTCTTGGTGCTGGCGACATGCATTCCTCGGAAGTAACAAGGGTTTAATACAGGCCAGAACACCTTAGCAAGGTGTATGAGTATGGTTTTATGGCGGAACCACATGAGTGAAGTTGCAACCTGTGTAAGCCCTAGGAGGCTGCACTGGTGGTGCCCCTGAGGGTGACAGGGGTGGTGGTGGACACCTAATTTCATTCGAGTGCTTGGGGGCACCGTTAGGTAAGGCCGAAACTTGAGAATTCTCTGTTCTGCATTAGTGGAGAACTTCGCCGGCGAAGTAAATATGTAAATAAGCTACAACGAGATTTTATGTCTTCTAATTTCTCTTCATCTGGCCTCTTAACACTATACGCTTCTTTCCTAGTTCCATAGCAATGCACTGCACTTGTGGGAGTCGACTTATTAAGACATACTTTTTTTCTTGAAATCGAAGATTATAAACAATATGTGTTTTCAATTAAAGGGAAACACAACCAATATTGTTTTAATTTTGACCAAACAAATGCCATGCTGGTGAATTAGTGGTATGAACACCTTAAGTACACCAGCCAGCAATAAAAACAAAGATATATCGGATCACTTTAGTTGTACGGCAACTAATGCTCGGCAGTATCACTTTTCATTTTAGTTTTTGAATATTATATAAATAATACATATTTGTATAGTGATGAAATATAATTTCAAATATACTTTCGATTTTCACTTATTTTATACCATTCATTTTGTGGCTGATTCGTTTGTTGCGAAGAACCATAAAACGTAGTATAAAAACTGTAGTATCTGCTTGAGAAAACCGAACTTGCAATGAAATGCTTCACAGCATCTTTGGCTTTCTTACCGACACTTCAATGTTGTTGCTTTTTACTTTTAATTTATTATTCTAATTCTAAAATTTTAAACAACATGTTTATATACAGTTGGTATATATATCAACGGAAAAACTTGTCTTATGTTCAATGTCACTTTTTCAATGTTTTTTGGAAAGTAAAGGCCCAACTAATCAAGCGTAGGCTACTGTCAAAACTCGACGATAAGACTGTCAAATGCATATATGAACATTTGTGTGGCTATATTATACTTACACTCAGTTATAAAGCAATGTACTTTTGCAAAAATTAATTTATGATATATACATCAACTATATATACATATATAAATATTTTCAACTACTACATATGTGTACGTATTATCACAAGCAAGTTGATTAGTATCAATTTAGAAAGTAATTAAAAAATAAATTGGAAAAGTACTAACATATACAACAGTGTGTGCGAGTGGTTGGCAACGTGTCATTAATTGTTAGAAAATATGAAAATACACTTTGATATACATATATACCATAGCAAACGCTAAACATAAAATATTTCAACTGATTTTTTGCATTGTTAATTAAATTTTCTATAAAATTGATTTCGGCGTCCATTTCAGATTCTTTTGTGTGCATGTTCCACGGTTTATGGTATGTGTATATCCCAAAATAATTTTCAGTAACAACAAACAAACAGTTGGCCCCTTAAGAAAAATGCGATCATAGGATTCATAGGAAAGTCAAATTTAAAGAAAAGTTAGCAAAGCACATTATGGTTGTACACATTTGATTGTATGTATTCGCACATTCGCCTGCGCTAGCGTACGCACATTATAGTTGGTCCTTATATTTACAATATAATATACATTATGGTATACAATAAAACTTAAGTTATTTTGATGAATATCAAAATAGCACAGTGGTCATTACCGAATGCTGCACTCTCAAGTGATTTCTGTTGAAAATAAGTGTCAAAATTATCACATTCACCACTTTCACTTGTCATACATTGTATTTTGTTAACTAGAATATTTGGAAAACTCTGAATGAGTTTGTTATTTAGTTTGTGCCCTTAACGACATAAATCATTCTTTGAGAGATATGTAACATTAAAAGGGCGTCTAAGAAATATAATTTTTATAGAAGAATCTTACAAGTGGGTTGTGCTGAGCGAACATATAAAAATTTATTTGACGCCAATATAAAACAGAACGTTAAAACACTAACTAAATGAACATTTTAAAAGTATTTTTATTTATTTTTCTTCCAAAACTATTTTGAAAACTGATCTTTTACACAGGAGAAATACTTAATTTTTTCTTTAATAAAAATAATATAATTTGTATCAAATTACGTGTTCTCTCTTCAAGAACTGAAAATATGTTCGAAATATGTTTTCCTTTTCAACGGAGGCAAATAAAAATTTGTGTTACACGCACTTAAACGGCAGTAAAGTGGAACATGAAACACTCATGGACTGATATCAACGACATATTTATTTTGATTAAATAAACAACAAACCAAGTCCTTTAGCCAACAAGTAATACTGGGAGAACTGTGCAAAATATATGAATAGAATATGAATAAATAAAAACTTCCTGATTGTCATTTGATAAGAACAACAACAATATATATATATATATATATATATATATATATATATATATGAAATATATGACATGCAACATACTTCATAATGCTATTCATGTTATACAATGACTGCTAGTTGCTGAAAGGACTTTCCGTTTTTCAAGTGCATTTAATTCAAGAAAAAGGACAACGAAAACAAAACATTTCCTGGCACGCTACATATAACCAAATATCTACATTTCAATTGCAAGACAGCGTTTTTAGCCTGCATATCCGACAGCCTAAAAGATATTGCAATTATATCTTTGTAGCCGTAAAATGATCTTAATTCTCAACTTAAAATTACAAACCAAAGAGGGAATTGCATCAACTAGAATTGTCATGTCATCTGGGCAAATATAAGATCATTGGCTTAACAAGAATTTTGACACCTTCACTTATTCTTTTAATGCTAAGCAAAAATATCATAAAAAATTTTGCTACAAATTCTATTATATTCATCTTTTTTGTGTTGTTGTTACAAAACATTTAACAGAAAGACAGACTCACAGTAACCATTTTAGGTAGCAGCCTCTACGGTTGGTTTAAAATTTCTTTTTTATTCTGATTTCAATAGATTTTATTTTATTTCATATATAAGCTTCTATGATATCCGGTAACAATGTCCTTATTGTACAGACTTTATTATTATCTACTCCTCTCCCATTTTGTCCACATTCGTAAATGTGAATACTTTTTATTTAGTTCTAAGCCGTCGTATTTAATTTCATAAAGAGAATGCAAAAAATCTTAAAACTATTTCTTCCCCAAAATTATTATTGCAATCTTTCGTATGTTGGGCTGGCTCTTCTTCAGCATTTTGTACCAGAATCTTCTTAATGTCTGTTTCTTAGTTGGTGCTTCCTGTACTTCCTCTTTTTGGCAAAGCACAAACAAGAATTATAACAATACAGTTCTTCAGCGGAAGATCCTTAGACGGTCAAACAATATATTATTGTACTCGTATATGCTTTGTACCCAAATGTCTTTGCTATAAGAAAGGACAACGAGTCTGTAAGTTTTCTATATGTTGGTGAATGAACCTTTTCACACATGTTAGACATTCGAAGAAATTCTTGATTTTTATGAATTAAAATAATGAATAAACGTAATTAACTCTTCGCTAGGAAGAAGATATTGAACAAGAGTATTTTCTAAATATATCTTTAAATAGCAAATTTAGAGAACAACTGCAAGTATTAAAAAACTTAAAGGGAATTTATTTGGCGTATTCGCACTGTATGCTATTTAGTCATATCAGTTTAGAACACTCTAAATTTCGTTTGTGCTGCATACGATAAGGTCGTAAAATAATAGCTTTCCCATAAAATCGATTTAGAAATCTTAGTCAAAAGTCTGTAAATCTTTAGTTGAGACGTCGATAGTACATTTTAAGCGCCGTTAAATGATAGCGAGTTAATAACTATTTAAAACTCATCCATATATTAAGGCGCAATATATAAAAATACATAAATGAAGAACTTGTCAAACTTATGTATCTGGGATTGAACACTTTCCACAGAAGTTTTTGCTTGTACATAAATATCGTTTAAATGGAATTTTTTAAAGATTTTGGAAACATTCTACTTTTCTATTTATTTGGTAGCAGTTAATTAGAATTATGTTACATTCTTATTAGCGGACATAATCTGTCAATCCGTCATAATAGAATACTAAATTATGACGGATTGTTCTCACTAGTCATATATTATCGTGGTGTTATATTCTGACTTATGACCTTATGATTACAGTATGAGTACGCGAATTGTATTTAAAACATATTGTAGTAGAGTTTGCAAATAACCGCAAATTGTGACGGGACATAAAAAGACAACACAATCAAAAATAGGTAATAAAAATTCAAAAATACCAAAGCGCATGTTAATATTTTTATTCGTATTGGTTGCTTCTGGAAAGTTAATGATTGCCCATAAAACTATGTCTTGCAGTCATAGGCTTTTTCGGTCTCAGGGTTGACATTTTTATTTATTATTTGTTAAATTACATACTTAAATGCACACAATTTGTATTCTTCAGATTAATGAAAGATTATAAGTATAAAATATTATTGAAATATTGAACACATCGATAGCAATATCCAACGCTATCTATATAATATTGTTAAATTATGTGCTAAAATATTGACCCTTTTTGATGGTCCTATAAAATGTTTCTGAAGTCAGTTGGCGGGTTTGAGCACTAAATAGACAATACTTTTTTTAGGAGGACTAGTACTTTGATGATGATGTCGGGTTACAGTGTAAGAAGGATGACACTTTGTTGTACTATTTCATTCTTCATTCATTTAACACAACCATGCGCTAATGCAGATCAAAAAAATCAATATTGCGCTCATGCCTCAGCGTATGGCGTAAAAACTTTAGCCACTCGAATCCATTCACGACTATGGATTAATTCTCAAACATAAACACTCTTTGCAGTTTGCGATTTTGTTTATATTGGAGTTGTATCATTGCAATGTTATTTTTCAAATTTATCTTGTGCTCCAAACAGGAGCAGATTTTTATTTTGTTGTTGTATTTAGTTATTGAAATTCATTTTATTTGTTGTAAAAACGCGGTTCTAGAAAAATATGTATATATGTATCTTAACTGCCAAATATTCTGGTATATATACTTGCATACAAAAATATTTCAATATAACATGAAATATAAATTACACACTTCCAATAAAGTGATAAAAAACCACCTGCAGTCAGAAAAAAAGTGAATAAAGTATGTAATAATAGAAAAGATCAGTAGATAGTAAGTTCGGTAGTGAAACTTGTTCTATCGCTAGGTATAGTTAGTGGAAAATATCGATGGTATCGTAGCACTGCTGACTACTAGAAACCTTGGGCGATACCAACTATTTAATATAAGCTAAATCAGAATACAGACATATATTATCAAAATATTGTGTGAGCCAGATGATCTTATCTGATACTAAAACGGCATGATATTAGCATATTCTAAAAATAGGTCTAGGTAGAACATACATAACTTTTCATAGTATTTCTGCCAACATTTACCGTTTTTTAGCTCTCCGCTCCGAATATTGCAAATTGTCACAAAGGCGGTAGTGATTGGCGAAAATTTGGCTTTCATCAGATTTCGACGTTCTGAGTTCAGAGAAGGTTGTTCCGGCTACTTCTGAAATGGCGTCACTATATCCGTAAGTAGGTGTGTACATTAATAAATTTGCTGTTTCCCTCCGTCATTATTAATAAAAATTTAATTATTTTGCACAGTACAGGAATTCTAAATCGTAAAAATTTTAGTATAAAACTATATGCACATTATTTTTAATAATATTTTGTAGCTGTAAAGAAATCGTATACTGGAAGAAAAATAATTAAAAGACTGAAATAAGTATTTGGCTTTTAAACGTTTCTTGTTGTATATTTGTTGTCCTTACTAACTAATTATATGAAAACGAAAGTTTAGTGTCCTCCATTTTAAATACAGATAAAAAACTTAAAACGAAGCTTAAATAATAAAATATAGTTTTAAATCAATTGTCTTCCATTTCAATTATTATTAAACTTAAACGCTAATAATACTCAAGGCACTGCTTTCTTTGTTGAGTAAAAGCATGACACTTTAAATTTCAATTAATTATTTACATTTGTACAAATGAACGACTAGTTCTATTCTAATTTTGTATTGTGAAGTCTCAACAGGAACCAATTATGAACTTATTTCCTTGTTATTAAAAAAAAATTAAAGGCGGGTGTATGTCAAATTTCACAGACTTGTACTTATTGATCCTGCCAAGATGCAATGTAACCCAAAAGTTCTTCATCATCATGTGGTTCGGAAAAATCGAATTTGTATACCTGTTGTTCATGTTCTTCCATTTTTAAAGTTTGTACAAAACTATTGGCACCGTTAATAGAGATATCAGAGTCCGAGTAAGATGACGTGGGTGAATGGGTCATTTGATAGGACTGATGATCGACTGGGCTGTCGATGGAGTAACCATAATTGCTTCCATCGTTACTGGACTCGTCAATATGTTGTTTTTTGCTAGTCTTGACCCAATCTGGATTTGTGGCGTCCAAAAGATCTTGCAACCCACGAATATATTCAACGGCAATGCGTAGAGTATCAACTTTGGAGAGTTTCTTGCTGGCACCACGACCTCCACTGGATAAAGTGTTAATAACAGTTTGAGGAATATGTTGACGAAGATTAGCAAAACCATTGTTGACTTGCTTGACACGGTTACGTTCCCGAGCATTGCGGCGAGCTACCGAAGGTAATTGCTCACCATACGGCATGTTAGCATAAGTGTATTTCTTCTTGGTCATCATGGGTCCAAAAGCTGATTGTGTTTGGATATTTTGCAAGTTGCTGACACCTAATATCTTTGGTTGAACTGGTGCAATTGGTTGCAATTTGTTGTCATATTGGCTCTGTAAGGGCATTTGCGTTTGCTGCATCATCATGTTGCCGGTAACAATTTCAAAATGATGTTGCTGGAAGTTGTTTTGTGACATACAAACACTTGCCATTTTTATATCACGAAATAAATCCAGTCTTTTAATTACTTTTGTATAAAATCCACTTTTTTGTGCGCTTAACGTCTTTTCTCGCCGATCTGCTTAGTACAACTGAACTCTTTTTCATCAAATTGTAAGAATTTCTTGTTTAATTTGTGTATGAGCGTATAAAAGAGAATGTTTGTTTAAATAGTTGAGTAGTTAAAGTTGTTTTCAATGTTCGTTGTTTGAAATCTTATTCCACAATGATACCCTTCGTCCTGTTGCTTTGCCTTTTGTATGCACAGTGAGAAGTTCGACTATGTACAACCTTAGCTACCTGTTTTGTTTTTCTCTCTCTATTTGAAGCTCTAGCAATATTTTAGGGTTCTTTGCACAACACAAGTGATCTCTGTGTTGTTATTTGTATGTTTTACTTTAGAGAAAACAGGAAATTTAAAAATATGTACTCAGTGTGCATGCATACAAGAGAAGGAGAATATGCCTGACATTAGTTAGTATTAGTCAGAGGATTAGAAACAGAATGTACTATTTAATACATTAAAGTAAGGCACACGTGTTTAAGAGTGTGTTGATCAGGCTTAACATAGGAATTGGTTTAATGTTAGTTTTATATATTATATTATATATGCTGATGCACGTGTAATTCTTTGCGACAGGCGCTCTATTAAGCGCCTTTTCTCTGCGGGAGGAATTTATTGAGTTTGCTAACTGTTATTGCTGGAAAGATGTTTGAAGATTGAACTGAAGCATTTATGGATAAATAGGGTGTCGTATTAAAACCACCTGACAGTACCGGGAATTCTTTACGAAATAAACAAATTGATCTTCCACTTTAAACAATTTATTCTATCATATATAACAAACATACATATGTACGTACTTATAATTTTTCACTCCCCTATCCTTGACTTTCATATATATTTTATATATTTTATAATATATATAAATTTTATAATATATATAAATAGAAAATAGAAAATAGAGACATTTGTCGTTGATCATATAAGACATTGTTTTCTAAGACTTGTGAGCACTTTATGTTACTATAAAAAGTCATTCGGGAATTAAAACTTTTAAATATTTTTGTATATAGAAGACCAATACATTAATGTCCATTTTTTCCTAACTCTTACAATATATGTTCTTTCTGACTCTTATAGTACAAAATGAAGCTTGTTAATAATAGTTTTGAATCAATAAGAACCAAATAAAACAGGTCCAGTCACTTTAATTAAACGCTGCCATAGGAACATATACATAATGTCATGTCGCGGAGCTCCAATCCGGTTGAAAGCACGGAACTCTTCTTAGTGCTCAAAAATACATCTAAACAGGGGTAGTAATTAAAATAATTATATTGTCTGGGGTAAATCTGCTTACTTTGCTGGTTACACTGTACAATAATACGAAAATTTCATAGCTCTGTTCATTTAAGGCCAACTATAATATGCGTACGCTAGCGCAGGCGAATTTTCGAATACATACAATCAAATGTATACAACCATAATTTGCGTAAATAACTTTTCCCTAAATTAAATTTTCCTACGCATAGAGCGTAGCTGATCGTGTTTTCCTTAAGTGGCCAACTGTTTGTTCGATGTTATTGATAATTATTTTTAGATACACACATCCCATAGACTGTGATACATGCACACAAGAGAAGCCGTAATGCACCACGAAATCAATTTTATAAAAAATTTAATATATAATATATTGCTCTAAACTGAGTGTAAGTATAATATAGCCACACAAATGGTCGCATATGCATTTGACAGTCTTTTCGTCGAGTTTTGACAGTAGCCAAAGCTAGCCTTCGCATATTATAGTTGGGCCTTTACTTTTCTAGCACTTTCCATCAACTAGAGAGCAAGATAAAATTTTGTGAAATTTCTCTCAATAATAACAAAAAGTAAATAAACACTTTCCCATCCAAAATTATCAATTTAAAATAGTGATGTGTTATGTAGGTATACGCAAGTACTCAGTATTTACTCCAATATTTTATATATTAGTATGAAAATAATGTGATTTTAAGTACATATATATTTGTTTCTTTCCAATGAAATCAATAAATAATTGCTTTTTACATGTAGCAGTCCTACAAGAACCCAGTAGATAATAAAAATGTATCTACACAAACTTACTTACAGTATCAAAACGTATAATTTTTATTATAAAATTATATATAAAACACAGGCACAAGTATATTTTCTGGAATTTTGAACTATTTCAAACTGCAGAATCCAGGCCCTCTGTAGAGCCAAAAATATATTTTGACCAATCTTACATTATATAAAATATTTGTTTTTTTTAATCATTTATTTCATATGCAAATGTATATCTTAAATAATTCGACTATCTACTGCTATTGCGTGAAGTGTCGAGTATATAGGTACTTATAGTTTTTACATCACCTCGAATCGCTTCGTGATCCTGTGCCCCTGATATACTAGGTGTTTTGCTACTTAAATCATTTCCTTTATATGTAATATTTGATTACTGCTTAACAAAAATAGTTATAAACATATTTAAGAGCATTAAATACTTGCAATTATTTAACATTTCTCAAAATTTCAAAAATATTTAAATTGTTAGCTTCTTTTAGCAAACTTGATTTCTAAATCAAGTTGTATAATTATTGAAAGTAAAAATCTTACTATCAAGAATTTTCAAAAATTTTCAAGTCGCTCAATCTTTTGCTCTCTTTTGTGGCTCTCTCGTTGAAAGTTTTTCGAATTAATGAACACTTTCCTATCAACAATTGTTAACAATTTTTAGTAAATGAGCAGAGCTATTATTGCAATGCATTAGGGGTTACTAGTATTGCCGTTAATAGTACGTCCGCTGAAATCAAAGTTCAAAGATTAAACGTTATATCACAGACATGTCAACACTTAAAATCACTATGTTTGTAGAATATTAGATTTCCTCGTCATTTTAATTGTCTTTTATTTCTAACATGTGAACCAATATTCGATGTATTTAAGAACTTATCATATTTATCAATATATATTTGCCTATCAACCTTAACTGAAAATATTCAAAAACAAAAGAGGATATTCCTTCCAAATTATATTTAGAATAGAACTTATACTCTCAATAAAAATCGTAAATTAATAAGTGATTTTTAAGTTCGCAAGTACGAAAACAAGTGTGACTAATATTTTTCAATTCAATAAAGTTTTCTAAAAGATTGTTTTTGGCGATCTTTTTAAAATTTAAAATTTCTGTGAGCGGTTGGCTAAAGCAGTTAATACAAGACTACCTCGCACTTAGTTATGAATATAGTATAAAATTTTTGTGGTCAGCATTAATGCAGGTGTTGGTTTTTGTCGGCTTGTCTCAATACAAAATCCAACTATATAATATATTACTAATAATTGAAAACAAACTACATTCAATAGTTTTATTTGTAATCTAACCACTAAAATTTTACCGTTACATGTTTTTTTAAATTGTTGTATTACAATTGAATACCCGTTATTTTTACTTCTTTTTTGATAAGTGCAATTTCGGCCAACAGAAAATATCCACATTTCCTTTTGGCTGAAATCGTTAGATAATATTCAAAGACAAGGACATTTTAACAAAATTCGAATGAAACAATACACTTATTTGCTTGAGGCAATCTCTAGAATATATTTTCGAATAATAATTTAATCATGTGTTAATGGTGCGTTTGCATATTTCTTTATTCATAACTTTCCGTTTACATTTTGATAACAAAGGCTCCTTTCAAACGAAGTAGATATTAAAATAACTTAATAATGATTACATAACCTAAACTAAACGACGAAAGTTGTGATGTTGGAGGGTACAGTGATTCGTTTCAATTCCATAGTAATGAAATATAACAATTTTCGCTGTAGCATATTCTACATTATATGTATGTCTGTCCCTTAACTTTAATTGTTGCCCAACCAACGCCTTTTTGATGTTTCTTCCATATGAATTTATGGTAGTATGTACTAACAATATATTAAATATCTAATTCTTCAAGCGGTAAGTATTATGACGCGTGCCACCTTAAAGAACACGCATTTTATACTTATAGTAGGTCAGTCCAACCACACTGACTGTATGGTCTGTTAAGAGAAAGTCAACAGAAATAACATTAACAGACCCGTACACATATATAAAAAAATTTAGTCCTGAGCAGGGATGCCAGTTTTTTTGGAGCTTCATCGCCAAATGCCTTGTCCCCAAAATCGCTATAATATCGCCAAAATATTAAAAATGTAATTTAAGTAATAAAATATATTTTTATTTTTTATTACAAAAAATTGTAGCAGTTTTTCGAATGTTTTACCAAATATCGCCAAAATCGGCCAAATATCATCAAAATATAATATAATGTAATTTTTTGCAAATATTTTGTTTTAATTTTATTGATACAAATATTGTCATATGTACGTTTAAAAATTCAGTTATTGTATTATCAAAATAATCCTTACAAAAATAAAAAATAAAACATTTTAAAATAAAAAATTTTGAAGTAAATTAGTAAAGGGTACATGGGTTAAATATTGCAAAAAAGTTTCACAAAAAAACATAAAAAACTAATCAATGCTTCAGTGCTGAGATCGAAATAAAAAATTAAAAAGTAATAAAAACAATTTAGGCACAGATATCAAGTATCGCATCAAAATTTTCGTACTAGGCAACTACCTAACATATCTTCAGTTGGAACGAATGTTTTACAACATATACTGTTTAGATTTGGCGAGAAATCGCCATATCTGACAACGCTGGTCCTTAGGATTAATCAGAGTTAATGGAAGAATATGGTTCAGGTAGAGAGAAAGAGAGAGAGAGAGTAAATTGTACAGTATGTTATATCAACAATCTTTATATATATATATATACACACGCACACATAGTTATACTGCTTAAAAACAACATTTAAACTTTGAAAAGGACATTTTTTAAATCATTAAACAAGTTGTAATAAAAAAACTCAAATGATCATATTTGAGTTTTTCCTTTCGACTTGTTTGTTCATTGCGTAGGACTCTTCGTAGGAAGTGAAATGCCAAAAGTAAAATATGTCAGGACTTTTTGAAAAGAATTCGTACTACGACGTACTAAACAAAATTTTTATTGTAAATAAATACTTTTTGTTGGCTTCTTTTACTTTCATTACATATTTGTGATTTTTAATTTTCAAACAATTCATCCTTGTCGTATTGTAGGGAATAAAGAGTACATGTGTGTATGTACAAAAAAAAATATCCTTTTGTTATAGATATTAAAGTGTAGATATATGGGAATTTCTTAGGCTGTGGTAGTTTCTGTTTCCTTAACATTTAAAAGCAATAACAATAGGGCATTGATATCTGAGATCTTTGTCGTGTTGCTACAACAATATTCTTCTATTATACAAATATCTTTGCTTTCTTTTTCTAGTTTTCTTACAAACTTTTTGTTGCTGCAAGAGTTTTTTGTCTTTTGTTTTTATTATTTCATAGAAAACGAAATTATTTTTGCTTTCAATGGAAATTTTCCTTAAAACTGAGAACATATTTAGGTATTTGCAAGTGTGTTAAAAGGAACCAGTTTCAGTATATTTTAAGACGATCTATTATGAGCTACTTGAAATATTTTTCTTCTATCAAAAAAGTCAAATAAAATTCAAAAAAGTTTATATATACCTACAACTCAATATGTATTAAAGTTATCAAATCTATACAATTTTATACATGAAGTATTAAAAATAACTTACTGTTATGGAAAATTAAGAAAATCTTATATAATTTTTTATAAATAAATATATATTATTTTTTACACATAATTTAACTAGATAATTATTATTGTTCATAAGAAGTTACGAAATATTGCGTAACCATTTCAAAACCGCAAATATAAATTCATACAGCAATAACAATTATTTTATTATTTTACTGTACGATATCTGTCTTAGGGATGTACAGGGTGTTTTTATAGTGGTAAACAATTTGAAATGAAATTTACATGAGAAATAAATCACACAATGATGCAGGCAAACTGACGACTAATCGAATTAGCTTTGACTATCAAATGGGCGTAGAGTTATTCATGCGTCAGTCTATTCATTTTAGAATGTCAAACAAAACACTTGACATCGTGACTGCCACTTAAAAAAGTTTTGCCAATTGAAGGTTCCATAACCTTCTTTATTCATGATTACAAACAAAAGGTCTACATGTAATATCGCGGTCAGCTTGTTGCTTAATATCATTATAAGATCCATTCACTTTATTTTAACAGGTACATTGAATAATAAGTTATAATATTACATTTCTAAATATTCATACTCTAACAATATATTGTATATATGTATGTATATAATAGCCAGATAAAATTAAAATAAATAAATAGATATAAAATAATAAAACAGGTTCATAGCAAATAAAATTTATTTATTACGTTTTCTGAAAACTTTTATCACTAAGCCAATATTAACTTAATTGAATTCATTATTTTTCTCTTCACATTAATAATTTTTTTTTTTTAATTTTTAAGTTAGTAATGAATATAATATTAATGAATTTGCCGCCATCTTTCGTTTATTGGCATTTTTTTGATATTTTCTTTTTCTAAATTTTGCATAATTAGTTTCGGTTAGCGTGGTTCACTGAGTTGGGTGTTGATCAAAATACACTCTTTTTAACGTTGCTGTATTTGTAATTGCATTCTAAATATTGAACAATATATATGAAAAATTTTTAATAAGAATTGAGCTCAATAATGCTGTTAATTGCATTAAATTCAATTGTTGTGCATGTCTGATCACCGTGTAAGATAAGAGGTTTGAAACTTATCAGAACTTTAGTTGAAGTCAACTGAATGATTTAGTAAAGCAGTAATGAGATGCATATGAACGTTCCTTAAGCGCCAATAAATAACATTCATTTATAATAAAATTGTAACAATGCGTCGAATGGTAAATTACGTAAAAGTTCTATTTATTTGTTTATTCATACATTTAATTACTTAAAAAAATTAATTATTAAAACCTTCAATGGTATAGCAGTAGCAACATAGTCAGTCATCAGCTCATTTGATTAAAAATAAAGTTCACACACGGTGATCAGACATGTACTTAAGTTCCCAGCGAGTTAAATGTTTCTTGAAAGTGTGGACATTATATCTCTAACTTTTCAGAATTAACCTTAGGCCTACTAACATTATGTGTAAGAGTCTATTATACGAACTTTTGTTTAAAAAATAAGTTATGTTTAATATTCGAATTTTCCCAAATTTTTGTACAATATAATGATATATAAGGGCTCTCTTCAGTTTTTGTAAAGCAGAGTTGCAGAAAAGGATGAATAATTTTTGCGCTAACGCTACGAAGAACACATCTCGCAGGCTTATCACAATGGAAACATATAACGCCAACATGTTTTCAATATAATATGGACTTTTTTATTTCTTCGTGAGCGCTCTCAGTGATACGTTATCTTCTCACGGGTCTCTTCAGACTTGAGAACACATAAAAGTCTCGGGATACCAAATTTGGTGAATACGTTTGTTCCAAAAAGATACCTATTTTTTAAATTAAGTAATCTCAACTTCTTTAATAGTCATATGACGATTCTCCGTAACGAGTTTCTTAAGTTTCCTGTTAATATTTTTCTATTTCAGAGTACAACCAGCATATATATTTTTTAAGTGTGGGCTTAATATATGAGTGTCTTCAAAACAAGGACATATATGCCTTTGGAATGTGATATTCAATATAGTACAATAAAGATTTAAATTGATATAGAACATAAAACATTCAATGTGTTCATAATTTAGTCATATCTAGTTATATCGTATAAATGTTATGCTAATGTTCCTAAATTCGCAACAGCTTAAATTGAATGGCAAAATTCAAAACTTAGAATTCTGAAAGAGTAAAAATTTAACTTCCCTAAGAGGCGTAATTTCGATAAGATTCATGCATAGTTTTGTGCTATGGAAAATGTTAATGGTTAATGGCTGTTTACGTATGTAGGATTCTCCGTACTCAAAAATCGTCGACACCTTCATATTTTGATGAAAACTTGTTGTATTTGCATAGTTAGGCAAGCTTTAAATATATTATCTTACTGCTGTATAGTGTATTTTATTCATGTCCTGTCACAAATGAATTCCTATTTAACATATTAATGACTCAACGATTAGCTAAACGTGTTATTAACTTGAAATTTTCTTCACTATTTACACAATAACCCACTCAAAATTCAACCTTGAAAACAAGTCGAATCCAATCGCCGCAGATGATTCCCCCAAAGTTTTTTTCATACAATAAATAGAAAAGACCCAGCAGACAAGTTACAAACATATATTTAACGAAATGACAGACGATAATTGACACGTGCTTCCGATTAAGCAGCAAACGAAAGCGGATCTACGCATTAGCATGAATAGAATTTCAATTATGCTTCGTATGAGTAGTGAGCATGAATAAATGATCAAGATGATGGCAATGATCACACATATAACAAGTGAACATTATACAAAGCTCGCTGCTGTAAGCTGAAGAATAATAATGGCAATAGACAGAAATTTGTTATTGAAAGGATTAACAATAAATATACTCGTGCCAGACTTTGGCTCTTTGGTGTGCCTGTAAGTGGGTTCATGATTTGCAAGTACGTCGTAAAATTGAAAGTAAGCCGCCAAGATAAATATTTAAATGAAACGAAAATAAAACAGAGTAACTGAGAGGACGGACAGGTGGATAGACGGACGTGCAGCTTAAGCTCAGGTTGTCAAATCATGCCGGTAATATGACATATAGCAACTTTAAAAATAAAATTGTGTAAGGACTATTGCATACATGTACATAAACATACGTACATACTTATGGAAACGTTTCAGTAACTATGATGAACACGGGGTTTGATGGTCATGGAGGTGATGACGAGATTTTGTGTTTGCTTATTTCTTTTTGACATCATGAGACTGACTTGTGGCTTGTGCTACAACAGCGCTGTGCGTGCCCAAATACTTGATTGAAGAAAATAATAATAAAAAACAACAATAAACATTATCAACAATTCATACGCATAAATTCACAAACGTTGAAATCAAATTTAAAGTTCTAGACTTGTAATACAAACAACAAAATTATGGGGGACAGCTGCAAATAGGTAAATGAATTCACTGCTACAGCTACTGTATTCAGTTCAGCACGCTGCTCGATGTGTACGATGGGGACGCTACAATTTTATAGTGGCGTTGATTTCTCCTCTTATTTCCATTTTAGCTATAGGATTTGATATTTATATTGAAATGTCTTTATATTGAAATTTAAAATGTCTGATATTTCTGTTGCATATTAAATGTTTGCTATTAAAAATGTATGATGCGTGCCTTTGCGCATGGTCAGTTATTACAGAAGTTTTTTTTTTCTTGCGAACAGGGATTAATTTTTGGTTCATTAATGTTTGCATTTTTATAATTTTATGATTTTAATTTCACTCTACTAGTAGTAAATTTACTTAGTGGTCAATAATATCTTGTAATGAAGTTATAAATGAAACTTTGTGATAAATTGCTTAACTTGTATTAAAAAATCATAATAATCACGCCATAAACTCATATATCGAATATATATGACATAAAATAAATTTGTATTCGGATCTTAATGAATTGCAAAGTTTTACTACTTTTATGTACAAAACAAATTTTTTTTCATATTCCAGTCCGATTTGGAATACTGATATATAACTAGTATATCTTTGGCTACTGGCTAGAGTTATTAAAACTTATACCACGAAGACTAAGCTCCCGGACCCGACTCCATGGTATCTATCGTTTTCTGATCTGCACTTGTGTGTTACCGACAACTAACACATTGCACTGGCCGTCGCATATTATCGACAGCGCTTGACTATAATAAATAGGAGGCACATTACAGCTCCCTTTTTCATCGCTACTGTTATAAAAGTTCGACCTCAAAGTAAAGAATAATATAGCTATAACAAATTCTAAATCTTCTCAACTGTTTTCAAATACCCTTTCAACTATGGAGGATGGCCTCTCCTTTCATGGTTCTAATATAATACAATGCGTCAGTAGCCTTCATTCTACGACTACGGGTTCTAGTAAAACAAGAAAATGATATGGTGTAGGTCTGCTTAGAGTCACCGCTTTAAAGTAAAGTACGCATTGTTGTTAGTATGTTCAATGTCGAAAACATGGCACTGATCACTGAACAGTGGCCTATTACGGATCCCAATACAACAACCAAAACCCTTGTTGTTTAGCCAATGTCAAAAATTATGGCCACAAAACTCATTGATAAGCTGCACACGAGCAGAACTGTAAACAAAGCTTACACAACGAGTATTTAATGTATACAAGAGCTTGAAATAATGAAGCACAACGAGTATTTAATGTATAGAAGAGCTTGACATAATGAAGCTGTCATATGGCCTCTTGTATATAAGTTCACCATGCAATCATGTACAAAAACGAATATATCGGCTTCTTGGCATACAGACAGTGTTGCCACAAACATTTTTGAGCTTAAATTAAATTCTTTACGCGCACGAAACGACAAATATATTAACTGCCTGTTCGGCGATGTCGCATAGTATCGTTCGATGTAATCAATTTCTGAAATATATATCTATTTCAAATGATATTTACTCAATCGCATGATAGCATGCGATATCGCTGGACAGGCTGTAAAATAGTTCAAGAAGCCTCTGCTATTCTTAATATATGATAAAACAGTCAATGTTCCGAAATTAGTGAGAGGACTTTCAATTGGAATAAATTGCTCTAATATTGAGTTATATAAATTGAGTAGCAAACTAATAATACCTGTTTTTCAAAACTTTGTTTTTCAAAACTTTTGGAATATTTATATACATATTCTGTACCTGCTGTTTAACACGTAAGGTAATATCCGATAGTTCAGTTGAATCATGTGGCGTATTATGAAACCTTTTCCAAAGCAAATTTATTGACCCATATTGTAATAGGCTTAGTTTCCAGTTAATTGTAGACCAAAATTGAGATATTGGCTTCAATGTTTTAAGCTTTTGAAAACTGTGGTTAGAGTATAAAACAAAATTGATTTGGTAAAACAGCAATGAAGTGATTGTATACATTTGTTTAACTACCAACAGCTAAGTTTCATTTACATGAAGAGTATGGCAATATATCAAGTAATGGATTACATTAAAGTTGTAATCTGAAAGAAATAAACGTGAAATACATTTTTGGGCTATTTGACAGACCAAATCAAATGATTTTATAAAAGACTTCAAATATGTTATATCAAGTTTCAACTAGTGCTCATTTCCGGACTGCATAAAAGTGTAAAAAGTAAACTAAATATTCACATGTGCCAACACCGTAGAAGCATTTCAACAAACGAAAAGTAACTTTCTCAAAGCTTTCTGGTAACATTATCATGTTCTTGCCATGGCTAAAGCGGTGGCTGAAATAGAAAAAATTATGTTGCTCAACACGACAAACTAATTAAGAGTATTTGTAATTTTATGTTGTTAATATTAAAAAACATTTGAAGATAAGAGAAGGTTTTAAACATGCTCCGCTTTTAAAATAAAATGTTTTTGACATATCAATGAAATTTGAATTTGAAGTACTCTTCACTAACGAGAAAAGTTTAAATAAGAACAAAGCTGAATAGCAAGTCTTTAAGACCCTTCATCAATTATGCTATTAGGGAAATTTATAAAATTCGCCACCAGTGAAAACACCATACTGAACAATCATATTTCCAACACAGAAGAAGGAATTAATAGCATTAGAATCATTTCATGCAAAATAGTAAATATTCTTCGAACCCAGACGGTTGATAGTTAATGAAAATACGGTTTTAGAGAACTAAACCAAGTTATGTGGTTTTGGATTATGAAATATACTAACACCATACGATAGTTTGATAATTTAAGGAACGAGGATAGATTCATCATCTAAAGGAGAGCAACACCAGATATATATATATATATATATATATATATATATATATATTACTATTTAAAAATTTAAGATATACAGATAAGAATGCACACTTTCTATTCAATGTTAATTTCATTTGTTCAAGTATTAGCTCTGCATGTTCCTATTATTAAAAACAAAGAAATCAATGAGAAGTTTTTGAAATAAGTTATGTTGATCAATGAAGCGTATTTCTGTCTGGTTGGATTCGTGAGTATTAAATTTGTCGAATTTGATGCTCAGAAAGTCCTTAAATAATGCATGAGAAACATATGTACACACAAAGAGCTGGTTATAATCTGGTACGGATTTTGGTCTGTGGAAAATTCATGAACAATTTTTTAAGAATATTAATTTTTTAAAAAATTTTATGAGAAAATTACATACGAAAATTGCTTAAATACTAAATTGATATGATCGCATTCAGTTTAAAAATCCAATCCAAACATACGAGTACTGATGAAAGAGTATAACGGTTATTAGTCTGCTAAGTGCATTCTGAATATGACGCTAACATGCGCGATGAAATTTGTCAGAGCGAGGAAAATAATAGGAGAATAGGAATTAGGAATAAAGATAAATACATTCTCTCTGTAATCCGTGGTGCGATTTACTGGCAAATAGACCACAAAAAATGCGTACTATGTGAAGAGCGTATAGTTCCCAAAAGTAATCAATTTTAGGCCAAAAGTATTTTAATATGACTGGGACACATTCCGTCGTACCAACCGTAAAACATTGGAACGCACCTCACAGGACATCGATGCTGTAGTAAGTCAACAGAAGTCAAACAGAAGTAACGTCCCATATGTGATAGTTGTATTCCATATTTGGTCGGATTAACTTTAATATTCCTAAGAAGTTAAACAAATTTATATATGATAATTTTATAAAGAAAAAGAATAATTTGTCAGTTGTAATCAAAACTATTGAACCCGACAAATTATTTACTATTTGTATCGAAACAGAGTGTCCTTATCAATTTTTAATATAAATTTGTGTTTGTTATATGTAATTTTAATAAAATATTCGTATCACAATATATGTATGTTGCAAATATTTTAGAAATTATATCAATATATACATATGCCCTAGTTTTGTATATCGCTTTGAGTAAAATTTTCCGAACAATTGAAATATTTCTAACACATTTACGTGCAAAACTAATAAAACCACATATTAAGTACAGCTTTATTTATTTCCTCTGACTGTATATGAAGGTCTCACTGTCTACCAATTTTTTTTTTTACTTACCACTGTGCAGAAAACATTGCCAACATAATACCAACCACACTTATATATTTTTAACCCACTTTTTTTTTCCATTTCTGCAGAATTTTATTGGAAACTTTGTGTTATAGATCTAAAAAATATTTCAAAAGAAATTACATTAAGAAGCAAATATACTTGCTGTTACACCAGGCGCATAACCTTTTGATATTTTTCAATACAGAAACAATAACTATTATTATGCAGCCTAAATTTGAAATGCATTTTAAATTTAATTAAATTTCCATTAAAATAAAACAAATCCTTTTACCAGCCATAATTTCTTACATCATCACTTTCACTCCTACCATAAAGTGAAACATAAAATCCCTTTTCATTCATTAAGCCTTTTCCTGCGATGTTTTTGTGGGAGTAAACCAATGAAAATTGAATTTCATTACTCACTCCTTTAACTGATTTACATTGCAGTAGAATTTTTTTGTCTTTTGCTATCGGTGTTTGGTAAATAAAATCGTTTTCAAAACGGTGCAATCCTCAGGTCTGACCATATACAAAATTCTTACTGTTTTTTTGTTTGTTTGTATTTTCCCACACTTATTGATTGATTCGAAAATGTGCTATCATCGAAATTTGCTAAATGAACAAGGATATATACAATTAGAAATAAAATATCCCTAAAATGTTTCCAATAAGAAATCCAGCAGCATCTGTTTATTACAGATTGTATAAAATATCCCTGTCTTAAACGCAAATTAGTTCTAAATGTAATTTCTTGCGACATCTATTGGAAATTTTTTACATGTTTTGAAGGATGCAACCTACTCTGCGTATACAAATCTAATTGGTTATATGTTATATGAGAAAATATCAAAATATGTACATTTGTTATTTCATCTAATATCAGAACCTTAACCTCGAAAAATAATTAAGAAGGACTTCACACGAATATAAAATATATGAAAGAGTCTCTTATATCCTAGTACCAGTAAGTTTGAGTATCGTTTATCATTTCGATGCTTTTTTTCGTTAGGTCGCATGGTCTTACAAACTATTTATCCATCCAATATAGATGGTTATCACTTCATATTTCAATACGGCAGCAAAATAAATATCAAATCCATACACAATATGGTTTATTAGCATGGTATTACAGCAAATTTTATATGCACAACGCCAACGTGTTTCTAAACGACTTAAAAGCGTATCATCGTATGTTATTTCGTTTAAATATATCCGTTAAATATGTAGTTGATATAGCAACTGACTATTACCATCTCGGAAACTGGAAAAACTGAGCAAGGAACGTTGATGAAATAGAGTAGAAGTCTGGTCTGGTATGATGATTGTAGGAAAGATCATAAATATTCCAATCTTAATGAAATATTCAGTTTAATTCAGATTCATAATATATTACAAAACAAATTTAGTATGGGATCGCTAAACACGAAAATGGGGTTCATTATCTCTTAAATACTTTTCGATATATTGGTGGTATATCGTCGCGTTCTTTCTCAAACCACGTAAGTGCTAGATTTCCCAAATTGACTTTTTTGGAATTCTGGTAGAAAATAACCTCTGCCACCTGTCTACAATCTCACCTTGACAACTTAAAAAAAAAAAAAAGTTAGGTAATTTCGAAAACCTCGAATACCTTGTTATACAAAATGACATTTCCATTGAATATTTAGATTCTTTATATTAATTGATGGAAATATTAAAGTCTCACGCACAATTTTTTTTTATTCTAAAGATATAGAAAATATAACAAAAATTTCACGTCAATGAAAACATTTTTGTTGGGGCGATAATCCCAATTTTTCAAAAGTTTCTGTGCGTAGGCCATACAAAAATGGAGTGCAATTCCACTCTCTGATCGAAAGGAAGAAAAGGGATAATTCCAAAAAATTTAGTTCATATAAAGAAAATGCCACAGTCCCCATACAAGGTTCACTAAGTTCACATAAGACCTGAAAAAAACGGATGATCCGCAAGTAATTTACATAAAGTGTTTCAAATATAATGAACATGGCATTTATCATGCCAAATTAATGTTTAAAATGAGTATATTTTGTGCTCACATAAAAAAAATTAAGTTCATCTCGGCATAAATTTGCCTTATTTTAAAAAAACTCTATTGGTATCAAAAAACAAATATATGAAGATTTATTTAATAAGTCTGAAGAAATTAATGCCGCAAAATAATTGGCCCTTAAATAACAATGAACTTTTTTTTTTAATAAATAGGGAAATAAATATTAAGTTGCCTTTAATTTTTCAAAAACCTCGTAAGCGACACAATTTCAAGATGGTTTTAGTGACCAAAACATATAAGCGACAAATTACTTAGTTACTTGTAAATAACTAATTTTTCCAAAATATGTTTTTACACCCTTCAGGAAATCATAATATATATTTTTGAAAAAATATTGTTCTATTACTCATATTCAAAAAGTTATTAAGCTTGTTTTCGCTTTCTGAAAAAAGATTATCTTGGACTTACGTGGTTTGAGAAAAGCGACGATATGTGATCTTTTGCAGCTTACAAAGATATTTCTAAACTATATAGATAAAGTTAAACCAACAAAGAGATATGTATTTTGTTATCAGTGAGTATATATAGTGTGTTAATCGGATAAACGGGCTTAGTACATAAAAATTTTGATTTTTAGTCCTCTTTTAAAAATAAACTATTTAACTTAGTCCATTCGGCAAAAAAACTTCAAATTTTTTTAAATGATATAATTTAAATGAATTTTTGTTTAGAAAAACCATGGTTAATGAATGGTCTTTACGACCATTATTATTCATATTAATCTAATATGTTACACTAAAAAATGTATTGTATATAGTCGATTTTAAATTATGTATTTTTTCCCAAGCTGCTTCACAACGGAATTGAAAAACTTTTAAACAGAAAAAAGTTGCTCTATGAACTAGGCCTAAATTTCATACGAGTTATATAAAAGACTATAAAATAGTTGTTGTGTTAACATTGAGAAAACAAACCGTAAAAAAGAGAGACTAACATTCTTAACATATAAAGAATGCTACTAAAAACCAGATCATATATTATTAAGAACTTCCAATATATATACATATAAGTATGTACGTTTTACAATATTCCGTTTCTTTGTTTTAAAATAATCATGGAAAAACAATAGATGAGTTAGTGTTTTACTGTTTCATTAAAGAAAAGGAACAAGTGGAAAAATTTTATTGGAAAATTGACGTTGGTGATACCGTTAAAATAGCATTGAAAGGCAGATCAAGTTTGTCTGTCCTTTTCAATGATTTTTAATATATCTTACATTATAATGATATAATAACTTATTAATTGTATTGGTTTCATTCATACCCTTTATGTGTAGTTTGGATATTGTGTATACTCGAAATCAGTATTATTTCAGGTAGTGGTAACACTGAATTAACATTTGAAGTATCCTTAACAGTGAAACTCAATGTACATACAGTTAATGTAAATATATTACAATAGTTTTCACAGCTTGTTTTACATGTCATGATGTTATTACGACGTTAGACATATATGTTGGCTTTTGTAGCAGTACTAAAATCTAAATGATTCTTTGTATATACAAACTTTGATGGTATTATATTAGCCATATATCGGTTCTAAAAATACTAAAGTACTCCATTATTTGGGACTCTTTTTGTACCATACAAAGGAGTACATACAAAAAGTGCTTATTTTTATTGAAATCATATAACTATTTGAAGTCCATGCGATTTATAACTCATTTAGTCACATGCTTTGTCGGGCAATGAATTAAAAAATCAAATGCATTTAACTTGTTTCAGCTATTCACTTCTCTATATGTAACATCAATATTATATATATATATATATATATATAATATTGTATATGTATGTATATATATATATATATATATATATATATATCTATATATACATATATATATATATATATATATATATATATATATATGTATATGCATATATATATATATATATATATATATATATATGTATGTAAATATATATATATATATATATATATATATGTATGTAAATATATATATATATATATATATATATATATTTATATATATACATATATATATATATATATATATATATATATATTTATATATATACATATATATATATATATATATATATATATATATATATATTTACGTATTCGTTAAATACTGGTTGAACTACTTTTTATTCTAAATTGAAAAGTTTTGTTAGTTCGATGCACGCTGGCGGCATCAACGGCTCTTATATCTTTCCAAGTGATCATGGAGTTAATGCTACCGTGAATGACGAACGATGACCAGCCATGCCGGCTGATTTCTTTTTTCTAAATATAATCAGTTAATAAGACAACGCCATGCGCTTAACAATTGATATATTGCAAAATCAATGCAGTGATAACGTTATTTCGAGAAATGGTCTAATTGACTCTTCCCCTTGTTTCTGCGATTGAAAATCTCTGAATAATTTTTAATATTAAGTAATGGGGTTTTGGTGTTTTCACACTGAAAGTTAAAACCATAAACATCAGAGAACGAAATAGTGTACTTTTTTAGCCTTTGTTTACACAAGTTTACATCAACGACATCGTAAAACAGGACATTGAAAAATGTATACATGCCACACTTTATGCACAAATCCATCTTGAGTGTACAGGACTGTGCATTGAAGATATTGAAGACATTGCATACATTGAAGCCATTGAAGATATTGATGCCATTGAATTTACTTTATGTCCGTATAAACATATGCGGTGATGATAACATTATATTTGTTTTTGTATCTTGTGTCTTCAAAAAATTTGTGTGTGTGTGTGCGCAGTAGAGAAAAATAACCCTCCACCAGTGTTTGCAAAAGCACCCTATCGGAATTTGAGCTAACCACAAGGTAACTTATGGTTGATTATGAGTTAGCTCACAAAATCCCATCAGGGCATTTACACGAGATGTACACAAGTATATAATGTTTCGAGTGTGTACATAGTACAGCGGGTGTACATTATATTTTCTTGTACACTATTTCGGTCTCTGATAAACATGTGATTTTGCGTTCACACTGCAGATTCATGAACAGTTTGTCAATAATCACAATAAATAAAATTTTTCAAAGAAATAGATGCATCACAAACAGTACAGCAGTCGTTTTTGTTTATATACTAAAATAAAAATTTATTCTCTAAAATAAAGTTTCTCTCATATATTGGAAGTAATTATATTAAAATTATGAAAATATATCCTATAAAGATATGTACTCAACTTGGCACAGACAAAAACAGGCAAAAATAATTTTTTGTATCATAAAACCTACTTAAGACCGATTTAAAAGTGGTTTTAACAAAATATATTTGTATGGCAAAACCAGGTTTTATCAGTTGGTTTTAACGTTAATACTGCAATATGTTAAATCCATGACATTGTGAAAACGCTTTTAAGCGGACAAATCAGCAACTGTTAAAGCGTTGGATGGAATGTGCAAAGCGCTATTGACGCCATACGGTGTCATAAATAGGAAAACTAAGTGAAAACTGAACTTATTAAATTTGACATTTAACTTGTAATTGGGACGGATATATGCAGTTTACAACAAATATAAAAGCTATATTGGGCTATGCGGAACCGAAGACTTACTTAATTTTACGTACCAAGAAGAAGTTTAAATTGTCCAACCGTGTAAATGTCTTTGATTTTGTTTGATTTTTAATACCAACTAAATTATTGATGCAAATTATTTGCAAATCAATATACATGTTCTTTATGGGTCTCATATTAATATTGAGGACATTATACATGGAATGAGATACTTATTTATACCCTTTAACTGTCTTTTTAAGCATTTTTAAGTGATCCACCATCTGAAAAAATTGTTTATTTTGCTACGGCAAAACATTGTAATCACCTGGTTTTAACAAAATTTTTTGGAAACGAATTTTTGCTCCATAAACTTCAAACTCCAACTTTAAATATTTTGAAAAACAACAACAAAAAACCCTCCAGTTATCGATATATCACATAAAATAACGAAAAATTTCACTTTCAATATTATTATCCGCACTCGATACAATAAAACATGATAGGACAGACTTACAGACAGACTATATTGAAGATGGTACACATTAACAACGGTAGCGATTCTTTTTATCTCACACCAACAGCAGAAACATCACACGTACTTATGATACGAGTGCGAGTATTCGGTGAATTCCAAGTAAATCATACGCTCTTCTAGACCAGATCAAGTGAAAGACAAACGTGATTTTGACACAGATTTATAGGTGGTGATAAGAAACGTACTCAGCGCTTGTGTCACTAAAATGACAGCCAATTTATCAACGTTTTTATGGGTGTTCTATAATATCACCAAAAAGTGCTCGTAACATACATTAATTGATAACGAAACAACATTGTGTGTTTGGAAATTTTAGTAACAAAAAATTAAAATAAAATTGAAAAAATAAAATGATTACAGCGCACTATGGGTTTTTTGAACACATATTAATGCAAAATATATTGGAAAGTTTTTCAAATTGCAAAAGATATTCCTGCATTGCGATGACACTCAAAAAGTATTTTGGCTGTACTTACAATATAGTCAACCTAATTCTTTTAATATTAGCCATGGTTCCTTCAGTACTCCAACTATGGTTTAAGGCTTATTTATTAATCTTAAGCATGGATTTTCGAAAAAATTATTTTAAATATTGTTAGTTCAGTTCCTAATATTTTAAAATAAAATGTTGCATACTTATGCATTGATACGCCTTGGAAGAATATATTCAAATATAATAAATAAAAAAATTAATAAATACCATTGAAATCAATTGTTATATAGAATTTAATTGATTAGTAGTCTGTTAATGTTAATGAGTTAGAAATATCGGATATAATATATTAGTAGGTATATTTTCTGGCTGAAGAAACAATTCTGTAGTAAAAAATCTGCTGACTTTGGGAGTTCACTCCTCTTTGCGAACGTTCAGATGTTTCTCAACAATTTTTATTTTGCGTTTCAGGATATCTCAAAAAGCAATTTTCCAAGTGTTGTTTTGTAATAATTTTTGCTTTATCGATCGGTTCGACAAATTAATTATTTCTTGACATTTTAAAACCCACGTCGATCGCGCAAAAAATTCGGTAAACAAGACTTAATTCAAGAAATCATGAACTTTTTACTGCTTTTAAATTTGAGGTTATGTATTTATCAGCATTGCTTCTAATATACAAATTTATTTCTGTACTTTTTGTTATTGAGAATTTTCTTAAGGTTTATAATTTAGAAATAATACGTAGCTCCCATCGTTATGACAAAATTTACTTTTAGTTGATTTTCTAAGGTGCCAAAGTTGAATTTTGTCCAAAACATTCACTAAATTACCTACTGTGCCTCTCTGTAAAATAAGAAGAAGAGGACAGAAACCAATTAGCGTGATTGAAAACTTTGGTTGAATTTCTTTATAACCAGAATTTGTTTTAAATAAAAGTTTATTTTCATATAACCGTATCGAAGAGAAAAATCATTAACAACAACGCATCCCTGTGGTATGAAAAACTTTACACTGGTACGTTTGACAAGACTTCTGGCTCTTTGACGCACAAATAATGTGTCTCTTTATCTAGTTTTAATGATAATTGCTACAACAACTCATTTTTCACATTGATAAACCGTGATTATTCATTCATTCGCTGGCGCGCTCTTTTACTTACCCCAACATTCACACCACATCAATTTACTAGAGATATATCTGGCACTTATATTAAAGATCCTTGTTCTTTTAGTGACTTTTTGTGAAAAAAAAATAAAAAATACAAGTGAAATAAATCCAGTAAAGAAAATGTTATTTGCGTTTTTCATATCTCTTTAAGTATCAGCAACAAGATTTGTAATTATCACTTGCATTTTTCACTAAACACCATCAGAGATCTTGGTAGATTAACAGGAGTTTCTTCTCCTTTGAATTGATTCGGTCAATGCTGTATGTGGCAAATGTTGATTTTTGTGTTGTATATTTTGAGATAATGTATGTTAAAGTATCAAAATACCATCTTGTTTCAGGTGAATCAACAAGATGAGGAAGTTAATCACAACTGATAGTAACCTTGTGTTGTCAGATCATTTGCTATAGAGGCGTTGAATATTAAAAGGAGCGGAAAATTAGTCTTCTAAGATGTCTTAAAAATTTTGGTTCATCATTCTTGATCATTGTCACTGAGTGTTTGGATTGCTATCCATTTGATAGTCAAAGTGTACATTCAGTCAGCGTTGCTATGTCACGTATGTAGTGAAATCCGAAACCCCCTAACATTCATCTGTAAACCACCTCTCTGTCTTGTCCAGCTACGATTACTTTTTCAGTATTGTTAGCAATTAATTCAAAATGTTCTCAACGCAACTACCACAACAAGTTTTATTTTTAATATTTGTAGCATAAAATAAAAAAGAACCAGCAAGACATTTTTTAAGCATTTGAAAAATCTTTTTAGCAATTCTGCCAATTGATATCAAAAACTCATATCACCCCTTTAGCGCTTTTTTTCTGTTACAGCATTTGCATACGAGTAATTTTTCTCAATTTCCTGGTAGGTTTGACCACCAACTTGCCTTAATGGTAGACTAATTGCCATTAAGGATCAAAAAAGGTGTGATGTTGTTAATATTAGGCCAATAACGTTTGCAAAGTGCTCAGCAAAAAAAACAAGAATATAAAATAAGAAATCGTTATTTTGTCTTTGACATTCGCAGCACTCTTCCCTTTGCTTAAGGTAGTAATTTAACCATTTAGTTATGTACTAATTTATCATTTAGCCGCTGTATATTTTTTCTCAACACAACATTTTAGGTCGTTTTACGAAACATTAAAACAAGAACATAGAATTTATATGGAATACAAGTGGCATTTATTTAAATTTTTTTCTTTACTTTTAAAATTTAAATAATGACGCAGGATAAAAAATGTGGAAAGTTAATGCAGTCATTTCAGTAGAAATTTTACACTCTGAAAAATTGGTTTTTATTACCACAGTTTTGAAATTTGTCGAAAGAATTTTTCAAACTGTCAATATGATACTTAAATATATAAAATTTTTATTTTAAAAGGCAGTTCTGCTTTCAAATCATACACTACGTTATTTGTGACACAATAGCTTGCACAAGCGCAAAATGTCCATGAACATTTTGCATCCTTGATAGTTGAGTTAAGGTTTAAGCAAAATTGTACTTTTTTAATAGTTTGGTCAAAATGGTAACATATAATAATTGCTCTTAAAGTAGGAAACACGAGACTACGATGCCTTAGATCCGGAGTTCGATCTGAATTAATGCAAGATTGTTCTGATTGTTGTCGGCACTAGCCGCTGAACACTGCCAACAGCGATTGACACTGTCATGTCTTAAAGAGCAAACTAAGCAGGAATTAGAAAGTAAAATAGCTACAGAAATTTTTTATCTTCTAACCTGTCTTCATCTGTTTTCATAACGCTATCTCCTCTTTTCTACTTCTGGCACAATGCACTGCATATGTAGAGGTCATCTCGTGAGTGCAGCTCCAAGACATAAAAAAAATACGATCATAAAATATTTTCGCCAAAAAGAAAGAAAAAAAAATACTTTGAAAAACTCTAGCGATGTCATTATACCAAAAAAATCTTTTCTGGAGTGTGGATTTGACTATCCAAATCAAATTGTGACACTAAGTCCGATAAAAAATTTTGTGGAAAAAATAAATTTTACAGCAAATATATTTCTTAACTATATTTAGTCTAACTCGAATGCGCTCCTTAATATTGACCATACAGCATTGTATGCAGCATTAATCAAAATTTAATAAATTTCCTTCTTTGTGGCAGTTAAGAGATTTTAGGGCATGCTTGATATCATAAGAAATCAACAAACTCAATAAAAGTTTTTTTTTATATAGCCCTTAGTGTTTTTTGAATATAAACACATTCACAACGATTTTCAAAGTTAATGAATGCTTTAAGGGATCCTTAACCATACAAAATCCATACCTTAAAACAACATTAATTTTAATAATCGTTTATGAATAAGAGCGTAAATATTTAAAGTTAAATGCATTTAAGTTAAATTTTTTGGCTCGACTTTGATTATGTGAAAGATGATCAATATAATAGTAAACAAGAGATTTTTGTAAACAGAAATTTAAACGATTTTCGACAGCATTGCCCTCAAGCTTTGTAGGCGGTTATGCAAAACCATGTAGCTGACATTTCTACTACATTATCAACTACATATATATATATATATATATATATATATATAAATATATATATATATATATATATATATATATAAATATTTATATATATATATATATATATATATATATATATATATATATATATATTACATGTTGAGAAAAAATGCAATTTTAGCAACCATATTATTGTAGACTTAACAATTTTTCAACTTCATGAATTAAATCTATAATTTATTATTATATCAAATTTTTTCGGTCTTTTGAAATAATATATCCTGGCAGTGGTACACACTTTTCCAAACTAAAGAAAGTCTTGATACAACGGTTCTACTCGGCCCTCCTATCTCCTTTATATTATACCTTCGGAACATTCAATCAGTTGGGTGTGAAGTTATTTATGAATGACTAGAAAAAATTTAAGAATTCTTTCAGTTCTGTAAACTGTCAAAATTTTAATTATATGCATGCTTTTGATTATCAGATAATTTTCTTTTACATCAGGTACGATTACGTTTCTTTAATGTATGCATTTATTTTCTATTTTTATTTTTTATTATGGCTATACAAAAATTTTTATTCTTACAAGTCAAAAACTGACGGTCAGCAAATGAAATGAAAAATATCTAATAAAGGCTGTTTTTAAGAAATGGATCTCTTATCAAAATATACTTAGCGGTTTGTCAACGAGGGAGTTCTAAATTTAAGAGCTTTCTAAATACCTGCATAAGGTCCAAGTGTATAACATATAAATGTGTATGAAAAAAAAAAATTTAATATTTTAATAATCTATTTGATTGAAAAGAATTTTAGTACTCAAAAATTTTTACAACTTGACTAATAACAATAAATCTAATTTCGATACTTTGAAGTCGCTGTGTAATGGGAGTGGCAACCGCAGATTGTAGCAACCACCATTACAATACAATGTTGTTGAAACAATTTTTGGCTAAAATAATAACAAATCTGCAAGTAGGTACAACGTAATTGAGTTTATGACAATCAACAGAATTATTCAGCTCAATTAATCAAGTAAAATTTTAATTATCGAATTGCTCAATTAACACTTAATTGTTTAAAATGCAGAACTTTTTGGTGAGCAGCACACAACCCACTGAACAAAGTTGGCCCATACACATAAAATGTACATGGAAAAAAACAAAAAATAAAAACAGAAACAAATAATGTTAAGCCAAGTTGCAGGTTATTTTATAAATTTCGTTTATAGGTTTATTAATATTATATTTTTCGCTAATTTAAAAATTAAGAAACAAAAAATATAAACTTAGTTCCTAATGAATATGAAAAATTTTTTAGTTATTATGCGTTTATTAATTTATCTTGGGAAAACTTCTAGTGAATATTGACTCAATTAAAAATGTGTGCAGGAACGGTATTAGTGATGACAGTTTCACTTTTGAATAATTTCATTATATCATGGATATCGGTTCACAAGTTTTTTTTAATGTGCAAGAGTAGTTCATTTAGAACATATTTTAATCAAAGAATTATATTCAGTGAGAGAGCTCATTTCTGGGTCAATGGCGACGGTAATATAAAAATTCTTATTTGGAACGAAGATCCACTGGCAGATGACGAAATAAAAGCATTAAAAGTTACTATTTGTCCTTATATCATTCGAAATGAGAAGATATTGTTGAGAAAATATTCCCAATGATGGGCCTATTACCTGACTATATAAAGTCATTGCCATATGTGCAGAAACCAGCAACACTGACGCCTATATTCAAGAGATATTAATTGGTAAATGTAATAGTCTTGGACTGCTCGAATGGGCCATGTAGATAAATCGTAGCCAAGATGGCTCTATTCCGAATATTATATAAATATATACCATGAAACTATCCACCGGCTTAAAATTTCACATTAACCTGTCTGGGATTATAATTTGAAAATCTCAAGCACCAAAAAATGCAATAAAATAAAAACTCGCCAATTGATATGTATGCGTTATTATAATAAATTTAAAAATCGTATAAATGCCATAACATATTATTGAAAATGTTTTACTAAAACTACTGCCAACATAAAATGTGGTCTTTCTTAAGTTGTTAACCTTAAACGTATTTCCTTAATCACTTCCCTAAGTAAATATGTATTGTTCAATAGAGTTGCCCTAATAATCTCACGTGATCAAATTTTGCTCACTGTATAAATCAATATTTATTACATCGAGCACTAAAGAAGTTGACATTTGATACTGTTTTAGTATGAAAGAACAAGCCATAAAACTTAAACTGCAAGAGGAAACGAGCAAAACAATACAAGTAGTAGTTAAAACATGAAGTTTATCTACAGAAGTCGTTATTCTACTCGTATTCGTTTGGATAATAATTTTTTTGGCAACGTACAATTTCAATAGCTTCCAGTCAGTTACCAACTGCAATCACCAGCTGAGTGATATATTCCGAAAAGTGTAAAATAAAAATAAATTTCAACACAAGTCCGTACTGTTTTAAATCATCCACGCAGATCCACGCTCTCCTCAATCTAGTCACTGCCAGTAAAATGTTGATGATGGTGTTTCTGATGTTGCTAAAACACAAAGTGAACATAAATAACGTGAAATATGTACGCGTATGTTGTGTCTTTTTTTATAAAATTTATTTCTTTGATTTCAGCAATTTAAGGTAATTATAATGTTGCTAAGGGGTAATTTTAACACTTCGACACCAAATCGGACAAATATCATCAAAGAGATAGGAAGCGCTTTGTGCTAAGGTTTAAGTGTAGCTTTGAATGAGGTGGCAGATTGCTGTTGCTGAACCAAGTTTTTACAAAAAAAGAATCATTACATATATTTTACTTTCCTCTGAAAAAACAAAACTAATATATTTCTCTTTTTGCTGGGAAATGAATTAAACGTGTAGAGATTGCAAGAAACAAATCTTCTTAGAATAGAATTTTATTCAACGTCTTTCGTAGTCAAGTAAGTGAATGCGGTTCATTTTTATTGATTAACTCCTTTTTTATTTCATATATTTTTGGTCTTAGTAACCATATTAATGAAAGAATAATATGTGATTCTTCCTTTTTCAACAGTGTGAAGTACCTGAAGATGAATGAATTGTTTAAGGTTTTAGTTGTTGTATTGTTTGCTGGCTTGTTATTGCATGTGGTATCTTGTTTGCCCTGGAGGGCACGTTTATGTAGTTTGCAGTTATTTTCGCACTTGGACAATCTGAGTATATATTTCTTTGAATTACTTTCGCACCTTCAGAGTGCGTCTAATTTTGGTTATTTACAAACAGTCTACCGTCACTATGGCTTTAAGGTGTTTAAAATCACTGCTGTTTTTAGTTCCCACTAGAGAGTAAAATTTCATTGAACAATTTTCTTTGTAAAACATTTTCTGAATCATGTGCACTGTATTTTAATATATATATTTTTTCAATTGTTCTCAATGGCATTCTCCTCAAAACGTAGCTTTTACAAAAGACTTTTTTCAAAAAGAGATTGTTTGAAAAAGCACATTTCAAAACTTAAAAAATTTTATTAATTAAAAATGTATTATTTTAAATGTATTTATTTCATTACATAGTTTTTCCGAAATATTCTTCCTTGAGAGCCTTGATTGGAGAGTACCTTTTCATATTTTTCTCGTAACACATTTTCGAATTACACTGCTCAGCCTCCTTTGAATAAAACTATGTGCACTATATGGATTTTGATGCTATAAACTCGAATCCGTTTTCGTTTTTTTTTTCATCAGATCGAGATTTTCTTTATGGGCGCACAGTAAACTGTCTAGTGGAAAAAAATCATAAAAGAGACTTTCGCGTTTATCAATAAAATATATATATATATATAACATGAGAGCTGAAACTCCCACGATTCCAGTGGTGGTTTGGTTTTTCAAGTGCGTTACACATGTAAAAAGTTACACGGCTTTAAAGTTGAACTGTTTTGGTAATTTTTTTCATGACTTTTAAGTATCAAAAAAAGGTTTTGAAATAGTATATGTACATATATATAAATAAATTCACCTTTCAATAAAAATTCTTGCAATTTTATTTGTTTTATTCAGAAATGTAGCAGAAACAATGAAAAAATTCTAATTTTCAAATGTACGAAAAATTGTGAAGAAATTAGATAAAATATGTACTTAAAAATTAGTCAGCTTCGTTGCCACATCACAAAACGACTTTTATGAATCAATAATCTTGTATTCTGTTATGTATACTAAAATATGTATACGAAGTTTAGGTGTTTTCTATATAAATTTTTGGAATATGATGATTTTAAAACTCATCCATATGTATGATATATTCATTAAAATTATCAGTTGATATTGCTATGCTTTAAGCAAAAGAGTACCAAATAGGATGACTATAACACATATTAAACTTTATTCTCACATATTTGAACACCATGTGAAACTAACCGTTTATCAATACATATACGTACTAAAGACCACAGGTTATACAGATAGGACACGGAAATCCGGCCAGATCGTATTTTCATGAATGGCATCCCTAATGGCAATACCTTTTTAACCCCTCATTTGGTGAAGGACAGTATGATATTGCTTTTTATAATTCTCTCTCTCTTCAATTCACCGGTTAAACGTCAAAAATTTATGGGTTAAAAAATATTTTTGCAAGTAAAAGGCGTTTACTTTTATTAAAATTAAGAAATTTGCGCATTTTTCTAAACTTTGCTTGATTTTATTGTGTTTCAAAATAGCAAAGTGATAAAGATTGCTATTCTGTGATAAAGATAAGTGTATTTTATTGAGTATAATCCTAGCTTTTTAAGTGGCATTTTTCTTCAAATATAACCAGTGCTGAAAAAATTTTAGAAATAATGTAAGTAATCATGGTAAAATTTATGAAGAAAAATAAAACAAAACCTATATTTCAGGAGCCGCTAATGTATTATGGGTTGCCAAGATGTTCAGAAACTCCATAGGTTCCCGAAGAATCCGAAAAGGTAAGTGTGTGATACATATAAGCATCTTCCGGAAAATTGTGAGTGGCAGATAGTGCTTGAAGTTGATTCAGGACAAGCAGTATTTGCACTCATAATTTTCCCTTCATAGTTTTGTGCATGAGTAAATTTTGTATTAAGTTTTCGAACATTAATACAAAGTAGTGATTGTAAAAAGTGTATATGTTTGTCTGTATCGAAATTGTGAAAACCAACCCAACAGTATTTCGAAGAGCACATAACAATGGTATGATCTGCAGATGCATGAATACAGACATCCTTTTTTCATTTTTCAGTTGTAAATTATTATGGACCAATGGGGCTTTGCACCAGTGTTTCAAAACGCAGTCAAATCCTCCAATACTGACTACAAAATATATACATAGCATTGGAAAAAGTTCGTGAAAGCAGTGTTCTGCCAAAGAGTAAATGGAAATATATTTAATGATTTCAGGTAATGTTTTTATTTCGGTTTTAATTCTTCGGCTTTATTAAAACAATTTCTTTTTGTTCTCTTACCTTGTCAGCAAACAAGGCAGTTCGTTTAATTGCACCAGCTACCGGCGGTGGTCCGAGACCGCATCGTCCTGGCACAGTAGTTTCACATGAAAGTCGTAGCTATGAGAAAAGTAGTCTTCCAACATTTGGTTTGTGAAATTGTTCAAGATTTTAAGACTCAATTAGTATACTGAGATGGCTCTTCAGGAAGGCAGTGAAGCTTATATTTTTGGTCTCTTCCTAAATACAAATACCATCTATGCTAAACGTGATACTATTACGTGAAATGATATACTACTGTTGGCCAGACGGATTTGTGGCGAACAAACTTCAATTAATGCTGGCAATAACTACCACTACTAATATCCTACAAGATGTTATAACCATTTTTAAAATCCACCGGTCCTTTTCAGGACCACAAATTAAGAAAAGAGATTATTTTTATTCTTTCAAATACTATATATGTACATAAGAAAATTAATTAAGTGAGTGCTCAAATCTTTGCTTAGATTGCATATATCTTATTTTGCAATAATTTTTTCGCAGATTTGTATAGAATTTTTCGATTAAGTCAATTTAAAATAAATTTAACATTTTAAATAAATAATTCTAATATTACTTTATTATTATTTTTAAGAAAGGAATTACAAAAACATTAAATAACTAGGAACAATGAATATAAATTTTTTTATAACCAGTTTTCTTTAGCATTAATTTTGTAAAACACTTTTCGTTAATAAAACTTTTAAGAAATAAAAACTGCTTTCAAATGTATTCTTCTTTAATTCAATGTCCTCTTGAAGCATTGTTTGCAGCGTTTGATGGAGTATTACTGGTCCTAAGCCGACTGTTTGTAAAGGACGAGATTTAAAATATTAAGGTATATACATATTTTAGCTATATATTTTTCATACTTCCTGCATATCCAACAACAACTGAATCTCTGAATAAATCACTGCACTTTTGTGAGCCTGGAACAGTTTTACGAAAACCATCGCATCAAATGTATTCTTCTTTGAATCAATGTCCGTCTTGAAGCTCTTGAACGCTGTTTGCAGCGTTTGATGGAGTATTACTGGTCTTAAGCCGACTGCCTGTAAAGAACCAGATTTAATACATTAAGGTATATGCATTTTTTAGCGATATATTTTTCATACTTCCTGCATATCCAATAACAAATGAATCTCTGAAAAATGGTTTGTAAGCCTGCATCTTTTCTAAGTTTAGCAACTGCACCATAAGTATTCTCTTGCCGTCATCACCTATGGCAGATAAACAACATCATTAGCAATGTGGCAAACTACTTCTAACTATAATTCGTCTTGCTGTCATGAAACTGCACCTTCACAGACTATTCCACTGTTCAGAATCACTTCACTTTTGTGAGTCTGGAACTGTTTTTCGAAAACCATCACTAAGGATTATAATTTCTCATTTTCCACACCACACACGATGTTAATACAATGATAAAAATATATGAAATTATGTTTGCAGATGCAAATTATCACGAAAACACAGATTTATTTTAATAACACGAAATATTTTATCCACAAAATAAAATTTTATCAAAACAAAATTTATTTCCAATTTGTTTGTTTACCTTTTTTTAATGTGTGTTCATCTCTTCACTCACATTGATTTCTGAAAAACACCTATAGCTTTACTCTTCACAATAAGGGGTTAACGAAAACTGATACGGGCAAAAATGAACTGTCATTTTTGAGAATTCTGCTTATTTTGTGCTAAAGACCTGGCAAGTTATAAATGATAAGAAAACACTATATAAGAAGAGAAAAGAACGAATTCAAGATAAATTTCGATCTGAGATGGGATTAACAGTTGGTAAAGTGAAGTCTAATTTTGGTACCAGTAATGATGGCAATACAGTTCGAAAATTTTTTTTAACGAACGAGATTACATCTAACGGAGGAAACTCGAGATATATATTTAAATAATTATGACTGCTTTTAAATGCCATCAACGTTGCATAAACTTCTCATTCATGGTTTTGAAATTATAAAATATTTTGGCTGACATATTGGTAATATTTAAATACTTGTATGAAATAAACATTTTGTTTCAAATATTTTCTGGGTTTATTTTAGACATGCTTTCATACTTTATTATTAATCTTTATATAAATATGTTATTTATCTTAAAAATAATTTAACCCTAATTATATAATGTTATTTGAATACCAATGGTTATGAGTATTTTCAAAACTTTAAGCAGTGAAAAAAAAGTATAATAATGTTTTATGTAAAAGAGGTATACGACAACCCTATATAATTAGTGAAAAAATTTAGATTTTATTTTCAATTTACCGCAGGTACCCAATATTGTAATGCAACCAACCTTACATATGAGTATGTGGGACGATAGCATTTCATTAAGTGAGCAGGTAATTGAACGAAAGTATTTTGCATGGTTCTTGGAATTAAAACTTGTAATATAGTATTTTTCATTTACGTATAATGCTAAATCGAGAACATTAGGGTAGATCCTAATATATATTATTAGAGTTTATACTCGTATATTCATACAGTACATATAGTTTTATTTGAAGGAGAGACAAAAACTTATTTTTTGCAGAGCAGTGTTATTAGTTCTTGTAATACAAAATTGAGCTATACGAAAAGCACACTCTTTACATATTCGTTTGCGCGGAATATATAAAAATTATACATCCTTGAAAACTTCCTTCAACGTGTAAAGTATACATTTGATATTTACATTAATAAAAATTGGAAGTATGTTGCCCCATTGTGAATGTGCAGAATTATTGCCTTTGCTGCTCTTATGATGATTATGATGGCGATGATGATAATGATGACGATGTTTAATGCTTTTGGGCTGTTGATTTCTTACTTCACACCTTCAAAACGCACTTCACACCTCATGTTTTATCATCGAAATGTATCAGACAATTGTTTTAAATACATCTTGAAAATTAAGAATAGCAGCAGGCAGCATGCAGCTCAAAGCTAAACGTGATGTTTGATGAGTGGTACCCAAGATCCTTTTGCGAGCAAAGTCAGTTAGCTTTATTTAAACATTTTGAGAAGTATATCCTGTCAACACTTTGGCGCTTTCATGTCTTCACCTCAAAATAAAAATGTCTTGAAAATTTCTTAAAACAAAAATATATGAAAAATGAAGCCAGGATTTTAAAGAGCAAACGATATGAAAAGGGAAGCGTATTATTGTAGTGTTGATGCAGTGCTGTTAACTTCACACTATATTGATAATAATTGAGCCACGCGCATAAATAACCGTTATTAGGTGTGATCGTGCCAAGTTGATTTCTTTTATTACTTTTGAACAACGATCGATCTTCTTAATTTTCGTTTTCATAAATTTTTTAGCAGAAGTTTCTTTCGATTTTTTTCTCTGCACTTTAAAGGTGTGAGTATGTCTTTCCGTTTGTCTTTGGTATAATTTTTAAAATTTAACAAGTTATTTTCACTTTTTCAAAATTAAAGTTTGCGAAAATACGTAAAAAACAATTTTAACGTTGATTTAAATTGACACTTGCTGATGAATATTTAAATGATCGAAAAATACTTAACAAGACTTTCGTTTCAATAAAGAGAGCAAAAATAAAAAGTACGAAGAATGTTGCATTCAAACTACTTGCAGACTTGAAATAAAAAGGTGTCAATCATCAACAAGTTGACACTTGTTTAAGTTTTAATGACAAGTAGCTTTCGTTGCAAATAAAAAAAGATTTCATATACCAGACATGCATATTTTTTTGTCCATATTCAAGGTAAACTTAAGGACATTAATTCTTGAATAATTACATGTATAAGTACCGACGACGTTCAGTAGACGCAATCGCATTTAAGTATTTTGTATATCATTATGGGTAGTCACGAAACTAGAGAAATTATTTCCATCGAAAAAAAAAGTTATACAAAAAAAAGTTATACAAAAGTTATAAACCATCAGTAGTATTGAGTTTGCTTAACAAAGATTCGATATGTTAATATCTTGCAGCACAATGTGCTTATTAAGCGTAAAATATGCTAAGCGATGCAGGAAATTGAACAAAGTTTAATTTTTAATTGCTTTTATATTAATAAAAATATTTTCATGACGCGGTTTTAGGGTTGAAAATGTATTTTTACTTGCAAAAGATTGAAGACATTAGGATTCTCTATTTCCGCTAGATTTAAAAAATCGGGAAGTTATTGAATCTACCCCGCTATGAAAAAATCAAACTCTCACCAGATATAGAAGCTTTGAGGTCCTAGGAACCTTTCCTGATATGTTCCGAAATCCTGTCACTATGTCTGTATGTATGTATGTATTTGCTCGTGTGGATATTTGTATGTTTATATGTGAGCCGCTTGTAACCTTTAAACGGCTGGACTAAACTTATGTTTTCTGGGGATTGGAGGCCATTCGGACTGCTACATTTCGAAAAAAATATAAACAAAAATCAGTTTATATTTTGGGGGTTTCTTAAACCCTTTAATTTTAATTATGCGCTAGTTCTTTTTTCCCAAAATCTTATTTAAAAAATTTAAATTGATCAGTTGAGGGGTTTTAGATAGTTCCTATGCGCATTTCACTGGGGCTAATGCAGATCATCAGGGAACCTTTACCCAATATTTCTTAGAATAACTAAAATTTATTTCATACTTCCACTTTACGAAACCAAATATCAAAGTCACAACAAGAACTCACTGATCCATTTTCCTTTTTTATTTTCTCACGTTTTATTCTACAACTGGTTGGTTTTTTGCCGACTCAAATTGTAGGTGTAAGAGAAATAAAGAACAACAACCAATAATTGTTTTAATATAAAAAGAATTTATTTAGAGTGTTGACAACATAAGTTGTTTTATTTTGCAAAAGCTCTTGCATATTTAAAATAGTTCATATTTTGGGGTTTTTTTAAATTCTTTAATTTTAATTATGTGCTAATTATTTTTTCCCAAAATCTTATTTAAAAAATTCAAATTGATCAGTTGAGGGGTTTTAGCTAGTTCAATTCCAAATGGAACACATTTGGAAATGTTAGCAAATTAGATTGTAGTTGGGTTACATATCTTTTCATTTCTCCCAAAACCAAGAGTAGGATTTTGTATAGTTTTTTTATGATTTTTATCAGTATGGTCTAGTAAATCACTGCTATCTTTTGTATTGAAAGTTATTGGTTACGTGCTACTATTGGCACGTAAGGATTTCCAATTAATCTGATGATATGTTTTCGGGTGTTATGTCCGGAATAATTATGAGGATGATATTGTCCACATGTTTCATATGACATTTTTCTTAAGGGAGGTCGTTAAGTTGATAATTGATTGTTTGAATTAGTTAGAATGAGTAGTAAAAGAAAGAGGATACGTATGCTATTGTTTATTTGGATAGAATATGAACTGCTTGAAAATAAAATACTTATATGTATCTTGTTAGCATTTGAAAATATAATGCGACTCAATAATGTTTTTTATAACACTTCTAGAGTAATAAAATACTGTTGTTAAGTCAACTATAGCTCTTTCTCTGTTGTCTTTTGTTATCTCAAGCAGATGTCATTATTATGTAATAAACAAAATATTAAAATTAAAAACAATTATCATAATATTCGTTGGCTACCACAATCACATAATGACACATAATAATATTCATCATAATATGTACGAGGCATATCTTCGGTTATGACACGCTTATTCTAATGATTGAATTTCCTCTCTTTTGAAAAATATTCAACACCTTTAACTGTTTAACTGTGTTCTAATATACAAACAAGGGAATGTGAAAAAAGAAAGACGCAGCCGCAGCTTCGGAAGTGTGGCTCTGAAGGATTGTTTAAATGATTACTTACTCCATAGTGCATGTTCTGTGACTACTTTACATTCATAACAGTATGTTACAATAAAATAGCACCTGCTTTTTAATTTGAATACATTTATGCTAAGATTTCAATAAAAGGAACTACACTTTTCAAAGGTGTTATTACAAGATATATTGTTATTTTATCAAAATTATTATAAACAACTATACAAAGCGGTTTGCTTTTCTTAACTCTTTATTTAGAACAGAATTCGATAGGATATTTAATTGTTTTTTTCTTCGAACTATGTAAAGGATTTTCGAGTGTTTAGGAAGCATGAAAAAGGGTGACATTCAATTGTTTGTGATTGTGGAATATTCAAAAAGGCATCTGGTTTATGACACTGTCATTTGAGAGTAAGATGAGTTTTTTTTATTTTTCATAATCTAAAAGCAGATGTATATTTTTCAGTAAAGAGTGCCATGATTGAGAAATTGTTGGTAAATTAATCGAATGTGGGAGTTCTCACTGGAATATCTCTTAATAGTCAATAATGACTTTCTGCGTTTTTAACTATGCACGAAAGTTAAAAAAGTATTAAAAACTAATGTTTTTCTTAAGCTAATCAACTATTGACATTAAAAACATCGTCGATTACGTCAATGCGGTCGAAATCAGTTCATTCGTTCGTGAGATATAATTAAAGAAAATATACATAGTTAAAAGAGTTGTTTTATTAAAATCTTCTTAGGAGTTAAAACGTGCAGATCTGATTGAAGCTTGGTTTTTTGCAAATCGAGATAGAACCAATAAATTCTAGATTTTGTTTAATTTCCATCTTTTCTACCGGGATGTTAAAAATAAATATGTCAGAGCATATTCGCTACTATGCTCTGGGTACATTATTTTGTCATCCACTACCCGTGCAGAGCAGAGAATAATGCTTTCTTTGCCGATGGCAATTAACACAAAGTAACGTTACATTAATTTATAAACATTCGGTCACAAGACTTGTATGAGACTAATATCAACCGTTACAATATTTATGATTATATTTAGAAGAATATAATTAGTATTAATATTTTTATTATTATGATTATTATTATTGTTGTTGTTATTATTATTACTATTACTATTATTATTATTATTATTATTATTATTATTATTATTATTATTATAATTATTATTATTATTATTATTATTATTAAAGAATTATACATGCTCAGCTTATGCTGGAATTGACGTACCGTGTCTAAGACCAAAAGTTACGCTCTGTGGGGATATCATTCATCTTTTATATCCATTATCCTAATGTTTCCCTCACGATCGTTGTTGCTTTTATTAGAATTGCCGTTTGCATTTCAGTTAATATTTTTACATTAAGATCTAGTTTTTCGATTGCACACGTGGTTTCTTTGGGTATTGTTCCCATAGAACTATTGGTAGAAAATCTACCTTGACTAGATTGTGTGTATTCTTAATGTATTGGGCAAGCAGTATATATTTAGATTTTTTTATGGCTATGGTATCTTGAATATTTTTTTTTATTTATAACTATTTTTGTTTATTTATAACTATCATATCTGGTCTGTTGGGTATATTTGTGCTTGGTGGGTTGTTGGTTACTATTGATCTATCCTAGTAGATAATATTGGTTATTTTTAATTATTGGCTTAGGTTGATATATGTAGTACTGTGTTGTTTGCTCATTAATATTTAGTCTATTCATAATATTTATATATATATATATATATATATATATATATATATATATTATCTTTCCGATATTGTCATGCCTTTGCCTGTAATAATTTGGAAGTAGAGTTGGACAGCTATTAAGTAGGTGTTGTATGGTTTCAGGCGTATTACCGCACCTTCGACAACTATCATCTGTTACTGTACTGTCTCGATTTATGTATTTCCTGAAGTTCTTTGTTTGTATCACGCCACCCTGGATGGCTGTAATAAGTCCTTCAGCTACGATGTTACTATATTCAAGCCAATTGTTAGTATTTACTACATCTACATAAGCCTGATTGATAAAGTTTGGGTACTTTCCGTGCAGCGGTTTTGATTTCAAGTCTTGAATGAGGTTATATATTGTTATTTGAGCATTTTTGTCACTATTTTTGAGATTTAGTGGAGTGAGGTTGTCATGGGCATTCACTAGTCTTCTGTATAGAGGAGATACTGAAGCTTTTGTTTTGAAATATTCCATTTTGTTTATTGTTTATATTTAGTATTCCTCTTCTTCCTAATTTTCTTGAAATGCTTATCCGTTCTAACGATGCTTTCGTTGATATTTGAACTTCGTTGACGTAGTACGGATTTTAATATTGAGGCTATTCAAATCTGTGTTCGACCAAATGTACATATACCAAATGTATATGTAAGAAGAGGTATGGCGAAAGTGTTTATTGCTTTTGCAAGGTTTCGACCATTTAAATTGCTTTTGTATATCACATTAATCCATTTGATGAACTTTTTATAGATACCAGGTACTTATAGTGTTCGTCTCTTCTAAGTAGTATTATGCTTTCCAGGTCCTGAGTTAGGAAATTTCGGCTGGTTATATATTTTACCCTGGTCACATATTGTGTTTTACATTTGTCGATTTCAAATTTCATTCTGATATCTTTCGAAAACATTTCAACTATTCTCAATAAGTCATCTCGATTTTGTTTTGTTCTTGCATACATTTTTAGGTCATCCATAGAGAAACAATGCTAAATTATATCAGTTGTAGGGTCAAGTTTATACCCATATTGGCTATGTTGGGGAAGAGTTGGTAAACAGTTCATTGCAATACAGAATATTAAGGGGCTAAGCGAATCACCCTGGTATATTCAATGCATTATTTTTATTGGCTGTGACATAGCGGTGTTGTTTCCGTTTTTTATATGCAATTTAGTTTCCCAGAATGGCATTAGGTGATCAATACATCTTATCAGAGTGGCATAAATTTTATATATTTTTAGCACTTCTAGGAGCCATGAGTGTGGTACTGAATCGAATGCCCTCTGATAGTCTATAAATGCGGTATACAAGTTTTACTTTCTTTGCTTGGTTGTTATGCTATTAATTATAAATTAATCCTTACACTCCTTTGTTCTAGGTCGGCATCCTTTCTGTTCCTCTGCGATAATGTTGTGGTTTTCGCAGTGCTCACTTATTGCAAGACCTATACATGCTGTATATATATTTTATACCCTGTGTTTAGACATATTATTGGTCTACATTGCGATGGAGATGTTGGATTATAATAATAATAATTATTATTATTATTATTATTATTATTATTATTATTATTATTATTATTATTATTATTATTATTAATATTATTATTATTATTTTATTTGTTAATTTTTTAAAGAACAGTACAAAAAGATTTCTGACAGATGATGTTTAAAAATTTTGCAAATAGTTCCTCATGGTCGTAAACTGTTTGTCCATAGGCAGTCGTGAAGCCCTTGATTATAGTGCAAGTTCCTCAATGGGCATACGCATTTCTTAAAGAAAATTTTTAAGACAACCCTCTTATGAAGTGGTAGAATTTCAAATCGTTATATTGTGGAAGTAATAGGAGATGAAACCTATAAGTCGGTTTTCGAAAAAAGTGATTAAAAAAGAAATAGATCATGAAATCATCTCTCATGATGGTCAGCAAAGTTTTACTAAATATCAAATATCAATGTATTAAATAATTATTACGCATTTTCAATTAACTTTCATATATACGATCGTGAGCCGGATATCATATAAATCTACAAGTATATAACATAAGCCAATAACTACATATTTTAAATTTTAATAATAATAATAATAATAATACAAAGAGACTTATTGCATCTTTATTTTCAAATATTTTCATTATATAATTAACTTCGTATTGGAAGTTGATTTAATGCATTAAATATTGTTATATATAATTAATAGCAAAATCATGTTATTAATAAATTTCAACTTATTCACAAATTATATAAGATGTTTATAAAATTACATGCAACATAAAATATTTTTGTACATAAATTATGTTTTCATATATGCTACACTTGCTAATAATCAAACACCCCCTACTGTTCCACTAATAACATCTTTTTCTACAAACAATGACAGGGGGCACAAGACATAACTCATAACAATTCATAACAATGCTCACAGTTCTTTCAAAAACTCAAGTTCCATTTAAATATATCTCATTGCACTTGCCGAACTTCCTTAATTGTAATTAATTACTTTGAAAATTTTTTTAACAATGAAATACATATTGATTTTTCAGAATACTATTTTAGACGGAAACTCCTTTAACAATATTTACAAAATATTTATGCCTTTTCGGATGAAAAGACCGAAGGGAATGAAGACCTGCGGTGAAATTATGCAAAAAATCGAAATACCACAAAAATTTATTAAAATAAAGAATGGCATAAACAAAAAATATTAATTACTTTTAAGCCACATACATGTTTCTAATAGCCAGAGCATTTATATTCAATAAGAGTACAAATAAAAATGCGTATGCATTTCCTTATCAACGTTAAAAGATCTTGTAAACTACTTGTTGAGTAGAAACCACATATATAGATTTGATGTATATAAACCATAAGATAGATTTACTTTCAATGTTGTACATGAAAAAAAAATTAAATAAAAACTCATGTAGCTTAAATACGTTCAGTTGTAATCATTATCATTAGCGCTGAATAGTTTTTACTGAAAATCTTTTTTGTGTTTCATTCTACATGGATAATGAATATGTGGTTTCTATTCACAGCAGGTACTATTATAAGAGTCAATATTATTCGACAGTAGGATTAAATTAGTTGAAACCTTAAACAAGTTTCTTCGATTTGTTGTACAATTCACAGAAACGAAATTTTTAATGTCCTTTGTATTGATTATATTATTCGTAAATAAATAATTATTATATTAAATTTGGACTTATTTAAGAATAACCTGAAAACGAATAATAAAGCTGTTTTATTTTTTCATTCTTTGTATTATTTATGAAGTAGCACAACGTTGTACATATGTGATGTCAGACAGAGAGATTTTGCAAAAGTTCCTAATCTTTTATAAAAACCCTCTGTCTGACAGCGATATTTTGTAAGATTTGCCGCATCTGATATACACCAATTTCAAGCACATCAACCCATTCTCTTGTGGTCTCAACTATTTGCTTTTTCATTTGTTAAATTATTTTTGAATCTTAGCTACAGCTTACGCATACTAGACATAAAAAAATAGTTGAAACATTAATAAACGCTGCCCAATTGTCTATGATATATAAATATTTTATTTACAAGGGGCCTTTAGCCGGCTCGTTATAAACATACATCCTTCGAAATGTTTCAGTCGTTAGGAATACGAGCTAATTCACAAACTTTTGTTAAAATTAACGAATGCTTTAGAGGTACTTTAGCCATACAAAATCCATACTTTAAAGCAACATTAAATATAATAATGTTTTGTGAATAACACGGTAATGTTTTTCAGAAAATGGTACAAACAACGTCTGCGATTCTCATTTTTAAGAAGTATTTCGATTTAGTTGAGCCTCTCTATCACATTAAACATATAAACGTTCGGCTACAAGTCCTAGTAATATGGATCTAAATAGGTTTTTTTTATAATAAGTCCTCATATATTTATTGCAGATGCTACACATTGTGCTAGAAAATGTTTTTTAATATGAAAATATAGAGGAAATTATATTTTCCCACTTACATATCGCCAGTGACGTTAAAAAGCAAACATATCGCAAAAGATGTCTCTAATCCCAACCTTTAATTCAACATTAATTTCAAAAAAAACGAACAAAACCACTTGTAGGGTTCATCAAACTTTATACCGTGCAGTCTTCGAAAGCATGACTTAGGAAACGAACATGTGAATATAAATTTTTATTATTCTTAAATTTTCTACATGAATTTAAATCTGTAATAAGATATACCTTATGTAACTTAATGATTTTGTATTTAGTCGATTCTTTTACAATAAATACACGTGCCTTAAGGGCAAAAATATCAAATTACTCACTAGTACTAACAAGATGAACGAAGTGTCTAAATTGGTGTTGAACAATATTACCACAAAGTAACAAAACAAAAAAGAAAAAAGGCAAAACAAGGGAAACAAAAAGCAACTACAATAAACAAGCAAAAAGATGCCAATGGCAAAACAATTGAATACAAATTGCAAATATATGAATTGATCTCTGAATGTTAAAGGAAAAGCGCTATTAACAAGCAGAACACACACGTATAAAAAAGACAATGAAAAAATCGGCGGGGATGAACAATTTAACTAACTTTCGAATACATCTTCAGTTTAAGTAACCGATTATTTTTTCTATTTCAAATAACTTTATAAACAGTTTTGATTTGAGCGTTTAAAGACCACACCTTCGTAATCAGATAAGCCTCAAGGATTTACCACAAATTAATAACTTAATAACATCAAATTTATTACTTTTACATACAAATTCATATGACACTTTGTAAAAATCTACCTTTTGTGTAATAGCGACTATAAAAACATGATTCTGACGACGACTGGAATGCAACAAAAGACTCTGAAATCTATTAAAAATGATTGAAAAGAAACAATACGCTCTTAGTTAAGAATTATTAAAATTCTTGAAATGACTTTTCAAAAGGATATTATTGTCTATTCTTCTTTTATGACAGAACGTTTGTTCTCCTACAACTCAATTTAATCGACCCTTATGCTTATTACAGAAATGAAGGTTATTAAATGACACTGCATTTTAGCTATTTTGGGGTACTTTCTGATAGTTTCATAAGATCATTTCATGGAGTAGGTTTTATTTTCGAAGAAATTAAAGTCTCCTTGTGGAATATAAGAAATGAATCACAGCATGTATGAGAGGGTATTAATAGTTAATAATTCGATTTATAAGCGTATTAATGTCAAGAGATAAGATATCAATAACATAAAATACCATGAGTCGAAAAAGGATTGATAAAGGATTCCATTTGGCAGATTCAAGGAATTTGAAAGGTTGTTAAAATGCATGTTGTTTTTGAATTTTTCTCTAAATTTATTTTCAGGAGGAGTAATTTATGCTCAAGCAATTTATTACTTCGTTAGTTTTGTTTTATTATATGATTTAAAACTCCTACTAAAAGTACTAAAGTCAGAAGTTATTTTAAGAAAATAACAAAAACAATATACAATATTAGTTCTTTCGTTCAGAATACTTTTGATTTCATCGCCAAACTCGGAAAATTTATTTTAATATTAATTTTTGACTAAAAAATGTATTCGATTGGGTCTACACTGACATTTTTTTACTGATTTTATAAAAAATGACGATTATTTTAAGAAGACTTATTTCGACTTCTTACTTTAAATTACTTCTTAAATTAAAATAGACTTGCCAATATATCGTTACGGCTTAGATCGGTTGTGGAAATATGTCCTTTTGGTCATGTAGACAAAGTCTTTGAAGTAGCCAATTGCGGCAAATTGAATGATCTTGATGGTAACGTCGTAAAACTGTTCATGCTGAAGACACAAACGTTCCAATTCATAATAAATAAATATCATGGCCAGGAACCTGGGTATAAAAACTACTGAAGCAATGTATTGCGCCGGCACTATAATTAGTCTTGCCAATTCGTGTAATACTCTAAGCATGACGTCTTTTTTCGGTGTGAAGCTATTTATACATAATAACATTTTCCATTAGTAAATGATTGTGCAGATGCGTTGCCCAGGCAGTGATCTTGAAACCACTCTTGAGTGCACTCTCAGTTGACATGCGAATAGAAGAGTTCTCTTTTTGATTGAGTTCTACCCCAGTTATTGTGAATATAGCAAGAAAGATGCACGTACATTTCTTTCACTTTTTGTCACAGATTAGCAAAAAAAATCGTTACATAAACGAAAGTGATATTCAGAAACATTTTCGAATATTTCAGATTCGATCTGATTTCTATTTTTGTTTATGAAAACAAATTGCTATAGAGTTTTACCCCTTATTAGAAATGTAATGCTTCTGAGGATAATACTACATCACGGCTATGTCCAACTTTCTTAGACTTCGGTTCGTAATGCTCTATTCGTCTTTCAAAAGTCGAAGACGTATGTTAAAAGCGGCTGTTATAAATCTATTAAATGGGAATCTGGATAAGATATATTTCAATATACCATTACGAGTAACTAGGAATTTTAATTTGCTTCCTATTAAACGTTATTGAACGAACTATGCTAACTTAGTAAATGACGGTATCAATAGCTATCGGTAGTATACAGCGGCCATTGAGACATGCTGACAACAATTAACACAACTGTGCAGTGTTACAGAACAATTCGAAAGCATATTCATTATTGAGTGCAGAGTTAAACTCGAGACTAAAGAATTATAATCTTGTGCTCACTATTTCAGCCAACAGCAACTTCGAAAGGTACGCTTTATAAAAGCAGCACCCAGTAAAGGATATAAAAACATTTACAAAAGCTGTCTGTCCAAAACTCCTTTTTTATGGAGAGACAATATCATAAATAAATAAAAAAGACACAAAGAAAATATTTTCAGGTCATACCAATTCCAAATGTCGTCGTCGTTTGAATTGGTACATTCTTGAAGTCAGCATAATCTACAAAGAGAATGAAAATATTCGACTACAATAACTGATTTATAGGTGCGTTTAGGTCAACTTTTTTTTAACGATTTGTAGAATATAATATTACATCTTCTAGATCTCGTTCTGATGTTTCTACTCGCAACGGTTGCCTCACTAAAAGCTATAATGTGATCACTTTCAAAAGAATATTTCTTTTTAGCCAAGGTAAATTATATACGGTTGTGTAATACTTTCTATTCGATTTAGATTATTAATAAGTATATGTTTCTTAAACTTCTTTCTACCGGATGTTTACGTGTAAGTGCTGCATTGGCAAATATAAACAAAATCGACATAAAATCATTAAGGGTAACAACATTTTAAAAAACCATTAATTTTGTTTTCACTGAATGCACAGACGCGTTACCATGTATAAAAGCTTATAATAAATGTAATTTTTTTTGTTGATATCAACAAGGATCAAACTATGTATAGTTCTTGTTTTGTTAACAACACATATTTTCTTGTATGTGATACACGCAATATAAATCAGATAGTTTCCTTATAGAAAATCATATTGCAACACATAAAAACAGCATCATTCAAAACGACATGTTACAGTTTTACTGGCAACTATTTTTACAGGTACATGTTTTATAAAGGAACGATTTAAAGCGTTTCGTTTGTGTTCATTAAGCCATTAAAAATATATCAGCATACAAAAAACAGGAAATACATATTTATTTTTAATTACATTACACCTGAATCTTTTTGTATGTTTTCGGTTATCATTTTGTAAATGTCCGATTTGATTTGGTTTTTATCTGTTCAGGCCTTTGACGGCCAAAAACAAGTACACAATTTAAAATGCTATTACTTTTTCGGTCGACATTGAAATAACGCCCACAATATCTCCAGCAGCTGTTTACATGTTTAAGTATTCTTTGAGAAATATTATGGATATGAGAATGTGTGTTTATAAATAATCATCGCAAATTGTTTGTCAGTCTTCAAAAATAGTTTTTAAGGTTGAATTTCATAAACGTGTTAATAACCAGTAGGAGTGCTATTCATAAAAAACTGCAAATTTTACTAAATAAAAAACTCTGTAATAATTTAAATAATTGGAAATTTTTTGAACACCAAGTTTTTGTGTTTACCATCAAGGGTTTCTGCTAGAGTTATGCTAGAGTTCATTGATTACGCGAAAGTCTTTGGTTTTTTAAATTGTTAAATACCTTTTATAATATGGAAGGGGAGAGCACTGAGTTAAGCGTTAATTACTTTTGGAATTGTATGATCTCCGTTTAAATTAGATACAATAGCTGTTTTTTCAACAACTAAGCATTCTATTTTCCAACACAATGTCACTTTCATTTGAATTAAGAGAATAGAAGATACGTTGGATTTAGTAGCAATGCATAGCCCTACAATATTTTACATCGTAAGGAGCATTTTCATGGCTTTTGCTTGGTAGTTTTCAGTTAAGTTCAGAAAAGTTAATTAAATTTTTATTTATGACTAAACGCATTAGGATATTTTATTAACATTTTGTTCTGTGAAAGAATATAGTAGCAGCTGGCTTATACCAATTTTTAGAAACATTTCATTTAAAATTTTGATTACAAGTAATTCGCTCAAAATAACTTGTTTAAAGAAATATATGTATGTATGCTATTCCAACTGATCAAATACATATCTAAGTTCGAAGTTTTTTTAATCATTTGTTTCAACTTTTTTGTCACGATATCTCATGGACGGATTAACCGATTTTAACTCGACTTACGGTAATCGACGTGGTTTTAGAATAAAAAAGCTTTAAATTTTTGTAATTATTATATCATTCGTTGTAATATCTATAGATAAATCTCGTTAAAATTTTAATATGTAAAAAGTAAATGTAAATAAAGATGAAATTTGAAATGAATGAAAAAAAGAATATTACGAAATGCCCAGTTTATGGAATCGGTTGCTGAAGCCACTTAAAAGTTATTCAAAACAAAAGCACATTGAAAATGTTTAAGTCTCCCAACTCCTGGAGATCTAACAAAACGAAGTAAAACTGCTAACTTTGCGATTTTTTCATATATTAATTTTTCCTAGCGGGCAAGCATAACTCGTTGTGCTTTCAAATTACAAAACGAAAAATGGATGTATTAAAAACGGGATGGCACAATCTGCTGTTTCACATTGAAACATTGGAAGTTGCATTTACTCTACAGAAGTACCGAAGAACTTAAGCGATTGTAATTTTTCAGAGGTAGGATTAATTTTTCTGAGGCAAAATTTTTTCTTTTTGGTCCGATATCTTTTATTTTCAAAAATTAGTAGCCATTCGAATTTGAGCTACTCCATTTATCCTAAACATATTTTCTCCACTTTGCTTGAGTAAAAATTTCTTTGCTTTGACTTTTAAAATACCTTGGATTGCTACACAAAACATGATGCTTATGTCGTATATAAAACTCACCCGTGTGTTAATATCGCCAGAAACACTCTCGATACATTTCATTTATGGTTAAACTTTTTGAATGGGACTGTTAAAAGTTAGCTACTGATAGTCAAGAGTTTACAAGTCAAAACGAATGTAATCCATTTCACTTGTTTGAGACTCATGCGATATTCCTCACATATTAATTGTTCAAGTAGAGTATTTTTTGTTTTTTTTATTTTGCAAATGATTTAAAATCAAAATGAATAAAATCTCAAATCGATTACTTACTATGCTTATATCGCTATAAGAAGAACATAAGAAATTTGTAGTATATTGTATCACAAAAAAAAGAAAAAAACTGGAAAAAATAAGAGTATTTCTTCTGTTTTATAATTTCACCTACGATTAAATTGCTCGCAGCTGAGATGGGTGGGCTGCCTTGTTTTCTGCGTACTCAGATGATCATCTGAAGTGCGATTTATTGTTATATATTGGAGATCACATGGCCAATAAAATGATCCTATAAAAACGCAATTTGATACTTTATAACCAAATAAACAAAAAAACTAAAATTGGTGTGATCTAAAGAAGCTTGAAACATGTAACACATGAATGCTCAGTAGGCACACGTATTTGAAATCAAAACGCAAATGCAGTCGAAGCCAATTATCAAAATAAATAGCAATCAATTTATAAGTAATAACAACAACAGCCGAGGCGACCAGAGACAAGCGTACAAAATTGTATCAAAATGCCTAAAAGTTAAAAGAAAAATATGTGAAATTTGATATTTATTGGGCTTTTAAGAAGAAATTAAATTTCAGTCAGGCTTCGATTACAAAAAACAGAAATCAAAATCATTTGAGGCAATTTGCTAAATAGTTTTAAAATAAATTTTTATTGTTTAGCCAAAAGATCATGGTTTAAGGTAAAAGGAAATTGTTTATATTTTTACAAAATTTTACTTGTTACCTTTTTTCTCTTTTGGTAACAAAACGGATTTGTTTGACGTTTTATTGGTACATGGTTCACGACACCAGATGTTCAATCATATCATATCCTCCATAGCAAAAACTTTGCTTAGCATTATACAAATCAGGGCAACACAGTTGACTAGGCTACTGCAACTAAACCATTAAATTTTTCTACTTAGACCTATTTAAATATAACCTTAAATCTTAGATTTTTAGTATAAAAATATTTACAAATTTGCTTTAAGCTGTGAAATCAATTTATACACGCTGTTTACACTCAAACTGTTCAGGTCACAGCAGAGTATTGACTTAGTCAGTACGCACAATATATATTTTGACAATCAGCCGTATAATTGTCGTGTTTACCACACGAGATTTGAAAATGCCGCTTGTTTTGTGTATTTCCTTGACTTCCCAGCGTGACAAATACTATTCTTTTAAAATCATACTAAACTCATTAAAATCAAATTACTGAACATAAAACTGAACATAACAATATGGTTCGTCCTTTAGTATTTGCTACTTGCTACTGTCCTTTTGAGGTCGGCGGAAATAAATGAAATATGTACACAATAAGTTGGATGAACCAATTGGCCAAATATATAAGTGGCTGATCGGCTTTTGCAAGTTTCTTAAAAAAAAACGAAATAAAACAAACGGGGACCACCCATTTTAATTCCAAGCTGATATGTAAAGAGATCGTGTTTATTATTTCTATTTATCTCCGGTCCTATTATTTTTATTTTTTATTTCAGGCAAGTCTATGGAGTAAGTCGTTATTGTGTACGATATGAAAAAATATTACAAATATTTATAAAAACTTTTAGCATTTAGCTAAGCAAACTAAAAAGCGGTAAAAGCAAACATTAATATGAGTATTGATAATGAAAGCGTAGTGACATTTGAAAACAGCTGTTCGGCTTTACTATGTATAATAGTATAATTAAACTGATGTTTACTTGCTCTTGTAACTGCACATTGAAACAATATTTGTTGGAAAATAACTGGAACGATAAAATATTTGTTAATTAGACGATATTGCAATCAGCCTATTAAATTTTTATGAATCAAAACAATAACTCATATTCATTACCAAATGTGGCTCTGCGAATTTTAAAATGGATTAACTTAACGTACGTACTATTTTTTCATGACTAAGGTCAAAAATATTCTATTTCGTTTTATGACATCACATTGTGATACTATTTACGTGTTTTTATATGGGGCCGCCTCGCTACGGCAAGAAATACAGTATTACAACAACCATAGAAACTTTTCTCATACTCCACATCAAAATATTATAGCAACAACATAACGCGGACTGGTTGTAAACATGACCTTGGCATAAACATCTCCAACCAACGGTTGAGCCTCAAATGCCATGGTGAAATTATATGTGAGGGGCATTGCTACGTTAAATTTCCATTTTTGGTCAAGAATTGTTTGCGTACATTGATATTACTTTCTTGTGGATAACACGCCCGCGTCTCGAAGCAGCAAATTTTTATAAAAAAAAATTAAATATTGTAAAAAAATTGTGTACAGAAGTGTATTAGTTTTATTGTAATGTAACAATTTTTTTGCACTTGAAATCTAGAAAGGCCCCAATATACTACATCCTACTAATATTATAAAGCAGAATGTTTGTGAGTGGGGATGTGTGAATGTGTGGATGTGTGTATGTGTGGATGTTTGTTACTCTTTCACGCAAAAACTACCGAATGGATTTTAATGAAACTTTACAATATCAGAATAACACATAGGCTATAATTTATAAAGATGTTGTGTAAATTGCCCAGAATATAACGATAAGTGTCAAGTAAGAAGGAAAAAATGTTTAATATTTTTAATTTGAAAAAAAAAAATATTTATCGTTACCTATTGTACTGAACTGTACAGATCAGAACAGCTGTCAAATTGATAAAATCCTGCTTCGAAAAAAATATATTTCTGTACTACAACAATGTGTGCTGCAATTATCAGTAATGTTTTCACGCCACTTTCAGTGGAAAATTTAAAAAATATCTTAAGCGAATCCATAGGATGACAATATATGTACTTGTATTGTTGCAATCATGGATCCATTAACCTCTGTTCCGATTAAGAGCGAGTCTTCTTACTTGACAGAGGAATTTTGTAAAAATATTTAAAGTCAATGAACTGAAAGAGAAGCATCTAATATAATTTTTAATAGTTGACAAAATACGTTAAAAAGGTTCCATGTTACAAATAACATTAATGCTTATTGTGGAGACACTACAAACTGTAACTTCGATAGGGGTGCAAAACAGACTAAAATATTGTCAGAGATGCATCAAAATGTCGTAGATGTTACTAGAACGCATTTTGAAATAATAATTTTTAGTTATAATATAATTTTACATAATTAATCTCAGGCAAAATTCTCATATGTAAAATTTAGTTTTTTAGTTTTGCTTTATAAATATAGTATCTGTTTACCAACGTCGAACTACTTATTTGAATGTTCTAAGAAAAGATAATAGACTTGTAATGATACTGCGATTATATTGTTAGATGATAATGCTATAAGATTGTAAGACACTTTCAGAGGAGAGAACTACAACAGGGCGCACAGAACATCTTTTCTAAACACTTATTTGACTGCTTGTTTTTAACGAACAACGAATATATTGCAGCATCCATTGATATATTTCAAAGTGGAATCATCTCCATAGTTTATGAGACTTGTTTGTGTGTCATAACGTCATAAGAAATTGTGACATTGTACATATAGACTCTGGACATTATTACATGGAAACTTCGCAATTTGCATCCTTAACACTCATCTTTAAAAGAGGTTTAATTAAAATATTTAGAGGTCCTTAATTTTATATAAATAAACCATGACTTCAACAGAATCATTTGAAAATACAACAATTATCTATCTACAGAAGAAAGCAACTTATTTTTATAAAATTTTTATTGTGTGTGAGCGCTTGGCTCTGCATTATTTATGACGAAAGCTAGACAAAGCGAACAGAATATGTAAAAGGATTATCGTTTTCCTTGTTATATATACCCAATTCAATTATTCATTTAATACTCCTAACGAAAATACTTTTAATGAATGAAACACAACATTGCATGACTTTAAATATATTTTCATGATATTTTGGTTATTCAAACTCGTTGCCGGCTTCAAACAATATAAAAAAATCAGTTTAAATTGCTGATACTGAATATATTGGAAGGATAATGATAATAGCTGATACATAGAAATTTAGCTCTCAATTCAAGTGTTTCTTGTTGTTTAACACTTTCATATTGCACCACTTAACTATTTGACTAATAATGAAAAGAAAGAACAAATATACTTTATAGAATATAAGAGAAAATTGTAAAAGTCGTTAGAACTACATTGTTGAATCCTTACGAGTTGTCGGCTGTTAAGAAATAAAAACAAATATATCATGTCGTACAAATATTTGGACAAAGGAAACAAAAGGAATATGTCAAAAGATCAAAGAGTATGGTCAAATGTTTTTGGAATTTTACGAAGAACTGATTTTATGATTCTAAGAAATATAATTAATAAAAAACCAAAATATTTGAGAATATTCTCATAAAATGATATACAAGTTTTGTCATCCGAATAAAAATTATACGAACATTCGAATAACTCTTTTGATTTTATATATCATTTTATGCCCTAATTGTTTGAAGAATGTTTTTAATTCAGAAACGTGATAAATATTAGGAAACACAAGGAAAAATTAACATCAGTTTTAACTATTCAACGTATCCAACAGATCAGAACAGCTGTCCTCGAAAACCGAAACTCTTTCAGCATCAAACGATTATAAACAACGTATAATTGACAATGTAATACCCTTAAGGGAAAACAACTAGTAAGTAAGTGGCCTCTACATGAAACTGTTTTGATATGCCATGATCATATAGCAAGAGAATATTATGTGACAAGTTTTGTATTATTCGTCCACATATTTGTACGATATCATTAATTTTGTTCAATTCAAACAACGTCACTATCATCATGCTTGTATTTCACTAAACAATTTTGTAATCATGAAATTCGAAACGAAATAATACAGATATTCAAAACAAGCGTTGAACGGTTTAGAATGAATACTTCTTATGAGAAATAAATGTATAAGCCAGCTATTATCCTTCAAGTGTCCCTTGAGTGTGTTTGAATGGCTACAATTAAGATGGTGTATGTAAAATTTTTTGGATCTTTCCGACAAAGCATGAAATTAATGATTTAAATGTTAAGTCATTGCGAATATGTAATATTACATGTGATGCTTTCTAAGCACCTTCATTAAAGGATATATAATATACAACATAAACTATTCAGCGTTGTGGTTATACTACTACATTTTCTATTTTCTATGGTCTCTTCTTTATATCAACAATGACCAGAATGATCAATGCAAATAATCCTTTGAAAACATGAAGAGATGAAGTTATTTTGCTGTTCAAATCATGCGGGTCCTTTATGTTGTAATCAATGACTATTATTTTATTGTTGTGCATACAATTTATATATTTCGTGTTATTGTATGTAAATTTTGGAACCATAGAAACCCTTTCAATAGAAATTTTTTTCATGCATATGCGCTCGGCTATATATCCTTGAGGGATATATTGTTTTTGCGTGTGTTGCATGTTGACATGAATGAAACCAACAATATTATGTTGTCCTTACTCAAAATTTTTACTTGATATTGCGGGTGCTGTATGAAGCGTAATTTTGTTTTGATATTTACTCTTTGGTGCTTAGTTTTAAAGTATTTGAACTTTGACGTGGTCAGCTTAAAAATAATCTGTAGTTGCATTTTATTTATTGTCATTAGCTTTTTTGTTGGGCCGATCAAGACATAAGCCGCCTCTATTCATAATGTATAATGAACAAATTACACAACTTATTTATAGTAAAGTTTCTTCAATTGATGATACCACTTACGATAAAATATACAATCGCATCTTTATGGTACGAAGCAAATTTTGTAGTTCAACGCTTTTGCTGGTGAACCAATTTTCTTATCCAATACGAGCTCATATCGTTCAATAAAAAAGAAGGCGAAAGAAAAATATATTGACGGCACTGTAATACGCTTCTTGGTAAAAGATACTGTGAACAGCACTCAGTTTAGGAATTCGTTATTGAGACAACCTGATAACAAATAACTCAATAATACCCTAATACAAACCTGAATAATTTGAAACCATGCAAGACTGAGTGAGGGATGGTATCCTCAACATTTGGCTTCGTAGTATATCCACTCAAACACGACTTCGTATTGTGGCAATTTTTATTACATTTTGTGCAGTTTTCCTTTTTCTTATAATAAGGGTATTACGCAGCATTAAAAAAAAATTAATAGAAAATCAAATTTTTAATAAATTACTTATTTGTTGTACGTATTGGAAAGTATGTTTTATGTTACCTATATATATGTACATATATTGAATACTACTATTGCCCAAATTTTCTGATATGAGACCTTTACGAAATTATTTTTAAAATTCATTCTTTGTTTAAGCCAAGAAACATTCTAGGTGAAACAATAACAAAAAAAGAGGTAATAAAACTGTTTGCAAATATAATTCTGACGAAAACAGACGGATTTCAATAGAGAGGCAAAATCTCATACACCGAAAATGGAGACATTTCATGCTAGAACACGTTACAATACCCCGCACTTACCATTTAACATTTCTAAGTTTTATTAGCCTTGGGAACTTCAAAGGAATCATAGAATTCAAAATAGTCTAACACAATCGCAAAATCGCCACGCCCTACTTTAAAGACTACGTAAATAAGTACAAATGTAAACAACGCCCTCTTTTCGTTAGTTAAACATGCGAACGTGAATGAAAATATAAGCCCATATATTGTAAGTAAACCTTTTTCAAGAGCAAGATATTTGAATACTGGTCACTAACATCCTCCTTTTTGTCGGCCGCCAAATATTATATTAAACCCAACGTGTTCTTAGAATTGTATTATTTTTAAAGCAGGTTGCAATTTAAGTGCAGGATCAAATATATTATTGTGCTGTCTGCTGTCTTTATTATAGTCTGCCTACGCATATCTTTGTTTGGCTTTAATGAAATAAGTTTGGCTATAATAATATGCTTGCCCTTAATGTACTGCTAAATCTCTTTCCAAGGTCTAAAAAATAGTTCAGGCAATATATAAAAAGATATCTTATATTGCGACAACAAGCAGAAAGATTTCTTTGAAAATATCTACTCGATAACCACGGGTTGCTGAATCGAATTCTAAGGTTTTGGAAAATTATTTTTTTTGCAAAATACATTTTGATTATTGTGCTGTTGCGAAGTCAATTGAATTATCACCCCTGACACTTTGTTGTCATGTATTTCAGTATGCCTTCGAAAATTTCTTTGTATGATGGTATGGAATCAATGCCACTTAATGATATTAGCCTTGAACATATCTATTTACATATATTAAAAACTTTATGCTATTTGTTAATAGTCGATGGACGCAATGCTGGAATCGTTGTAGTTGGGCTATACAGTAAACGAAAAGTTACGACGCTTGGTATGAGTTTAGATCGGAAACGCAATATATGAATATTAGGGATGTCGAAACCATTTAAGTGAAAAAAAATTTGTCAAAATAATGAATCGTGGATTATGATATAGACATTACGAGTGTGGAGAGTAACATGAGCATCGCTACTGAAGGATACCAAATGGACGAAAAAGCAGGAGTTAGGTATTTCTTTTGCCTTGCTAAGACTGCTTTATGTATTGAAGCATTAAATTGATACTGAGGAAGAAAATATATCATAGTTACTAAGTTGAATAATCAAACGGTGACTAGATGCATGCAGAAAGCGAACAATGAAGAGGAGAGTCACATCGGAATAATAAGAAGAAAAGAACCAACAAACTCGTAAAACAGAAAGGGCTGGATTTGTGTATGGCGTCATCAGATTTCTTATCTTACAGTGGTTCAATTGCAAGCAACTGGAAAGTAAGCGATGAGTGACACGACTGATCTTAAGGAGCCTATATTCAGGATAGCAAAGAAGAATCCTAGACTTAAAAGAAAAAAACCTGAGAATCGCTGACTACGTTGCAGGACATGACTATTTCATGCACCATCTGGCCAAAACGAACATTTTACAAGTAAGCTGCTCCTAGAAGAGCTTTGCCTAGTATTAAGTTAGTTGTGTAGGCTATAGCTGCTCAGCCTAAGTCAGATGCTACCAATTACTAAAGACATTTCGATGAGAATGGAAGTCGACAATAGCCAGTCGAGATCGTTAAGTTCTTGGAAATTAGCAACTCTACTAACATGTGGCATGATCAATTGACATTTGAGGCACATGAGGAATGATTTAAAGTTGAGATAATCCACCTGCATATAAGTAAGTTTTTTTTAGAGTTTCTGTCCAGACCCATATAAGTCAGAGGTAACTCCTGCATCTACCTCTTATAACACTAGGTCACAAATAACAAACTTTTGTCTGTTATTTCTTTCTAGCATACTTTTTCTCATGGATTTGGACCTACTGAACACGAAAATGAATTTTAAAAATTTTTCTGTCGATTGGTTTGCGAGATACAAATTTTTTAATTTTTTTTTTTTAATTTTTGGAGGTACACTTACTATTTTGAGCATATCTTTAGTCTTCTTTGACCTATTATATCCTACTACTACTCAAATTAAAGACAATTGAGCCGTCTACAACTTATTTTCAGAAAATTTTCAAATCGGGTTAGTAGTTTTGATGTTGGCGGCTTAAAAAGGTTAAAAAACTGGGTTTTTTTTAGTAAAAATGTGGCTGAAAAATTCATATAAAAATTCATATAAAATATTAAACGCGATATTAACAGCGATTTTAATTTTTTTACGTATAGCTGACACTTTTCCAAAGAAAATAAGCCCTTACTTAACAAAATCTGATGAGAAATGGCCGACTTATTATTTTTTTGGTAAACGACCGAAATTCCGCTATTTCACGATTTTTTGATTTTCATTATTTGCACAGCTTACCTACCCAACGCAAACGAATAAATACATTTGAACTTAATTTAAAATAAACAAATTAGTCTTCGTATATTATTTTTTAATTTATTTACAGCACTACATGCTCAATGTATCGCACAATTAGCTAAACTAACGAAAAAAACAAAAAAAATTAGTAAAAACAAAGATATAAGTGTACATTTTATGCCATGTGGAAAAACTGCTGACTTCTTCTTTGTTTTTTGTATCCGCTGCAATCGGTCTCACGTATTAGGGTCCAAATATAGTCACCCATCATTATGTAAGAGAACTGCCTTCAAGCTCTCTTTGTTGCTGTCAATAAACAACCTCCATTCGTTGGGGTTGTGAATTTGGTGAAGCTCTTGGAACAAGCCTGAAATGTCGCTGCAAAAACATATTTGGTCTTTCTTTGTATAAAATTTTGCATACTCCTTGTGACGGTTTCTGTACGCTGATACTTTCACTTCTGAAGCCGCAAATCCACACTGTATCATCCGAGACGCAAAAAGTTCGGATTTCTCCTTAGTGAGACCAAAATCGCGCACCCAATCGTTTAGTTCGGCCTGTGACAGTAATTTTCGCTTTGCACCCGGCTCAAATTCGCTTGCATTTGACTCGGACTCTTCTTCTGACGATTCTGCTTTTTGAAGAGATTTACCAGGGCACACTGGATATGGCACATCATGCGAATGTGGTACTGGAAGCGCAAACGATCCCACTTGAGCGTAGTTCCATTTAAAAAATCTTCCTACCCCACTGTTTGTGGTAAGGCAAAAATAACAGTCTGTGGAATGGCATAGCGGCTTTTTCCACATCATTGGTGTATCGAATTTCATATGGCGGCTAAAATTAAAATAAATTACTATATTCGCTATGTATAATGTGTTTAAATAAAAATTCTTACCTTCCGCCAGCTGCCCAGTTGGTTAAGATTATATAGCAAAGATCACACAGCGACTTAGGTGTCCATGGTTCTGTGATATTTGGTGAAATACCAAAATAATTCAAATAGTGCAATTGTACTGCTGGAGTAAACTTGTGTGCGTGATTTTTTTTTATAAACTGGCCACAAACATTGCAGAAATTGTCTGGATCGTTCAAACACTCGAACACACGTAGTCTTTTACTCATTGTCTTCCTTGCGTTTTCTAAATATTAACTTCTTTACACTTTCACAGACAGTTTTGAAATGCAATTGATAACCGTGTCTCCTTATGTTTAAATATGTATGAGCATGTAGTGCTGTAAATAAATTAAAAAATAATATACGAAGACTAATTTGTTTATTTTAAATTAAGTTCAAATGTATTTATTCGTTTGCGTTGGGTAGGTAAGCTGTGCAAATAATGAAAATCAAAAAATCGCGAAATAGCGGAATTTCGGTCGTTTACCAAAAAAATAATAAGTCGGCCATTTCTCATCAGATTTTGTTAAGTAAGGGCTTATTTTCTTTGGAAAAGTGTCAGCTATACGTAAAAAAATTAAAATCGCTGTTAATATCGCGTTTAATATTTTATATGAATTTTTATATGAATTTTTCAGCCACATTTTTACTAAAAAAAACCCAGTTTTTTAACCTTTTTAAGCCGCCAACATCAAAACTACTAACCCGATTTGAAAATTTTCTGAGAATAAGTTGTAGACGGCTCAATTGTCTTTAATTTGAGTAGTAGTAGGATATAATAGGTCAAAGAAGACTAAAGATATGCTCAAAATAGTAAGTGTACCTCCAAAAATTAAAAAAAAAAAATTAAAAAATTTGTATCTCGCAAACCAATCGACAGAAAAATTTTTAAAATTCATTTTCGTGTTCAGTAGGTCCAAATCCATGAGAAAAAGTATGCTAGAACCAAATAACAAAATGGCTGTTGCCTAGTGTAATTTTTCTTATTTTTATCAACTACCGTCTTTGCCAAACCTTCAATCCATTGTGAGATTATGCCCATATCAGTATAACTTTAAAATAAAGAATATATATAAAAATGATTTGCTTATAAAACCAATTTGATGTGGAGATACGACAAATTGTTTCATATTTAAAAACACAAAGCCTGCATATAGACAGATCAATATGGCAAATAAATATTATTTATTTATTGTTATACTAAATATTAATGAAAGTTGGATGATACAACAGGCCAATTTTACTAAAGTAACAATTGATTTTTAGTGTGCGAATTTTGCTTATAAAAATTTACAGAGTCAAATAAACATTAAGTTACACTATGCAACAGTGAAAAAAGTGCAAGGTCGTGACTATATGGGCTCGAATCTACTATCAAAATGTAGTAAAACCCTATACTCAGTTTGGTCAAGTTGGTGATAACGGAAATCTGAAGAGCTGCACAATTTTTAAAAGAATAAAACTTACTGGAACCTGGGTCAAAGGTCACAAAATATAGAAGACGACAGTCAGGCCTTTAAAAATGTTTTACTGTTGATGACTCAAAAACGTTTTCCTATTGTAAGGACACGAGGCTGCTCATGGATCAGATGAAAATTGAGTATGATCTTAACGACTGGTGGCTGTCCACAGACAGCTCGAAACAAAGTTTAAAATTAATATATAAAAAATAAATACCGAAACAAAGACTTTATTAAATTATTCTCCAACAAATTTATATAAAATTATAAAATTTGAGTTAAAAATTTTAATTTTTAGTCATAAGGGAGTTTTTATGACCTGTTTTTGGTATCTAGACACGTTCAGATTATATTGGTATGTTCATAAAAGTTGTTCAGCTTTACCGTGGCTACAATTTTCCCAAATATAGTTTATGAAAAATCAGGATTTCCTAAACGTTATGATCGAAAAAGAGAAAAAAAACGTTTTTTGTTCTCTATCTTTTTAAAAAATCTCTGAGATAAAATTTATTTCTGTCATAAAATTTTAGCAAGAAATATTCACCGTACTCTTGGCTACATATTTGCCCAACATAGTTAAGCGATATTTTTAAGTGCTGATTAGTTATTTGGCAAAAACTGATAACACCTTTTTTTGGGCATCATGCCAATATTGGGAAATTTTGGAGGCCCATTAAAAGAGAACGGTCAGCAGCTTGACCAAACTGAGGATAAGGTTTTACAACATTTTGATAGTATAATCGAACCCATATAGTCACAATCTTGCACTCTTCATTTGTCGCATAGTGTTATATGCAATTTTTGTTTATGCTGGCGCATTAATATTGTTTGAGCTTTTATATCTCTGAATTTCAATCAACTATATTTTATATTTTCAACTAATAAAGCAAACTCAAGCTTTGTTTCACAAAAAGTAAACTTGACTACCATTTTCCATGCAAAACTACACCATGATAATAATATTTAAGCATATCATCTACCAAGTTTATGCTAAATACAGCTCGTTGACCTGGCCACACTTCACTTAAAAAACATTATAAGATTCAAAGCAAAATATGGATATTTCAGATCTCTTTTAGTAAGATCCTTGCACACTAGCCGGGTTAGAAGTGCAAGTATGGCTCAAAGCCAATACACGTACAAAAAATGGATACCGCCGTATGTTACACTCAGCCAAAGGGTAATTACCAATCATGATTTATTACATTAAATCTCCTAAACTTCTTTTGAATTTAGCATAAAAAATCTTCTATTTAGACCTCCTTCGCATATTGAATACATGTACATGGAAATGAGATGTGTTGGAGGAGAATTGAACTTGATACGCATAAAGTGACTTAAGAAAATAAAATTCATTTGCCACCATTCGGTACTTGTAGTCGCGGTTCATTCACAGCAATCGATCAGTTCAGCTACGCCGCCCCATTTGTTTTAAAAGTTCTTATTTTGCACTGCCTTTGTTTAGCTCTTTTTCCGTATGTTTCTTGAAAAAATAATTGAAGATTTTTGGTTTTTATTTACGGTGGATTTGTTTGCTAATATCTTCCGCAAAAAAATAAATAAACAGAAATATAAGAGCAAAACCAAAGTAAATAACAACGACTATCGATGTTATGGCATCAGCGAATTTATCATATCATTTATTGTATGATTTTTATATCATAAATGTGTTGGAGAACTTGAGGAAAATTAATCTGAAATATATCTTTTTAAATTCACAAGTGAACATTTTCAGTTCTTTTACGAATAGTTTATACTGAAACTCTATATCAATGGATCTGACTCATAAAACCTGAATAATTGATTCGACTCAAAATTTTTAGTAAAAGTCAAATATTTTATATACGAAAATGATTGTTGTAGATTGCTTTTACTTATGTTGTGTGCTTGATATTAGATATCAATAAATATAAAATTTTGAACTCACATAAATAATTATTTGAATAATTGAAGCGCGGTTTTGTATGCATAAGATGGCTACACATGATGATGTTTTATGTGTAAAAAGATTTGGTGTAATTTTATATGTGGTATAAAAATATATGTCATAACTGATCCTTAATACTAGCTATCGTATACCATCCATTGAATTTTAAATTTTTGTTAAGTTTCTCTTGTTAATACATATGTATTAAAGTTGATACCGCGAATAGAACCAATCTCTAATTATTTAAAGTTGCCGTATACCTTTTTTGAATATAACTTTACTTTAAACTTTTTAGCATTTTTATTGTTTAAAGTTTTGAAAATATTCATAACCATTGGTATTCAAATAACAGTATATGAATAGGGTTACCAAATTGACAACACTAAATATTTTAAAATTAAATTATTATATAAGATAAAAACCATATTTATATAAAGATTAATAACGAAATAACAAACAAATTCGAATAACATCACAATTGTAAACAATTCTTGATTATTGCTGAAAGAGCTGCTTGAATATATTGTATTTCTATTAGATGAAATATGTAGACATTCTAAAGCATCTTTAGAAAGCATTCTTAAGATAAACCAAGAAAATATTTAAAACAAAATGTTTATTTCATACAGGTATTTAAATATTACCAATAGGTAAATCAAACTATTTTATAATTTCACAACCATGAACGAGAAGTTTATGCAACGTTGATGGTATATAATACCAATCATAGTTATTTAAATATATTTCTCGAGTTTCCTCCGTTAGCAGTTTAAAGTTAGATATATTTATAGGTTTTTCAGAGGATACTGTTTTTAAGATTAAATTCAAAGTATGTATAAATTTTTCGTTAACTCCTGTAATCTTGGACGATATTTTGAATGCGTTAAAAAAAAAAATTCCAACTGTATTGCCATCATTACTGGTGCCAAAACTAAACTTCACTTTACCATCTCATATCGAATTTTATCTTGAATTTTTTTTTTTATTTTTTGTTATACAGTGTTTTCTTATCATTCCTAACTTGGTAAGTCTTAAAAGGCAATCGATATACAATGCGAAACATGCTCTCAAAGCATCATAGCAAACAATGTAAAGGTAAAATTCCAGATCTGTAATGGTCTTAGTTGGGAGAATAAGTAATGCTAAGTTTGTTCATATCTCTAGGTTTAGCTTGTCGTATAAAGCACTTTGACCGCGACTTTTTGACGGTTCTCACCTAAGTACGTATTTGTATCAATAAACGGTTAGTTTCACATGGTGTCTAAATATGTGAGAATAAAGTTTAATATGTTTGGAGTCATCCTATTTGGTGTTCTTCGGTTTAAGGCATAGCCTACTATTACCATACATTATCAAAGATTAAAAATATCAACTGATAATTTTAATGAATATATCATACGTATATGGATGATTTTTAAAATCATCATATTCCAAAAGTTGATATAGAAAACACCTAAACCTTCTTATACATATTTTAGTATATATAGCAGAAAATAAGATTATGGATTCATAAGAGTAATTTTGTGATGTGCCTAGTTTTTCGGGTCCAACGAAGCTGACTTTTTTTTAAGTACATATTTAGGCTAATATCTTCAAAATTTTTCTTACATTGTTGCTAAAAATATTTGAATATTAGAATTTTTTCATTGTTTCTGCTACATTTCTGAACAAAAGATGTATAATTGGGTGCATTTTTATGGGAAAATGAATTTTTTATTATAATTTTTCCAAACCCATTTTTTAATACTTAAAAGTTATAAAAAAATTATGAAAGTAATTCGACTTTAAAGCGTGTAACTTTTTATAGGTTTAACGCACATGTAAAACCACCTCTGAAATCGGGGGAGTCTCAGCTTTCATCCCATATGTATATGTATTGATAAACTCGGAAGTTTTGCTTTATGTTTTTCCACTAGACAGTTTGCTATGCGTCGTTGTAAGTGGGTTTTGTTTTTGAAATTGTAACCCCCTAGTCGAAGCTATTTTTCTCAGTTATTTTAAGATCGATGAAATTGTTTGAACACATGTTTATGATTACGAAATTGAGCATTAGCAGTATGTTTCTGCTCATCGCTAGAGATCTTACTAAAAATATAGTCTGATTTCGAACTCAACTGTTTTGAATTAAACCTAATGCTTAGCGGAAAATTGCTGAGCCAGAGTTGTAAGTCAATGGAATAGATGCTTTGCGAGGAAATAATTTTTTTGTTTACTCTTCACGTTTTTGTTTTGTAGAACTTTTTTTTTTTATTACATGGACCTATATTTAGGGTATGTTTGCTACTAAAGCAGTTCAGTGCATTTCATTTGAACTGTGAAAGGAGGAAAAGATGTATATATATATATATATATATATATATATATAGTTTTTTGTTCTTGACATGCACATACGCTTGTTAGTACATGTCAAGATTATGCAAAAACTTCTGTTTCCAACATTTGGCATATAGTTTGGCTTTACCATCCCTTAGTGCCCCATCTTTCAGTCCATTGTATTTCTTATTCAATTGCATAAAAAGAAATTATAACGACATTATAAAAACAGTTATGTACATTCTTACGTATGTTCTAGAAACATACATTTTAGAAATAAATGAGTTTGTTTCCCGAACCATAAATACATAACACTTCTAAGTACGCAATTAAAAATAAAAAAGAAACACCGACCGTTAGGTAAAGTTCAGTAATAATTCCGATCACCAAACTTAGGCCAAACATCTCTTACGACGAGCTCCGAAACCAAACTATGAAAAACAATCTAAGCTTCCAGTCGACACTTTACTGCTTAGTGAAAAAGCCTTATATAGCAACTTAAATTTTTTTAACCTTGTAGCCAATTATATGGTAATTTTAGAGATTTTAGCTAGTGCCAACCCAGCTGATATCTGGTAAATTTTGTTACGAACAAACCGGTTTCGACTATGCGTGTGTAAAGTTTTGCTGTTGGGGCTTGAAATTGTCGCAAATTAAGAAAAGTGAAGAGGACCCAAAAGCCAAACCGGTTAATTTAGAAAACAATTTGAACGTTTCCCCTGTTTTCTATATATCGCCATAGTGCTCATTAGGCTAACGAGGTAGCAGACGAATTGGCCAGAACGACTTCCATCCCCATTCTATTTGGCTTCGATTCCTTTTGTGGCTTGATATATCCAACTACGACGTCCCATCAGGGCTTTGGAGATTCCGACTGCAAATGATGTGCTCCTAAATTATTTGCTATCAAATTATCTGTGACAGGTTTTTTTTCTGGTTAATTGAGGCCTAATTGTCCTTTCACATGCTCTGTGAATGAAAAGAAAGCAACAAAGCACTTATGCTTATCTTTGTCGCTTTAGCGTGTTTTCGCCTTACTTCTATGTTCGGCTGACTACAGCTAAGCTTCATGCTTTACTTTGACCATCACCACTAGAATGAAACAGCGTTTACCCGAATTTAGATATGCTGCCATTGGCTTAAGTAGTTAACAATAGGATTACGAAGTCGGGTTAGACTCCTCCCTCTGTCATAAATATGGTATCAAAGTTTCCTGATCTATATTTGTGCATTATAGTGTTAGTTTTTGCCGGCCTGTTATGATACAACCGACCGCCAATCCCATTACAATGTACCAAAGAGCGTATTACAATGCCGTCCTTTATCGGTGTTGTAGCAGAAATTCACCGGCGAAGTAGCATGATAGCTCCGGCACAACGCTTGGCATACGTAGGGTTTAACCCTGCTTGTCCTACTAAAATAATTAAAAAAGGTCGATGGTACCAACGCTACAATAAATTTTGTAGTAGCGGTTTTGAGAACACATATTTAAAAAAATGGGTTGCGAAAACCGATTCCCATTCCCACAAATTTTTATGTTATCCGTCGAACTAAGATGACGTAAGGTAGCGTGCATATAAGGAACTGGATTAATTCTTATCGTATTTACAAACTTTTTTTGTAATATAACCAAATGTGCGTGTTGAATGTATTATACACACTAAAAATATATTTTGGGGTTAAAATTGAAAAACGGAAATGCGGATTTTTTATTTATTGTAACTTACCTGTTACATACATTTACTCTTTCATCCCAACCCATTCGCGAAAAAGTTCCTTGTTGCAGAAATAAAACAAACTTCTTTGTTGGTTCCAGAAGTACGAGTACTTAATGCATCATGCAAAAATAGGAAGCAACACAATGAATTAATTGACAAGCAACATGTGTTTTAGCAAGTTGAAATGAAAATATACTCCATCATTTAAAAATATGTATATATATTTGCAACAATAAATAAAAATAATATTAAGTATTTTTTTATGGCAAATCCCAATAATCCTCCTGTATGGATCTCAGACTGACTCTACGTGTCAATGAATATCAATGGGAGATATTTTTCTGCATTTATTTTAACGTGCGATTTTTTATTTCGCACTGATGATAATGAATGATGTTCAATAATTTTATGAGTGGCCAGCTGATGAAAATAAATGCTCGTACATTGTAGTTTTGATTTTTATATATTTTGAGTTTTAACTTTTGTTTTTGGCAAACGTGTGCCATACTATCCGACATCTATTATATGTTATTGTTCTTTTCTTTATTTCTTATTACTGTTATTAACGTTGTTTATGAGGGTGATTCTATGGCTTAAAAAATATGTTTGATTTGCTTTGCACCTGGTCATGAAATTTTGCTTAGATTTTCAGTGGCAGTTATTAAATGAAATTCAAATGTACTTTCAAATTCAAAAAGGTTATTGTTGGAGCTATTCTTACTTCAGGTATATATAAAATAACTTTGAAATTCCAGCAGGTGGATACGGAGTAAGGCCGCTACTTCAAGTTTGTTGTAGTTAACATCATAAGTAAGGATTATCCTTCAGAACTTATCCTGTTCTAATACACAATCATTCTCCATGGAATTACCTGTTCTTTTAGAGCCTTTAAAATTAATCATTAAGCTTTATAGATTAAATTACTATTCAGGGTCAAGTGTAAATCTAGGAATTAACAAACTACTTCTGTACTTTTAAGTATTTTATTAAGAGTTGAATATTTAAAATATATTTAATAATCATACAACCACTAGAACAGATCAGTACATATTAACAGACTTCCTTATCCAGTTATTTCTCTTTAAAGCATATAAACTCGCAGATTTTAGCTTGGCCTAAATAATAATTTGCGAATTCATATTTAATGTTTATAAAAATAAAAGAGTAATAAACTTATAGCAACAATCATCATTTTATTAAAAAGACTATTGGTATGTCAGCAATAAAGTTGATTCATACATTTGGTTTTATTTAAAATAACGTTCATGAATTAAATTTTGGATATGTTACAAATGTTCCGGTCCTTGAAAATAGTGAATTTTATTCAATACATATTTAAGAATACAATATATATTTTTAAAACATCTACATGGGATTTTTTTATCAATATCTAATGTATTATTTTTTTAAAGCAAATCGTTTATGTGTTGGTAAAAAAAATGGTTCCTGCAAAACTTAAAATTAGACTTGGCAATTTGTCGACTTTTTTGATGGAATAATTTTGAATAATATGCGTATATACAAGGCGTTATATATTATGTTGCTAAGTACATCTGTATGGCTGCATTTTATACATATTGTAGATGGCTAAATATAATACAGTCAAGAACTGTTGTAATTTTCTTTCAAAATATGTCAATTAGAATAGGCCTACAAAAACATTTGCTTTTATTTTATCATGTGGTATAAAATATGGTTTATGACTAATCTGTTATGAATCTTATAGTTTTGTTAAGTTTCTATTTTTAACTGGGGTATTCACACTGGGTACTAATCAGTCTTATAGTCATAAAGTCATAATATCTTAGACTAGTTTGAAAAAGTTGTTGTTGTGCTGCATATAAAAAAGTCATAAAATAATAGCACTCTTTCAGATAAGTATGTTTTTGTGTTGACATATAATAGCTCTAGAGATCTGAGTCGAAGGGTTGAAAATCTTTAGGCGAGACGGCGATAGTATATGTTTGCCGCCATGACTTATATATGATTCACGAATAAAGAACGGTTAAAAATATGTTAGAAGTTGTCAGCTGCCACAAAATATATGTATTCAGCTCACATCAATTCAACAGCTGTTAGTCTATATACACAAATATATTTAGCAGACCAAGTTAAGACGGGTTGTTCACACTAGTCATATATTTGAGCTATTATTTTATGACTTATGACGTTACGACTACAGTGTGAATCCCCCAAATACATTCCACTCCTGCAAACTGAAATAACTTTTCATATATTTTGTTAACAAAGAACATTGCAAACTTGAAACTAGATTTACGAGTTGGAATGTTTTTTCTTGAAAAGAAGGAAGGGCATGTCAGCAAGTTTGTTCTAAACAAACTCATGCACAGGCAGAGAAAATAAAGGCAACAACACAATAAAATATATGAACCTACAAATGGAATATAAGATATCCAAATGGATTTAAATATGGTACAATTCTCTGAACGAAATTTTAACAATTTACTTCTTTGAATTAAATAGTTCTAAGCAAGCGGGAAAAGGAGGAGGTTATGATTACATAGGAACCAGTTTTTAAATTTCTGTCATATATATCTTAAAAAAACGTTTGCTTACAATTTAAAACAAAAAACCCGTTTCTTATATGGCGGTTTCATAACAACTAGGACAGCTTAAGGTTCCTTATTTTATTTCTTGTTTGCATATTTAACTAAGGAAATCAGGGTGTTATTTACATTTATATGGCCTTAAAGGTAGTGAATGCCGAATAGGGTAATAAAACTTAGTAATCCTAAATGGTTGAGTGCAGAAAACTCAAAATAAAAACTAGAAACTCATTTCATTGGGACTTAAACTCGCACTATATGCCACTATTTTTCGGCTAAACTATATGTACGAACAGTTTTATTACCTGTTTTATTGCTATTGTTTCAATTGGATTATATCATAAACTCAACAACGAATAAATTTTATGGCATACATAGTTATTTATGAATACAGGCATTTGGTACTGTTACAAATAATTTGTCTATCACAAGAATCGTGCTATGAAAGATGTCGCTGTTTAAAACGGAATGTAAATATACAACTTGGGCTGCTTTTAGTTTCATTTAACAATTTGTGCAATGCATTTTAAATATTTATACACTTTCTAAAAGTAAGATTCGATATCGAGTCGATATAATAAAAATAGTCAAATGTTTGCGAGATCATGTAAGCGAACATGACTAACTTTAAGTTCATATTACTTGTGAAGAGCAATTCGGTCCTTCCATATCGATGAAATTTGGAAAAATATATCGAATGGTAATGGGCTAACAGCACATGTTTGAAACCAAGCAAAATCGGTTCCAAGGAAGAAGCAGTTCCGTTTGGGAGAACTAATACTACCTTTGCAAATTTATTTCCTCTTCTTCCTGTTTAACATTTGCAACCTTTAATGTTGGCCAAAGCTCATTTTTTATTTATTTCCTTTATTCAAATCCATTGTATATTTAATTATAATCGAATTCCTTATATACACGTATTAAATATTTAAATATATATTTTTCCATCTTTGGATTTGAAAGGATATTATGATTATAAATAAAGATTTTATGAATATTGATTTCTAAAACCACCTGATAACTGAAAAAGATGCTTGATAAACTTTTATTCTAAATGTGTTATATTCCCATCAGATCACCGAATTCTAAAATAGGGCATCATCCCTATATGACATATATGTATGTTCGTGTTATTATGACTCACGACATTATGACTACATTCTCCAATAATGTACAATAATGTATCGTAAAAAAAGTATTTTTAGCTACAGAGAATATATATGTTCATGAATATAATCAATATATTTTGTCATCAGTGTGTACTTATCCAATCAAGCTGTAAATCAATGCCAGTAACCGCTAGATATGTCTGAAGCACAGCTAAGCTCTGCTTTGGGCTAATTTACATATCAGGAGACACTATTTAAATATCTGGTTCCTCTACAGAAATCTTATCGTGGAAAAAGATTTTAGCATATATGACTTTAATGATGTCTATGACTCCATATCGAAAATTTTTATTACTGCAGTACAGTTTGTGTTGCTGATGTTTTCAATTGTCACACATTTTGGGTTCGCCATTTAAGAGACACATTTTCAGAAGGGCTATACGCTGATTTACTGTCGAATAAATTAATACACCAACACATATTACTTTAACGGTAAATAACTTCAGACCGTAAAAACTTTAAGGTTACCGTTAAAAAATGTCTCGGCAACTTTTCGTTCTTTACGCCATAAAACGTTTCACGGTCAGCTAGGCAGCGTACAAAATGAATTTACGAAAAAAAAATATAAATCAAAGGAGAGAGTTGGACCGAACGCAAAGTAGTTTTAATTGGAAATTAAAAATACAATTCTGCTGAGAATAGAAACTTTTATTCCCTGCAAGCAAATTTCTGTTCACTTTTGGAGAAAGCAGTGGTTTAAGCAGGCATTTAACAATGAAGTGCAATCCAGAAAAATATCATAACTAATTATATTGTAAATAATTGCCATTTGCCCGATATCCTTTAACTACCAAACACGCTTGAGAGAGTATCCGTAATTATAACACAAATTGCCTCAAAATACAATTTCTACATGGTTGTTATAAATGTATTTCAAGATATACAATACGAGTATATGTGAAATTAACTTTAAAACTGCATCAAATTGCAGCTTCTGGAGATTAGACTGACCCATGTCCATGGAAAAAAACATCTTTCTAAGGTGTTTCTCCCTATTCTGAGGACCTACTATTCCAATGGTCATTTCCTAGAGACCAACAAACGCGGAAGAGAGACAAACTGTTTCAGCACACACTTTAAACTGCCGCCATTGTTAAATCGAAGTCCAGGGAACCAATGCTCAACCCTCAATCCGTAACTAACATTCTTACAAATGTGCCTTGGAGCGAGCTATAGTTACGGTATGTTCTCCCAAAAATTGAAAGCTTAATGAACTGTTGTTTTTGATACGGTTTACATATACGCAACATATCACTATCTGTTACTAATGATTGTTATTTTATATAAATTGTATATGCCCAATTATGAATATTTATTAATAGTATATAATCTTGTTATTAATTTTATATGTTGAGTCCAAATTGATATTTGCTTGTCACCAACTATATCATGCTCTAAGTGTTTGACGGTTATTGTTCTATAAGTATATTTTCTTTTATACTAGAAGCGGTCTTATTCATTAATTCGTTAAAGCTAAGTTTCCACCGCTAAAATTCTAGACACTTGATACGAGTTTTATCGATGGCGATTTAGCAAAAACAATACGTTTTTATAGCAGAGTAGTCAACTAAATTAGCAATTTTTTAAAAACACTAAACACCCTTTCCACCAGATCAATATTTACATTATTACCTATAAAATTTTCAGCAGATAACAGATAGAAATAATGCGAAATACGTTGAGAGACGTCGACGTACATGACAGGAATCCAGAGCATACTTCACCATTAAATTAATGAAACATAAAGAATATGCGCTGCACAGCTTTTTATATTTTTATAAGATTAGGTCCCCTGGAATAAGGTGGAATGTTATTTGGTTAAAGTTGATGACACAAATACAACAAATCTGTTCTCGTACTGATTCCTTAGCGTCTTAATGTTTCTTGTGTGTAGAGGCCCATGTAAGAGATCCATATTTCAATAAAATGTCTTACGAGCAAAGTATACAGAGTTTATTTTTTTAGCATTCAAGCAGACCAATAATATAGTCCTTGCTGGCGAACAAAATTGTTTTACCCTTTAAAAGATATGCCATCTGAAGACCATGGTGCCGAGGCTCGTCAGGCTTCGAAGTGATTATCAGCAATGGTTAAGGTCTGTGGAAACTCTTGTCACGTATACACCGCAACAAGGTGTGGACAATACCTACAGGATGAACTAATACATATAACGAAATTTCGGTGCCATATTCTTCATTATATGCGGGTTCAAATATGCGATTTTCGGTTTTATAGTCAGCACGTTTGATACTTCAGCCAAAAACACAACAACGCATTTTCGTTATTAATATTTATAACGTAGGACTCCAACTGGAACAATATTGGCTCTTTTAGTTGAGACGCGGTAAATAAACTAAGCTTGTTTTAGGAATCTCTCTAAATTGCCATCCCAAGCGCATTATATCATAAACTCCGGTTGGTCTTACAGATTAGCTTAGCTTAGCGATTGGCTTAGGGCATTTCTTTAGGAATGGTGAATATGACTTTCCACAAGCTTATGACCTTACTGACAAGTTTCTTCTGATCTGTTTTGGTCACTACCATCACTTGATAGTAAAAAATCTACCTTAGACACTTGATACATCAACAGTAAACTTTAGTTCGGGACATTGCACAATTAAACCCAATAAAAACCTAAAGGTCTCTAATAAATAGAAAACCGTACTCTCTTATGATATTCAAGCAATTTTGAGACGCAGAAGTAAGATGTGGGAGTTTTAAAGAACGCCTTAAAATCTTTAAAATAATGTATTGCTTCGCTTTATTCATATACTTGACTGAACATCGTTATAATGAGTCAGTAGTGTTCACTTCAAGATTGAAACTTAAATCTTAATGGTTACTTCCTCTTCAAAATGTCATCACTTAAGTATTTATGTAGATTGTGTTATGAAAAAGATGTAATCCTCTTAACTCGTCAAAGAATTTACAAACACTTTCTTATGTAAATTAATTTTTATAAACTTCCATTAGAAATATGTCATAAAACACTTTTCCTTAACCCTGACCCTGATAATAACAACGATATGATGTATTTTAAAGTTGGCTTGAATATATTTCACACACAAGAAAATATCTTTTTTCATAAAAATACAATCCTGTTGAACTAGATTCTGACAAGTGAACAATAGTTGTTGTAAAGAACAATCAACTTGTTTGAGAATAAACTATATGAACTACAGTTGTTAACCCTTCAACTGTCAGAGTTGATGACAAAAGAATATGTTTGTAAGTGGAAAGAATAAAAATTAAAAAAAAACAACAGCTTAAAAAAGAAGAAAATTCCCCCCACGAAAATTAAATAGAAATACTTTTCTTTGAGTTCCTTGAATTTGTAAACGGAAGAACTTTCACTATTTTTCCCAAGTGGAATTCAGACATTGTTGTCTGACGGTCTTAAATACATTAATTGTTTTATAGAAAGTCTTGTTTAATAATTTTTATTTTCTCATGTCTGTTCGTATCGTGTTGTTCTCACTTTCTATTACTGGTTGCTGGAAAAGGACTTAGCTGACAGTTTTCCAAACAATGCCAGCCTCTACGTAGGTTTTCATCTCTTTGTCTTCTTTATTAATTGTTTTGACAGGTCTATTTGTTTGTGTTAATTGTTTCGTTTTATGAACACATTTTTTAATACAAACCAGGTGTGAAAAATCATATAACGTACGTTCCAGTTTTCAAAATAAAAATTTCAATCTCTAAGAAGTCTTTGGTATGTGTACTGAAATAGTTTGCACAAAAAGGAAGAAAGGGGTTTAATTTTACTATAAATCACTAGCGAAATTTTCTTAAATTATTGGTTTTTAAATTTGATAAATACTTTTCACTTTTTCCGTCCAATATTGAACAATCTCAATCTTTATAGTTAAGGAAAAGAACATTTCAACTTATCTTTTTTCGAAAGATTTTTAATACCTTAACACCTAGGGCGTGATATGTTAAAACTTTAATAGCTTATTTCTGCTAACGTTGCCTAAATACTCTTTAAACGTCTAAAGATAATCAACCGCCTTTGCTTCAAACACCAAATGCCGCGTGCTAAATAATTCATTTGAATATCAATAAGGCTACAATATATTTTTGACAGCCACCTAAGGAGATTTTATTTAAGGAAATATATATTTGTTCAAAATATTTTAGATAATTTTAATATACACACATCTCATTTAACCCACTGTGAGCGGGAATTAGCTTATAAATGAAGCAAATTTTTGTTAAATTGTAAATTAAAATATTCTTTTAATTGGATCGGAAGATATGTACAGACAATTGTTAGATCTAACAATATTATCAGAAAAATGTTAAGAAAATATCTAACAACCGTGTTAACATAAAATTTTTGTGGTGTAATGTTATCAGAAAAACCATTCTCACTTAATTTTAAGACAGGAATCAATGAATAAAAATTTATATACGTATAAAATAATATATTTTATACATTTTTGCACTTTTTTAATGCAGCCACACCCACTACTGATCGTTTACTCTCTCGCAAAACTTTAACGTTTCACCCACACTTCTTAACTTCCATTACTCAGATATCCGCAACTTCGTAAATATACTTCGCAATTCAGCTGTTTACTAGTGACATGGTCAATGAAAATCATAGTTAAAACAAGTTATTTTAAAAATATCCTAAAAAACAACTTATGGCCTGTAGATTGTGATGATCAAAATAAAATGGATACGACATATGAATTCCAAAGCATATAGTCGAAATAGTCATATTGTAATTAAGATAAAAATAATACTCACCTATTAGAATCGTTATGTCAACAGGCAATTGAGCTTCTTATATAAGAAAAACTAGTTTAATGCTTAATCCTTCAGTAAAATATTAGAAATATTGCTTTTCATACATTTAAATAGTTTACTGAAGTAAGAAATGTACGAATTCAGATATCATAGATTTCCACTCTCAATCATGGATACGTTATCGCATATGCGTTGGTGCATGATTAAGTTAGTTGTTGTCCTACTGTTTCAATGACAATCATAGTTTAATGTTACGCCCAATTCCAGAAATTAGTTGATCAATTGGAAGTGTTTATATATTTACCTAATGGAAATGCTTTATTTTTAATCCAGTCAATGTGTCCCCTCAGACATTTATTTCACTTTGGCATCGTATAGCTTCGTCTTATATCAGAAATGGTTCTTGCACCTTCAAGTGCTATATTTAAAACTTCAAAATATATGTTATATGTATGCACTCAATTATATTTAAATATTATTGTATTTTTTTTTTCATACTGTCTTTAAGGTGTCAACACACTAAATTGTGTTTTTTGCATGAAGCAGTAGATTTGATCCCGTACTCAACCTTGGGAACCTACGGGATTCAAACCTTGTGATTAGTCCTTATTGTTTTCTTAACGTCTTCTGGATGCATTTATGTTAACGACAAGTTTCCCGGTTACTTTTGGCGTTTCACTTAAATTGTTTATAATACTTGGTTCATATATATGAAATTTATAGAGAACTCCTAACTAAAAGTATGTATTTAGCTGGCATTAGTATTGGCAAGTTACTCCGGCACTTTCACACATTAAATGTAAGAAAACTATCTTAATATATTGAAATTCAACTGAAAACTAACATCTTCAGTTAGTTCGAGGGTTATATTCCGTGATTATACACGTATTTTAGTTTTTAAAAATATTTCCTCGGATACTAATGGGATATATTTGCCTTTTACATAACGGTTAAGTAAGAAAATAACAAAGACAAGTTATCATAGTCATGTTATCATTTTCATTTACTTAAGAATATGTTTGAAATAATATGTTTATATATTCCATGATATTTTTGGCGAATCTAGACTGATGATCTCTATTAGTCCCAATGTAATGCGCTGGAAACTATCTCAAAGAACGGTTCGAATTAAAATTAAACTGCGAGACATGACAATTCCCAAATATTTTATTAAAATTAGTATCTAATACAGGATTAGTCTGCTACAAAGTGAAGATCTACATAGTGACAACTTTCTCTAAAATATTAAGCTTTCCATCAAACCTTTGTGTCAATGTAAGAGAAAATCATGTATAACAGAAGTTCGTGTATCTAGAAAACCGGCCTCAAAATGTTTAATCTTTCCGAATATATAAAACCTAAACCGAAATACGTAGATTAAAAAAGTTAGCGCTGCTTTAAACAAGGCTTTAACTAATATTTGAACATTGTCAGGTCAAAAGCTGTATTGTGTTTGGCCACAAGCTAATCCCTTAAGCACATATAAAAAAACACATAAAGTAGGCGTTATCAATTAGCTTTATGAATTATTGATTAATACTTTTTTCTTTCAGTTAAATTTATGCACAAAATTCTTGCTTAAAAACCATAATTTTCTTTAATAAAAATTATAGTTTCCAAAACAAAAATGATTAATAAGACGGATGATCCTTTAAGTTTGAAAACACTGGCGCTGGCAAATACAGCAAGTGTCATTGATCTACAAACATGATGTTGCATGGCGGAGAAGATCATTTGAAGAGGTAACATATTGATTTCACAAACTTTTTTATAAAAGCACTAGTTCATAGTGGCAGACAGTTAGCAGGTTTCTTGTGCTTGAAAGTGTAATTGTATTGAGGTATGTAATTAAGAGATATTATTTTTCTTCATTTACTTTTACACAGGATTAACAAAAAAATATGAGAAAATTATTTGTTGATAAACAAACTATCTGTTCCATGTAAAATGTATCTTTGCAGTTGAACTTTTCAACAGCCTGAATAATTATTTCATTCATAAATGATTCTTTCTTAAAGTCTAACATTATGGAGCGTAGAGTGCTCAAATCTGATCCAATTAGTGTTTGTTTTCTTAAGTTGAATTTAATGTTTATAAACTACTTTGAGCATTTCAGTCATACTTATAGTCGTACGTTCATGAAAATCGTCACAGTGAAGAATATATGATCCAATTAGTGATTAAAAAAAGAAGAGAAAAATATGACCCATGAAAACTTTATGACTTTATAAAGGTCTACAAAAATCATATAAAAGTCTTTCGTTATTTGATGTTTGCCTTTGCTTCTACTGCCGCTGTTGACGGTTTCCTTTATGAAGAAAAATAAAATTAGTTCTTTCATTCATTCGTTCTTACTTAAAATGTCACATAAAGTTAAATGATAAATGAAGTTACATACCAATAAGTGATAACTTCTTTTTCAACTTGCATGTCTTCGACTTTGTGTGTGTTTATCCCTCTTTTCGTTATGTGTTCTCTTTAGAACGGTTTGTGTTATTTTTACGTACAGAAGAAATTGGAGGTGTACTTTAAAAACATATAAAGATTGTATCTCTTGAATATAGTTTTTAACCTAAATTAAGTGGGAGTCTTAAGAATATTCGTACACACTTCCAAATAACGGTGTATGTTGTTATCAGCAAATTTCTGTGGAAATTTCATAGGTGGGCACTGCTGGTTTTACGTTTTAAAATTTGTTGTGTTTATTTATCTTAGATCTAACGTTATACTAATTGAGTCATCTATTTAACATCATACGTACAAGTGTGAAGTGGTTTCACAGCGAAATGTGTGGCAATGTTTCTTTTGCCCTAAACATAATATTTTGTAATTAAATCTTAAGTATTGAATGATGATTTGTAATTAAAATGTAGGAAAGTTTTTAAGGAGTTCTTGCATTAAACCTTTTTGAAAGATAAACAAAAGTAAATATCAATACGTTAACGGTTTCTTAATACGATATCGTACTGACAGAAAAGCTGTAGAAACAAACACTAACCAACGACTGCATTACTTAATGCAGGAAATAAATAACATCGAAGTTGTGATAAATATATTGGGAATTTCCCGTTTGACGTATATATATATATATATATATATATATATATATGTATATATATACAATATATATATATATATATATATATATATATATATGTATATATATACAATATATATATATATATATATATATATATATATATATATAAAATTACATGATTATATATAACTAAAATTTATAATATATATGAATTTTGTAGTTAGTATGTTTTAATATTTAAAATTAACTAATTTATACTTTTTATATATTTTAGAGTTAGTATTTTTTAGTATAAAAAATTTTTGATTTATGTTGTTAAAAAAATTTATATATATATATAATTGAAAAGAAAATTTTTGACAATATAAAATAATTTTCTTGAAGAAGCTAACCGAAGGGTAGCGAAATATCGAAATATATACTAATATAAAATAACCTCAAAGCTTAAACAAATCTATTAATTACTAAAAGAAAAAAGGTTAAAAAATTAGGTACAACAATATATATATATATACATGTATATATAGGCTAGCTATACAACATTGTAAGTAAGGTGATGGTGCTTTCCATATACAAGCAAATTGCTTTATATTATGCTTGACAAAACAAAAAAAATATTTATTTATTACATAGAATAATAATATAAAAATTTGATTGCATGAAACAACGAAGTCATGTTTGATTTTTGTAACAGGTGCACCAGTGAGCGAATTTTATATGTTTTCAAATTTCTTATTTATTTAAATAAAGTTTAATATCTTTATTTATTCTAGGACATGTCAAGCAAAAGTTCCTTGATGATCTGCATTAGCCCCACTAAATTGGGCCTAAGGCAGTGTTGACCATCAGGAAGCAAATTTTTGCAAATCGAATTCAGACATATTCTTATTCTTTTTCATTTAGCCTTATCTGAGAGAAAATTTGCTTATCTTTTCACTCATTTTTCTCTAACGCACTGCCAGAAATTTATTATGTATTCTGTGTGAAAAGAATTTATGTTAAAATATGCTTTTGACTACATAGATACAACTCATATCCCGAAATTAAAAAAAAATGCTATAAAATGTCTATAATTTTTTCCATCCACTTATAGAAAATCTTTTCTTTTAGGAAATCTGAAAAGATTTTTTAGGAAATCTTTTCAGATTTAAAATATTTTTGTTCTGAATAGCGCAATAAATTGAATTACTATATTAGTAACAGCAAAGTGTTTCTGCCTGTGTGTTTATCTTTTTTGATGACTTACACAACGTTAGATGTATACTGTGAACCACTGTCCTAAGGACTAACTAAAACCTCCCAATTGATCACTTTATAATAAAAAAGTTAATGTTTCTAAATAAATTTTTATGAAAAGAGAATCAGCAAGGTTAAAATTGAAGAGATAAAACCGACAAATCCCAAACTGTATTACCTAATACCAGCGGTTGCGCAAAAAACAGCAACATTCGTCAACACAATTACACTAAAACAATTGTTAATGTAATAGTTGTTTTCTTTTTTCCACAGTTCGTTTATATTTATAGGGACGTTTAATGTAATATATTTAGTTATTCTAAGTAAATGTTTCTTTACGATCTGGATTAGTACTCTCATCATCAGTACTCATCAGTGTGGCCATATTAGCTCTTTTGGAGCTAAATTTAGCTTTGTGTTTTAATGTTTAGCTCGAAATATTTCATTTAGCTCTTAGCTTTTTTTCAACAATGCATTTAGCTTTTTCTAGCTTTTTCTTTAATTTCAATTTCGTGTAATATATATCTATTTCAAAATATATAAAACAGTTTATCCGAATAAATATATGTGCGGTAACCATATAAAGTAATTAAACAAAGATTAAAATAATTGATGAAAATCCTTCTAGGGAATTGTCAACTTTTGTGATGAGATTTTTAGTTTTGCCTTTCAGTAACGCATAAGTTGAGTGCGTATTCAGAGGTATGAATAGAACGAAAAATAAAATTAGAAACAGATTTTCTTTAAATACCATGAATTCACTTCTGTATTTCAGATGTGGGCAGCATTGCCAAATGTTCAATTTTAACTGATTTTAGCAGTTTTTTGGAGTGATGAAAAGCTTTTCACTTTTTTTTATATAAGTTTTTTACAATTATGTCAGATCTTTCTTTACAGTTTTTTCTGCTTTTATAACTTGAGTTCTAAGAATTGCAGTTTCAATTCTTCTTTTGTTTCCAAAGTTTGGAGTCCAAACCATTAATAGCTACTACAGCTTTAATACAACAATGCCATCGATTACCCTTTTTGCAGAACAATGTTTTGTTTCTGTTCAAAGTATATGAACAGCAAAATTTTCTCCGTCTCCCCAACTGTCAAACATATATTCCTAGAAACATTAATGAAAATAATCATACAAAGATTTAGAAAGGTACAAGTTTGCTTATGTATGTATATAAAAAAAGGTTAAAGCTTTTGAACCTGCCCTCAGAAAAAGAAAAGTGTACAAATAATTAAATTTTGAGCACACAATCAAAAGAAATGGTGAGTGCATTTTTTATAATTTGTCTAATTTTCAAAACTGTTATAAAGAAAATAATAATACACCAGATGATGCGACACAGAATGAAGATGCTGCACCTCGTCCAAGCAAAAACCCAAAAAGAAAACTTCCAAATTATAACAAATCATGGGAAGAGCACCCATAATCCAAGGATTGGATCAGGAGAAGTGGTAATGGTTATGCTTTTTGTAAGCTTTGTAACTCTGAAATAAAAACAGTGGATGGTATATCAGATTTAAAGATCATATTTTAAAATCAAAACACCAAGCAAGTGCAAAAGCTACACAAGTTCATTCGGAATCTAATACATATTAAATGAAATTGATTATTTGTATATATCTTATAACTTTTCGGATACGTGTTTTTGGGATAACAGTTTTTTCTTCTAAAAATCAGTGTTTTATTTTTAAAGGATATGGCAGCACTAGATGTGGGTTAAAAAGATTAAATAAATGTTGCCAAAGTTTTCGAATAACTAAGGATCTCTTAAAAAGTCTGATAATGATATTTCGTCTTGTTCAGAAGTAGAAGAAAATATAGAAGGACACGATGAAATGTTTAGCCAAGCATTGTTATAGAAGTTTTAAAATGATTTTATTTATAAATAGTTTTTATAAAAATATATTTTATGTAGAAAAGTTCCTTTATTAATTGTAAAGGTTTTTTTGAAAGGCTATTATCCTATGAATTATACATAGCTTTCAGATTTTTTTGTATATGCAATATAAAAGTAAAACTTTTGTGATGTAATTTTTATTTCACATACAATCCTAAGATGCTTTTTAAAACCTCTTATTTTTATAGTTTTCAGAACTTTATCCCTATCATAAGACTGTTTAGTTTTAGTTGAAGAACCTCTTGTTTGTTTTTTGTTTTCTCTTTAAGTTATGTTTATGAACAGAATTTTTGCTTAATAAATAATTTTATGTTGTTATTGATTCAATGGTTCTTATTTAAATGAACCAAAAATATATTTTTATATTTCTTATATCTACATAAACACCATTTAAACTACAAAAATATAGAAAGAATAAAAAGTTGCAATTGCAAAGCCATACAAATTTAGCTCTATTTATTGGCTTTAAAATTCCTTCTATAGCTCTTTTTAGCTCCAATTCAAACCTGATTTAGCTTTTTTTCATGTTTTATTTAGATAAAAATGTGGGTAATATTGAGCGTTTTTATCTGCTTGAGAGCACAAATGCATTATTGTTGGGGTGATATTTTTATAATTTTGATGATTACACTGCATTTATTTGTAATATATCCATGATATGACCTCAGCGAATAAAAGTTACAGTCTAAATTCTTACTATTTTTTCTAATGAAATTGTCCGTGTGGCATGATTGCTGGATCACGACGGAATCGCTACGGCAGATGACAGTTTTGTGCTCAAGCATTGCCTGGTACATTGATGTCAAGATCTTGTGTATTTCAGGTCCTCGTTGTTTGCATTTATGGATGGGTGGAGCGTTGAAAAGTGTTTTGGTTCTGCAATGACTTTATACAAACAAAAGTTGTTTTGATTGTTGTAATTTTGTATTTCTTGACTTAACGATGCCACCTTATTATTCGACCATGGAATAAACTAATGACTCAATGTGGTTTTATTTAAAACTATTGTTAAAGGCAATAGGCAGGCGGCTTTGAGTTTTACTCTTTATTGAATGAATTATCTTCAGAAAAATTAGTTTTTTTGACAAATACGAGGACTGTTTAATAACTCTGTATTTTTTATATCGAATAATGCTCCAGAAAAGCTCTTAAAATTTGACAGACCTAGAAAAACGTGAATTTCTATTGTTGATTAATTACACTGCGATACAAAAATTTCAACAAGGACGTGGCCAAACGAATTTGACCTTAATTTAGAATTTCCCACTGAATCCGAATTTGAAGTCAGAATGGTCAAAAGTAAAACAATTTTAGTTACAGAAGATTAATTGAATTATCCCACTTTTATCAACTAAAAAAACAACAAGGAAATCGGCATATTAACTTTCTAGTGCTCTTGGATCATTCTAAGGCATTTGACACGGTAGACCATAATATATTCACTAAATACTTAAAACACGTCTTGAAATTTACGAACATGCCAACTAATCTGATATCGTCATATCTTTCTAATCGCACACAGTCGGTATTTGTAGACGATACTTGGTCAGAAAGCTTGTCTGTGAATAGGAGCGTGCCTCAAGGTTCCATTTTAGGACCATTTTTGTTTTCATTGTATGCAAATGACTTGGCCAAACAACTTTTGCATATTACCACCGGTATATCCTATCTGAACAACGATTTAAATGAAATTTAACTCTGGGCTAGTGCTAACAGACTTTTTGTGAATCCGGCAAAATCAAAATGCATTTTTATATGTAATTAGCGCCTAACTCCCTCCATTACTGATGACATTGTCTTAAATGGCGAAAAAATTTAAATTAATAATTCAGCGAAATATCTTAGGATAATTTAGAACAACAACTTGACATGGACTGATCGTATTAATTCCTTAGTTGGTCAAACTTATATAATGTTAAGAGCTCTTTGGTCCACTCAGTACGTTATTCCTCAGCGAATAAGAAGCCTAATTGCCAAAACGTACTTAAACCCTACCATACTATATAGATGCGAATTATTTTCAAGCTGTGACGCAGATAGCAAAAGAAAACTGAATTTACTCTTTAACAATGTTATAATATATGTGTATAAATTGAGAAGGTATGACCATGTGTCCTCGGTTTCTAATAATCTCTATGGGGTATCGTTCTAAACCTTGTTAAAAGTTAGGACACTTATTTTTCTGTATTAAATCATAAATATTCAACTACCCAAGTATATTTTTCATAAAATTCGTTTTTTTAAACCTCAATGCATGCGTAACATTGTAACACCCCGTCACCAGTGCCTAGTTTCAGAATGGCAGTTCTATGTGCATTCCTCTCGTCTTTGAAATAATCTTCCATTATGTTAACAGCTCAATAGCAATGCTAATATTTCCAAAACATTTCTATTTAATTACATTAGATATTTTTTTTATTTTTTAAAAATTCCTTAAAACTTAAAACTTTATGTTTATATTTCTATTTTTATTATATTACATGTTTATTAACCTTAAATTTTTGTAATGTTATGCGTTCCTGTACTACAATTGCAAGACTTGGTTTTGTTGTGCAGGAAATGAAATAAATAAAGAAATAAAATTAAATATAGAAATACGAGTATGTATGTATGTATGTATGTATTTATATGTAAAATGACATTAAAAATTCCTTAAAACTGTTAAATTTCTGTTTCTAATTCATTTATTTTAGAGTCTACCTTTCGCACAAGGAAGCAACAAAAGTCACTCAACAGCGCCCCATAATACACTCTTCGATACCGACTCACAGTGGACCATTTCGTGAGATGGCCGCCTTTTAACTAATTTTTTTTTTACTATCACCAATTGTAAAATGTAAAAGTTCATTCGAAAGAAGACACTTGTATACCTCGGAAACCAATAAATTGAAACTTTATTTTAACTATATAACAGTAAACAGGGTGATTCAAAATAAACATTTTCATTATTTTGCTAAAATGAAAAATTTGGTAATAAGTTTTTAATTTTTTAACATATATGACTTTTTTTGTTTTAAGAGATTTCTAAGCAAAATAAATTTTGTATGATTGCCCAATTTGTTAGCTGGCACTACCAGCTATGTTTAACAGCAAAATATGTTTATAACTTTTTGAAATAAATATTTTTTTAAATTTATTTTAAAGGTCCACAATTTTCCTAAATCCTCCCACTTAATAGAGCATAACTTGTAAAGTTCAAAATTTTACATTGGGATTGGGTGTGAGATATAGTTGTAATTAAAGAAAATAATAGATAGACTCTACGGGAAATATGCGTTATATATTTTAATGGTTTAGTTGTAGTTTACTTAGGTCAATATAAAGACCATATTGCCAGTTTACGAGTAGAAAATGAAACATGTATTAAAATAGTCACGGCGTTATCAAACAGCTAATATGTCTAGATGATCTTTCAGACTTATCTGTCGGATTAGATATATCAACATGACAACTTAGATCTAGTTCTAATCACCGGATCCAAGCTCTCTCAAAGGAGTCATCTACGTGAATGCCTACGCGTAGACGGCAGCCACGTATGGAAGGTCTCAAATGTAACCAACAAAAACCGAATTTAAGAAATTGTTTTAAAAAATATTGATTTTACCATTGGATTGTCAATTCAAGAGATCCCACAAAATACTGGTACTTAATTTTGAGTGCGACAGAAAATTTGTTAACTCAAAAATATTTTAAACAGATCCAGATTCGGTTTAATATAATCGTTTGTAATTTTCTCTTGTCATTGAAGTACGAAATAAAAATGTTTTGTTTAATTTTTCCGTGATATTGATTGCATATTTCAGTCGCGCTACAGTCTTAAAACAATTGGAGACATTTTCAAAAAAGCAAACAAGAGAACTTTGCGATATCCTCTTATGATCAGAATATTACATATTCTGAACTGGCATATTATATTTTGTATCATTCTTCGCCACTAATTCCTTTTTACTTGTACATGCTGGAAACTGTTTCGTGACTCCCTTTATAAATATAAACTTAAATTAAACTCTACTTCCAGTTAAGTAAATGAATCTTTCTCAAAGAGACAGTTATGTTTCCAATCAGTTTTAAAATCATTATTTATTTTCATAAATACTGCTACACCGTCTGTCGCATCATCACAACTATCGCTGTCAGTAGTTAACCTTAAATTTGATCAGAAACAGCAATTAAAAAAGAAAGGAGTCAATCAACCTTTGAATTTCATTTACTGCTGCAGAAACAAAAGTAAACGCGGTGCTGGAGATATTAAAATAAATTTATATAACGCTATACCTACTATCTGGTTTGGTATATTATCTAATTTCTTTATATTAATTATATGATTTAAGTAGAATAATAAAGTTTTACAAAAAATGAAAAGAACTGAAAATATATAAAGCACTTGCAGCAAAAATATCACAAAGACATGTTATCTTCAAAGTATACTCCAGGCTAACATACCCGTGGAAGGCCAAACTCAGCGCAAAGACTTACAGGCACTGTGGCTTACAAAACTGAACTAGTTTCGTTATGTGACTACATATTGCTGACGTCATATTCATCCAGGCCCCATAATGAATTATATATTTTAACACAACTTAGGAGACATCTACTTACCACAACTAAATAAATAAACGATCAAATGTTGCATGCAGTATATTTAATACAATTCTTATGCAGCATCAAACTGACTGTAACAGAAACGATTTTTTTTGCTTGCATGATGGCGTATATAAAAATCTCTACAAGAGATGGAAGCAAATGATAATGATGAAGACAAACGATGATACCCGTCATCGTAAGGTTTTAGTGCGGTTTGCGGCCTTTCGAGCTGAGTGTAAATATGTATATCAATATTAGATTCTGCTTCTTTAAATAAAAAATATTTTTTATGCAATTAACTGTTAATATCCATGTGTCTGCACAGGTTCTATAAAACTTTTATTGATTAATAGTTAAAGTAGTCTGCTTGGTAATTCCCTTTCTGATCTTGTCCTCCAACAACAAAATTTGTATTGAGAGGGCATATATTGTATATAAATAAATAAAACAAATAAAACAATTGCTCCATATCCATTTATTGTAGGTCCTAATGACTAATTGCAAAGATTAGATGTGGTTTTGATTTTCTGAATACCAATTTGTGCCACCATTTATAATAATTGTGACCTTTACCTTGGGGGACTTTTGAACTTGTTGCTACCACCGTATGTCATAACGAATGTGAATGAGCTGAGTAACACTCTTAATAGGTAGAGGTCGACTGCTACGTGTTTAATATTATTTAAAAATCTTTTTTGTCCACTGACCATCAAAAGCTAGTCGAGTTTTATTTTCCATATCAGTTATTTGCGATGGGGAACCAAATGCTCCATCTATATTATATTGATATGCTCTCAACAGTGAGTTGACAAACAAAAAATGCTTGCTGTCGTGATTACAAGACGTCGACTGCCTCATTCATAGTATACAGGAACAGCTTAACGTTTTATTTACTTAAGGATAAAAGATTTGCTACATATATATAAATAATTTTATATAAATAATTACTATGAAACTTATTTTCTAATCTAGGTGTAATGCATAGCATTGGTAGAGGTCATCTCTTATTTTTTGATACAATTATGATGTTTATTTTAATATCACAAAATTGAAAGAAAAAGTCAATTAGAAGAACAGTAGAAAATAACGTTGATTGGAGTAAGTAATGTGATAAGGTCCAAGCTCGATATTTTTCCGGAATTAGAATCTTATTCATTCTAATACAGTTCACACAAATACATCTCTTCAGAAAAAGTTTGTGTACAACTATTTATTTTAATTATGTGGTCTTTTTCCCCAAAAATAATGTTTTTATAAGCAATCGAAGTTTAAGACTTCTCTTTCGTTTTTAAAGTCTGCAGGAAAGTTATTTGAAATTTCGTACTTGACACTATGAGATATTCGCCTTTTTACTTTATGTAGACTGTTTTCAAAACTTATAAAACATAAATTGCTTTTTCTGGCAATTATTCGTCTAATGACAAGCGATAAAGAAAAAGATTTTAGATAATTTGATGTTTCAAACTAAAGAATTTCACAAAATCTGCTATCTTGTTCAATTCCAACAAACATTCTATAGCAAAATTTTAAAAATTCGGGAAGTTACTGATGTTAGCCTTTTTTGTAAAAATTGAGTTCGCATCAATTTCGACATTTTCAGTCCCCTTTGTTAGGTTGTCACTCTGTCTGTGTGTGAGCCATTTACAACTTTTGAACGATTCAAACCAAAAACATTCTAAAGAGTGCTCTCAGACTTATATTTTAGAGAAATTTCTAACTTAGGAAAAATCGTTAAAATGGCTTTGAAAAAACTTTTAAACGGCTCTGGACATTAAAAAAAGCACTGCCAACCGGATTTAAATATCCGTTCGTGATATAGCGTGAACGAAATATTTAAAACACGTGACTTCTTCTTTAAGCTCCGAAATTATATATCTGACTTACTAGTCTATGCTAACACTACTGTGTTACCATAGAATAGCACATATACCAGCCATATATTTTATAATTGTACCGGAATGTAGGACATGACTTATACTCATGTAATGAATTGTGGCTGGGTATTGAAAATAGAGGGCAGTTCTAAAGAGACAGACAAAGATATATGCGCCCTTTAGTAATTAGATCTTAGTCACTGAAACTGGCCGAGAAAAACTAACGCATTCATGCAGTAATGCAGATCAGAAAATATCGGTACCAAATTCTACAGGCTAAGTACCATAGCCAACAGATATTTGCTACAGGTGACATTGAAGAAGTTGCTACAGTAATTTCAGCAAAATATTTAGCTCCTTTTTATATTACGAAAGGACTGAAGGTTACAAACGATTTAAGGAAACCATTCAACTAAAAAATATTACGTAGTGCCATTGAATTAAGGAGCAAGAACAAAAATATATGGGTGATTTTATTATTTGGATGTTGTTGATGAACTGATTTTACCGCCTTTAAGTATGCTGATGTCGGTCGGTTTGGATGGTATTGTAAAATAAAATCATTTGCGGAAGACGCTAGCAAGAGGAGGAAAATGTGATGCTCTTGATATTTTATTTCTTTTTTGTATCCACTTTACAGAGGCTGTGACGATTATTTCTTGATGACGATAATGATGATGCGGATGAGGTTAGTTACATTGCTTGCTGCAACAAGTGGTAAAAATATTAAGTAGTGGCTGCATACCTCCTCTGAATGATGAGCATTTCTCGTATGCATATTGGGAAACTAAATTTAATATCATATGATGGTCTGTATGCATGTAGATTTTGTTTTCATTCTGGGCTAACTGAATGAGGTATGAAGTATCTAAGTGAGTGTGAGTATGGTAGTCTACTTACTGACTTGTCTTGACGGACTGAATGGTTGCTCATGGAGTGTGTGTTGGCATGCAAACTTCATTCAATCCACCACGCGACCACTGGGAGTCAAATCCTGTTTTCATTCCTTTTTTTTGAGCTGTCGTACTTCAGCTTAATATTGCTCTGGTATCATCTCAATATTGTTTATTTCTGTTATGCATTTCGTCGTCGTCAATGTTTTTTTTTTAATATTGTGCTGTCTGTTGAACTGTTTGCCATTGTGTATAAGAAAAATTTGTTTAAACACATTGTAATTGTAATTTTTTTTCTCATAAAGAGCTTTACTTTTTTGCTATATATTGTATGCTGATCATTAGTTGTGCGCGTATAATATTTTTAAAGCTTTATTCACTTTTTAAAATTTTCCAGCACATCAAGTGCAGGAACATCGCTTTTTATAGTTTGTAATTATTAATTTATTGATTGTATACCATGTTTAGACATTTCCAGCTCATTCATATTTTCTGGTTTTTGTAATGAAATGAAAATTGTTATAATGAACATCATAGTAGTTGTACTCGGTATTTGAAACTTAGGAATGAATTTATAATCATATGCAAAAATATCTTATTTGGTTTGTTCCTAGTTCTCAAATGGTAATTTAATAATAGCAACAACAGTAAGTAATACTTCTTCATTCATCCAAATGTGTTGCAGTTAGTTAATAGAAATATTTAATTGTTTCCTTTCTAGGTGTTTAAATAGGGGGTAAAAACAGGTAAGAGAGTTGCATTGGAACATAATGTTTCTGCCATTAGTGGATATCAATTGTTAGAATAATACTTGATGTTAGAGGTCATTAAAATTAATAGATTTGAGTGGATCAAAACGATTACAAATTATGTTTAGTTTTTATATCCCGACCGATTTAAGACGAATAGATATCTTTTAACTTCATATTCGATATAAGCTGTTCACAATGTTAATCTAAGACCCTGAATGTTATGAATTGTAAAATTTATAGTCTTATAATGACTGCCTGCACATCTGCAAAAGTGTGTGTAAAGTTTTTTTTATACAATTATTCATACATTTTTTGTTTGTTTTGTTTGTATTTTGTGGAGCTACCTTGTGTACTAACAGGGAAAATTTTGTCTAACCCTATTTATTAACTTTCGCCTTGAGCTTCTTAAAGCAGGTATACAGAAAAAGGGGTTATGTAACTCTAAGCCACCACAACAATGATAGAATACCCCCGCAACGATCTTCATCATCATCAAAATGTCTGGGTCAAGCCTCAGTATAGCATCCCTCTAGCAGTTGTTAGATGTTAAAGCTTATATTATATATAAAGTTTTGACATTTAGGTATAATCGACGTTTGGTTTAAATTAGAGCGATCTTTCTTAAGGTTGTTAACCCTGGTTGGTTACTGTTCGTCTTATCGACGAAGCTCATTTACTCCTTGTCATATAAAGAGAAAACTCGCATCGAATTTTAAGAGAGGAAATAGGTTTTTATGTTATAAATTTTTTTATTATTATTTTTTTTAATAAATACTAAACAAAAAATGTTTTTCTTTATTTTTAATCCTAAAAATTGTTCGTCGATGCAGCAAAAAGTGACCCTAATATGCCAAAATAAAGAGTAGCAATCCAGGGTTATGCCTTTATTCCAATAATCGTATATGAACTGAATGGTATTAATGACGGAATGTTGTTGGCCGAAGTGGTTAACTCGTTGATTGCATCGGTTTCGTGAAGATCTTAATCTCCATCCTCCACGTGTTGAATGTAGTATCGAAAATTGTTGGTCGATAAATCTTAGTTTTGTCCTGTTTAAATAGTTAGTGGCAAAGTGCATTGCAAGAGTGAAAGAAAATGTTTTAAACGGCCAGCGTAGATCAGAGGTTGAAATCAAGGTATCGCCAAATTTAGATTTGTTCACCTTTCTGCTGAAACTAAATCTCGCCCCCAGGTTCCACTGGCCATGTACCGGAATGTAGGACATGTGAATTCATATTTTAGGAAGTAGGATCTAAACTGCCTACATAAAGAATATATTGTTTTCGTAATAACAGAGCTTGTACGGTCTGTGAGACCGTACAGACATTGTGCAGACATAGGGCATAAATAAAATAATCAAATGACAACAAAGGCACTATAAGTTTAATACAATTCTCTTATCCCTTTTCATAATAAAATTGGAACAAATAGAATCTGTAAGCGCATACAACTAAGTAGTATTAGAAGGCACATAAGCACTGATAATGAAACTGTAGCGCCTTTCGAAAACAGCTCTTCTGCTTCAGTTGAATATCTACAGCTGATGTTAACTTTCCCTTGCAAAGGCCTTGTGCTTTACCATATATGTACATATATCATGTGTTCCAGAATAACAAAACACTTTTCGAAAAATTTGACTATCATAATTTAATTTAATATATGCTCGATATATTATACTTACGATTCTTATGTGTTTTTCTATAATTTGCTTGGATCGAACATTGTTTTTTCAACTTATGTATGAAATAGTATATTCAATAGCATCCCAAAGGAAAATGTGCATAGGTTTTTGTTAATATCATGTTTGGTGGGTGGAAAGTTTCGTCTGGTGTATAGCCGCATTAGATCACGTGTAACATAAAAATATGGGAAGCTGCGCCAACTCTGCTTTTAGCTTGAGTTGAGTCTATAGAAGCCAAGGCCTTTCTTTCAACATATACAAGTAGTGCGTACCACCATCTTCATTTGAAATGTTGCACTACAAAAATAAAAGCATCCGCCATTATAAACATCATATTTTTAAGTTCAATAAGATGATCAAGGCGAATATGCTTTGTTTCATGTTTTTACAATATCCAAACAATTCTAAATGGCATTAACAGGTGCTATTTTGGTTCTAACTGCCTCTTATTCGACGAATATAAGCAACGACATCTCGACGATAAGTTCGTCGTTCTGTTTCGGTGTTCATCGCAATTGTGTTTTTGCCATAAGTCTGAATAATTTTATAACGTTGTTCGAAAGTCAATATGCTAGAGTACGGCACCATACATATAACGAAGTGAGGGGTATGCCAGTCAACCTTTTCGTACTATAAAAACACCCCATTTATATAGGAGCTTACATAGTTGAAAGTGTCGTAGGACTTCGTGATGGTCCTTAAAGAAACCTCCCATTAAGAAACCGCATTGCATAATTAAAAATTTGTTTGTGTTCGTGGTGTAAAACATGCCGGAAGCATGGAATTCTCACATGCTGTACAGCAATAAGCTTTCTAGACATTCGTTTGCCTTGTGGCTCCGATGAAACGGAAATAATGTTTATCGCAACGAAAAAATTTGCTCTCATTACAATGTCGAAAGTATAATTTTTATTTAATTTTATGGTTCAAATTTCAACAGTGCTATCGGCTGAAGTAGTGAACACAAGACCACGGTGTCTCAGGTGTTGTAAAATTTTTCCGCACTGTATTGCTGCAGAATCGTGTTTATTGTCTTATCTCTATGGCTAATGCATAGCACTGGTTGTTGAACTTTACCAACATCGATTAACACCGTCATGTACTAAGAGAGCCAAATACCATACCCTCTTTCCGGTCAAATAAAAAAACAGTTAAAGCATATTCTCTGTTTTCTAATCTGCCTTCATCTGTTCTTGTAACACCATCCCCTTCTTTTTATTTCGGTCATAACGCACTCCATATTTAGTAATCAACCACTGAGTATTAGTCCAAGACAAAAAAATATATATTTTAGTTTACATAACAGATATTAATTTTTAAGCACTGTAAATATCAAAATTACTTTGGAAAAATTTTACCGTGATCACATTCAAAATAAATTTAATTTGTGATATTCTAAAAGATGATTTGGAAATTATTTCATCAAGCTCTTCAAAGTAATCTATTAGTTTTACCATCCTTTAGTTATAAAATATGTAACATATCCCCTAAATTCCTACTTAGAGTAAACTATGGCCCCTTTAAAAAGTAAACGTTTTAATTTGTTTTGAAGAATGCAATTGATATTGTACAACGTAATTTGCTTGGGATAAGTTTCGGTTGGTGCATTCGGAAAATATATCCGAAAAATCACTTCAAGTATATCTCGTAAAGGGAGTGGTTTTAGTTATGTGCTTTGACAATACTAGCATTTTTATTAACTGCTAAATATTCAAATTTGCTTGACATAAAAAGATATTTAAACATTTTTTGCAACATCATTGAACGGCCAGTAAATATGTTATTAAAAAATCACTAAACTACTTTCATAAGCCGAATATGATGTGGGATAACGAAGAATCGCTTGCAATTAATAAACTTTTATTTCCTTGTTCCATATGAATTCTCCTAGGGCTTATTCCTCAAAATGGACCAACTCAGGTCAGTCTAGTTTTGTTATTCGTTGATTGAGTTATACGTGATTATAAACTAATGGAAATATATATATGTAGATCACGTTCTATTATGAGTGGTGGAAACTTTATAGTTCTCCTTCGGGAAGAATCTCTTCTCAAACCAAAATATATACCATATGAAATTGTTTAAAATATTATTTATCTAACAGTACTTGCAATTATAAACCATTAAACTTTATACTTGACTGAAACAACTTTTAAAACAAAACAAAAAATATGGCTGAAAGCCATCTCATTTTACTCCTAGTCCAGCCTTTTCATTACATAATCATATTTTTGCTAAATAAAATAGCCACGAGGCGGCTAACGGGGGGAACGGGTCTGGGTGGTCATTTAGCACACAAACTACAAATTCAAACTTGAAAATGATGCATGACATTGCACTCCAATCCACATACAAACATACTGAACGACTAACAGGAGAACTGGTGGTAGTGATCTTTATAATAATTGGTGATGAAATTAATGGGTGCAACTCATAAATAACAACGAATGGCAGTTTTTCTTTAATTTTTATATAAATTTTTTTTCTTACAACCAACTCTACAAGTGGATCCGTTGTTGATGTTTTAAATACAAACAAGTAAAGAAAACTACTCAAACTTCTATACACTAAAGAAGATTGGAGCGGAGCTAGTGAGATGTGATGTGGAATACAAGGAGATCGTAGTTGAATATGAACAACTTATATGAAGACCGAAAAAGATCACTTATCTGCTGGACAATAATGTGACTATGAAGAATAAAGGCATTGCAGAGCATTGCTTATTTTATATACAGCCTTTTAAATTATTTCTGTTTAGTTGTTTTTATTTTTCTTTGTCTAAAATTCCATGATCTTAAATGATAATATATTTTAAATGTTCGGTTTTAATAACAATAATGTAGTAAACGCATATAATATATTTCTTTGCGATAATGAAATATTTTAGAGATTAATTACTTTATTATTCATATCGAAGTGCGTTTACTGCAAAGTGAGCTGGTTTTTAAGTTAAAAAATAAATCCTTGCAAGTGATTAATTCCCTCCTAAGATTCATATTGTTTATATTTAGTTTAAGATCAGTGTTATTTTTTGCAATTGGATTGTTTTCCAATCCACATGATATTTATCGATATCGATAATAGGTTTGACAGCTGATAATGTCAAACCCTACAGACATTTCTGTTTTGAAAGTTGTAACAAATTGTAGTGAATCGCTTAGCGCCAGAACAAAGCTCCTAAATTTAAGCAATCTAGTATGAAAAAAATTTTAACTGCTCACGAAATTCATCCAGCACATCGTCTAATCTACGTTCAACATAGTGAAGCTGGATAGTAAGCGATTCGTGCAATTAGTGATCATTTTCACACCAATTTTACTTACGATCGATAAGAAACGAAACTTGTGTACCCAATAAAATATTACTTCTGAATTGAAATAAGCAATAAGCTGGCTTTGCAGTGAATGCCGAGCGCTATTCAGCGACACTTGATTCGAACGAGACAATGCAGCTTAACCTACAGCAATCGATTTATTCCAGAAGAAATTTTTGTGGTCCTGTTCATTCGTGAGGTTTAACGCCCCTAAATTACTATTTATGGAGCGATGGAAATTTAGCATTGGAAGCATGTGTTCAAGACGTCATAAGATCACTTTGTATGTACTATCATTTTAAGTTCTCATGGAACTAAAAGGATGCATTAACCATCGAGAAATTAATATTTTTTCAGTGTTATATTGATATTGTCCAAAGAGTTGCTTATAAAAATTTACAAAACAATTGGCCGACTACTATCACCCCAATTCTAAATAATAATTCCCTATTCCCCAATTCTAAATAAAATTTCTCAGGGAATTTTTTTCTTATTTCCCTTTACCCTTATTCTAAAGGAGCTTCGAAAATGGGAAAATCTTCGCTGGGATAAAACTAGGTATTATAAATGTCACTAGTTCGAAGAATGTGATAACGACTTTTCGGAAAAGTTCTGCCATCAAATTGCAGGAGAGTTTTGTTATAAAATGTAAGTATTTAGGATTTTTATAAAAAATTAGTGTATATTGTCGTTTATTCTTACTTTCAGTTCAAAGACAACCATCAAGAAACTGTTGGGCATTCTGCTAAATGCTATGCAAGCATACCCAGATGTTGCTCGGAGCTGGTTTAAAGGAAGTAAAGAGGAGCTAAACCGGGTGTAGCACAATTTAGAGAAGGAATTAAACGCAGCAGGACCACCATCAAAATCGATCATCGAATTGAAGAAGTTGTATATAACAAAATTATTCATTTCAAGTACGCATATCTAAGACTCTAGAGCAACTGGTGGAGGCCCTAACATTTAGCTTAAATTTCCTGGGAACGAAGAGACAATATATAATTTTATTATCGTGAATGACTCTGTGGATGGTGTAGCCAACACGTTTGGTCTAGAACCTTAAAGCGCAGAGAGGCAATCTTATGATATCGATATGATATCTGAAAATTGTTTGCACGACAACAGAGATGCACTACAAAAGCCGACGAAAAATATTAAATTATGTACCGAAAATGAGATGACCCCACACTAGTAACGTTTTGGAAGCGATGATCAACGAAGTATATTGATCTCTTGACTGCATTTATCAGTTATTGAAGGACACGTTGAAAGAGGAAAAAAGAGGTACAATATGGTGATCGAAAAATTAAGACTCAGGGAAGGGGAGGACAAGATAGAAAAAATCGTAGACTTTTAGAATTAGAGAACTTAAGACAACTAAATTAATCAAAAAAATATGTGGTTAAATGTACCTGTTAATGACATTGTTCTGTTTTTTATTTGTAAAATGTAAGTTTTATATTAGTTTTCGTCTTTAAGTTCGAAATGTTTTTTATTTTTTCCTTTAAGTTTTTAATAAAATACATATTTTAAAAACTAACTTGTGTTTAATTATTTAATAATAAGATTCATATACACAAAGTTTGAGACAAATACTACAAAATTTACTGTAGATTATTTCCAATATTATTCCTAATGTTTTGGTCAATGAACAAATACTGAGGTGGTACTAATGTCACTATCTTGTACGACAGTATCATCAACATTCTGTACATCGCTTACAACGGTATTGCATTTGAGAACCATACAAATGTTATGCAGCACATAACATACATTTATTACTTTTGCAGCCTTTGGTGAAGCGTAGTGCAGCTCTCTATCACCTCCATCTGTGTTTTAATACGCCATTGGTTCGTTCTATGATATTGCGGCATTTCGAATGAATTTCGTTGAACTTCATTTCAACCACTTGTCCTCTGAACATCTATAGAGTAATTATAATCCTGCGTCTCCTAAAAAAAGGTGATTTATTATGCCACTGTAATTTTTGTTGTTATTACAACCTTACCAAGAAGCCAACAATTTCTATTCCTCGCAGATATTCTTGCACGAGGTAAGCTCTGAATTCATTCGAACTCCAAATGAACGAGCCGCGAGACGCACCGGTATAGGAGGCATCAACAAACTGAATCTTCATCTCATCGTCATAAACCTGTAATTTTTTATTAAAAAATTATTATTAATTTAATAAAATTCTACAAACAATACCTTTACCAGCATTACGTTTGAACTGTACCTATTTAAATACCAGGTAAGCCAAAAGAAGTCATTGGATGTTGTTTCGCCTTCAGAATATCGGTTGTGAATCACGCAGTGTGTGCCGTTACTCCTCGTGCCATTACACGCCTGGATTTTCGTTCCCCCTACGCGATAGTTTTGCTTGTTCACGAACCCGCTGAGGTCGAAATGAGGGCATCCCACGTTATGATTTTGATCGCAAAATTGTCCACTTCGATTATTCCGCGTTCTTGGGAAGTGTATCGCTCCAATGAGTTGTTCACTTGAATTCTACATCTGTCTAGTTTGCATATATCAAAACAGATTTGACATTGGCTGCCATTTTCAATTATAAGAGAATCTTCCACAAGGTGGTTTCTTTTGGCTCACCTTTTATAAGTACTTATTTTTACACGGAGCTATAATCCGAACATGCGTTCCACGAACGCATCTATAGCGCTAGGAATACCATACTTGAGATATAAAACCAATGCAATTTCTGACAAAACTTATCTATTTTTGGCACAAATTTTCCTCAAATATATTAATAATCTACGTACGAATTTTACTGACACTATATTGTCCTGTAGATACGTCGAAATCTTTTCCTATAGTATTTTTGAAACCTTTGGAAAGTAATAAAATAAATATTTTTAATAATGTTTTTATGCATATATATATATATATATATATATATATATATATATATACATATATATATATATACATATATATATATATACATATATATATATATATATATATATATATATATATGTGTACATGTATACTTACAAACTTTGAGTTAATTCATGTGGATAAATGGCATCGAGTGAATTTTCCAACTGCGCAACATGCTAAAGAGGTGGAGAATAGAAATTGAGAGATAATGGCGCCAGAAGTGTAGTACTATGGTTGTAGGTGGTATTTATCTTAATTTTTTGCTATTTTCGCGTTTTATTTTTTTACAATTTCAGTTGATAAACTAACACAGCTGACTTCGAAACTTCCTCTCCCTTTTTATTCCCTTACCCATTTGTTTGGAAAAGGAGGATTTTATTCCTGGAAAAAACTAATTTCTAGGGAAGTGAATTTCCAGGGAATATTTATAATTGGGGTGTATGTGAAATTGAGCATAAAAGATAAATACGAAAATATTTAATAAATTTGTTTTTAACAAAAAGTCAGAAAGATTATTTAAAGTAAAAATAATAAACTTGAAGTTTGAAATAATATCTTTAGTTATTATAGGATATATTGAGTAAAAATTCCCTGATGGTCTGTCCAGTGAAATGCGCATAGAAACCACCTAAAATACTTTGAAATCTGCGTTTGTGTTTTTCTAACAACTCGTTATGGTCGTTAGATGATCCCAGTTTTTTATAAATTGTTATTTCCTCTTAAGAGGAAGGTGAAATTGCATCCCCTAAATCTTACATGTTCCTAACAGTCGCCTGCTCCTTCCGATACACTAGGGAAAATTTCTATCATATAATTTTTTCCTACTGCTCCTTAAAATCGCACGCAAATCTGCGGTTTTGGAAAACTGTGGCAACCAAAGGTTTTTTCCATCTCTCTATTTTCTTTTTGCGTTTTTTTATTCAAGATTATTATTGAAAAAAAACTTCTTCTACACTTATAGAACAGACGGCAAAATTATAGTAAATTCATTTCGATGCCGGCTTTTACATTGCGTACATCAAACCAAATATACATATATACATTGTCGCTTATCGGTAATTCTTGATATTGACAATGGTTATACTGATTTAAAAGAATCGGCACAAACTGATATCGTTTCGTGTTGATGGCGATATATGGAATAATGGTGCTTAAGAAACAATATCAGAGCCCGAATTACAGTATTCGATATTGAACGAGATTTTAATTTACACATAATTTCGATGGTTCTCAATAACCGTAATTCGCTCCCAGAAATTTCTTAAAGTTTTTTATTTCCACACTTAAATACTGCTATCACCAATTTAGCTTTGTATTACATATTCTGGTGGTAATTCAAAATTTTGTAAGTAAAAATTTATAAAACATGTTCGCAAGCTCTTTTACTCCTGAATTTAGCGGGTGTAAATTTCTTATCACAAATAAGAAATGCCTTCAACTACTTTTCTTCTGAAAAAATTTTAAAATTTAGGCAGAAAATGGCTAAAGTAGAGTCGCTGGATTACAAACAAGAAATTTCTAAGACAATTTCAATTCCAATATTTCTTAATTGTTCTTAAACAAGAAATTTGCATGTTTAAAAATTAGTTTCTCATATAGTATATTGTTTTATTTAAAAAAATATTAAATAATTAATAACACAAGTATTATTTAGCTACTTTTTCATTTTCCTTTATTTCTTGGAAAGTTTCTCCAAAAGTACAGATATAATTCTATAATATCTAGAATTAAAAAAACTCCACTAATTTTTTGAATTTTATATGAAAATGCATATTAGTTTATTTTTTGCACATTCATAAATGCTATGAATTATTAAAAATACAATTTGTTTATTATTGATCATTGTCTTCCTTCCTTAAAAGCTACTTATATTACAGAAATTAAACTAAATTATTTACACAACGTTTTGAAAGGCACTTGAGATGACAGTCTTTTTCTCAAATGCACAAGAAAATATCAGAATTTGACTAGATAAATACAATATATTTACAAAATATATTAATAATGATAATAAAATTTACACACTGGCAAATTCACTTATTATAATTTTCAAGTTTCAATAGTTTGTTTGAAGTTGGTGCCTGCTCTTATTGATTTTCCCACAAAAAAATGCATTCCATAAGCTCTTTGTCGTCTGGCGTGCAATCCTTTTCATCAAGGCTGAAATTGTCGTAAGGCTCAAATTTCAATTGAAAATTGCCATTATAATGGGATGAAACAGAAAGAGGAGTAGTGT
>OY776280.1:47321487-47333940 GCA_963675445.1 Linnaemya vulpina | reverse complement strand
GGACCACGTCCGCCTCCTTTAGTTAGATCAGCAATAATGGATTGCGGTATATGCTGACGTAGACGAAAAAAACTACTATTAACTTGTTTAACACGGTTTCTTTCGCGAGCATTGCGCCGCAACACCGATTGAGTTTGGTCTGGATTATAAGCTGCCGGACAATTTGCGAGCAATTTACGCGTTTTCCCATCGTCGTCTACGCTATGGGGTTGTATGTGAGGATATTTCATAATATTGGGAGCACCAACAAGGGCACTGGGATATATATGATTTTTGTTTATTTTTTCTTTGCAATTTTCACTTGACATTGTCTGGTATGAGCACTGATTTTTTACGTTCAATATTGTTTGTATTATATTGAAATCTTTTTTCACTTTGATCGATATTTTTAGATCACTTGATCCTTCAACACTTTGTTTAAGAATGAGTCCCTTAGTCCTAAACCTTTTCATTAAGTACCCATGCTCACACAAGTTGTCATGGTTTCACTATATTTGTTTATTGGCGCTCAGGTTGAAAGTTGTGTGCTCTTATTGTGCACACTTTAAACGAAATACCTGTGATCTGGATAACAGGTATAAATAAGTCAATTGTTAAGAGTGATTCTCTTCTTCTCTTTCGCACACTCTCTTTAAATCTCACAGCTAAGATTCTCTCTTTGCTACTCAGCTCATTAAAATCTTAGCTTAATATATTTGAGTTGTGCAGCCAGGTAACAAATATTAAATAAATCCTCTTGTTCAAAGATTCAACGTGGAATGGGAATAGTTTTGTTGTTGTTTCGCTGCAATACATATTATTATTTTTACCCCTCTTTTCATGTGCAGATATTAAATTCTCCTTAATGTTTGCAAATATTGTATAGAGAAGTTTTGTTACTGGTAGAGGAAAATTGGTTTTTTTTCAAATTGGTTATTTTAGTTATGCTTTGAAAATATATATGCTCAGCTGCGAATGCGGATTATTATGAAAATGAATCCTGGCTTTACGTAGGTTTTCTTTGCATTTTTTTGTACGTAAATAACTGCATACGAGATGACTTCAAATCCCTTTCCTTAATGATAAATTTACTATATTGAAATTTACCTTTTAAATTTATTTACCTTTTTGGTTTTTAAAAGAAGTTATAAGTTATTGCTTAGCAATCAACACAGAAATTTTACTTATACTAAAATTATCAACATATGTCGAATCGTAAACTTCACAAGAGCATCCTTCTAAAAATAATTTAAACTACTTATTATAATAAGAGAATAGTATTTCTTAAAACATATCCTGTTTGTTCATGTTGCAGTTGATTCAGAAGTGCTCGAAAAACTTATTTATTTTGAAATTTAGTCATATTTCTTAAAATTTCCAAATAAATCTTATCTCTTACATCAAATTTTTATAATCATGTCAGAAATTTGGAAGAATAATTATAGCTTATTTGTGATTGTATACGACAAATAACAAAACAAATAAATTGTACATATTCGATATGAATCTATTTAATAGAAGAATCGATTATGGGCCATTAACATAGATCTTATCCTCGACACATCCAAATACAGAGCTGTGTTATCGAGAGATCACATGGCCAGAAAATTTCCCAAGCTATGGAATGATAGTGCCATTACTTAAATGTGATGGAGTACCATCTTGTTGAGAATATGTGATGACAACATCAATATTTTCCGATTCCAGTAGAAATGGACGAAACCGGGTTTTTCTCAACTCTTTGAGTGCAACAGCAATATTTTTTGTTGATCTGAAGATAGCTATGCGAGCTCTGTTTTCCACTTTATTAGCAGTTCAAATGTTTCCATCAGTCTTACAACTACGGCCTGGTGAGATATTCTACGACGTCTCAGCAATTGCAGTCTTGCAAGGTGTGACCCATAAATTTTTCAGAAATTTTGTCATGAATTTTAATAATATACTTTCATATATCATTGAATTTTTGTTAATGTCGTAGCTGTTAAGTACTCATTACAACATATCTCACGGCTCTTTTTCCTTAGGAGCATTCCGATTCATGCGATGCATTTTGCTAAAGTTGGCAAGTTTTATTGTACGAGAAAAGACATGGAGACTAGTGCTTATACATATTCGAATTAGCAGGTGATTTGGAGCCAGTTTGCAGTGATCGACATTGTTTGTAAGTGGTGTTGCTCGAAATAAAATGCTAGAATAGCCTAAAAGGTTGTAACATCCTCATGAAAATGTTATGCAACAAAAGCAGACTAAATCCATTCAAAATTCTTAGTAGTTGCTTCAGTAATACTAATTATCTAATTTTGTAAAATATATCATGTTTCTGTCTCCGATTCCTTCCATACGATGAAACCACAATCGGTATCGATATTATGGTTTTCATGCAGAGCGAGAACTAAACACAAACTTCGGTCGCACCAATTATGCTTTTGAGGCCCTAATTGTGTTCAGAATAAATAAAAAAACAAAATAAAAAATAAAATAAAATAAAAAAATTTTATATTTATTTTGAGTCTTATTGTGCTGGACAGAAGACATTCTTTTAAAGCTCTTGAATTTCAATAAAAAATTTAACAAATCTCAACACGGTAGAAAGCAGCAGATTTGTGAAGCAGTCCAATTAATACAGAAAGCGAGAGCCTTTTGTCAGAGGGCAGTTAGAAATTATTGATTGCTGAAGAAATGATATACAGAAGTGTTTTATTTTTGGTATTGTCTTTACGTGACATTACGGTATCATTTTCAATTTTGTTATATGTAAGTAGTTGAAATTGCTACTGATTAGTAGTGTCACGGATGTACTGCCTGGTCCATGCTGTCACAAGCTATCGTTCTGTCGAACAAACGCATTGAAAAAAAGTAATGTAAGATCTAGATATATATAAGGGGCTCGTCCATTTAAAACCGCTGCTTTGAGTATGGCATAGATCTCCGTCTCGCATAATGTGGAGGTTTTGGATACACGAAAGGTACCCAAATGCCAGATCTTCATAAAATCCTCGTCGATCTCATACCAGTATACGAGATCGTTAATAACGAAGATTCATAGGTCTGAGCTATTCAATTTGCATTCCACCACTCTGCTCCACTGCGTTCTCCACTATGAAGACTTTTTCAAAGTCCATTATTAGGTTCCAGTAGCCATATGATCTCCATAGATCTTGTTCTACTATATGGTCCCATGTTCAAGACTGCCATGATTTAATTCGACTGATTCTAAGAGTCTTTACGTTGACCACACATGTGTTTTTCTTTAACCCAAAACAAGAAGAAGAAGAGCGAAGTTTATGACAACCTACGGATTTTATTTTACGGCCAAAGCGCTACACATCTCAATAACACCTTGAGGCCATGATGAACACACAAATAATCCCGGTTTAATAGCTAACATCCTTTACACGACCATCGGTTACAACTTTAGTTATGGATAATCCGTTATTAAAATTAACATTTAATAAGAAAACAAGTTCTAAAATTTTATTTTCATTTAATTTCACGATATCGGGTAACATTGAAAAAACATTTGTATAGGGTGCTTTTTTAACTTCAGGATCATATAACATAATATATATATATATATATATATATATATATATATATTTATTTATATATATATATATATTTGTGATAAATATATTAATATCATCTGATAGATGGTGGTTTGACTACATTTTCCATTATATCTGAATACATGGTGTCAATGGTGGGTTTTATATTGGCTTACAGTGCTGCGGGGGCTGTTACTGCCAAAAATCAGAAACCGGTACTACGGAAAGTAATCCGCAGGTACTGGAAAAAAGTTGTTTAATTTTACAATAAATTGGTTGTTAGGCGCATTGTATGGAAACAAAAATTCGGTCAGCCTTGCTCGATAGCACTCGCCATTTACCGTTAGGGCAAATCTTTCCTCACTGCTTACTTCCTAGCCTGATCATGTCGTTCGTAATATGGACGAAGTGCTCAGGAAAATATTTGTTTTCGTTCAGAGCAAATTTCGACAATTTAGAGGCGTTGCTCTAGCGATCTGTGTTTCATGATGACTAACCAAATATAACTGAAAAGATATTAAAGAAATATTTGATAAACAGTGTGCTCAGGATAACGAGTGTTGACGTGTGTCACATTGTTTACATCTACGGGTATGTGATTGATGTACATCATTCTCCCTTAAACGTCTTGATAGATTTAGATAAGTCATTGTCCACATCATTCTGGAAATCTTCCACATTCAAAACCGGTTTAAAGATTACGATGGCACCCCTAGTGAGGCTTTTAGCTCTTCAGTTTCACTGAATACAGTGACTTCATCCCGCAAAATATATTTTTCCTTTCTTGAGAAGGTCACTATATCGGTATGTGTGTATGACAGTACGTGAAGATATCAGATAAAATGTAATATATGCTAATGGTCTTTTACCTGTTGGCGCCAATCTCTCTGAAATTTGGTGGATTTGGCTGAAGGCTTGGTATATAAAATCATTTATGAAGAAAAACAGTAGAAAATAAAACAAAGCCTTGCGGTTGCCCTGGTGTTATGCTGAATTCCTTAGATAAGAACCCATTTATGATAACTCATACGGTGTTCTACCTCCGAAAGATCGATATAAGGACAAGTTATCGCCAACGTACATGAATAATATATGTAAATTTAAGTTTTTCATTGGACACATTTAAAATATTTTTTATCGCGTAGGTTTTTTTTACTCTCTGTACAGTCTGAAAGATTTTAGAATAATGTAGCTCTGTAAGTAAGTTTATTCAAACTAAATAAAAAGGTCGAGCATTCTGAATACTCTGGAATATAGCCTAATAATACGAATTTAGTCCGATAAAAAACTATAACTTCCAAGATCTCTGAGAAGGCTCTTTTGTTCTTGTACATTAAAAACAAGGAAAAAATCTAGAAGGCCATACTTGATGCTCAAGAAAATCTGAAAATAGTAATAATTCCGTAAATTGATAATGATATCATATATTTTTTTTACAATTATGGCTCAGAACCATAGTAAAATAAAATAAATTGGTATGCCTGTATGTAAGTATATCCGCATGTGAATAATTTTCATAGAAAGCCGAATTCCAGCACACAAATTTGCAATACCAGTTTGTCTTTGATATTTTTGTAATCAAAAACTCCTTCATGCCTGTTTGCACATATCAAATCTTTTCTAATTCACATTTACCATCACCCGCAAATGCTCACAGCTATTAAGTGAATAGAAAAGAATCCATCAGAATTGTTTTTAATAAAGCGTGGTTGGAAAAAAAATCAATTTTTCAAATGTCAATAATTCAAACTGTAAAGGTGCCGGTGTTTCAGTCACAAACTCTTTTGCTTTATTTATTAATTTTTTTTTTTGTAAAATCCAACTCAAACATTTGAATAAAGCCGCAAACGAAACGAGTACAAGAAAGTAAAAGCAAAAGGATAATGGAAAGTGTTAGTGATGCCATAGAGGTAAATAAAACAAAAAAACATATACAATTCTTTCCTTGATTTGGTTTTTAAATTTTTGAATATTAAACCAAAGCAAAAGGATTGTCATTGACCATAATGATCCTGATCAAGATGATCATAATGACTGTGTATGAATTTCAATGGTTACAATGAAAGGATGACTGATGATAAATGTGAAAAATAAAAATGCTTCAAATAAATGTGAAAATTGACACGAGATTTTCAATGACAATTGTCGCAAAAATAACATTAAAAATTTCGGTGTTTATTTGCCAAAAAAAAAATGGAAAAAATTATGGATGGTAGAAAAACACCTGGTAAGATATTGTTACATTTTGAGGAGAAAGGGTAGATTTCAAACAAAGAAAACAACTTTGTAAAATCCAGTAGCGTAAAATGATCATGAGAAAAATTCAAAATACAGGAAATGCGGGAACTAAAGATTTAATATTGAACTTAATGTTAATTTTTTGACTTAGTGGAGATGCTCTGCAAAGCACGGACTATTGCATGTGGTAAAGTCTTCTGAAAATACACAAGTTTATTTGCCAAAAAGAGTTACGAGGGTTGTAAGAGACTATTAACGACCAGTTGCTAAAGTGATCGAATTTTTGTTTTTAAGTGAAGTAGCGATGTACTCGCCATTATCTTAATGCAAAAATTTATTTACAAAGGATAAATATTTAATACCTATGACTTGCACAGTCAGTAATATTAGGTTCGTTTATCAGAACAAGTAGTAGTCGTTGAAATAACAAAATAGTACGCGTACATAAATATATCTCTTCGGAAAGTAAAAATTAAATATTTCCTTCGATACTGGAATAATCAAGCTATGAAATTGAGGTTTATCTTCTTCTTACAATGAGTTTTTCATTCCACAATTTAAGGAAGCACAGCTTAATGCTATCGGGCGCATCCACAGTTTGTATATAGTGCCAAGTTAAGCATATATACGGAGCAGCTGCCATGTTCTAGGAGGGTTTCCTGGTGACACCGTACAAATGTTATACTTGATACGTTGGCGGCTTGAAATAACAAATAGTAAGCAACTATCAGCTCCTCATGTTAGAGGCGGCTGGAAACAGGCGAATGATCATGTATCCAGCGGCTCGCCATTTAAACGTGATATAAAATATTTAATCCAGCCCAGGGTCGGATGAGGATATCTAACCAGCTACTAATCTTAAACCAATTGATAACTGACATCTCAAACGATGAAACTATTACTTAATCAACCCCTTTGATGACAACCTTCAGTCTGAGAGGTCCTAAGAGGAATCGATGTACACTTATATATACATATATATATATATATATATATATATATATACTGCATTGTACATTAAGTTACACAACAATGGTCCAAGCATCGATCCTTGCAGAGTCCTTTTTTTCTTATACCTATATCTGTATCATAGATCTATTCTCTATTTCGGAAATAATCCTGCGCTATTCGTATCAGATAAACAATGCGCACACAGTTTGTTGTTTTAAATGCGTTCCCTACATCTAACATCACAACTACACAGTCATTTATAATATGTATTCCTCCAACTCAACTCAACAGTATCCAATGGCTTTTCTGTAGTCAAATTGGTTGTCTGATAGGCCATGTCAGTTTTGAACGCAATTTGCAAGTCTTCTGTAGTTTATAGCCTCTAGCAATTTCCCACATATATCTACCATATACAGGGCAGTAAGATGAGTGGTCATCTAGGGGCTTATCGCCCTTAGGTATTAACACCAACTTCTGTCTCTTCCATGTTGTTGATAAAGTTCCCTGACTTAAGCATTACCGGTGCCTTTTTGTCTTTAAACGTAGAGACAACGTTTTCGATATCAGTTAATTTTTCTGAGGAAAAGTCTAAAGTTTCGCTGGGGGGGTTGTGCTCCCAAAGTGTTTCAAAGTGGAACTAAGTCTTTTGGCGACCAGCTTGTATGCAAGACCCCATGGATTATTAAGAAAACACTGACCTTATAGATACTTTTATTGTTATCTAAAGGATTCCAAATTATATAAAGATGTAGAAGAATAAAAAAGAGTCATATCGAATAAAAGTTGTGTGTTGTGTTTTGGTTTTTATAAGTTCCGTAGCCTACTACACTTATTATAATGTGATATTCTAAAAACATTGGCGAGTTCTCATTTAAATTCTCAAATGATTTATAATAGTCTTTTCATAAGATGAGAGGTTTGAATATTTTCAAAACTATGGATGAAGCCTACTGATTCATATTATAATAGTACAATGAAAAAATGTCAAATAGTAAATTTTTTAACACTTATAAATATAATATGTATATATATATATATATATATATATATATGAAAAAGGCTTCACCACAGACGCCTTCCCTACAATTTCCCGCGGATTTTAGAAACATCTCTTTGAGCTAAACGCTGAAATATTATCCTTTAAACCACAATAACTTCGGAATAAATCATATAAGTTTCGCGTGATAAACGGCGATTCCTTAAAATCTACTGGCTCGAATCGGTTCAAATTAACAGGCGGTCAAGCCTATAAAATGTTAAAGGCTAGCCACACACTTATGTACACCCACACATAAATGCAGATAGCGATGGGCCCTCAGAATAAATTATGGAAGCTTCATAGTCGAGATCTGTTAAAAGTTTGAAATTTTCTAAACGAGAGTAAACCAATAACTTCCACATTTTTAAGTCACTCTCAATGAATCACGTTTTTAATACTCAAACATTCATTAAAGTCTTACGCATTGTATAATTCAAATCTTCTTTTCATTAATTGATTGAATTTTATATGTTTTTAAGCAGTTGCATTGAGATCGCAGAAGAGAAATATTTATACACCCCTGCTAAATACATTCGCAAGCTAGAAAATGGAAAATAATTATGATACAAATTATTTGCGCATTGAAAATAAATTTTTTGTATTGGATAAACAATTCACTACTGCAAACCATTATCCTTATGATTCGAAGACTTTAATATAATGCAAACTATGCGACACAATTAGATTGAGTACGGAGTTTGTGAGCTAGATTCACACCTAACAAGGTGGCCTGTTTTACTACGAAGTTCTTGTCACTACTTTCATTCAAGTTAAGTTAATTTAAAATGTTAACTTTAAAATGTAAAAATTTAGTTAACATATAGGAAATATTAAAAATTTAAATTCAAGCTTAATATCAATTGCTCAAAATTTCATGCAACCCTCGTTTATGTCAGATTTAATCATTTAATTAGAGAAATAATTGAAATCGTTTGAACGCCTGTACAAACTTAAAGTCTTGAGTATTTTTATATATTTTTTGTAGCTTTAGAATCCTAAACATTGACTGAATTGATTTGAAGTGAAAAAGGGAACAGCAAAATTCTTCTAGAGCCTGCAAATAAGAAATAAACAAACAACAATATAAAAACATTATAGTTGGCAGCGATAATATTTATTATTTCATTTCATTCAATCTGTTCTGCTCTGAATATAGCTGATCTTAAATTAATTAACACACTGGTAAATATTTTTAGCCGTATTCCTCTTAGTTGTCCCTGGTCTTTTGATGAGTTTTAATTTTGCCTCTATACATGAACATGTACTACTGTCAATCCCAGAACAGCAAAAGATATGCTGGCAGACTTTAAAAAAATTTAAACAATTTTAATGAAATTATAACTTGTTAAAGAAATATTTTTTCAAAGAAAAAATATATCGTGTGGTTACTTATTTTGTTTTTTCAATCTTATTTCTGTCCACCTCCTCCTCTGTGTTCAATTTGCACTCGGACATGTGAAATTAAGTTCTTTACACATGATTCCATGTATGTTTGTGTGCACGTACTACCAGTATTTTCTTGAATGAAGTCATTGGACATTGATGACAGTAAAAAGAAATAAAATAAAATATCTTGCCCAGTTTGTTGCTATTTGAATGTTAATAAGAACAGAAATGAAAATAAATTTTTTAAGTTTATGTTTAAACGGAGGCCATGTAACAAAAGCACCACCTAGTGATCTCTTCCATGGCTTTGGTGACTTTGTTTCACTTCGGAGTCGTAGATTAAGCGCAAAAACAACCTTTGTAGCCAACAAATGCCAGCGTCTATAAAAAACCACTCAACTCCTTTTTTTACTATCTAATGAATGAACACAAATCAGATTTTAGTACTTATGAACTATTTGATAAGTATTTAGCCAGCGATATTAAATGTTGACATAATAATGAAATAGTTATTAAAATATGTTAATTGCTCATGCAGTAGGATGATTTGTGTTAGGAGAATGTTTTTGCGCAATTGAAACTCCACAATTAATACTTTTCTATTGGTGCTGATATATTAACAGTTTATTTAAGAGTGCAGCAAAGTTCGATTAAAAAGTTAAATGGTTATAAGTTCCTTCATTTTTATGTTTTCAAAGCCAGTCACATGTGTTTTTTCATGCCTTTTGTAAGTGGCAAACAGAACTGTTGGTTATATCGAATAATTGGCGCCGATATTGAGCGCGCTCGACAGTCTGTATTCCGTTTCCTTCATCATGTTCTAGTCTGAAAGTCTTAGTTTTTTAAAACATTTTTTGGTTATTTACTTGACATTTTAATTTTAAAACTATTGAAACTTAAGTACAAAACGGCTTAATAAAGCGTGTCTTCGCACGAATACATAATTTAAATTTAGCATTAACTTTTATCTGTGCAAATTAGCAGTGATATATGTTCATTCGAACGCTAAAAAATTGTACACCCTACCAAATAAAAATTAATTTAATGAATAGGGAGCGTAGTAAAATCAGTTATTCCTTCATCAAAATGGCTTCCTGAATACACAAAATTATCGAATTCAGGGCACAGAAAATGTTCATGCAATCCACCAATTCATCTACTACTAACGCATTTTGATTTGAAAAAATATCATGGAAAATTTAACGAAAAAGGTAATAGCGTGTCATCAGATCCAGTGAAAGAAACTTGATGGACATATTATTAACGAAAAAAAGTAAGCTTTTACGAATGTATTTCTAAATATTTTCTTTAAAAATATCTTTTTTGGTTGAAGATGTCTAATCTGACTGAAAACAACAACCGTTTATTCATATAGAAAATCGCTTATTTTCAATATAAGATGTCCTGCTTACAGAAAATGGAATTTACGAAATGTTACATATGCAAGAAGAGAAATAACATAATCATATCATAGAATAAATATATCATGATTCCGGGGGTTTTGAATTAAAACTTTAATGTATTTTGGGTCAACTAACTCATTGTCTTCTCCTGTCAACGATTAATAGAATTTTTGATCGCTGTATTAATTGTTTCCTAATGCAGCTGTTTTTATAAAAACAAGTGTGCATCATAAAATCCACTAATTGTTTCTATCGGTGATCATATTCATTAATTGAAAGCAACTTTATTCAAGTTATTCAACCAAAGATATTTCGTTGTAATATTTTTTTTAACAGTTGAAAAAATTATTATTTTTTCCATTCAGTTACCTCGTTCTAATATATTTTTCTTTTTCGTTTAGCTTATTTTTACAAGAATAATTGTAAAAGAAAAAGTTGAAAGTTTATCTTCATAATAGAAAAATTCATTCCTCCTAGTATACATTGCACGCATACGAACTCACAGATATAAATCTGATTTAAAAATATGAAATACAATAATCAATCGTTCGATCTCCAATAAATGTTACAAATATTACTTTGAAAAAAACTAAAGTAAAAAATATATAACAATAATAACAAAAGATAAACGGGCAGATGTTTTCTTCGCGTTACTTATATTAACCTCTTCTTCCTACTATTTAAACAGTGACCACAACTAATAGCCTGTGCCACTGAATTTAATAATACAAACAGACGTCGAAAGAAAGGAGAAACAAACAAGACAAAACGAACGGATGGCTATTGTAGGCTCAAACACATTCATTTTCCTACACAAAAATCAAATAACAAATCAAACAAACCAAAAAGAAAAAAAATTAATGTCTAATCTCGAGCAGACATAAAGAAGAGTTCAACTTTTTAAAAATTAGACATTTGGTAGGTCGATTTCTTTTCCAAATGTTTGCCAACAGCTCGTGGATATGAAAATAATTTTAGCCACAAGCTTGAAATCGTGAACAAAAAAGGAAAACGAAACCAAAATGATGGTAATCAGTGGATTGTATTTAGTTGGCATGTGTGTTATTAAATGTATCAAAAGTTTCAAGCTACGACTGACTGACTTACCTTAAGCGCTCAAGCGAAATTTCACTGAATATATTTCTTTATAAACTTGTACTTAAAAGTTGAAAATTCAACTGCATCTTAGCTTATTTCATTAACTCACCTTAAGATCTGTTCCCTAAGCGCATTAAATATTTTAACCCTTAGCGAATATATGAAAATAAATGGGAAAACTTCCCCTACACTATTTTAAAAGCAACAGAGCAGTAAAACCTTTGGCGTAAAGAAGTCTCTTTTTTATTTGGCATTTCATAAGATATTTTACAGTAAAATTTTAAACTCTCAGGCCTGATGCACATGGTGTGCATATTACACGAAACCAAGTAGGTCTCAGTGAACACCTCATAGGAAAAATCTAAAATGATACATTTTTATCGCAAGGCACATGCTACTCCTATTGTATGCTGGTGCCGTTGAAACATGAGACTTTCATACTTTAGTAAAGATGCTTCAATGTGGTAAACAGATGGATCTTGATAAACATATAATGAATAACATCTCAAAGTTTGACAATACGTTGCTGTGGGCTGAAGTAGTAAACACAAAATGAATTTGGATTAATGCTACAATGTGTTAGTTGTTGATGGCTGGTCTCAATGACGAATGCATAGACTGGTCCCTGAATAACACCAGTAACGATTAATATCGTCATGCACTAAAAGAACAGAATATAGCGCACCCTTCGGCAGTGTAGCAGAAAGTTCACGGCGAAGTAAAAAGTAAGGATAGATACAAAAATTGTCCGCGTGGTCTCTTACAGCTGTTCACTATTTTCTAGATACAATATATATTTCGGGACCGTCCCTTG
>OY776280.1:47136487-47316487 GCA_963675445.1 Linnaemya vulpina | reverse complement strand
ATATTGATCTTACAATCATTATTATTGCATTCTATCTGAAAGTACGTTTTTAGATACCTTGAATATTCGCCTTTTCAAATGCCTTTCTGAAATCCTTCGTTTACCAAAGTCGTTGATTGTAAAATAGTTATGGTGTTAATTAAGTTGAAGCTTGCTGGTTGAAACTCTATGTTGAATATAATAAATATCAGCATTGGCACACCTTGCACACATACTGTTTGGTAACCCATTCAGATCCACTCAATCTGAATCTATAAAAGATTTTAAGCAATTCATGATGTGGGCTGTAGTTATTGAAAAAATATGTTAATTTTTAACAATATTGTGTGACTAATCGACGTTATCACTATAAAGTGCATCCGAGTGTGTGGAAGAGCAGACATCAGGATGTACATAAATCACAGTTTTCTCTTTTCTCATTAGAGTATGTATTCATTTATATATTCATAGCCTTCGATGCACCATTGATCTTCATTTTTAAGCTTACGAAGTTGTAGATGTATCTGAGATCGTTCTCTTAGCTGTTTGTCCTTGTAAAGTTTAACATTTTGACTTGATTGTTCAGACCATAAAAGATTAAATATTTAGAATAATTTATTTCGGATTCAGATTTCTTATAAATCTTCAGAAATTTAAGAATACATTCATTCATATATCCTTTAAGAATTTTTGGGGAAATGTTTACAATTTTAAGCGGATCAAATTTATGTTACATAAAAGGCTATTCAGATCGGTACAATTTGCGTTGGTAAAACAAAATTTCTTATCCAAATTAGTAATACTTTTAACCGAACGAGATTATTTGGGAGCGTAATTGGATCTAAGCGATTGGTGAAATATTCAATTGGTTCATTATCATATATTAAATCTGGAAGTTATTCATACGTATTCCAGGCAGCATTAATGTAATGTAGACATAAAATTACAATGCTACTAAGCGAATCACAATTAATATAATCCAAACGATTCGTTACGTAATTACTTGCTTCTGTAGAGAAACGCCCGGTAGGATGTGAGGCATATTAGTAATATTATGTTGAATATTATTTTACGACTACTGCAATAAATTCAATGTTATCACGGCAAAAAACTTATAGATCGCTATTAAAGCTCATCTGCTGGTAGTGACTTTAGTTCTTTTTCTTCGAAAGAAGCCAAATCTTTTGCAAAAAAAATCGGTATTTGAATAGAACTATTTTTTCAGGTCTCGGTAAAATATAGAACATGTTTGTTAAAAGCGAAGCTGTCAAGATATAATTTGGAACAATTAGTCTTGATTCCTCGAACGTGTTGTTCGGATTATATGATTTTAAGTTAAAGAATATTTGCATATTTAAATATAACAGGTTTCTGAAAATGATTTTCTTATTACAATAATATAATGTTTTCGATAAATATTTATTTTGTTCAAACTTGTACCGGTAGTCCAGTGATGATAATTATTAATGCAATGCCAACATATGAAAGGACGGAATAATTTTGGGATGAAATGAGAATAGAAAATAAATAATTTATTGTAGCCAATCTCACTAGAGTACAGACAAAAAGTGCTGTAATGTGTTCTTTGTTTTATTACAGTTTGAGTGGTAATTGTTATGCAGTAGTGAAATTGAAATGGGCCTACAACAATTAATACAACCATTAGAAATGCAGATCAGAAAAACTCGATCACATGCCTATATATGAGTGTGTTGCCGAACACGGATTTTGGAATTGCTACAGAACACAAAATTGACTACACACCGCTTCATCAAAAATCAGCACCCTGAGATCAGAAATGTCATGATTAGAATAGATATTCTTTCGTCTGATTTCTACAAAACGGGTAAAATTGAGCCTCCTAAAGGGCAAACAAAAACATATGTGGGCCCTAAATAGAGGGTATGTAGAAGTCCTGTTTTCATAATGGTTTATCCATTTTTTGGCTTCAGAGCCGTGGGTGTGGCAAGATTGTGACCTGCTATATATCCAAGATTATTTAGAAGATTATTAGTTTTTGTTACAAATATGGACACTTTTCGAGCATTATGGAATCGTTATTTGTGTCATACAATAGACGACAGATACGATGTGCAACGTTGAAAAGGGAATCTCGCCTGAACTTTAATATAAAGCAAGTAGTTATTGCCAATGTAAGCTGCTCAATCTTTTGTTATTTAAAAGTTATATTCAATACAATTTAATATTGAAAAAATCATTAAGAAATAAATAAACATAAAATAAAGAAAATATTATCTTTCAATTACTTAATATTTGCTTTCCAGTAATTTCATGTCTCACAATACACATACAACAGAAGACACATAATAATTATTGCTTTACATTTTAACTTGTTTAATTTTGAGTAATAGAAATTACTTTTACTTACTTCAACAGCACTTTTAAAAGTTTTTTTCTTTCAAAATTACAACAAAATATTAAAAACATCAATTTTCTGTTCAAGCAAAAACAGGGAAAATAAATATTATTTTTGTCTTGTGTTGAACAAACAAAACTGGACTACTGAAGACATACTCATGGTTTTGATCAAAAGGATAATTCCGCAAATGGTTGGTTCATTAAAAATCAATAAACACAGCACCACATACGTTGATAATGGGTCCCGGTATTTATGTAGTTGCAAGAATGAGCCAACAATATCAATATATAATATTGCAGCAAAATTCAATCAACTGAATAAAAATCCCATAAAAATAAGAAAAAAAGTTTGTCTTGCATTTATTTCTTTTTTTCCCTTTAAAGTTATTAGCCGTTAATGACAAACGAAGTGAGGAAACAATAACAATTTTACAATTTTTGTACTCCAAATAGTCCTGGACAAGAAAGTCAAACAGATCACAATTAAGTTATAAAAATGGTTTCCATGTTATTTTATGTTTATATATATATATATATATATATATATATTTCGTTTTTACTTTTCTTTGTGCTGCAATAATAATATGTTTTCGTTTTCTTTTGTACTTGCTTATCGTGGTATATACTAGGGACATTTTGACTTGCATTTTTATGTTTTTTTGACAAGTTTTTGGTGGAAATTGAGCAATCAAATAAATAATTTTGCTTTCATTGCAAAATGTTGTATAACAGAAAAAAGTCTTCAACGAATGCAAAGGCGTAATGTTCATTTCGTTTTTGTGAATATTTCTAAAATGTGGTTTACTTCTGCATTCTGTAACAGTTTTTATAGTTTTTAATTTTCAATTTATGTGATGTTTCTGAATTTGCGAAAAGAGTCGTTGACTTATTCAACATTCGCTTTTTACTGATACAACAAAGTATTCAGAGCTAAGAATTTTGTTTTTGTTTTTGTTTTCAAAATGCAATTAAAAAGGACATGCATTGTGCGTGAGAGTATTCCTTTTTTAGGTAAAGGATACCCTTAATGTGGGGTGTCTAAAGGTTCATTAAACGCTGCATTGAAAGGCTTGATTGACCATCCATTTCAGGACTTATTCGCTATTACATTAACGTTATTTGGGAGTATTGATAAGGTACCTTGAAAACATTCGGAATGTTTTATAAACATGTCCAACTTGTGCAGATGACCGATGGCAACATGAAAACATGTGAAACGACAAAATAAACACCGTCATACACACATGCGTACAATAGTTGAGTTTTAGTGTCGTACATAACAAAACAAATTATTGACGCAGGTTGTTCAAGAATAACTTTTTATTTGTAATATGAACAAAATAAATTATTATACTAATCAAACATATTTTTGAATTAAAATAACAATTGTTTTAGTTTATATTTTGTGGGTTTTTAAACTCTTTAATTTTAATTATGTGCTAGTTCTTTTGACCCCTCAACTGATCAATTTGAATTTTTTAATAAGGTTTTGGGAAAAAAGAACTAGCACATAATTAATATTTAACAATTGTTTTGTTTTTTGCATTTCGGTGATATATTTTACTTTGTATGGCACGATTAAAAATAAGTCGATATACATATGTTAAAGAATAATAAAGGCTGCAGTCACAACATTTTTACAAGATCATATTTTTAAAGCTTAAATTTGCCCAAGTTGCAGTTTTTATAAAAGGTATGAAAGTGCAAGCGAACAAAACTATGTTTCCTTTTCGTGAAACATATATAATAAAACAATAATAAAATTCTTTCTGAACACACAACGTCGTTGGAATAGTACTGAAATTTAATATTAAATTCGATTTGAAAAAAAATTTTTTTATAATACAAATATTTTAAGCTTAAGGTCTTTATATTATATATACATGTATATATTTATTTTCAATATTTCGTTAACCTTTGGTTACCTTCTTCAGGAAATTGTTATATTTTCAATATATTCTTCTTTCAATCAAAATTTTTTGTAATTTTTATTAATAATAAAAAAATAGGTCGAAAAATTAGCAAAAAAAAACTAAACATTTTTAAATTTTAGGGCTAATTTCTATAATTCTGAGGCGTCTGAACTTAGTATATGACACCTACCTGGTATAACAGGTCTAGGTACACCATGTTGCCAGAAAAATAGTTCTACGGAATCGCAGACTTAATTCCTTCAAAGTTTAAATGGATTTTGTTAAAATTTTACTTCTGTCGAAAAAAGGACACAAATAAAACGAACAAAAATTTACAACCGTAAATTAAAACAAATAGCTGCACAAAATTAGATATGAATACTGGAAAGTCGGCGCCATATTATCTGGTGTTTTTTTTTTCATATGCAAATTGTATATAATAACAATAGGCATATATATTTTTAAATCTTATTTAAAAATATATTTGTTTGTTACGTGGTCCATTATTCGACGAGTACAGTTGTTGACTTCATTTTTCAAAAAATCTAGCCGTATGGCGTCAATGGTAATACTGATTTTCAGCTTGTGTTTATACGAGTCTTGTCTTGTTGACAAGATTCATACATTTTCTTCTTTGAACTTTTATTGGTGTTCACACAAATCATGTCTTGTTGACAATATGTATATATAGTTGTGTACGTTTTTTTTACGAATGACAAAGCAAAACGTACTGCCATTACATGAGCATGACTACTCGTTACTTTTCCCCTCGTCCCTGTCGTCAACAAAGTAGCAATCATATCAATAAAACATGACTCGTATGAACACAGACTCAGTGTTTCAAGACTAACAAGGACCCATAAAAGTAATCCTGAGGCAGTAAATATACTTCTGATAATAGAGCAACAATAATCTCTATGACACGCGCATATATTTGTCGTCTTAATGGCTTTTAGTGAGAAAACTGTTGACAGTAAAATGGATGAAGTATCCATGACAGATTTATTTTTGTTTCAAGTATATTTTCAGAAACTGAAAACATTATTCTGGCATTCAACGATTCTTAAAGACTTGCTGAACTTTACTGAGCAGAATGATCAGTTTAAAGTTTTCAAAATTATTAATGAAAATAATCAGCACATTTATATTCATATTGAAGAATGATATTCTCAGCCGTCACAATGAGTCCATGGCTCTCTTGCATCTTAAAAAATAAAACACCCGTTGTATTGTTATCACTTGAAGCCCTGAAAAAAATTGTGTTTTGACTTTAACGGAACCAAACACCAACAAGACTAAATCGTATAAGCATATTGTTGAAAATTCAAACTAAAAAGGTGTGAATTCTAGGGAAACGCAACACATCAATGAACTAAAATGTTATTTTGTCTTATTTTTTATTTGCAAAAGGTGAGAATTACTTCACAACTTCCTAAACACACAGAGTTTTTTGTGTTATTTATTAGACTTATTTTTTGGCAAAAGATGTTAAAGGTGAGCATGGAAACATCCTTTTAACGCCTTTTATATGTTAATGATATTTTGTCGCCATGTAATTTTAGTTTTAAAATATATAAGTAAATAAATAACAAAAATGAATGCATCGATTTCCGCATTTAACTTTTTAGTTCATCTGTACATTCGGAGCATTTTATAAAAAGAAGACTTGGCTCAAGTCTTGTCGCTTTCAGTGATTCGTAGTCGTCCATAGTTAAGCAAGTGATTAATGATTTTTTAAGAGGCTCTTTTAACGTTTTGCATTTAATTGATACAAGGCAGCAACATAAATCTGCTTAATTCTGCCACTAATAGGATTAGATCGTATGGAAAAAACAAGGTTGTATAGTAGATACATATTGTTTTTTTAATTCCCATCTACAACTCATGGTGTGAAATGAGACACAAGGTTTTTTACTGTTGTTGTATTTATTGGTTTTAGCTTCAGACATCAAGGTGTGAAGATGGTAAATTGATACTTTTTTGTTTATCTTTCTTGCAGATTTTCTTTCCAACTTAATTCAAGTTTATAGGTATTGATTAGTTTTAAAGTTAATTAGTAAATGTATTTTCATAAAAAGTGCAATCTCTTTGATGTTTCTACCCAGACGTGATTTGACTGTCTGAGTGAATTATTGCATGGCGCAAACAAACTGATTTTAGCAAAAATAGCTATAAACATGGCTTATTAACTGTAATTAACACTTATAAAGAGGCTTAGTGTAGCCAATTTTATCAAGAACATATTTAGGGAAATGATTGATGGCTTGTGATCAAAAAAAGTGAAAATAGGGGTATATGTTTGTGTAATGAAATAGGTAAAGGTGCGGTAATAAAAAAAATTTATAGGCGGTGAGTCTTCGAAGATACATAATGAGAAGCAGACTTTGTTGCTATAATTATAAATAATGTATCTGTTCGTTGAAGGTGAGCCAAAATCGTATCTTTCGGATTCGGTTACAAGCGTTCAGGTGAAATTTCCATCGGTCCCACCCGCGTATGCAAGAAATATGAAAGAAAGATATTATAGCATGAAAATGATACTACAAAAAATTAAATATTCACATTATTCATGGAACGTGTGTGCAGATTTGAAAGTCGTAGCAATGCTAAACGGACTGCAAAGTGGATATACTAAGTTTTGTTGCTGTTTATGTTCCGCGCGAAAGAAAAACACTAGAATGTTAAAATTTGGCCGAAAAGAGTAGATATTATTCCAGGAAAAAAATTTAGCAGAAGAACCTTTAATTCAAAAAGAAAAAATTCTTTTGCCACCTCTTCATATAAAGATAGGCCTAATGAAAAATTTTGTCAAAGCAGTGAACAAGGACGGTGAAGGCTTTCTATACATTAAGAGCAAATTTCCTAGAATCAGCGATGCAAAAGTTAAAGAAGGCATATTTGTAGGCCCACAAATAAGAGAGCTCATAAAGGACAAGGTCTTTAGAACGAAATTCAACGATGTGAAAGTAAGAGCATGGACAGCTTTGTGAATGTGTGCCACAATTTTTTGGGAAATAAAAAAGCTGAAAACTATCATGAAATCATCAAAGAACTACTCTGTGCCTACAAAGCTCTAACATGTTATATGTATGTCCCTTAAAATTCATTTTTTGAACTCGCATCTAGATTTTTTTCCAGATAATCTTGGTGCTGTATCAGACGAACATGGTGAAAGCTTCCATCGAGATATGTCTCTATATGAAGCGTTATAATGCAAACCCATCGGAAGGAAGGCTGACAGATTTTTGTTGGTCTATTTGGCCAGAAATTCAAATTGGTAATATTAATAATTGATTATATTAGTGCTTTTAGCGCCCACTTCGACGTCAGCCTAATAGATGTTTTGTTTGTGCATTACACGTACAATTTGATCAATTTTAAATACCTGCGGTAAATGGACAATAAAATCCAAACTTTTGAAACGATTTTTATGGTTTATAGTTTATTTTACTTCTAAGACATGTAGCTCTCAGACAACTGTGCAAAATGTTTAATATTTCCTTTAAATTTTTTGCAATTTCATTTTTAAATTGAAAAAAAATTAGAAAGAAGATATATAGAAAAATTATATTTGCAATATTGTTACACATCTTCTGGTGTTTTACTTTTTTAAATCGGATGACTCGTTCTCGAGTTATGGTGAATTGTGTCTACATACTTGGCTGATTTAGGGGCAAAAAATTGCCACGCCCATAAAAAAATCTCGACCTGATGGAGAAAAACCGAAAAGGAATTCGAGTTTAGGGCATCAAAATCCATATAGAGGATTTGGCTGCTGAGCAGTGTAATTATTAATTTCTAAAACTGTAGGAAAATATCTAAATATTTTGCCATGTAACCACCAGACAGTTGACATGTTGTATAACTCTACCGAATGTCACATATTTTTTATTGAATTACATTCCGTGTTATCTATTTTTCGGTTTCAAATGCAAAGCTTAATAAAACAGAGAGAAATTAATATGAAACTTTAAATTCATTTAAATGATTCAACTTTAAATAGGGCCTTTGATCTGGTCTTTGACAACGTGTTTGCCTGTTTCGGGCCGCGTAGACTCAAATCTCTTAATCTTCGTGCATAATTTACGTTACTTAAACATGTAAATTTTTTAATGTAACGAGGCCAATATCGGAGTACCACCACGTTGAAATTGCAGACGAAAAAAGTTGTCATAATGAAACGTAATAGGACATTACAAATTCGCTACAGAAGTGATATATTCGATGGTCTTCATATTTCAATGGTGCGCATTCAGGGTGTTTAAGTACATGTATTACGTCTACATGTTAAATAAAAGAACGATTTTACCAAAAAAATTTCTTAATTTCAGTTTTGCTTAAACCTAAAGTTTACGATGTTAAAGAAACTTCGTGATATATATCTTATCAGTTATATGTTTTAGGATTATTAAAGCATTTAACACTTCATCAAAGATTCTATATATGACTCTTGTTGAAATATTGCCTGCTACCGAAAATACTCCCTTACTTTCTATAGATACTAATTCAAACAACTTTTAAGAAATCTTCGAAATCTCCTTTTCTCTTTTAATTTATTATAAAATTTTAAACTGTTTTATTAAGTCTTTCCTTGAAGTGGAGATAGACACATTTCAAAATGTCTCTTGAAAATATCATTAGATTTATAATTTTCTGTTATTGAATGTTTTTGAATAAATTTATATGATATTTCAGTGACATTAACAAATGTGTTGAAGATTCCTTATTTTCAGTACCTAGTTCTTTGTAAAGCTTTGCGGTAATAATATCTGCAAAAAATTAATTGCAATCTCTTCGCCAGAGAACCTGCAGTGCAATGTTATTTGGCTGAACCGCGTCTCCTAAGCCATTCAAAAGCAAGGAATGTATTCATCATCAAATTGAAGTCTTTTAATGATTTTTTATTCAACTTTCTTTATTCCAAAAGGTTTATAATATCGAAGCAATACAGTTCCAGGTACTTTTCAATAAATAAATGATGTTCCATATGGGAAATACTTAGCACTTCTTCACACAGTTATTTGAAACTGTTTGTAGATGTTTAGGAAAAGTTTCGTAGATGCAATTGTTACTTATATGATAGATACAATTGGCCAGCTAATCGAAAGTCGTGGTACAGTGCACTGTTATCGATCAACATTTACTAACAATATATTTGGTCAACTAAACAGGGACAAGAATATCAAAAAATAATTTAGGTTTTTTTTACTACATTAGAACAGTTTTATAAAAATATATGTATTCCAAAAATAAACGCTTTTAAGCAACTATTGGAGTTTCATAAGCAATTCCTTTAAGGACATATGTGTACATAAAACATATGGAAGTAGGTAACAAGTATTTGCCTCTTACAGATAAGGCATTTAGAGGAAATATTATAAAATTATTTCTAAGCGAATCGTACACAAAAGCTGAATAAATATTATTGGTGGAATCTTAAAGATATAATTTGTAATTGAATATACAATAACATAAAATAGATGGTATCCAAAATTCAGCTGCTTCTTGTAAAATTAATAATATGTATGTATATGCGTATGTATCTACAGAAACGAAAAATAATAAAGTGACATATAATTTTTTATCAAATCCTTTCGACGGCATAAAAAATCTGGTTTAAATATTTACGTGTTTGAGAAACTACTTTGAATTGATTTAAAAAAACATGTTTTTTTGTTTTTGTGTTGAAGTGCTATGCATCTGCTCTAGAAATAAAATGCAATACTGCGCAATACAATTTTGTAAAAATAAACATAACTGACATAAAAACAGACGACAGCTCAAGAAATTCTAAACAAATATTAGCACGTTCTATTTAATAGTGCAACCAAATGCTCTAATTTTTTTATTAACGCTAGGGAAGTGTTAGATGACACACGCGGAAGGACATGTGCAACATCAAAAAAGTATAAAACACCTTGTTTCATTTTGTTGGAAACAATCAAATGTGCATGCAATATGAGAAGTTTTTCATTTAAAATTTATCAAATGCTCATTGATTTGAACGAGATCTACTTATGAGTGCAAAGGAATGATTTACAAATTGATTTTTGTCAATATGGATTTCATGTTGGTGTGAATAAATGAAGGAATGGGTTAATGAATGGCAAAACTTAATCTGTTTGAGAAACCCTTTTTATATATGTATGTAGAATAGTTTCCTAAGGACAGATGTATTTTGAGAATGTTAATCATTGCAACAATATTCACAACTGCGTACGACAATATGCAATATTTATTATGTGGGCAGGTAGGTGTTGTTAACATCAGGAACTATGTAAATAAGCTAGCTCGTTTCAAGATATGAAAAAAATATTTTTGTATGAAAACTGATTTGTTTACCAAACAGCACAAATAGATATCAAATCCGTTACACAACTTAACAAAACCTCCCAGCAGTGACCATTCACTCGATGAACACAATATCTCATTTATTCTGTGCATATGCGGTAGCAAATGGATACCGGTATCGCATATGACATGATATGTATTACCGCATAACTTGTGTGTATCGGATCATCGATTCAGTAATAGCGATTTCAGCAGCTGGGTTGGATCAATACAAAGAGATCTGAAAAACCGCATTTTAAAAAAATTCTTAAATCTTGAAAGAGGATTTGTTGGCATGGAGGCAAAAGTTGGAAAGCGAACAGAGGACGAAAATGGGTACAAGAAGTTCACTATCTTCTCATCCTACGCCATCCTATCAACAATAGCCCTCAATAGCCCCTGAGATCAGCATTGAATACTAAAAAAGCGGTTGGAGATGATCATGACTTGTTCTACAGGCTTAGTTAAGTTTTTATATTGCATTTTATATTATGAATATTTTATATATTCACTAATAGATTTCTAATTACATATATGTAGGTTTAGGAAACTAAAATATAATCATATTGAATAGAAAATATCTGTTGGATATGTTTTCTATTAATTTCATAGCCTACTACCCTTATTATGTAATATTGAAGAATTATTTGATCAGAGGTTTGGAGCTTTAAGAAACGATGGATGAAATCCACTGATGATTTGGTAAAGTATATAAGTATATATTGCAACAAACAAAATTCATTTCATATATATGTATATATATATATATATATATATATATATATGTATATATATATATATATATATATATATATAGATATAGATATATATATATATATATATATATATATATATATCGTCGCCCCGGAGTTTAGGAAATTGCATTTCAATATTTGAGATCAAATTGAGCGGTGAAAAGTAGGTCATAATATATTTAGTCGTAGTGTATGAAGTTGAGCATTGACTAGAGTACAAATATTTGAGATGCTTAAAGGTTTTTCCGAGTTATAGCCAGTTTTATGTAAAATAAATTTTTTCATTTTGTTGTATAAGCCATTTTTTTTTAAATAGGTGTTAATTTATGTCGCATTCGTGAAGGTATGTATATATTAATTATTCAGAGTAGCTTTTTTTATTTAAGTTATCTTCACGTATATCCCCTATAATATCAAAAGTACTTTTTTAATTCAAAACAGAAAAATTTATTATGTTAGAGCTTTTTCAATTTGAATTTAACAAGATTTTTCTTATAGTTGCCGATTTTCATGAAATTTTGTATGTAGATAAAGAGTGGTGCTCGAGATAGAGAAATGAATTTCATTTCACGAAATTTTCAAATGTTAGTTTTCAATAAATTTTCGTACGAAATAAATAATTTTCATATTATTTCATACTTTTAAAAAATGCTGCTAGATATATATCACATGTTTTTCATAATTAAAACAGAGTACTAGTTTAACAACATTTTTCCATAGATATTGTACGATATATTGGCTTTTTAATATATATTTCTATTTTAATATCATATTCTTTAGTTTCATCTGCATAAATATTTCATGAACAAGAAACAGATTTTTTAGAATATTCCCGGTTTTCATGGTATATTTAACTAATACTGTATATTGAATTTTGTGTAATTTCTTATTACTAAAGAAAATTTAAAACAAGTAAAAGTTCTATATTCGGCTGAGCTGAATCTTATATACCCTTCACCAACGTACGTCTGGCGTTACTTATATTTTTAAATACCAATATTTTTAAACATTTTAGTTACTTTGTACGTAGTACATACAAAATACTGAAGGTCCCAAAGAATACTTAATTTCCTATCCCAAGAAAAAAGATTTTTATCTTTTCAGTTTTTAATAGACCATTCAGCCTTTCCAAAGCATGAAATAGGTTCAATTTACAAACAAACAAAAAATAATTCGTTTTTGGTATTAATTTCGCATCGAGAAATAGATGAGAGCTTTCCAGCTCTGGAATCTTATATCGGATTTTTCTGATACCACTCTATTTAAATTCATTTCCAATCTATCAGTCCAAGGACGAAGTCTCTAGCTCTTTTAGGGGATTTGGAAAACCGATTTCACGTCCAGACAGACGGACATCGCTGAATTGCCATCGCTATTCATAAGGATCCAGAATATATATACTTTATGGTGTCCCCTATTAATATCGCAGAAATTACACAAGGAATGACAAACCTATATATACCTTTTCACTTTTTTGTGAAGGGTATAAAAATGTAATGCCTTTAATTTTTACCTCAGTATAAAAGAAATAGAATTCGCAAAAAAATATTATTTGTAGAATAATTCTAAGTATAAAATACAAAATAATGTAAGAATAATACAATACCCTTCCTTATATATTTATAATTTTTACCTATGGCAAATACGTTAAGATAACGAAAGATTTTTTTAACAATCTTACATATTTTTTGATGTATATCCTTTAAAATTTGCATTTGCCTGAAGATAACTCGAAAAAAACTTTCTTGAAAAATTTCATATATATCTTGTCGTATATCCATAATAATACGGCAAGATAACGCAATACTTAAAAAAAATTGGGATATACAGCAAAACGCACCCGTCATATCTCAAAAACTATAAGAGATAGAGGCCTGGGGATTAAATAGATCGATAGATCCGAAAAAATTATCATAGAAAATGATCTTAACCCAATTTTTTCGATTTTGTGATATGCGTGAAGATAACTCCGGGACGACGATATATATATATATATATATATATATATATATGTATATATATATATATATATATATATATATATATATGTATATGTATATATACATATCAACTTACTATATCATATATTTATATTGTCATATTATTATTATAATATGATATATATTTGTTGGGTAGTTAAGCAATGCATGTACGATTATACATATCATTGGTGGTGCTCTTACGAAATCGTCAGTAAATTTCACCTACAGTCTTGAAAAGTTTCATATAAACTCAGATGGTTTATAAAAGTTTTTTTGAAACAAATAAATTTCATAATATATATATATATATATATATATATAAATATATGTATATGTATATATATATATATATATATATATATATATACATATGTATGTATATATATATATATATATATATATATATATATATATATAAGAATATATATATATATATATATATATATATATATGTATATATATATATATATATATATATATATATATAAATATATATATATATATATATATATATATATATATATATATGAATATATATATATATAAATATATATATATATATATATATATATATATATATATGTATATACAATATGTTCAATGCTTGTAATAAAGCTTTGCCTCTTACCGGCGATTATCAGAAATTATTAAAATGCAACCGAATTTATCATTAATCTCCGTGTGCCACCCTTTCAGAGTCTCCATATTCAGTTATGTCGACTGAAAAAATATCTTTTCGGAAGTGTTATACACAGCCAGAAGAGTAAAAAAAATCCTTAAAATAACATAGATATATTAATGATAGTTTTGAAATTACTGAGTATACCAATTTTAAACGCTTTAAAGATTCTCTGTCACTAAACACTGTAAAATCGATAGTGACTGTGCTCAGGTCTTAACTTGCTTCATTTAAAAGAAGTCTCTGTAATGACATGAGCGAAAAAAAGCAATATAAAGAAACTTTGTGATAATATTGCAATAACAAACAATGCATTAAGAGAAGATATGTCGCCTTTTTTAACCTTTCGCAGTCAATGTCAAATTTAAGATCCCAAGTCGATGAACTACATGAGCAAAATAAAAACAAAGACAAAAATATATATAATTATGAAAAATAAGTACATGCCCTAGAACAACAACTTGTTAGCAAAAATGTAGAAATAAAAAATGTATCAAATAAAGAGAATTATTTTTAAAAAAATGATCGATCGGTTAACGTTGAACTACATGGTCTTGATGTCAGCAATGCATACACCATGACAAAATCTGAGAAACTAGAAAATAGAGTTCATGACGAAGATAGTCGGCCACAAAGCAAAACTGTCTCTTCGAATGCAATTAAAAACAAATTTACCAATCAACTAACTTCGAACCATCATAACTTATGATGGTTCGATTCATAAGCTTTTAGGGCTTCCAAAAACTAGATTCCGCGAAGTTGGGTGGAAATTTATTAGGACACGAACTGGATATGTTTATGCTGAAAAGGATTATAAAATCTGCTAGACGTATTTGAATTTTAAATATAAATGATATAAATCAAATTACCTGAACTTATCAGTCATACACAGATAATTATTCTTTATAAATATATATATGGATATCTGAAATTAAATTAAATAAATAGCAATTAACTCTAGATAATTATATATATTAATTAAATTAAATATTTCATATATAAGTTATCCCATTTCCGTACTAATGCTAAATATACGCTCAGTGCGCACAAGCTTTAATTATTTTCTATTATCAATACACTGTATAATAACTTATATAGAAACATCGAAACAAATTGAACTGATGAAGAAAGTCCCTTTTACTCTGCAACTGGTTTCAGTTCAGTTTATTTAAACAGGGGAAGTAGAGGAGAAGGAAAACACATATTTGTAAAAGAGAATACTATCTCTACAAAAATAAAAACAAACACGGTCTCATTTAAATTTGTACATATCACTCTACAATTAGCTGGTGACATATATATTCTGGAAATTGAAGGTCCACCGACTCTTAATATACACACGACATAATCGTTACAGGTGGCTCTGTTATTGATCTGGACTAATTGTACAAAATATAGAAGTCGCAGTCTAATGGATTAAGAAATATAAAACATTAAGAAGGCTCAAGAGAAGACATAAACAGATACACGAAAACATGATTTGATCATCTCTTTATAAGGAACACACATTTAAACAAACTGGAATATATATCAATAATAAATACAAATATATCCCATCAGTATACTATGTATTGCATACTGCCAATCTCATAAAACCTTTGAAGAAGAGACAACAGGGTCTACCCGGCGAACAAAAATAAGCAAATAAGGTAATAAGCGGTTTCAAATTTAAAGATACATACATATATACCGAAATTCGAAAAGACAGCTTAATCAAACTATAGATACATTATAATCTGGGAAAGTGCTGCTAAATCAAGGATAAACTTCATAAAAAATGACCATTAAATATAAACAATAAAACATATCAGACTCAATATAAAATATATAGAAATAAACTAAACAAAAACTTACCGCCTGTTCGCCGATGTCGAAAGCCATCGTTCATTCAAATAAATAGCATTCGAAACAAAAACAAATTTGTTCGATATCGGCGAACGGGCAGCTAAACTTCACCATAAACAATTATTACAAAAATTTTTTTTCTTAAAACTGATATTATACTTCGGTGATAGGCAATTAATAAATTATTATTAATGAATAATTGATCGGCATGACTAAAATATATAATACTTTTGCTGTCAATTTTAAACAAGAAAACACGCCATGGGTTATTGAAAATTCTTTTCACTTTTCTGAAACATATGTAGGTGAGGTTTATGAGATAATATATATGCTGAATGTGAAAGACGCTTCAGTTGCTGAGGGCATTAGGCCCACTGATCTTATAAATAATTCCCTTTTGATGGCTCCCGTCATAACTAAATTATGAACACAAGAATAACTTCTGATATGTTCAAAGCATCCTGCAACCATCCAATATATAAAAATGGATGTAAAACTGTTACAACAACTATCCAACTAATCAAATAGCAGAGGAATGCAACTTTTCAAGAACAACCTCAAACTTAGAAAGTTTTTTGTCCAAGTATCTGGTTGCGTTAGCTAAGAGCATACAATTAATTGTGGTGTGCCACAGAGTTCAAGACTGGGTCTAATTTCATTTATTATTTGTTCGAATGAACGACAGCAAAACGTTTCCATATAGTCAGCAAACAACAATTGTAGTTGCTCATAAAAGCGTTGAAGATGCTTTAAATTTAATGCAAGTATATACAACTGTAACTGCTTTACTGTGAAACGCTACACGACGCAGATAGAACTAGCGTCAACTATAATTTTGTCCAATCAAATAAGCTAGTTGAAATTGTAATTGTGGTATGACCATATGGAGTATCTTAGAAAAATTTAAGAAAACCCACTTATATGGTCTACCACCTTAACCGTGTTCGACTAAAATGGTACGTAGATAAGCATACTTCGCTTTGGTTGAATCAAACATTCGATGCGGTGTTACAGCCTCGGGAGGCTCCTGATATTGCAGATTGCTTTAACAAACACAAAACTATTTATATAATATGCTTAATACTAATTACATAATGCGAACCCGCCGATACAATGTCCTGCCAATAATACATATACCAATAATACAGAAAATACAAAGATAAAACAGTTTACTGGATATATCAAACATTATTTTGTAAACAAGCAATAATCTCTTAGGTTGTTATATTAGTAGTATCAATATAGTTACATTATTTAAATTTTCCTTAATATGATCAAATGAATTCTATTAAATAATGCAGCGAATGCAACATAGTCGAAATTATGTATTTTTAAAATATAATTGTATACTGTGAAGATATTACTTAATCTTTCAGTAGTTCAAAATATTGTTACCAGATCGTATATCTGATATATCACATATTATTGTATGGAAATTGGCCACATAAATTCAAGTTATCGAGTTTTTACTTTTCAGTTTTTCGGGTAATGTGAAACGATTTTCAAGATATTTTCGTAGAGCAATTGTATAGTTCATGCAACTATTTTGCTATACAACTTTTTTGGGTTATGCTCTGATTATCATCTTAAAAAATTTCTTAAAGATGGAACCTCCTGCTAAAATACTGAAGTATGATGCTAACTCTTACTCTGGAAATACCAACCACAAAATATTTACAAAATAATTTGTAAAAATCATATCAATACACATGTTATCTAGAAAAAGACTAGATCAAAATTAACGACTTTACATATGAACTCTTAATGTGAAGATGTTTATAAAATGTTGAACTATAAAAAATGGCATAAAAATATTTACAAGTCATTAAGAAAACATATAATATTAATGATTTTGACTCTATCCTAAAATCATAAAAAGCAACGCTATTTGGTAGCATTATTTTTCGGCATAATAAATGACCACACGGCTTATATTATACACGTTCATCTCTATGTCATATTAAAATTCTATCTTTTGGCAAAATATTTGTAAGATTACTGCTGTGAAAAGGGTAGCGATTATGAATTTAATATCTGTTTTAGAAAACTTTTAAGGTTATGTTGCAAAACAAATGTTTTTAATATCAACATCAATTTATAATTAAGTTGCAGCAATTTTGTTGCAGTCTCGTTTTTCTCATTTACAAGAACATAAAATTACAAAATAATATACAACCTATAAGAAAAGCAATGTTCTTTGAAAATGGCTTAATAAAAATTTTTAATGCAACATAAAAATTAATTCAAAAAATTGGATGTAGGCAACATTGTTAAAACAAAACCGATTAGTGTTTAATATTATGATGCGTTAAAAACTTAAGAGAGTTGTCACAAACTTAATATGAAAAAGCTATAAAAATTGCAAGCAATAAGAAACTAAACGGGTCAGAAAGAAATACTAATCGATAGACAGGTTTGACTGTTATACTTGAGTGGTATTTGCAATTGAAATGCTGCTATTTTCTTGCCATGGAATTTTTTTCGTTCGGCTGCGGCTAATACTTTAGTGTTCTCTTTAGTGGAGTGAGAAAAAGGACATGTTATAGTAAAATATTATTACTCTAACTAACGAACAAAATCCATAATGACTGTATTAAACTAATGAATATTTTATACATATTATATCTGCTCTATTAGCGATTCGGATTTAATTTTCCTAATCGTTGGAAAATGCAATCCCTCCATATGTATTTAGTCTTAAGAACGTGAAAAAGTTAAAAATCTCAAGTCTGGAAAATAATGTGAACGAGACATGATTAAAGTGTGGTTTTTTGGACAAAAATTAATATAAATGTTTAGTAAATTTGTGGTTTAGAAAACACAAATAATTCAAATTAAAGAGGTGATATTTATTTCAAGTGACGAGGGAATGTCAGTATCAATGTAGCATTTCAACTGTAACAGCGAACGGAGCAGCGCTAAAAACAGAAGTAGTCACTATACTCTACTATCAGTAACCATTTCTATTTTTGTTTTCAACACTTTTAAGGAGTTTTAGTTGGTTGTGAAATTTTTTGAGATATTTTGTATGCGAAATATTCTACAAACATGTTGGTAAATATGGAATCGAATTTTATTCAATTGCAATAGTATGTCGTTGTGCTAGTTACTGTTGTCCTGTTTCAACAACTAAGGCCTCTCTGTCTTCGTGCGCATTACCGCTCGATCTTTCAAGTTGATTTCAACGAAAACTAGCAAGCGAATTATATAATAGAAAATTGCTGGAACAATATCTCTATATTCTCACCTTTTTCGTCATTACACTATTCCCTCCTTTCATAGTACCACAATGGTATGTGCGCTGGTCCATGTTTTCTAAATTCCGCTCCATAAGTCAGAATTTTTTCGAAGCATTAATTTTTTAGCCAGAAGTATTGATGATGGGGCAGTAATTACTCCCGGATATAGTGGTTTTAATATATATTACAGTGTTGTCATAATTATCCAGTTTTATTAAGGCAGAATCCCTTTGTTTAACATATTCAAAAAAGAGTCTTCTTATATTGATTAACGATATCAACTAAAGAACTTACTTTTCGTAGAAATTTAAATACCTTAACCCAAGAAACAAAGATTGGTTTAGCTAAAAGCCAAAATGATATCAATACGGTTTTCTGAATTAAATTTTATTTGACATACGAACACGGAAGTTTAACAGACATATCAAATTTCATATGCATCTTTTCTTATATGTTTTTGCATAGTCTTACAACTTCTGAGAAAACGTAAAATGCAGCATAGTGACCTGAAACCGCCATAAAATTCAAAGAATGTTGAAACAAACTGAAAGCAAATTATAAAAATGCTAGTAGGGACCATGTGTGCACACTAACACTAAATAAGAGGCCATCTCACATATCCAAAATGCTTCAAATGCATATAAATATGTTGTCGATATGAAAATTCTCGCGTTAGTTCTGGGAATGGAAAATTTCTATATCAAGGTAAACACAGGGATACAAATACAAGAACCTAAACAAAGTCAAAACAAGAGGAAGGTTAAATAACAAGTAAAAACGTATTATTATATGCAGTAAATGACGCCTAAACTGGTAGCATCTACAAATTTGGCTTAAGAAATATAATTTCCAAAGTCTGTTTACATGCTATTGTTTCATCTTTCTATTAACCACAATAATACTAAGATTATTCTTTTGTGATAAGTTTGGAAGCAAATTTTATGCTCTACAATTTTTATGATTCAAGATTAGTTGAGATTTAAATAAGATTTTTGCATACATTTTACAGATATTTATCTATGATCAGTTTAGATCACAAGCTGGTCGGCAAGAAAGAAACTGTAATTACGTGCAAACAAAAACGTACCTTGCATAATTAGTTTGTTTTTATTTGTATGCAAAAAAATTCTCTTTTTATCTGATCTTTAGGTGTGTTCCAAAATACTGGATTATTTATCTTCAAGAGAACTATCGATATCAATAACTATTGTTTGACAGCTGAGAATTTAAAACTGTAATGAAAATTCTGTTCAGCATCGATTGGCAAATCGTGAATCGTTTAATTCCAGAGCATCATTTCTGTGGAAATTAAATTTTTGAATTTAAAATTGAATAAATCTGTTCATAAAGTTCATAGAACACTTTGCTAATTTTACTTTCAACATAAGCAGAGAATTTATTGTAGCCATTTTAATGCTTAGTTCAGCAGCGGATTTTTCATTACTTCAAATTAGTCTCAATCGCTGTCAGTACTGTTCATAAGAAAAGGCTAATAACATCATACACTAAGGCAAATCGGGAACATTCCAGAACATATTCATACATAATTGAATGCGGAGTATAACCTGGGATCTTAGGCTTCGTATTGTATTTGGTAAATAATTCAACCAACAACATTAATCTCACTATTCTCGGCTGAAAGCCATCACCAAGCCAAAGATATGTGCGTACTGATGAAAAAAATTTCGTTTTTTCAATGTAACATTATGACTGCCATTGCAGCTAAACATCAACGACATCGCGTTTTATAATCAATTTGTTTTTACAACTTTATTTCCAGAAGTGGTCCTGTACACTTTCCCCTTCTTGTGCGAGTTAATGTATTTAGATTACTTTTTACGGAGTTATTCCAGGTCATTGTAGCGGTAGTATGACGCAATTCATATAAAATTGTATATATCATAAAATTATCTACTAGATTATAAAAAAATATTCATCCTAACAATATTTCTGTCTTATATCATATTAATATTTCATAAGGAACATGCTAATTATCACGAACTACAACATCTATCTTCATATCAGTAATTTATATTAGTTTCAAAAGCTGTTGTCTTGCTTTAGACTATTTGGCTCAAACAGGTTGGTTAAGAAGCTAAAGACCTTGTGCTAAATCCCCTGCATTATCGACCTATTCGCTGAACATTACCAAAAATGTTTAACACTCTAATATTCTAAAGGCAATTACAAATTATAGCTCGTGAATACTGCAGCGAAAACTCGCCGGAGAAAGAAAACAATAAATAAAATAGCGACTACGAAACCCTTTCTTCTGGCATGTGTCAGTTTGGTATGTCAATATTAGACAATGTACTGCATGAGTTGATGTATGAGCGAGTTAATGAAGGAAACAATAAATTTTTTATCAATTACTTAATATTCATGTATTAAGCGATGTTATGACCTTTAACTTCTATTTATATATTTGCAAAATATGAAGGAATGGCTCGAATATTTATCTGCAGCAACTGCGAAAAAACATCTGTAAATGGTTTAATATCTCGTTGAGAATATGCTTCGAAGATCGCATGAGGTGCACACCTCTTTGGCAGAGGAAATTCTAAGATCTTTGTCGAATTATCTGGGGAAATAATATATTAAACTTTTTCTTAGAAAAATCGGAGCCGAAATTTGCAATTAATCGCACATGCTTGGATGTATGTAGTTAATCTGTGGCTGTTCTTGAAAAATGAGTTCTTATTTATTTTGAAATGAAAATTATTATGAAAATGAAAATTAGTATGAAGTTATATAGAAAACAGGCAGGCTATTCTATTGAATATTTGGCTTTGATAAAATATTGGAAAAAATAAGCACTTGACTCACAAATTTTATACGCATTATAATTTTTGTTTGGTTTGGAAAATATTGCAACCATTAAATATTTGCTTACCTTAATAAATATTGAGGAAAATCTGTAATATTTGGTGCTTTTCTAAAAAAAGTTCAAATCTCACGGTCTGTTTGTGAAAACGTGGTATCAAATAAAGTCAAAAAAGTCGCTTTGAGTTTTTAGAGGCTCCACAAAGGTTTGAGTGGGACCATACACCGAAAAACGCAAAAGTACAGTTATTTAAAAAACGGTACTTAAGAAAAAAATTACAGAGTTTTTCGTGTTCAGGAGGTCCAAATTAACTTATCTAGGCATGTGGCGTTCTTAGTATTTTTTCAAATTAAAAATTTGTAAAGCTGTGTAATTAATCAGAAACATCAAAACTGGAACTATTATTTTAACTCAAGTTGTTTTTCATGCCATAGTTACTTTTTTATATATGATTTAGATTGTATGAAAAAATCAAAGAAATCCGTATTTTTAAGAGAATCTTTTGTACTTTTGAAGATAGAAATGAAATATGTACATGAAATGATATGTATATACAGGTGTATGTATAATTTCAATAAATATAATCTCGTTTTTAATAAATAATGTTAAACATTTTAGCTTTTTTTTGTAATAAATATTTTTATTATTAATCCACACATTCAACTAATGTGGCTTTGTGTGTTTATAAATTGTATATTGTAGTACATTCATAATGTAATCATACACATTGTAGTACATTCATACACATTGTAGCACATTCATAATATAATCATAAATATGACACCACACGGAAATACAAAAATTAGAGCAAACAAAAAAAACTATAAAGAAAACAAACTGACATAAACACAAAATAAAAATTAGGTTACATTTATGAAACAAGTTCACTGACCGAATTTGCAATTGTGCAAAATAAGCAAATTGGGTTAGTAGTAATCAATATGATATTGCGATTGATATTGAAATAAGAAATAGAAATAAGAATTGTTATTGTAATATATATAGAATAAGAATAGTATATAAGCTGAAGGTTTTATTAATAAAATTTAGAAATAATCTTGACTCTAAAACAGAAGCATTTTATTTCTCAGTTCGGCAATTGACTTTGCCATCATATAGAGTCGACTATCGATTCTAAGGCTCTTTAATAATTTAAGAATCCTATAGGATAAAAACATTAAACACCCCTCACAACACATACTTACAATATGTATATTTTCAAAGTTATGCCGATGAAATTTTTTATTCCTTATTTATTATAATATTTGGCTAACACACAGTCAGCTGTCTAGTGCAAAAAAAAAAAATAAATAAAAAGATCTTTAGAATTTATCAATAAAATACATATGAGATGAAAGCTAACACTCTCACGATTCCAGAGGTGGTTTAGTTTTTCAAGTGTGTTATACACATATAAAGTTATATGGCCTTAAAGTCGAACTATTTTCATAATTTTTTCATAACTTTTAAGAAAAAAAATGGGAAACAATGAAAAAGTCCTAAAATTCAAATATTTATAGCAACACTGTAAGAAAAATTCTGAAGAAATTAGCCAAAATATGTACTTAAAAAAAATAGTCAGCTTCGTTGGAGCCGAAAAACTAGGCACATCACAAAACGACTTTTATGCATCAATAATCTTATTTTCTGTTATGTATACTAAAATATGTATAAGAAGGTTTCGGTGTTTTCTAAGCCAAATTTTGAAATATAATCATTTAAAAAATCATCCATATTTGATATTGTTATTAAAATTATCAGTTGATATATTCAATGATTGATAATGTATGATGCTTTAAACCAAAGAATACCAAGTAGGATGACTCTAACATATATAAAACCTTATTCTAACTCCTAACTTTTTCTGATCCATTAATTTCATCTAATAGAAATATCATAATTACAAGTAGCTCATTCTACAATAATCAAGAAATTAGTAATTACATAATAGTAGATGAATCTTTTAACACTGATTCAGGCTCAGAAACTTATTTTAGAAATTAAGAAATTGTTTACAATTGTTGTGTTATTTGAATTTGTTTGTTACTTTATTATTAATCTTTATATACATATGTTTTTTATCTTATATAATAATTTAATTTTAAAATATTCAGTGTTGTCAATTTGGTAACCCTATTCATATAATGGTATTTGAATACCAATGGTTATTTTCAAAACTGTAAACAATAAAAATACTAAAAAGTTTGAAATAATATTATATTAAAAAAAGGTATACGGCAACCCTAAATAATTAGTGATTGGTTATATTTCATAAGAAAATTATCACGCTACTTCATAAGAAAACTATCACGTATATCATTTTATATGTGAAATGATAGATTAAAATTCAAGAATATAATAGTTACTAAAATGTGGGAATTTTTTGTATTTAATTTTCCCCGCACCGGAAAATAATCGAATTTCTAATAATTTTAATTAATTTTCGAAAATAGTAGGCCAAGAGAGATATGTGGCAAAAATTTCATTAAGCTCCATTACTCCTTTGATTTCTTTCCACTGTGTAACAGTCTAAAATCTTTCAGCTTCAATAAAAAATTTTATTTGTTCGGTTGTAGAACTCAATTCATTGACAACACAAATATGTATATAGTTTCTTATATAAATAATGACAATTTTTTTTTGAGCACTTAAAGGATTTTCAAAATTTTTAAATCTTATTGTTATGTATGTACATATTCTATAAATATTATGTTTATATAATATATAGTCGCTTAAAGCCATGACGAATGAGTGCCACGCACGTATAAATCATTATTGGCACATAATGATACACTTAATGGAACCAAAGGAAAAAGTCTGCGGGTGAGTAAAATAAATTGTAGGTTGATGCCATTATTGCTGCCATTAAATTTGTATGTTGTACTAACAAAACAAACAAACACACGTTTCTATTACGGCCAAAAGCATTTAATTAAATTTTCACTGCCCAGAAAAGCAATTTTGAAAACAGAGATGAGAAAAATTAAACTCATACACTCTTCGAGTCTGATATTTTTTGGTAAACACGCCTTAACAGCACTATTTCAACATGACGATAGCAATTCTGAGAAATATCAACGAATTATTTTATATGTTACAATTCCAAATACAGTAGTAGGATTATATCCCTCCATTAAATACTAGCAACAAAAAAACTACGGGAAGACTTTTGGTTGATTAAAACTATATTAAAAGGAAACTACTAAAAATGTTGGGTAGGTCAAAGCGATTCATGCAACAAGCTACGTCCCCTATATCTCATCATATGTGTATCCATGCAGTTTCTATTTTAATATGTCAAAACTGTAAACAGTAAAAATTATTTTTCAGGCACACGGCAAACTGGGCTAATAAAACTGCAGCGGAACTATTCATTGACTGTTTTTGTATAAAAAAACAAACACGTAATAACAAAATTTGCATTAATAACACAGAGAAATATGTACACGTATATAAGATTTGCAAAGGCAAATAATGTGGTAAATGAGGTCTTATAATACCATCATCGCTGCTGAAGGTAGCGCACACTGGAAAAGCCAAAGAAGTGGTGCAAACAATATCATTATCATTCATTTGTAGGCGCAGTGTCGGATCGTTACTATAACAGCACAAAAACAAAAACTCAAAGCGGAAACTCCTACAAAATGTGATAAAATTTAAGTTGGAGTGTATTTGTTGGTTCTTTTCCGTTTCAAAGCTTGTATTGAAATAAAATTTCAATTGTAGGAAAGACTAGAGTATTTTATTGTTAATATCAGTACGCATTATCGATCACTTTGCAGAGATGCATTCATTTAGCTCCCTCGTACTTCACATTGCTACTGTGATCTATATGTATAAGCAAAAAATAAATATGTTCTTTGTATATCTTATTGGTCACTAGTTTTGTTAAAACTGCAAACTGGACTAAGACCTGTTTGTGTTTTTGTATGGCTATAAAGACAGATAAAACATTGTATAAAGGAAAATCTAAGATTGGGATTGAATGACGTTTATGGCTGATATTTTGGTTTGTTTGCTTTCCAATTTAATTCACTACTTGTCTTTAAATTCAATAATGCTGTGTGGTTGCACACTGAAGGAATTATGTACACAATATTAAGGTATAAGTGACTGTATATATTTGGCACTTTTATAAATTATTATTAGTAGACTTTAACCAGGTTATTGGAAAAACAAAAAATTCGTTGTTAAATAAATCACATTACATATGAAAAACAATATAATTGTTAATAAAATAACATAGAGTCGCATCGAAAAAAAGTTTTTGTTGGGTTATTATAATGTGATCTTTTAAAAGCATTTGTGAATTTTTATAGGTTATTTATTAACAGAATTCTCAGTTGGCTTATAGAAGTCTTTTAATAAGTTCAGAAGTTTGAAACTTTTCAAAACTGTGGTTAAAGTCTACTGACGATTATATATATATATATATATATATATATATATATATATATATTATACATATATATATATATATATATATATATATATATGTATATATATATATATATATATATATATATATATACATATATATATATATATATATATATAAAGGTAGCGAATATCGCACATACTATTACATGCAATTAAACTTTCGAAGAGGATATTGCTATTGTGTTCATATGGACACGAAATTGCAGATCCTAAGATCGATTCACCATTTATATATAGTAATTTCACACAGAAAGTGAAATGTGGTTTTACAATTAAAACCAGAAACATATGAACTTGAGTGCACACTGTAGATTTTACAAACTCAGGTTTTAACACACAGGCGGTAAAATTCATTTAATCAGAATAAATTGAATTTCTCATAGAAATTGGTGTAGGGAAAAAACCCTATATTATATAACACTTGATGCACAAACTTTATATTGCAGTTCAAAATAGAAATTGTGTTATATTTTGTGAATTAGTATTTTAAAAGTATAGAAATATTACATATATTTGATTCAAAAACACATTATTTCTTATAAAATAATGCAAACTCTGCAATGCAGACGAGGCACATTTTCCTGTGCATTTTGGATACATTATGTTTCCTATATAACTTGGCAGCACTCAATTTAGCACAGGCAATAAAAATTCAAAAATTGTTTTAAATTTATTTTAACAATTTGATTTTCGGTCGATTTTAGTTTCTATTTTTACACCAATTCAATGTGTTTCACTCTAGAAAAAGCTTCTATTACGAAATGTATTGACAATCAATTAAGACCATAATTATCGCTTAAGCTTGCCATACCTGGCGAAAATATTAGGAGTGCGGCCATTGCGATAATACACAACTCTGACCACTATTGCAACTCCTAAGAACCTTGTACAAAACTTGTTCGAATATTGGATACAGAATATAAGCAATTGATACGCCACTTTTTAACTAATCCCCGGTCTACACTTGCCCTTTTTGTTGTACCAATTACTGAGTTTAGCAAGAAAAAAAAAAAAATATATACATACATATATATATATATATATATATATATATATAAATATATATGTTGTTGCATATATATATATATATATATATATATATATAAATATATATATATATATATATATACACATATATATATATATATATATATATATATATATGTATATACATGTATATACATATGTATATATATATATATATATATATATATATAGTGGATTGCGACTGATTTCTGTAAAGGCACCCCCTAGAACTTGTTTCCTATGGAACACAAATTTTGATATTATTGCACAACGTTAAGAATATGTATAAAATAATATAATTTTCATATACAAGAATGTAGTCGTGATAGAAAAATAGGCGATCATAAATAGGTTCATTGTAAAAAGTTCTTTGTATTTTGTATATAGAAAGGTTTTCTTTTTTAAAGGATGATTTTGTTGCAGCCCAATATAATCAGCCTACAATTCTCTATTAACAGGATATAATATTGCTCGTTCCAATGCTCCTTCTTATATATGGCATAATCTCAATTAATAATAAGTTTTTCTAATACCATTTAGTATATTATAAATGGTGTTAACACGTTATAGCTCAACGTAGAACAATATATTGAAGCACGTTTTTTTCAGTGTATTGCAAAAACCGGATGTACTGCGTGTATCTACGCCAATAAGAAAAGTGTTGGTTTTGTAGTTCAATGAAAGTATATGGGGCTATTGATTGCTAATTTATGAATCTTTGATTTGCTATCTTTTCCTTCTTTTGTTGTTGGGTTGTTATGTTATGATAAACTTTAGACATCCTAAAGAGTGATGAATTGTTTACAGATCGTATTGATTATGACAAACTAAACAAAAAATGGAAAATTGTTTTCAAACAACAGCAGAATGTAGAAAATATTCGAAATTTATTATAAAAGTGCTCTATTTCATATTCAGCGTTAAGTCACTAACTACTAAAGCTGTAAGGTCTATCACCCCTTTCAATTTTTCCCATTTTTTTAAATATATTTCATTGTGATCTCCCAGTTAGTCTACATTGCTAATTTATCTACAGAATATTATGTAAATTTTTCTTCATAACTATTCATTACCCACACTTTCTTTGCTCAATATAAAGTTTATATGACTTATAATCTTATAGAGTACTTTAACAACATTGATAGCACACTGCCACTATTAAAATCTGGAATACAAAATCAATTAAAGATTTCTATATGATAAGACAAATCAATTTTAATAATTTTTATCATTATTTTCTGTCTCATGTATATGATATGAAAGAACAAACTAAAGAAAGCCAACCAAAACGGAAGCTATATGTGAAAATATGTTTTAAGAGTAAAACTGGATTGCTGCTAAAATCTTTTCAACCAAATAAAAGAAGGACAAACAAAACAGATTGAAATCTTTTGCAACAATAACAACAAGAACTGAAAATAAAAATAAAAATTTTTTGTAAATAAACTTGAAATGATGGATTACTTACGATTTACTGACGACATGTTGCGCACATAAACATAAAGTATTAAGTATTATACTTCCACTTTTTATTTTTCTTATCAAATATTTCATGCAAATATAAATTTTATACAAAATATTGCAGATATATGCATATCAAATATGATAAAAGCAACATCAGCAACACGATCAATGAGTTCATGTGAAAGAGGCAAGTGCTGCTATGACCATTTAGAGATCACTGATCTTTGTCGACGAGACTTAAGGGGTAAAAAACAACAAAACCAAAGTCTTAAAGATGACATATTTTCCCACTAAGCCCTGCTCTTTAGCTGGCTGACTGTTTTCATCAAACTGGTTAAATTTGCATATTTTAGCCGTTTGTCTTTGCTTTGCATATGGCAGATTTTACCTTAACACAGATTTCAATCAATAGATCATATCGATACTGAGCGCATGCATAAAAGATTATCGGGAGAAAATAGTATTGAATTTAATAATGGTGACTGTTGTTATATGTTATTTGCTACTTTGCTTTGCAATTCTTAAGATTCACAAATACGAGAAAAAAATGTGACAACAAGCCTCCAGGGTGACACTTTGATTTTCAATTACAACAAATTACCCATAATTATTATTTACATTAGCTTGATGTTCGATTATCACATTAAACAAATATATTCAACATTCACTAAATATGGTAATTTTTTAATGGTGGCGGCGGTAAAAAAGATTTAAAACATTATTTTTTACTAATTTTGATGTTTTCTTTGCATATTAAGTACACACTGTGCAATAGAGTCAAAATATATTCACTAGAACACGACCGTAACTGTGGATTCAACACTTAAGAGACAAGTTTTAAATACGTACATCGGATCTTCATGCTAGAGAGAATTGTTATCTGTTATCGCTATACGATGCCATGTAATTAATAATTTTATTTTAAATATATTCAAAACGTTTTTAAAAAACTCTAGGACATACTGCTTTTTTAAATATTGGAGCCCTATAACTTTAAAATTTATTTTTATTTCATCTTTTTATGAAAGAAGAGTGATTATTATACAAAAGTATATAATCGGTTAAAATATCTTACAAATGTATTTGTCTCAAAATTATACCACAAGTGTATATAGATGTAGAAGCTCAGAAATTGTTCGAACTCCACATATATATTAAAGTTGTCTTAACAGACGGATTTTGTATGTAGTCAATGCTTGAATATAATATAACGCCCTTTTATTTTTTGGCTAATTCGAAGTATATACGCACACTACCTTCTCAAGACGCATTCTAACATTATCGAACGGCAATGCACATTGGAACTGGATCAACATATATTGCAAATAAATCAGTTGCAGAAGTATAAAATTTCACATTGCTCTGGTGTAGAATTCTATTCACTTATCTTATTTTTTAGCTAACAAGAGCCATCGACGTCGATAGCTGTTAGTTGGCAGCTGAGAATGTAAGATTTTACCCTCATGTTAATTCACTAGGGTTTGGGAAGTTATCATCTATAATTTTAATCAGAATAAGGCTTTCAAATAGTGGCAATTCTATACGGACAAAATACATCTGTTCATGAATTACATATAATAGTTTTATTAAAGTGATGAAACTCTTTACTGGTTAAATGGCTGCATCAGTGAGAAATATTAAAGCCATCAGCGAATCATTATTACATACATTATAATTGGGTGCCCATATATACATATTTAAGAAATGAGCAACGAATTGCCACTATTTGTTGTAAAAAAAATAAATAATTGGAAGACAGTATTCCAGCCACCATTGACATTGACGATTTATTGGAAAATGTGGGAAAATTTGGACTGATCAAAGGGATAATACAATTCACAGTTGCTGCTCAGCGGACATATTACGAAAATCATATTTAATAAAAATAAATATTATGAATTTCTTTACTAGATTATCATAATCAACTCTGCTCTGCTGTGAAAGTTGAATATATAAAACTGATATTCACTTTCAATACGTTTTTGGAAAAAGTATCATGTCTTTCTGAATTAAAAATGTTTTAGCAAAAATTACCTTATAATATTTAATTTCTGTCTATTGTTACTGTCTTAATTTCTCGTGCATGTAAAACATAACACCCCGTACAGTTGCTCGCTAATTACATGTTATTTTCTCTTAATCAAGCATTTTTCTGGTTTTTTCAAACGGTAGAAAATTACTCATATCCATGCCTCAATATGATAGACTAATTTGTCCATGGTGCACTCTATTGCCCGCAACCAATACACAACTATGGATTTAGACAGTAAAATAACTGAAGTTCAAACTCGAACTCTTCTCTTCCTTAATTGTCGTTTGCAAGGCTCAGGCGGCACAATTCTAAGACGACATATAACATGAAAAATTCTGATGCTGCTTGCAGTTTCAGTACCAGCTACGGATGAACTCATATATTACCAAGTTCCCACAGTTTGTGAAAGGTTTGTTGAATATATAACCTGCGTTTTAACTTTTCACAAACAAAATATTTATTCGTTCATCAGATATAAAAAACAAAGTAGCTCTGGTATGCACTTTTTGAACGTCTTTGAATTTTTTCTGTGATTTGGTTTTTATCTCCTCACAACGTTGTTCTTTTATGCATCTCTTCAATCATCTCTTCTGTCTAAGTCTAAGGACTATGATGGCTGTGGCATGAAGATGGTGTTATTTACAGTCACAAAGTTACAGTTTATTTGTAAAAATATACTTTACTGTCATGCTTCATGGAGAAGATTTCCGATAAAATTATGTGGCTTGAGCACATCGTTAGGCTGACTGCATAAGAAATGTATCTAATTGTGATCGATAATAGTTTTCTTCACTTCTTTAGAGTTTCCAGCAGTTGCTGATGAGTTGGGAAGCTTAAGGCGGGTGTCGTCATTCATATAATCTCGATCTCTTTCAAAAGTTTTCAAGTATACCCCTGTCAACCTTTCAGTGTCTTGGGACACTTAATTCAATATTTTTAGAAAATATTTTACGCAAATTCTTTGACCCATTTTTTCGACAGCATAAAATCACAAAACATGTAAAACCCTTCTAACTCTTATGACTCTAACAAAATAACTAAATAAAGAGTTGGATCTGTTTGAGACGAGTATATCATCAGCAACAAATAAAACAAGCCTTAACTGAATGTACTTAGCCCGCATTATATAACAATTCACTTTATTTCTTGAACGGAGAATTCAACAATGAAATATATGCAACGAAAGCTGAAACTAACAACCAGTAAATTATTCTCCAATGGCATCTTGAACTAACTTTCTTAAAAGAATTAGTATCTCTCTAGCGACACGATCGTATTGTTGTTACCTAGTAGAAAGAAGTCAGTAAGATCCTAAACCTATGATCTAATGCTTTTTACAGCGAGTTGTAATTGCAAGCAGTTCCCTCTTTTGTCACATTTTCAATGAATCCGAAATTATGCTTCTAATATCAATTAAATCTGACTTTATATGTCGTAATTTTTTATATTAATAAGCAAAAGTAGCCTAAATCGAATTCTCTAAAGGCAAGTTTGAAATTTGAACCAACTGCAGACTCCTGCAAAATAGCCCCCATGTTTACGTAAATCTTGCATTAAAGACTTTTTATAAATAATATTGTAATATTCGTAAGAACTTCAAATAACTTCCAACTTTGCATATTTACTCTAACTTCTTAATAATTATCTGCATACTGTTAGTAACCGTTTTCTTAGAAGTCAAAAATAAATGCCTATTGATACTTTGGAAGTAAGGAAAAGCACTTTCTCAAAAAAAAAATTCTCAGTTTTTATTATAATTTTTTATTGCTCATGGTACTTTCTCTTTTTTCTAATTGTGCTGATATTTTTGTTCAACTTGAAATCTTTTTTGTAACTGCTGGGAATATGAGAATATTTTTTCAATCCCTTGCGTTTTGTTTCAAATCCGTGCAAAGAAACTATTGGTATTTGTACAATCTTTGAAAATAAGCTGTTTCTAATATATATCCGGAAAACTTTTATACAAACTTTATTCTTGTTTTTAAAATATTTGCTTCATGTTCAAGCCAGCGGATCTCATTTTAAAAACACTTTAAACAAATTTGATTTTGTTTTCCACGATACAAGATTAAATAATTGTTTTAATACAATTAAGTCGTTTAAGCCCCTAACTGACAATATCTGCTCAAATCTTTAGAAATAACATGACATCAACTAATTTACGAAACGTGATACTATTGCGAGCAGTTTGGAGGTAGACGTTAAACATACACACATCCATAGCGGAATATACACAACCTCTGTCTAAAAACAAAGTTTAAATAAAAACGAAAGGTCTTAAGCTTTTAAAGTTCTAAGTTGTTGTTGGTGTGTAAGCTAAAAGACAGTTAATCGATTATCGTTTCCGTATGCAAGAAACATGCGAAAAAGAAGATTAATTTTTACGCTAAAGTTCAACAGCTCTTGGCGAGGGTTACCATTTACAAAATAATATTAAGGGTCGTTGATATTAAATACATATTTTGCTAACGGAATTGAAAGGTACTGATGAATTATTTCGTTGTTTGATTCCGGTAAGGAACATGGGGTCGAAAAATGGATCTCATTCCAGCATATATTAAGGTCAGTAGCTTCTACTTCAATTTGTAATCGCCGGGCCTCCCTATGGGTTCCGGCATTCGTTGGACGTTTTGTTAAGTTTCTATATTTGGTTTAGTTTTGCACTTCCCTACTTCATATACCACTTGTCATTGTCGATATTTTCCTTAATGACGTTTTGTGATATCCGTTGGAAATACATAGAAATATACGAAAATGACAAACGTTTCCACAAGTACATTTTTATAACTATTTTTTTTAAATTTATTTATTTATTTTTATTGGATATCACATGCAACAAGAAACTAATCTGTTAAACTGCAGTATGTGATTATATAATAATTACAAACAAATTTTGAACATCAGAATACATATAATTAAGTAAAAGTAAAAAACAATATCAAAATAATAAAGTAAAAAGAAGGAAAAAATAATTTATGCATGTAAGTACATATGTAATAATTGGACATGCCAATAATTTGTAGTGGGTTTGGTAACGAGTTCCACAGCCGTATCGTATTTGTGAAGAACTGCCACTCGGATATTAAAGTTCTATATCTTAACTGAATGATTTGTTTTCCTCTATATGATCTTCCGAATTGAATACGATTGAATAAGTAAGATGGTTCTTAGGTGTATATAACTTTGTGTAGTAAAATTAGTGTTTTGATTCTAAAAAATTCCATTATATCAAATTGATATATTTGGAGAATATTTGAATGTCTACTTTTTATGAAACCACTGAATTAGCTTTACTTTTCTTCCATTTAAAAAAATTCTTTCTTTTGGATTAAAGCTTACGATAACCTTCATGTTAATACCAAATTAATATTTGTACATATGTGGACAGGCCTTGTACGAATTTATTTATATATCTTTTGATTTATTCGGCCTGACGCTGAAGATACTGCACAGATTTCATTGCAAATATTACGCCACCTATAAAGGTGAGATTAAATATTTTAACTTTTTAGAATTGAGTTTGCAGATTAGCCCCGAAAGTGCACACCTCACTGAAGTAAAAGGGAGACTGTAATTTTAATTGAAGCAAATTAAAATAGATGTGTTTGAGTTATGAGGTTGTTTTATATTACTATTCGATATTTCGCTAAAAATCGGTTAGCTTCTTGAGGTTATTATTTAGTATTGTCAAAAATTCAAACACATCTATTAATTATTAAAAGAAAAAATTTTTAAATTGGACTCAGGAATAATACAAAGTTCATTAACTCAAATCGAAGAAATAGCATAAAAAATAGTAGAATCGTTTGTTAAAATAGAAACAAACAAGCGAATTCGATTTTGAAATTTGAAAAGTCGATTGTTTTAAGTAACTATGTTTTTTATTCAAACAACTTATTTAAGTTAACTTGATTTTTATTAATTTTTAATGCTAGAAAGAAGGGGATAAAGTGAAAAGGACAGATGAAGATAGATTAAAAGATAGAAAATTGTTTCTACTTATTTTTTTGTGGTGATCTTTTACTATAGGCACCGACGAGGGATAAGATATTAAGTGCTGACTATTGTTATCTACTATTACCTGACTGTATAACCTACTAAAGTCATTATATATATCATACGTGTATTATAAAAAGCCAAAATTCAGCGGTTTGTTCGGTTTGGGTTTCTTCGCTATTTATTCAAAAAAGAACAAACTGGATCTGACTACTTCTTATATAAGTCAACTTTTTGCTTTTTAATGAAAATATTATAGTTGTGGAATATATAACGTTTTATATAATAATATTTAATCCCAGTGAAAGAAATTGTAAGTCACTTTGGGAAAATACGTTTTCTTTACTTTAAAAGTATCAAGAAGTATGTATTTTCGACTAATCAGTGATTATCAAATATATCTAGATAATTATTATTAAGAACATAATTTACCTACAGAAATTTGGAAGTTATTTAGAGTCTTTCCATTTATTTGTCGTTTATAAAAATATATTTTTTATTTAAAATAAATATGTTATTTATTAAATAGCTTTTTTCATTTATAAAAAATATAATTAAAATAGAAGACATTAATGCAAGATTTATATAAAATTTGTCTGCAGTTGGTTTGATAGATAAAAATTACGTTGGAAAATGACACGGATATGTCCATTGAGTCTCCGAGCCTTCAGAAAATGCAAAGCAGGCAACTTCCAAAATTTTTTTGGAAGCGATATATGTATGAAAATCAGATTTAATCAGCATCAGAAACATGATTTTGGATTCACAGATAAAGAGACAAGAAAGAGAACCTTTTGCAATGACAACACGTTGTAAATGCCGATTTTCACTACTTGCAGATCATAAGTTTAGGATCTTGTCTTCGTTGGAATGTCTTTTTTACTAGGATATTAATATGAAAAAATTAAACAAAAAAAACAGAAGTATACAATTAATTTATCTTAAATTATCTTTTTAAAGGGGTTGTTTGCTGTATAAATTATTATTTGGATGCGGGTGCTTGTATATCGGGATAAACTCAACCCTTCCTTCATATTTTCGAATAATCATTCGGTCAAACCGTTTAAAAGTTTTAACTGGATCAAATACTTACACAATCAAACAAACATACACGCACATATACACAGACATAGTGCAGAAATCATCCTAGAAGCTCGATTTGGTGAAACATGGTAAAATTTACAACTGCATGAGTTTTACAAATTTAGAATTTTTTAGAGGGAAGGTAGCAGTACAAAAGATGTTTCAATAACATTGAAGAGAGTAATCTTCCTATATCTTGACTTTTATTATCATTATCTTCTATGATGTTTCTCGAAACTGGGCAACTCTTATATAACTTTTCATATATTTTTACTGCCACTTGTTGTTCATTATTACTATTAGCCTTCCCAGCGTTTATATTTTATACGTGGTATACAGTACAATTGTGTCATTAAGACAAACTGCGTACTGTTTACTGTGATTTAACTTCTTCGTGGTGGTAATAATATATTAAATGCAAAACAAGATGCTACAACAACTTCATTGTCAAAGTTTAAATTTTAATAACAATTGTTTCAATTTAAAAAAATAAATAAAAAATGAGACATTCACTAACAGCAACTTAATTTGGCATGACCACCAACCGACAAAACATTGTGTGTTCCAATAAGAAACGAATAAGGACTGCTTGCACTCCAAGCCCACGTCAAAAATAAAATAAGAAAATCAACAAAAACCTGAAACAACAATAGCCCTTGAAAACTTCATCTACATCTGTGATCAATTATTGTTTAGCGTTGTTGCAATAAATTCGTTTATCGCCCCAAAAAACTATATCAACAGTAACAAAAATTACAACAAAATCTTTTAAAGATCATTTTCATCAGATTAAGTGTTTTTTGTTTCGTTGTTGCTTTTATCATTATTGTACTTGTGTCTTTTATGTGGCGTCATGGCAAGATTGTCCTACTACTTCATTGCCCATCTCCCTACCACGAATTCCCATTGAAAGACAGACACTCGCACCGATTGTCGTTTATTTTGGTTGCAGGGATTTTTCCATAAACCAAACATATCCATTGAGGGCAAAGATTAGGTTGTATTGCTACAAATTGACTGAATTATAAGCGTAAATGGCGGTACAAATCCTCTGCTTTAAGTTTTAAATACTATGAATTGTAACATTCTGGATTGATGATAGCTTGATTAAAATGTAAGTGCGCTTCATACAAGGGTTTGAGGGCTTTTGTTATGTTATCCAATTTATTTTCATGTATTGGCTAATAGAAGTCTATTTGCACAAATTACTTTTCATTAGTTATCGAAACGTTGCCTTATTCATTTTAATCAAAACTTTCGGGCAAGTTATATCTCATTGAGATATTTTCAAAAATAAGATAAAGGAGGAATAAAGTAAAGTAAACAAACTTATTATAATTATCCATCATAATTACTATAACAAGCATGAAGATTATTTATCTTTCATTATTGTCACAATTCCACCGGTTTCTTATTTCATGATATTAGAGTCTATTCTCTACAGCGGTTCACTGCGGAATTTGAGATTCAGCTTTAAACTCGTACTAAGTTGTATTTTGATATCGTAAAAGGTGTCTCATGCGGTATACTGTCCGCGTCGGCTAATTTTTTTTAAATATATTGTTTTTATGGGTTTTCAAATTCGCGCTGGGAAAATTGAAAATTTTCAAGAATCGGGAAGATATTATTGGGTTTCACCCCTTTTTGCAGAAATGAAGCTCTCATCACGTCCTAAAGTTTTGAGTCCGTTCCTGACTATATCTGCGTGCCTGTAAGTGTGTATGTGTGTTAGTATATAACCTGCTTATAACCTAACCTCCGAATTAATCCAAATTGGTAGCACTCTAACATGATCGAAATAGTTCGAAGCAGTTTTCCTGAATTAACATATATTGCGAAATTCAACGAATTCGTGTTAGTAGATTTCAAGATATCACCAAAAAAATTTATAAGCAATTTCAAAGTGATTTTTGTTATAATAACTTTTAAGGGTCTTCGTCGATCGATGCCATACACCAGGCTTTTAACAATTGAAAGACACGTCCATCACCGAAAACTGAGTAAAAATCGGGTAATCTGTCAGTGAGATATCGTGATCGAAAAAATTCGAAATGAGTGATATAGGTTTAAATTCCGAAATTGTATATACCAACCATCACTTATCACGTAAAATCTACTGATTTCAAAATTAGAACACTAGGGTTTCAGTTCGAAGAGCTAAAAAAATAAAATGGCACAAATATCAGGTTCTTATAGCTTTCCGGTTCAAATTTTTGGGAAGTTACAGGGATGGCGAGTTTAAGACCACATTCTTAATAATTTTGTTTAAACCTTTTATACGTTGAACTGTTTCCGAAATAAAGGGCGGAGAACGACCGGTTGTAGCATCATTAAGGACATCTGAAAGCATATTTATATATTATTTGAATTTTTGATTATCTCATCTTTCTTAAGAATTGAACGTTTAACAGACCAGCTTACATCGAATTTCGCGAAAAGATCTCGGTATGACGCCTCAGAAAATTCAATTGGTTCATAATTTGAAACCGTATGACAATCCACTTCGTTAGATGGGCCAACAAGAAACTGCGGGATGGTTTCGATACCGCTACAAAAACGTCATCTTTTAGGATGAAGCTCACTTTCATCTAGGTGGATAAATACCTTTGTAAGCGTAATTTCCATCTTTGATGTCCATAAAAATTAGGCATTTCGAGCAACTGTTTGATGTAGGTTGTGGAGCGAAGGCATCATTGACTCATATATTTTTGCAAATGAGGATGGTGCAGTCTTTACGGTCTATGAAAAACCTATTGCACCATGCGGCCATCCGATGCCTTACAGTATATAACATCTGGTTTCTAACCGGAACAATTGTGCTTCACAACAAATATATATGTAAATTTTGTTGTATTGGATTTTTTAATTGAACTTTTAAATGGGGCACCCTTCATTTAAGATACATTTGAAAATAATCGATTTTTGGGAACTTTGACCTGTTTTTTTTAAATAAACATGGACATTTTTCTGTGTCCAGGCTTAGAGATAGCTTAAATTATACCAAAATAGATAGGAGTTCATAGCTGATTATCTCGGGGTTCGCAATTTTTATTTAAGTTTGACTATTATGACTGGACTATAATTAAATAAAAAAAGAATTTGGGTATTAATATGACACATTAAATGTTATTTTTAGTACTGTCATAATTTTAGACATAGTCGGAGAAAAGAATTTTGGCATTAGATAATAAAACCGAATATTAATTAGTTACTTTCCTGATCCTGCTTAAGTTATCTTTCTCACCGTAAACTTTCAAAATAAACATCACCAAATGTCACACTAAACAACAACTCAATTGCAAATGGAAGGAAAAAAATATTTGTACTATACCCATTCAAAAGAAAGCAATAATGAAAACAATAAAAACTCATGTTTTCGTCAACATTTATATTATAATGAAATAAGTAAGCGTATAAAAAAAATTCCATTGTAAATGAGTTTGGATCATCACGCAACATGATTTGATTGACTATACAGTTTTACAATTCACCATTCATGCACTGCTTTTACTTCATTTCATTCATACGTGGAATCTACCGAAAAGCGAATAAAAGTGAAATACAACCAGCGACAAGTGTAAAAATGCTAAACAAACAAAATGACAGCAACAAAACTTCTTCACAAGAGACACTACGTGACAATGCAACAATGACGAAGCGGAGCCAAACAATTAAGAAAATATAATACCAATTTTGGACTATGCTGTTTCATATTGTGCTGTCGTTACCCAGCAAGTATAATACTGCGCGCAAATATAACAAATATGTGTTACAAATTGGATTCAGCAGTAAATAGCAATCCATTTAAAAATTTTAAAAGAGAAGGGACTCAATTACTTACAGCATTTTGATTAAAGTTTGTCTTATTGTGTAAACAAGATGTAGGATATATTAAACTGATCTATAAAGAATTCAAAAACGAGCCCCGTATTTTAAACATTATTTCTCAAATAATATCAGAACGACTGAAACTAAATTTTTACCAACGGTGTTTTGACCCAGCGTGCTCAGAGTCAACAATAAATATTCTGGTTAAACAATATTGAGAATAAGTTGCAGTAGGGAAGTTTGCAGCTCCAGACAGATAATCAATCAGGTACACGGATGAAAATATTGAATGGGTAGTATTTCACAGCATTTAGGATACCTTGGCTTCTCACGGAGGTTTTCGCATTCCATTGAAAACGAAATATATACATATAGTCGAAATTTATAAGATTGTGAGGCCAACTCACTTTAAATGCTTCTAAAAGTTTAACAATTTCATCGTTTCTCGATTTGTGAGAAAAAAGTGTTTCTGTAATATAAAGTGAAAAGAAGCAACACTAATTACGTTTTTATTGGAATATTCCAAAAACGCAAATGACAAAAAGCAAAAAATTAAACAAATAAAAATATATAAACAAACATTTTTGAGTGGAAAAATATATAATGAAATAAATACAGCAGTCCCTCGATTCACGAATAGGATGCGTTCTGTAAAAGTAGACGTATATCGAATATTCGTATACCGGGTTAATATTAGTATTTCATTCTACTGAAAATAAATAGATACATTCCAGGGATAAAAAATATTCGTAAAGAGAGATCCATATTAGCCTAAGTTTGTATTACAAATGCAAAGATGTGTTCCTAGAACTTTCGCTTTGTTATCCCCTTTTTTTTAAATAAAATACACAATGAATTCATTAAAAAGCAAAGTTTACATTAAAAAGGCTATTAAGTGTTAAAATTAATATAATAACTTAACATATCAAAACATTATAAATTATAAATGTTATACAGTATCTATTGTAGCAAATCTCTCATGAGTTGTCAACTTGTAGTAATTTCACACGTTCGAATTTTTCATTCGTATAAAGAATTTTATAATTTAATCATAATGTTCGTATCTTCGAAATTTCGTAAAGCGAGCCTTCGCAAAACGGGGGAATACTGTATATTCAAAATGTGAATTGTTAATAAGATTTAGTGAAAAAATGCAATGATAGTAGTGGTTGATGATCAACATGATAGGCGAAACATGTTGCGGGTATTTCGCCAAAAAATTAAGGGACACATCTGATCCTTTTAGCATCATGGAACGGTGTTTTAAGAACCTTTTATCGTTTTACTATTAACAATTTGTTATTACATAATATTAACATAACTCCTGTACATATTTTTAGAAATTTTTATTTATGTGAATACATGCACAAATGTGCTTTATATATTTATTAATATTTTGTGTTTGTTTTGTGAGAAGTTTTACACTTGATTTGTAAAAACAAATCACAATTTAAAAATTAATATAAATATTAATAAATATATAAAGCTTCACTAAAAATAAGTAAATATAAAAACACAAACAAACAAGAACATATAAAATATTATATAATTTAAAAATAATTAACTTCTCGCGCCGTTTTAAATTGTGATTTGTTTTTACAAATCAAGTGTAAAACTTCTCACAAAATTTCCTTACAGAAACAGTTTTATTCACATATTACCAATGACTTACGTTAAAACGGTTGAATGACAGGCAGTTCTCACAAAATATAATTACAGAAACACGTGCATGTGAGAAACGATTTTTTGTTTGAATTCACATTGTTTTTTCTTCATTACCATCGTTTCGTGTGAAAAATTTGTCGATGCGAGAGCTACAGAAACGAGCTACAGTATTAAACGTTTGTACACCGTTTTAGATAAGTCACAGAGAGTTTTGGTTACCAGGCTCTTTCTTGGCTAAATTTTGATATTTTAATATGAAAGCATTATATTTATATTCTTTTCTTTTCATAAGGATTGGAAATTTTACATAATAAATCAGTAGTATTCGCCTTGGAAAATCAAAGTATCAAAATATATATTTTCTATTAAAACTATGTAAGAAAGTTTTGATTTTCATCAATAATTTTCGAAAATTACACGACTACAGGCTAAGAAGTAAGTGGTTGAGATGTGTTTTTGTCATTTCCAGGGTATTAGATCTACTTCAGTTGCAATATCTTTGTATATCCTATTTCTGTATAAATATACTGTACATAATACCCATAAGCAATATATGAATATATGTTGGACGAGTTGAATACACAGTGTTTGCTGGGTACTCATGTAAGTTTGCAACTTTATTTGACTCTTTTTACGGAATATATCCAGCTTCAGATTGCTTTTTTTAGTATCCGTGATTTATGATGTGTTCCATTCGGTTTTTGTTTTTGTTCCAAAATAAAAGAGATGCTTTATGTGTTTTTTCATTTTGTATTGTTTTTATTTAATATTATTATTTTGCTTTTTTTTTCTTTTTTGTTGGTCAGGTTGACGTTTTTATTTTTACACTAAAGGATTTTTGTGTACATGTTCAGAAAAGTGTTGCATGTCTCCGCTTGTCAATAAGTGAAATGAAGAAGTTGTTTTGTGTCAATGTTTCAGCCGTGCAATTGGAACATTGTTGACTTTGATACTTTGATTTAGCGTCGGATTTTTTCTTTATTAATATATTCGCCTCAATTGATGTGTTCATTGCAACATTACAATAAGTTCTTCATCAATTTCATTATACTCGTGTAGATGATATATTCTTGACATCATGGAATTATTTGGTATGTAAAGTTCATGTTTTATAGTTTTTAAACTGATTGAAACTTCATGACATGCATAAATCATACTTTTAATTTAGTATGTGACAGTATAATTTTTGCATTTATAATGGCACTTATGAATTTATAATTTCTCTGGGGCTTATGTAAAATATATTTTTATTGTTTTTAAATTTGAGGTGTGAAAATCTAATTTCGTGCCTTATTATTAATGTCACGCTGTATGATTAATCAATATTTATTTGTGTCAGGGCACTTTTACATACATAAAAGTGATTTAAATTTTCAGGCTTATGAAACCATTTTTTATTAACAAAATTGTTATTCTAACACTTTGTATTGTTTTCATATATGTAAGAGTAAAGCATAAAGGTTGGAGTAGCCGAACGGTAAAATTTTAAATGTAAGCTAAATGTAAGTTATCTTTAAATATAAATGTTGATACACTTATAGGGCTGTTACACTGATGTATATGTTGGCCAAAATGCTAGACAACGTACCAAATCTCCTGGTGTAATAGCATGTCGTGAGACATGTTGGTCGGTTTTCAAAAATTTTTGATTTTCTGATGTTCGTGGCGTACCAACATACTGGTGTAATAACGTGTCGGTCGTACTTCATATAAAAATTCAGTTCACTTGTTGCCTTTGCCGGTGACGTTGCTGTGCGTTGATCGGAAAGTTGCGAAGAACGTGTCTTTCAGTAACGTTAGTTTTTGGGAAGAATTAATTGAATTGTATAAAAATCTGCCTCAATTGTGTAAAAAAAAAACATCATATATACCACAATATGCAATTATATATTATTGGATACAATATATTAAACTTTATTTTCGTTTTCCTCCTCTTGTAATAGTATTTCATTGATAACCATAGCTGCTACAACTTTCCGCTTCATTGCCATGCTTTCGCTTCAAAAATTTTTGTGTAATGAAGTACGCCATCAGCGTTCGATAGTGTAATAGCAAAACGTAAACTTCGCCGTCTAGCATGTCAGCCGACATGTACGCCAGTGTAATAGCCCTATTATAGAACCCTTAAAAATGTGTCAGCTGCTTTTCACATAAACCAACAACAAATAATTATTTATACACAACGCAATTATTATACTTACAACATTGATGGCACTTCGATATGTTTACATATATTTTTGTCGTTTGTGTTGAAAAAGTATGCAATTAATTAAAAGGTGCTTATAGACAACAGAAACACCAACATACACAACTAATAGGACAATGGACACATTTATTTTCATATTGCAATATACATATATGAAATATTTTCTAATATGACGCAAATGTATTCATACCGATGTTTAATACCCATAGTACTCTGCACTGCACTACCACATACAGACATTCCATATTTCAATAAAAATAAATGTTTTATTTTCGGGAACCCAAAACTGTTCCCGTACTCAAAGTTTGGGCAAGTGAGAGAGATTGTGAGAGAACAAAATTCTTCTCTTTTTGCCCAAAACATCCCGCAAAATATTTTCGGGCAGATTGGGAAAACAGACAAACGATCAGCTGTTTTAAAAGGATAAACAATTAAAGACTGCAAAAAACAGCAAAAAGCCAATGCAATGAACACATCAATTGAGGCGAATATATTAATAAAGAAAAAATCCGACGCTAAATCAAAGTATCAAAGTCAACAATGTTCCAATTGCACGGCTGAAACATTGACACAAAACAAATTATTAAAAGATTTTAAATAAATATTGTAATAAAATAAGAGTAAACGGCGAACAAACTAAATACTGCTTGAGTTTAACTGGCATGTAGACACCATATACCATGTATTAAAATTCAAAACACTTCGGTGTTTGGTAAAGAAATTTGGTTTTTTCTGTTCCCGCACTTTTGTATATTTTTAAAAATATGTGAGAGCATTTTTTTTTTACTCTCACCTTACCCAAAAAGTACCGGATCACACCTCATGTCTTAATAAATAATTATCAACTAAACATATGAAAACAGAAATAAGTACAAAAAATGGCTTTTTGTGCCCCATTCTCATACAACATACATACAGTCCATCACTGTCTTACATCTGTCATATAACCGTAGAAAGAAATTCTATTTTCTGCAGGTTGGGACGTTACGGTAACATTTTCTTACAGTGAAGTAAAGGCCCAACTATAATATGCGTACGCTAGCGCAGGCGAATTTGCGAATACATACAATTAAATGTGTGCGACCATAATTTGCTTTGCTAACTTTTCGTTGAATTTAATTTTCCTACACATAGAGCGAAACTGATCGCATTTTCTTTAAAGGCCAACTGTTTGTTCGTTGTTATTGATAATTATTTCTAGATACACACATACCATAGACTGTGATACGTGCACACAAGAGAAGCTGCAATGTACGCCGAAATCAATTCTACACATAATTGAATATACATATAATGTCAAAAATTTATGGAAACATTAAATGTTTAGCTTTTGTTTTTTCCTACCATTTATGATACGTTGCCAACCACTTGCACACATTGTTATACATTGTTGTACATTGTAGTTCTTTTCCAATTTATTTCTTAAATTACTTTCTAAATTGGTAATAACCTACTTGTGATAATATATTTATGTATGTATAAATTGAAAATATTTATATATGTATTTACATGTTATGTATATATCATAAATTAGTTTTTGCAAAAGTGCATTGCTTTACAACTGAGTGTAAGTATAATATAGCCACACAAATGTTCGCTTATGCATTTGACAGTCTTTTCGTCGAGTTTTGACAGTAGCCAAAGCTAGCCTACGCATATTATAGTTGGGCCATAAGTGTTCACACAGCTTGCCATATGCCAGGTTGGATCAGCTGACACATTTGGCTTACATTTAAAACTTTGGCGTTCGGCTACTCCAACCTCAAGTGATATGTTATACATATTATGTGGTATTCAATTGCACATATTCTCATACAGAATATATTAATTTGTAAGTTAAGGATTATCAATATTTTTACCCTAAACGATAATGCTGTTTGAAAATTCTTTTTTACGATCTCAATTATTTTGTAAATAGCCCCCAATAAATCTTGCATAATATTCATGTTAATTTGCAAAATCTTCTATACAGTGTCAAGTTGTTTGCTGTTATTTATATTTTTGCTCCAACTGTTATATAAGTTACATGACATTACGATTGTACTCGGTCTGGTTCAGACATAAAAAAAGACACAAGACATGTAGGTATGTCTTTATTAATACAACATGTATGGTATCTAGTATACTGTATGACTTGCCTGGTTGCTGACCAACAAACATTAATCATGTAAAACTATCTACTACCAATTAATAATCCACATTTGACACCTTCAATCGATTGATGACAGCTTCAGATAACACAAATAGCAAGTAATCCATGCATAAACTTGGCACACAAAACCCAAACAAGTAATTGTTAAACAAAATTTAAACTCTCAGATCGTACTACAACTTGAAGCAACGAAAAACTTTTTTTAATTTTATTGTTAAGTTTGGTTGATGCCAGGACAAAATAACAAACCAAAAAAATCTTGAACAGAAAAAATAACAAGTGTAACGTTTGGCATCAAGTACAAAATATACGAAATCAGACTTGAAAAAAAAAAAATTTATTTAATGTAATCAAGATCACACACATAATACAGACAATATTACAAGATCATTGATCATGGGACAGGCAGTAGTAGTAGGACTTACTATGGTGTTGCTGTTTATTACTGTGTCGTTATTGCTTTGCTGGTGTAAACAATTTTTTTATATATTTTGCCCTGTAAGGTGTGATGTATTACATATATTTTCGCTTTTATTTTTATTTATAAATGCCAGAATGTTAAAGATCTTCTTTTACGAAGAAGCGAGAAGAAATTAAAGAAATCGCCGCTTTTGATACTTTTTATATAGTAATTTTCTTGAAAAAGAAAAGATAACGAGGTATTTTTTAAGTGTTACTAAAATTTAAACACTGGGCAAAATTATGTTTTGTTTCGTTTTTAGAATTCAGGACACTCAGCAAAAAACTATAAATAGAAAAGCTAATTTAAACTAAATTAACTACGTTTTCGTTGTATGTAACCAAAGTTATAGGAGAATAATCAACAATTTAAAAAATATCCTGAATATAGAATATTCAAGATATGCCTAAAATGTACCTGAAACAGTCGATTGTTTGGGAGAAGTTATATATCCCAATTATCTTCCCTGTGGTATATATTTCCCATAAAAAGCTAAACAATCCTTGGTTGGCAATGAACTGATGAATATTAGAGACTGCTACATACGAGGGCTGTTAAAAATTTGATTACGTATATAAGAGTTTTATTTTTTAACATAATATCATATTAGATCAAAACGTTTATTCCATTTTTTTTTTTTTTCAATATATTTTGTTCCTTTTAAATAAATACCTTCGAAACAGGAATTTGTTTCAATTGCGACCTCTTTATTCGATTCAAATCTCTTATCACCAAACTATGGTAAAAACTATAGTCGCAGGTAGCTGTGTATGGTTGGGTTTGCAGTTCGCACTCCATTTTTGCCTTACTGTCTGTGAAGTCAGTGTGTACTCATACATTGTATTAATTATCTTGAGGTTGTATATTTGTATTGGCGGTAAAATACAATGCCAATTATTAATAGATTGTGGTTCATAGCAGCAGTATTGTATTTAGAGTCGCGGGAGTATAAAAATGCCCTCAATTATAAAACAGTTCATATAAAAATCTAGGTAAGCTACCTTACATTCAAAGGCCGCATACTAACACATAAAAATAGGAACGTAGTTGGGCATTTACTTACATAAATTAATTGATTTTATATGTTTGAAGTTGTATCATAACTTTATTTAATGAAATTAGTAACAAATACTTTTCCTCTTTGTTATAAAACAGAAAAATATTTGAACTCAGAATAGCACGACATAATTAACATTGATAGGGTAGACGAGGAACACTGGACTGACTTAAAAAAAACAATCGAATAAGATATAAATGAGACAAATATATATCTATGAAAGCGGTTTATACTTTTTTTTGGGTCTCAAAGCTAAGGTTATACAGATATGAAGTTAAATTTTCATTAAACTTTGACTTCATTTAAATTGTAGCATCTGGCGAAATCAAATAAACAGCAGTGTGTAGTTTAAGGTAGTTCTCGATATAAACATATTTGGCACATTTCGGGTGATAACTTGTCGATAATTAGATGATTACTCAAGTTGGAAATGCTTTAACGTAATGTAACCATCAGAGTGTTTGATAAGGTTTAACTACATGTAACTAAAATTACACATTCTGGAAACTTCTAATGTATGGTCATATATTCTATTTCATAGCTTTCAACTGCAGGGCGAAATGGGGTTCAACAGCGGCCATAGCGCCTGCGAGGGACGGGCGAATTCTAATTGCCCGCCAAGCTTTTATATAAAATAATCGATATATTCGACATTGAGCACATCTCTAACGACTCTAGAAAAATAAAATGTGCTTATAACGGGGCCATTTAACTACATAATAATGTTCGATGAGTATTTTTTACGTTTGAACCACTATATCTGTATTCTTCGATATCTAATCAATTATATTCACTAAATATGTACCACTTCAGATGACAAATAATCAAGACTCCACAGTCTTGTTATACCGGTGAATCACTAAATGGATAACCTGATAGCTGCTGGCAAAAATCTGTGATTAAATTAAAAAAGAAAGGAGTAATTCTTCGATGGGAATGTTTGCTACAGTATGGACGAAAGATGGCGCTGCATTGCTCTCTTGCGTAAATAATAGTGGCGTATGTGCTTTTGATTGGAACATAAGAAAGAAATATTTGATACCGCGTTTTTATACGCACGTCTTATTTGCAAATAAAAAAGAAATATGTTGCCGTATAACTATTTTATTGTAACTTATTAACGCAATTAACAAGTCGTGAATAACGACACTATTTGCAAATAGAAAGTAAGACGTTGCCATTTCATGAACGTTTTTGTTGTTTTTTGATCAGGTTCTGTATGCAATTTTCCGTATAAACAGTGAATTAGTTATTTGCAAATAGTTCTATTTGCATATAAGACGTGCGTATAAACGTGGTGTGAAATCACAAGCAAAAACCATTATCTCATTAAACCTAAGATATCTTTTGCACGGGGATTTTCAATTTTCTTCTAAATCTTTCACTTAATAATAATTACAGTTCTGTACCGTGAAGTCAAAATAATAATGTTGATTGAAAGGCTTATTTATATGTCTGATGATGTTGATGTGGTTTTATCGTTTTCAGGTCCCTTAAAAAATATGTAAATATAATTTTGTCAAATATAATGGAACATAAGTACAGACGGACTTTATTTTAGTTCTTCATTTACTTCTATAGCTCATGATGTCAAATATTTATGAAATACATATACCCGTGCTTGGCTTTTTGATTGTTAGTGTGTACATCGAGAATATTTTTAACTAGGAGCGGCACTCAGAGCATAAAGCCTATTCTGAATAATGTTATGCTCGAAGTTTAAAAAGAGGGAACAAAAGGAGATTGGAGGAAAGAGAGAAATTGTAGTTGTAATATAAATTCTTGATATGTTAAATTACTGTACTTTTGGTACAATGACAAAAGAGACTTTTTGTAATCTGCCCTTTACTACGTGATACAACCAATCCGAATATATATATATATATATATGTATATATATATATACTTCAGCTCCACAGCCTCACAGCTCCCAAAAAAATGCTTAATACCATTTTCGTAGAGCGAATGAATACATAATTTTTTTAGTGTATCTCTTAGCTACAGTATTTTAGCTACATTTTCATTGAAGAAATCGCTTAAGTTCATTTTTATTATATGTGAACCATCCCCATACAATATGAATGTAAGAAATGTATTGTATATATTTTTAATTTAATTAAATTGTTGTTTAAGATTAAAAACACTAAAAAGTAGGATTAAAAACAATCCAATGCAAAAAGCAAAAAATTTAAAAACACCTCCCGGTTAACTTATTTGGCTTGAGCTGCTAAAATAAAACGATATAAAAAAGTTTTAGGAGAATCAAGCTTAAAACACTTCTTAGTCGATTTTTGTAAGCATATTTTATTGGTATTGCTGTAAAGCTTTTTTTCAGCAGAGATTTCAATCTTTATAAGCAGTTAACTGTAATGAGATTTTAAATGATGCCATTGTAGACATCTTTTAAAAGTACACGGCAGTCTAAAGATACAGCCATCAAGAGGATAGTCTAAAACTACCGAATCAAAAAAAACTTTAAATTGCGTTTTAATACATTCAGAAAATTAATTCCTTCCTCTTTTGGGTTCATTTGCTATACAAAATAATAACATTAAAACGATCAAGATTATATTATCAAAATAAAAGAAAGAACGCAAATTAAATTGTAAGTTTTATTTATTTAGATCAAGTTTTTTGCTCTTATTAAAATGAATTCATAAAGCTTAATTTCAACTCTATTAAAATATGTATGCTGGTAGGTATGCATCAGCTCTTGGTACTTGAGTTGATATCAAGCAGGCGCACTAGAGGCATGCCACAACTGGCAGTATGTAAATTTTTAATTACATTTGTATATATGTATATTATAAAAATAAATTTATTAAACGCGCATAAGCACATTTTTAATTAATACAGAAGCAAATCTTTAATTATGACGACAAATATATACCCTTTCTTTTAAAATTAAATTTTCAAGAGATGTAATTTATAATTATAAACTTGGAAAGTACTACCTAGTTTAAGGCCAGTAAAACGGGTATATATATATATATATATATATATATATATATATATATATATGTGTTAAAGAACCTAAAAATCATGATCTGTTTTAGTGAGTTTTGTTTTCATATTAGTTGGCTTAAATGCATTGTTGTGTTAATTGTTGGCGGGCGGTTTCATTGGAGCACAGCTTTTCATCGGTATTGTATCCAAAATTTGCCGACCAAGTAAAAAGTTAATTGCCTACTAGACGCTTTCTACATTCTTATATTTCTTAATATATCCTCACAACACTATTGGGAACTATTCATTGCATTGCGTGAAAATTGTGTATTCGCTGAGTGCCTCTTCAAGAACAAACTAAGTGGCTACAATATACACTTTCTCCAACGCTACAAAAAATCGTGTAGGGTTTATCCCCTGAGTGCCGAATGTAGAAAAATATATAAAAACCTTAGTCAGATGGTGTACAGTTAAATAATATTACGCCCTTATATGTACACTGCCGGTCACTTGAATAGGTTCACTAATTTTTACACTTACATTTTAATTTTTTCTTAAAATAAACTTAAAGAGAACATTTTTTTGCAGTCTAATTAAGAGATACTATAAATGATAAGAGATTAAGATCCAAACAATAACTAATAATAAGTTCTTGCTTTTACTTGAAACTGCAGTAAAAATACGTGTAAATTGTATGCCACTTGAATAATTTCACTTGGAATAATATTAGTTCGCGTTTGACCTTGGACGGTATAATTCTAAATTTAAAAGTTTGTGAGTTACTGCAATACTTTTTTAAAAATTTTATTGAAGATGGGGCGCAGCAAGCAATTAACTAAAGAAGAAAAGGGTAAGATTATAGCATTAAATAAACTGGCTTTAAGTCGTATAAATATCGCAAAAAAATTGGTGCTAGCCAGAATGTTGTAAGCAGTTTTTTAGTGATATGTCCAATTACCATTAATTGAAAATCCTGATAACTCGCATCGAATAAAGGTGGATATAATATTATAAAATCATTACAAAAACATTGTAAAAATCATGAAAAATAAAAAAGTTTAATGTAGAAAACATTTCTTAGTTGAGTTTTAAAATTGAAGATGGTGACATATTCAAGTGGCACAAAAAATTAAGTCCATGAACATTTTAGTTCTGCAAAAAAAATATTATTAAATTTCAGTTTTAATTATAGAAACAATTTCTTTCATTTTAGTGACACACGATCGAATACTTTACTATTTCAAAATAATATATAACCATATACTTAATTAATTTAGAAAAAAATTCATTTGAATGCGATGAATATAGTGAACCTATTCAAGTGACCGCGAGTGTATATTCAAAATCTTTCCGCGTTAGTAAAATTTATTGGAAAGGTGAAATATATTTTTAAAATATGTAACAATTGGCTTCGGCTGTATATATAATTTGTTCGCCGAACAAACGCACATCAGTTAGAAAATCATTGCTTTGCTTTCTGCAAAGCAATGATTGACTTTTTAAAGTCAAATTGAAACCTTATTATGAATTTCGGCATTAACTATTTTATTAACTATTTTGTGGTTGTTTTATTAGGAACAGCACTCAGTGGTGACCCCTACATATTCAGTAAATTTTCTGTTACTAGAGAGGCGAGTTTTGGGAGGACAGATGAAGTGCAGCTATTGTTACTTGTTACTTCACCAATGAATTTTTCGCTACAGTATTGACGATATATAACTCTGCTCTTTTGTACATGATGGTATTAATCGCTTTTTACTATGTTCAGCGCTTTTTACTATGTTATGGCTTCATAATTGAGACAAGCCGACAACAATTAACACAACACATTTGAAAAGTTCAATACCCTATTGATGACTGAGTGCAGAGACGCGCTCGGCATCTTAGGCTTTGAAGTCAGTGTGTTTTATCAGGAGTGTACTTCATTAATATGGTAAAAGTTAGAGCAGAGTACTCGAAAAATGACAATTTGCTTTTATAAGTGGTTTTCGAGACTACGAGAGAAAAATAATGTTTTCAGATTTGCGACAATAAGTTGTTCAATTATATTCCGTAATATTCAGGTTTCAATACCAGTGACGGGTGTCTTAAAAATGTCTTGATTCGTTTGATCAGTTTGCAGGTACCTTTTAATCAAACTTGCAATGCTGATTCGTCAGCAACCTTGCTTCTATTTTTAATGATATTCTTCGACGTTATGATATTTAGTGAGATATTGCGATTTGTAGTAATATGTTGTTTCTAGGATCCGGCTATTGTAAGAATTCAGTTGCAGTGACAGATATGGGTATTAATTAGGTGCGTAGGCCGAACGTAAACTTCATTAATCTTATATCACTGTGAAAGAGTTTTGAAAATATATATTCTTAGACCTACTGGCCTCGAAAACCAACTTGAATATCATTTGAAATTAAATCAAATAACTATAGCAGACTGTTACATTGAAAGTACTAACAATAAAATTGCAACACTTAATAACTAGACAACAAGACAGTACGTAACAGCTTGCACGATAGCTGGTGTATTGAACTAAGTTCTAATAATATTTTTAAGAAAATTGCAATTGTGATTTGCATAAAAAATTTTTGACTTGCTGAAGAAACTTATACGAGTATATCGTAATATTAAACATTACACAGCACAGGTTTACTAAATGAGGAATCTGGCTTAGATATTTATTTTCAGTTTTGTTGTTGTCATCAATACTTTAACTAACTACATACATCGTCATCAAGAAAGATATAATTACTCTCAAAGGTGCAGACACGTATTTATTTTACAAATACAAAGGTTTCCGTTTCGTTCGACTTAATAAACAATTTTTAATTAATATCTGGCATTAATTCCCTGAAAACTTGTAGCAAGAAAAAAAATTTCCACACAACTGGTATTACTTTGAATCAAAGGTTCCCTTTTTATTTACTTTATGTATGAGTAATTCATGCTGCTATAAATGAAATAAATGGAGAATTTCACAAAACTTTCATTAGGTGTTTTTTATAAACGTTCGGAAAATGCCTTAATTAGAATTAAGACAACATTGAATCACGAGTCTCATATATATATATATATATATATATATATATATATATATACATATATATATATATATATATATATATATATATATATATTTATATATATATATATATATATATATATATATATATATATATGTATGTATATAAAGCCAAATTGCTTACAGAAAATTCTAAGCAATTTATATATATATATATATATATATATATATATATATATATCGCTGGTGAATCGGATTTATTATGTAATCGGAACATATTAGTAGCAAAGCTATTAATTTATAAAAAACAGAAAGTAATAAATACGAAGAAAATCCAAAGCTTTTTTTTTAAATATGCGCTTGAAGATTAAAGTTGTTGGCATTCGTTAAGTTATTGAAAATAAAAGATATCAGCGAATTTGAGAGCTCAGAGAGATTGTGGTCGCCGTTATGTCACACATAAGGTGTTAGATCACTGAATGGTCCTTAAATACGAGACCAATCTAGGACAAGCTTGAATGTTGCCACTCGAACTGCAACGATAATATAGTACCCAAAATGGTTTTGGCTGTGCATATTGGGTACGAACTTGCCGATGCGAGCGTCGTCTTTAATATTTTGTAATTCTTCTTTAAAAGAATTGTACCTTTTGTTAACATATTACTGACCGACAGTACAGACACCGTATTCATCTGCTTTTGAGCAATTAATTCCATTTTTTCTACATAATATTTTATGCAGCCTCTTTCGTAAAGTTTTTTTCGATGGTAGAAAGTCGCCAAACACCCAATAATATTCCTGCTTTTATGACTCTTACGAACAAATTAATATTCTTAAAATCTGAAAGTAAACGATTGTGTCAACCTAAATAAACGGAAATCAAACAGCCCTCGTACCGCAAAAATTAAGAAAATATTCAACATAAATATGACAAGCAATGTTGGAACAAGATGTAACAGTCGGAGAAAAACAGGAAAGTTTTTAAACTAACGTTAAGAATATAGTCCTACATTTAATTTAGCTATAAAAACAGTTCGTGAAACAATAATTACTTTCATACAATGATAAATTTCTTATGAATATAATAAAGAACAAAACTTACGTAAATTTAATAATATCTCAAAGCTTGACAAATTTTACAGATATTCCCTTGTAATGAAGGTTATAACCGCGACACCAAAATCTGTGGCAAATGCTTCCTGCCTTTATAGCAGCCAACAAATAAACAAGAGCCAAGTGTTGGTTACTTTGTTTATTTTTCTTTCTGTAGTATGACTTCCCGCAGTGACCCAGTTTTGTGTTTTATGCTGCAGAATACTTAGTTTACACTTTTGTTTGCTGAACTTATTAAAGTGAACATATATTTTGGTTGTTTATGTGTTTTATATTATTTATAAATCGCTTATTGACATTATTAAGCTGATTTGTCGTTAATATAAATTGACTTTAAATCGCATGGATGTATTTAGACTGAAAGAACACAAATGCAAATATTTGGAAAAAAATTAATCATCCTTAATAATGAATAAGGAAGGACAGTATGCTTTATTTAAATATGACTTACAATATTTATTAAAGAAGTGGAATAAGACAACACAAGTGTTGCTGGAAACCAAAAGACTTAAGAAAAAAATGCATATGACAATAAAACATGTTATGGTTCAGGGATCTCTTTAGTTTAAAGTTATTGTGAGTTTAGGAATTGAGAAAAGGAAAAAAATATATATTTAAAAAAATCAATTTTTGTCCACCATATTTTCCATCTATTAGAAATTCAATTATAAATGGGACCACTTAATTAGTCTCCTTCAATTTGATTCTGATTGATTTATGTTTTAAAAATTATTCAACGACCACACATCATAAATATCTTAATGGTAAAATTTCAATTTAAAACTACCGAAAAAATTAAAAGAGAACACTTTAGCGCAAGCTATAAGTTGATTTAGCGTCCACGGCCTCAAAACTGACACACACCATGACTGTCTGCTTCGGCATAAAGAACAAACATGATTACTTTTTTTTTAATAGAATTTTTAGATGACAGTTTTAGGAAATAATATTAAGAGCTACAAAAACTATATTTAAAAGCGCTGTGCTATTGGACATTAATAAAGGAAAACATTTGCAATTAAAGTATGTGGAGTATAATAAAAAATATAAACAAAATTCCAGACAAAAAAGTTTAAAATCATTTCGAAATCCGTAACATAAATCAACTGTCTGGCTCCAAGAAACAACAAAGCAATAAGTTTCAAATGGTTAAGCATATTTGAATATTTTTTTTATTTCCCTTTTTAAGTTTAATTTAATAAACATTTTCTGCCTACCTCTTAATAATAACTCTTCTTTTTTGCTTGGTAACTGAATGAGGTCATAAACAATATGCCTCTATAACATCTTGTTTAAGCTATAACCACACAAATAATTCAAGAAAAAAAGAAGCCCCGGGTCACAGATTTTTCACACCTCATCTTATTATAACCAACACCACATAATATCAACAAACCCATTTCACACCGGAGCAAGTCAAACAGAATAAATAGTATTAACCGATTGCAGTATACTTTACACCACTAAAAAAACTATGCAATAATCTCAAACTTCTTAGAAGCTGTAGAATTGCTGGTAATTGTATTGACATATTAGAAATTAGAAGTTTAAAGTACGAATTACTTAAAATCTATATAATAATATCCGAATCAAATAAGAGGAAATAATTGTTATGCGTCAGAATATAAGACATCAACCGAATCGTGTAGATTGAAATGATTAATTAAGATTACAAATAATGCGTTACCCAAGAGCTTGACACCATAAAATTGTAAATAAAGCATCTGAAAAAAGTATCCGCCAAAGTAACTTTCTTTTTGGCAGCAATGTATTCGGCAGCTCAGCTGCACTACGTGTGGGGGCGACCTCCTGAGACGGATATACGGAATGGTGTTACTAATTTTCGCATCAAATTTACATTAATGACAGAAGGAAATTTCTTTGCTGAATCTGCCAGGTTGGAGATAACAGCGAATTAACGATTTGGCGCTGTTCGTATCCATTGGGTTGCTATTACTGCACTAAGTGAAGATTTTCGCAGGAGGATTTGTGCGTAAGGCCTTTTAAAATACAGCAGAGGTAAGAACTAAAACATCACAACAAATCAAAAGTGCTAACTTTGAATTTATGGGTGCCGGGAAAGTTCATTTTCAACGACATGCTACCCTGTGATGACTACAATCTTTTTGGCTGGACTTCGCCTTTCAATTGGGTCATTAACATCACGTAAGAAAACGAAGTTTGTTGCGAAACCATATTTTAAGTAACGCACCTTTAGCTACTTTCGGGTCGATTTGCGTGTTGGTCTCTATTCCCAGTTTCAATTCAGAGTTTTCTAATAATAAAAGTGTTTACCGCTTATAAGGCAGTAAATTCGAATTGCAATATATTCGGCATTCACTAAATTGTCATAGGATTTCTTATAAAAAAATATATAGATCGACGTGTTATAACTTTCAAGCTTTTTTAAAACTACATTTTTTTCGCGTAACTCAAATTAACTGTTTTGAATTAAAGCTTTTGTGTTCTATTCAACATATATAGTGTTCTATTCAACATATATTATTACTGTGCTCATCAGTCTCTCGAGCATATAGAACTTCGCTACTCACGGTTCATGCCCAAAGATTCCGAACAAATTGCATAAATTATTTTTAATAAACCTCGTACTTAATTGGTGCTTTCCCCCTTATATATTATTGTGTATGGTCGATTGGCCTTCACAAATCCTGGCGGATAACAAAATGCAACATGACAATGAATTCTTTTAAAAGTCATTTAGAAGATTCTTTGTAATCGGACCAAAAATAATTCTTATATGAGGAAGGTTCTCCTGTATTTTTTCAAAATATGATAGTTAGATTAGAAATGACAATCTGAAGTCCAGAAGCAGTTTTACAACTGTTAAGATAAACGTATATTACCATCATGTGAATATAGGTTATGTTAAGTGGTGAAACCCACGCATGTTTAAATTTTCTTCTTTCATTTGGGAGTTGTATATTTACACTCCTACTTTGTTAAGCCTGTCTTTATTAATATCATGAATCCTTACGGTTGTATGTTAATATACTTGGCCATAAAATAAATTTTATATAATTCACTATTTGAATTTACATTTGTATCTCAGTGCTTCAGCACAAATATTTGCCCAAAAGCTCTCAGCATAATTAACACGTTACTTCTCCACACACTTGGATATGTGTAGCATTGTAACTGCAAGCGTTTACACGAGCGTCGAAATTTGCATTAGTTTGAAGTCTTCAATAAATGGTTTATGTACATCTGTAATGAACCCATAAACAAAAACAAATCTCCAATATAGAGACTGGAGCGAGAATATTATAGAAGGAACTCTATCATGGGTAACTCCAAAATCCGATATAATCTATTTTTCAGTTTACAAGTTGATAATCCAGTCTTTATGACTAAAGAACTCAATTGAATTGAAATTTGATAAAATAATTTCAAAATCCATTTCTTGTATTAGTAATTACAACTAATTTAAAATTTAATTGCTAGTAGAGCGAGAAGAAGTGCTTGTTGATCGTGTCTTAATATATGTGTGTAATATATAATATATATAAATAATAAATGTTATTATATTGTGTCATTTAAACTTCTTATTTGTGAAAAATTTCATGTTTTTTTGTTTTTAACAAGTAGAATGTATGTAAAGTTATAATTACAACAGTGATGATGTTACTTCTGATACGTCGCGAACAAGAAATTTTTTTTATATTTTTATCGTTTTAAATAGTTGGCGTAGTTTTTCGTTGTTGTTAACAGTGGGACCACAAAAAAGTGCAATTTATAAACGATACAATCAGTGGGGCACGATCTTTTTATGCCGACAAAGGTGGGTGATGTAATACGCTTCTGAAGTTGATGTGTATTCCTCATCGCCTTTAAGATGCTATATACTGCCGTGTGATATTCCAAATAACGAAGAATATCATAAAACATATCTTCCCTAGCATTTCCAACTACTCAATATGCAAAATGTGTTACCTGCGTCCATAATTGCATACAGGGCGAGAAAATAGTTCAAATAAAGTTATTTGAATAAACTGTAATTTGAAAAATTACACTGTTTTATTTTATAAGAAGTTAAAAAATTTGCTGAATATGCGGAGTGGATAGTTGGACTTAGTGGGGACGTTAAGAGTATTCACATGATGAAATTTTTAAATATTAATTATTGCAATCAGATGTAATGAAAAATACATCGTTTATAAATTTTTTCTTTTTCATAGTTTGAAGATGCTCTAACAGATATTATATATATATATATATATATATATATATATATATTTGGTAGAACTGACTTTAATGCGCATATTTTTTCTTCTGTATTCGCCAAAGATGCCTTTAAAATTCTTGGTTATTCCTATTACGAAATATGCTATAAAATTGTTATAAGATTTATTAGTTCATATCAAGAAGTTATTACTTACTTTTTTATATAATGAAAAAAATTTTAAGATAAGTGATGAACAGATTTGTTACTTAACATAATACAAATATTTATTTGAAGTCAGTCGTATATGATTTAAGATGTTCAAAATGTCTCAAATTGACCAAAATGTTAGTAAAATATTTATCCTTTCTTTCATATCTTATAGTTCATATAATGTCCTTTTTAACTTTTTAAGATATGTGAATTAGTCTCTTATTATTTTAAAATACTCTTATGAAATATTTACAAAACTAAGTTGTAATCGACGATTTAATATAGAAAATAAATTGTCGTTAGTGAAATTTATAGGAAAGTTAAAACAGTTATGGATATATACTATTTTGTTTTTATTTGTATTATGTTCATCCGCAGTTTTAGCTTTCAAGATATTTAAAATTTGAGATAAAAGTTCCTTGAAATTTTTTTATATGTACTAATAAAAGTGATTCAATATGAAAGCTTTGAGATTTGTTTTATACGAGTATATTTGGGTTTTAAGATGATCAATATATCTACAAATATTTGGTTAAAAATTTGGATTTTGATTGTATTTCCCATACAAAACAGTATCTAGTTGTGTACTAAATTTTGAAGTATATTATAAAAAGGTATAACAGCTGGAGGCGAAAAAAACAACGAAATTGTTATATAATAGATTATAATATATATTTTTAGTTCTATTTAAAGTATAAAAATTAATATAAAACATATGTTTTGTAATGTTATGAAAAAACTTATTACAGAGACGATCTAGTATTTAAAATCTTGAATATCATTTAAACATATCTTGAATAAGGCCTTAACATGTATGAAAAGTTTTAGTAAGTGCCGATAAAAAAACTTTTAAGAAAGAAATGATAATTGCAATCGCCTAAACACGAATTTGCATGCTGTTAATTTATTTTGCTTCAAGCTTTTAAATCTGTTTATGTTTATTTATCATTATTATTATTACTATTATATTCAATCAAATATACTTAAAATTTTAATAAACTAAAGAGAAAAATCAGTAGCAACTTTTTATTTTCGACATATATGTATATGGTAATTCTCATATACATATTTGGAGAATTTTTATCCTGAGTGAATATCTATATTATCAAGAATTCTATATCGCGATATACTATGTTAAACACAAAGTAGTTTAAGTTACTTTTTGTCGAACATATATGACTTATCGTTTACCAAGATTATTTAGGCAAATATAGTTTAATTTTGATATAGATATTATATATAAAAATATTTTTCTTAATTATTGATAAGAAAGCGTTTGCAAACCAAAAACATACATGTACATACACAATATATAATATTAAAAAGAAATACGAGAAGCCATTTGATGTCTTGTTAATTATTTATATAATTCGTAATTCACTGCAGAGATTCCGACGGAGTGGCTTGACCATATGTCGGCGACGTTATAAAACCGAATTATACCCGTCTCTGTAACTAATTGTACACGAGTTATACCTTCACAAAGAAGTGCCAACGAAGTTAACAACAGAAAATTCCTCAGAAGAACCCCTACAGTTATATATGGTAGAAATAAATAGTAGAAATTAACTAGTGCGAGTGAGACGCAGAAAAGTTTCGAGTAAAAATTATTTGCTGGGTCTTGACATTTAATTAATTCTAGATTCTCTCTTTCATTCAAGCACCACATTCACATTATGTTTCAGCAACATGCTTCGAAAACGAAGCACGCAATTTGGATATGTTTCGTTTCGAAGCTACACGCGAAGCACGAATAAATTTCGATCAGCCCTAATATTTGTGGAAAAATATCGCCATTTTCCCGAACTAGCTAAAAAAATAAGAATTAAGCACACAAAAATGAAACAAAAAGGTTAATATCAAAATGAAAGCTTAAATTTCAGAATCATATGAAATTTATAAACAAACTTTAAATGGCAATATATCAAGTGTGTTATAATGTGGTGTGTTGATACAATTAGTGGCTTAAGTGCAAGCGAATAGAAATGTTGTATTACATTAAATGATATATATACGGAGTAAAATTCTCTTTTATGAACAGTATGATTCACATTGGGAGAACGAATATATTGCTTCATTTCGTCGGGTGAGCTTGGCCATACATTTAAACAATGGTGATTACGTAGGCTCATAACACTATCTGGTATTAATTTGTCTTGGTCTGTAAGTAATAAAACTGATCTGGTGGAGGACATTTTTTTCCATACAAATATTATGTATATATATATATATATATATATATATATATATGTATGTATATATATATATATATATATATATATATATATACATATATATATATATATATATATATATATATATATGTATATATTATATATATATATATATATATATATATATATGTATATATGTATATATTATTGTATCTGATTTTTTAACCTTTTTTCGTTTATTAATCAATAGATTTGTTTAAGTTTTTAGGTTATTCAATATTAATATATATATTTATTTCGATATTTCGCTAGCCTTCGGTTAGCTTCTTCAGGAAATTATTTTATATTGTGAAAAAAATTTTTTTCTTTTTAATTATTTAATTTTTATATTTTTTTATATAATTGAAAAGAAAAATTTTTTGGACAATATAAAATAATTTCCTGAAGAAGCTAACCGAAGGCTAGCGAAATATCGAAATAAATATATATATTAATATTGAATAACCTAAAAACTTAAACAAATCTATTGATTAATATATATATATATATATATATATATATATATAGTATATAGTACATTTCAGCGGAGAGCTATAGTCCAACACTTAGCGAAAAATAGGAAAATATATGCAATGCCTTGTGAGAGATACACAGTGTTGATATAAAAGATAAATAAGTGTATAAACTATTTCACTCTAAAGCTCAAAAACAGCTGAAAAACTGTGCTTTTACGTTACTACGCATCAACGATTGGCATTTGCACTATAAAACTAAAGGCCATTTAATCGACTCAGTTGAAGAACTGAATTTGCTTGTTACTAGCGGTCCAAAAATAGGTCTTTAAACAGAATGTTGAGTAAAAATTGTTCCATAAGTTCCTGCTTATGCTGCTTGTCGCCTGTGTAAACACATTACTCTGAAGAAGACGTTTTTTGTTTCCCTTCACTACTCTTTGCCAGTTGTTTTAAGCAAATTTCAAGCCAAGCAAAAAATGTAAAGATTTCAATCAGTTACTTTGTACAGATATTTATGCCAGTCCTTTCGTTGCATTGAACAAAAATCGGTAATTCGTTGCTTTAAGCCCTCAAACCATTTTGTTGGAAATGTCTGACAAACAAATATTTATATAGTATTTGATTATGTTTGTGTTACTTAATATTTCGCCATTTGTTACCTCTATTATATTTCCTTGCTACAAATTGGATTAAGCTTATGTTTGTGCCACTTGTTGTTTATGGTTTCTAATAAATTTCAAGGAAATAAAGAAAACATTTAAACATCAAGTGGAGGTGTTGATGTGTCTTGTTATTTTTGTACAAGTGAAAAAAATATATGAGCTTAAATCAGTGATTGGTTTTATAGAAATTCCAGAACATGTTTATGATATATTATTTAAGCAATCGATAGTGGATAGACTGCAGACTGGTTAAGATGCGACGGTTTATTAGTTCAGGATGTTTTAAAAGTTTGTTTATAGTTAAACTGTAGTATATGCTTTGGTCGTTGCTGATAAGGGAATGCAGGGAATGCTGTAAGGAGGTAAAGATTTAAGCATGTAATAATCTGGATAATCTGGCGTATATGATTTCATAGGAGCAGACGTAGTAGGTAAGCTGGTCGCTCTGTTAAGGGTGAAACAAAACCTGTTAAAATTTTTAACCTACATATTTATGAGGATTTTCCGCAAGCTCCTCTTAGCTCCCCTGGAAACCTCACAACTCGTTTGGTATCTATTTAATTCCGATTACTGGCACCAAGCTTTTGTTTGTAAATACACAATGGTATTTATATGTCGTTTTCCGCAAAGCATGTGTTATTTTGATGCGCTTTTCTAATCATGTTTATGTTAAATAGCACGAGTAAAAATGCAAACATGTATAACACTTAAGGCGTTTTCTTTTCTGGAAAATATGTAACATTTTTTCATTTGTTTTGTAAATAGTGGACGTTTGGAGGAGTTTTAAAACAGAAATTACTTTTCGTAAGTGATAATGGATTAATTTCTAATAAATTCCTTGATTTGAAGTATCGAAATGTTGCCATTTTCTGCTAAAAAGTGTAAAAAATGTTGCACTCTTTTGCAGAAAAGAAATCGGCTTTAGTTTCGCACAGTAAGATAACTCGCCTCTATAAGGAGTCCCGTTAGCTGAAGTATTAAAAAACTTATACCGCGAAGTCTATGATCTCTGGATAAACTTCTCACTCACTGATATCAAATATACATTAGAAAAAAATGTTTATTATAATATTGCTTTATTGCCTTGTAGAGAAAATTGTGTTCTTTTGGAAACGTAAAATATGTAATGCTTTTTAATACTCTGATAAGCACTTAAGAATTTTTTCAAGCCACTATTTATTACAATTAATTTCCAAAGTTTCACAAATTTCAACAAAAGCAAATTTTGATCACCGAACTACCACCAATACTCTCTTTAAAGACAAAACTGCAATAATTATTCGCTTGAAGGAGTTATTGTTGGCAAATGTTTGTTTTTAATTTATAAGTTGATTCTTATATGAAGTACTGGATGGACATTTTGACTTTTTTCAGAAGTGTGAATATTAATTCTCTAGAAACATGTAATTGAAACATTACACGTTAATTGCTTTCCTCGGCAATGGATTAGAGGTTTGACATCTTGAAGTTCTTAATATTTGTTCTGAATGTGACGTTAATGGAATTTACATGTTACAGAATTTTTATAATGTAATACTCAGCTTTTTTAGACAAGTTCTACTGCAGAACTTTCAAGTTTCATATACAGGACATAAATGCACTCAATAAAGGACAGCAAACTGAATCAATTGATAATTCTACAATTACCAATTATGTTGATATACTCGAACATATTAATTAAATAAAACTTTTTTGATACCATAAAATAAAATCCACTTTTCTTGACACTAAAAATTATTTTAAATGAATCCATTATGGTGTACATATTTATTAAAATTAATCAAAGTAAATTTATTCAGACACTTTAATGTAGTCAACGAGAATTTCGAAATGCAAAGCTCCTACTTAACACTTTGCATATGTGCATTAAATTTAATAATAAAATAAAATTTTTATAACCCAATTCTGTTTTACAACCGACAACATAAATAATGACCTTGTTCTGTACTAAGAACATAAATTAATGTAGAAGTCCACATCGAAAATATGCCACCAGTTGATAGGCTTTAGCTGTTGTGCAGTTTCCTTAACGCGTTCAATCAATTTAAATGGTTAAAAGAAAATGATCAGAACAGAACAGAAGAGACCATAAGAAAATAGTTAAATAATTGTTTTAAAGTAATCTCGCAAGCTTGAAAGACATTTACCGCTGCCAATTTAACACAATCAACAACCAGCTACAACAAACAACCTGTAATGTCAAAGTGTTTAAAATTGGTGGTAATTATATTGAATTGTTTTATTAAATCTACGAGCTTTACGGGCACTTGTGATACTTGCTACTACCGCAACTATCATTTACTATCAATAACCAATAAAAATTGAATAGCAGGCCAAGCCATTAAGTAGGGGCAATGAGATTTTTTTTCTGTTTGCAGACTGATTGGCATATTCACGTACTCACGTACATTCTCTCTATATCTTTATATAAATGAATGAAAATTTTACTTATTTAAAACATTTAAAATAGTTAACATAAAAATCTTCCTCATATCACAAGTGTGTGTGTGTGTGTTTTTTCTTCTTTTTTTTTGTTGATAAAGAAAACCCAACCCAATATGAAACAATATGATGCTATAACACGCACATTACAAAAGGGATACATAGTGGAAATGTGGCTTAATAGACGTACCCGTGTAGATTGTAGTGTCGAGTCAATGTCATCGTTTTAGGTACGGCTTTTATATATTTTGCTGTACCTCAATACCCTTTACAAGAATTCAAAATTGTATGCTATTGAAGTTTGTCCATTGACTTGCATTTGTTATAACGTTAATGGTTTTATCATATTTTATAAAGCGATGACATAGGGATTAGAAGTGACACAAAGCTTGACTGTTCCAAATAAGAGAGGATATAATTCAAGTTCTAACATTTTGTATGAAGCTGGCCAAAAAAATATTTCAAGGCGAATGTCGTATATGGGTAGTAGATATTCTATAAGGAACTCGTAGCCTAATGTTGAATATTTCCATATAAGCGGTAGCGCTGCAAAATAGTAAAATTGTATTCATAATATAATAACATTTAACTCCGCTATACTAGAAATAGTTCCGATATATAATTAATAGATTTTTTTGAGTTTTGAGGATCTTTTATATTAATATTTAATATTCGATATTTCGCTAACCATCGGGTAGCTTCTTCAGGAAAAATAAGAAAAAAGGTTAAAAAAATTTGACACAAGAATCATATAATAACAGAGTTCCTAAATATATTTTTGTATTTTGTTTTAAAGCAGAACAAGTTGATTTTTTAACATGTCTAAGAAAACATAACTTTTGCTTAATTCCATAACTTTTTGGTGATTTTAACAGGTAATATTCGTGTTTGTGTTGGTCTTTTTGGCTTTTATCAAACAATTGAACTTTTTAATTGCACTTTATCCAAATATATGTAAGAAAATCACTTCGCAATTTTCTTAGCTGTTTTGTGGCAACTTTTTTCAAGTTGCTTTCATAATACTTAATCTGAATACTTAATCTCGAAACTATCACCGATATACAATGTCCATAAAGACATCCTAGACCACTAATCAATCGACCATAAGCGCCCTCATATTTCAAAATTAAAAAGAGCGTTTAAATAAATTGTTAAAAAGCTCTTTCAAAACTTCTTCGAAAATTACTTAATGAAAAGCATAGTAGACCCTCAACACTTTTTTAAAACAACCGTAGAAAATATCGAAATATATTAAAACGCTAGTAATGATATCATATAAGAGCCAATGCGTTGCATAGGCCGGCGTTGCTACGCCAAGTGGATGGTTTGTGTTAGAAATCCTTAAAATTAACTCCAGCGCAGTATAGATCTCTCGAGCTATACATCCGTTTAAAGGCTCTTTAAACGGATGAGTTAACAGTACGAATATGTTACGAATGGTTATATTTTACTGGAATTTGTTTGAGATATTGTCTCAGTTAATTCATGCAACATATGATTCTGTATATATAGTTTTAGTTTATATAGAAAGCTGGCCTTCGTGTAACGAAGATATGCTAAAGGATTTCAAAGGCTTTCGGCCTTTGAAATTATATGTACATATAGGAGTATATATATATATATATATATATATATATATATAAAGGTTAGTCGCCGAAAAATTTCAATGTAGTCTAGTTTAGTTTTTATACTATATACAAAGTTTGGTTCACACGATTCCGATATTTTATATACAAGTCGTAATATATTATGAATTACATTAATATGGTTCTAAAATCGCAAGTTCTTATATGCAGAGGTTTTAGTATTGGCAAAGTTCCAATAGTTGCTCTCGTTGCATAACTATGGTAAACACGGGATCATGTTACATAAGCATTTATTCGACATCAATGGACTAGACGATTTTTTAAAAAACTAAGAATATAACAATTGAGGCACTAAGCTAAAAATTGAAATGTTTTCACAAAACTAATAGTGCCTTCGTGAATTTATGTCTTACATATCTTCACAATAAATAATTTCAAAATTTTTTGAGTGTTTTGTTTCAAACATTATTAATTTTAAAGCTTTTTTTGAGCCTTTAATAAATTAATAATCATTAAACTACTAGTATTATAATAAATATAAAAATATAAATATAATGGTCATGTAATGTGGTATAAATAAATGTGACTCAAAATCGGCTTACATTTTGCTGGGTTGACATAACTTCTTAGCTTTACAACATGGTATTGTTGGTACTCAATTTATTCGCACGAAAAAGAGCCCCCTACTGTTTTTTCATGATTTTTCTTTAAAATGTTAAAATAAAATTTAATTTTTCATAAAAAAATACATTATAAATTATGGTGAGGAAATTATGTATGGTATGCTAATTTTGTGGGGTTTTATTAGAAACTAATGCATCTTGTACGAAATATTATTATTTTGGAATTCCTACAAACTGAAACTTTTAGGAAAATAAGTCAAAAAATGTTTTCCAGAAGAGAAAACGTCATAAGCGGTTAACATATTTTAAACCTTTCTGAAGTAAAACTAAATGTGTAATATGTAAGTTAAGAGTTCACGTTACGTGAGGTCCCTCTAGTCCGAGAATTCTACGAAACTCAACGTCATCTCTAATTGAGAGTACCTATTTCGATATCAGCTTGGTACGGAAAACGGAACGGATGTTCTTTAACGTATAGACGTAGGGGAAAGTAAAGAGGCGTCAATTACACCTACATATAAAAATAAGCCGCTTAGCTTATGCACGAACTTTTAAAAACATAGATTAATATCGAATAATATGTGTTTTGTAAAAGTTTCAGACTACTATTCGTGTTCTGATGGGAATTTCAATTTCGGTTTGAAATCTGTGCATTAGCTAAAATATTTTCTTATTATTATTTTAATTAGGTTATATTATAAAATTATTGTTTATACCAATCATACCAAAAAATCTCTCCACAAAAGCAGGGCATACAGCATTCGTCGTAGTTTGATTGTATCGCTCTTACCAGTTTTTTTTTTTGCCGACTGGCGAAAAATTCCACTTTACTATAATTTTAATTACATTGTCCCATACAAATTATTCAGCATTCAATACATATTACTTTTAGTTTGTAGAATGTAGCCGTTTAACGTTCGAATTTTAAGCCAATTTGCTTCACTAGAAACAAGCGGCATATTTATTAATCATTGGTCGTTTTTAGGTGATTAAGAAATTTTTCAAATTTGCCTCACATGTTGCTAATTTGTCAAGATATGTTTAAATAAATTTTATTTTACTTTTTTATTGAATTTTATTTATTTTATCACAAGTTTTTTTCAAAGCAAGTTCAAGTTCAATGTTAAGAATTATATTTCATTAAAGTCTGTTTTTTATTTTAATGTCAAGGCCTATACGTATGGTGCATATATGGATGTTATATATGATGTTAAAGATAAAAGAAATATTTTCGGTTACAGCCAAGTTTAATAACAAGATATATGCACATAAGTATGTATGGGGATATACTCGCATTATGGGAGTTAGATTATTTTTCAAAAAAAGGCCTTGTGCAAATATTTTAAAACTCTGCAATTGGTTTGAAATTGACGATAAAGTGTATAAACAACAGTTTGATATATATATATATATATATATATATATATATATATATATATAAAGAAATCTGTTAGTGATGCGATTACAGTGAAAATATATATAAATGAATACTCATACCCTTTGAACAAGAAGAGTCAGCTAAAATCCTCTTTTTTGCTTTGTTTCCCTGCTGACAATATTATTACATTTCTGTTCAGTGAGATTTAGTAACTCGTGGTGTATCATTTAATGATAGAAGAGTGTTTTTTTTAAATGTAAAAATTTACGTGGAATCAAAAGGTCCGCTCGCAAACTTCTTCAAAGGAAAGCTTACAGATGAACATTCTGGAGAAGAAGATGAAGTAAATTTCGACAACTTACTACGCCTATTATTAAATGCTGAGGCTGAGCTTTTTTGAAATTGTTATTCTACTGGTTCGGATAGTGAAGACGACATTTCACTTGTGTTATTGCAACAGGACAAAAAAGGTAAAGTAACATGGGTAGAGCACGACCTGGAAGAAACGGAGCCTGTAGTTATATCATATGAACAGGAAATTTTACCTACGCCTCTTGAATTGTTCGAAACATTTTTTGATGGTGATTTGCTGCAAGTTATTCCTCTAAATTCCAATGACTATGCGTCCAAACGCAACGCAACTGCAAATATAACTCCAGACCAAGTCAGGTGCTTTATTGGAACGTAATGAGAGGGATCGATTTGAGTTCATAATAAAAAATATGCACGTTGTGATAACAACAGTCTGGATAAAGCAGACTAGTTTGCCAAAAGTTAGACCACTCATACAAATGCCGAACAAGAGTTTCCAAAGCAATGCTCCGAACACACCACAGCACTCAATGGAAGAGTAGATTGTTTCATACTATGGTAGCTACTGACGTAAACAATGTATCCATGGAAAGCCCATAAGACATGGCTACAGATTTTGGACTCTCCTTAATAATACCTAATAGGGAATTGTACTTGGCCCAAGCGTTGTTTTAACGTATTGCGACAAGTTATCTCAGAGCCAACCAGGTATATGTAGCTCACTGATTGTATTTCAATAATTTGTTTTTAACAATAGAGTTATTGGCTGAGTTGGAAGAACGACTCGAGAAAGGCACTGGAACAATTTGTCATAATCGGTTAGGCAACTGTCTAAAGAAAAAAGATACCCATAAAAGAAAAAATATATCCATAAAAGAGAAAAAGGGTGGTATGGCTATCGTAACGTTTTTACCAACGATATAATTGTATGATCTTGGAATGATAGCAGTGTAGTAAACGTTGTCGTAGTTGAATTTTCAAAAAAATATTTCCCGTTGGTCTCGAAAAGAGAAAAAGCATATACATCTTCAACGACCCCGACTTATTCATGGGTGTCGTCGATCCAGCAGATGAAAATATCAGCTTGTAGCGCGTATCTATTCGGTGTAAAAAATGGTATTTCCCAATATTCACACACATTGCTAATATCTACTTATGGGAATCCTTCACCAACGCTTCCATCAGGATCATCATGCGACATTAGGTTTGATCGAAGAGATCATTTGCTCACAGAGAACACATGTCAAGCCGATGAAAAATGTAAACAGCTACGGTGCAATCATTGCCACAATAAGACCACCATATGCTGCATTATATGTTATGTGCCGCTCCATGTAAAGTGTAATGTGGAGTACCACACCACCAAATAACTTTTTAATCAATATATTTATCTTAATAATTAAAAATAATAATAAACTGCTTGAATTAAATCAAATGTGCCGAGTGTATTACGGACTCAAAATCCAAGTCCAAAATAAATGTTTTTTTTTCTCTCTTCATTTTTTGTGTTATCATTTATGAGAATATTTATATTCATATCATTTTGAAAAATTACGAAGAATGTTGCACTTATATGGCCATCGGCATATCTGGGTTAAGGTTATCATTTACTTCAAAATTAGTTACATATAATTTTTGTTATAACTCGACTATTTCTTTTAGCAAAAGTTCAAATTGCTTACAGTTGTTGTAAAATGGTTTATCAAATTAATTGCCACAATATATTTATTCAATATGGTATATCTTAAGATTTTTTTTTCGGAGTATAATTTTTACACCTGAATTACTTATAAGTGACCATACTGCTTTATATCCAGAAGGTATGTAATATTTTTCAACAAAAACGAAGTCTTCTTAAATTCAACCAAGAATATACACATGAGTACTGATGATGAAATTGCTGCGGCCTTCGAAAACTGAACTCCTATGTAAGTTGAATATATACAACTGAACCTAAATATTCATCATGTTTTTCTAAATTCAAAAAAGGGTTCGAGCAGTTGGCCCTTCATAATCGAATTTTTTTCTCAGTTTAATAAAAAACATAACAAAATAAATAAATAAATAAATATATATATATATATATATATATATCCATATAATACCGTAGGAACCATCAAGTCACTTTCCTCTTGTAAATGTTTACACACAAATGCATGATAATACTTTCTTCGCAATCAGTGCTGACAGAATGTTAAGAAAAAACTACTGCTTAAAAAGCCTGATCAACTGCACAAATATGATATCTTAATATACTTTTTAAAAAACTACCTCCTTCAAAACTATAATTCGATATAAGTATTCATCCGTAAAGGTACCTTTTTGAAAGAGAAACCATCATTTCAATTAAGTAAACGTAGTTGAACAAAAGAGATTACCGCAAAAAGGTAAAGGTACTAAATTCAATTATTACCAATTTAAATATATTCAAGCATATGGCGATTTATTTTAAACTTTATGTGCTGATTCTGAAAGGCTGAGTCTATCCATCGTTGTCGTACCTCTTATAGCTACGATTATTTTAAAATGTCATAATATATTAGAATAAATTATTTCAGAACCATAAAATGATCCAAAAAGTTTTCTGCTGTACTATAGCTTAGAAGATATATGATAATACCGATTCTGCTCTCAGTGCATTTATTCTTCGGAAATGTAACTCAAATGCAATATATAATTTTTCTAGGCTTAGTGGTTTGGGCTGGGGAATGATGAATCAGTTAGTGAATCACTCAATAAGGTCAATACTTTATAAATAGATGAAGGAAAAAATACGGCCTTCGATGTATCTATAAGTCCTATTTTTAGATTTTTTCCTTTCTTGTTGGTCCTCTTTTTTATATGGGTTTCTTCTTAAATGCGATGTGCTCATATCCAGTGTCTACTGCAATCATGTACCAAGGCCTATGTGTACACCAAATATCAGCTCTCTAGCTGTAGTGCAAGTGCCGGCTATTTTAGATTGTCTAAGAGCACATATAAGAAGGATTCTATGCCCCTGATTAGAATTTCCGATATTATGTTTGTAAACCAAGAGCTTCGAAATTTTGTAAACGAGTTACTCTAAGTAGTTTTAAGTTGTATCTAAAAATTAAAAATCTTTTTAACAACGGCAAGCAGCACCATTACGGTGCTCGTGTATTATGCACACTGTGCCAACTGTTCTAAGTTTCGCTTGGCGCAGTACCGTTTGCATAGATACGAAAAATAATGACACAAATGCTTATTTCAACAATAATAGATAGATTCAGTATTGTGCTAACCTAGTGATATATACAAATTCGGATAATCGTTATGAAATAAGTGCTTACAACAGTAACATCGAGGATTAGAAAAAAATATTTTGGTTCAGATACGAAGTTAATAGACAGTGTCTTAGAATCCAATCAAATTTTAAACTGGTTAAAAAGGTTTTAATTAGTATTTAGTGGCTAAGCTTGTTTGGACAAATATTTGTCTATAAAATAGCGTTCGTGAAGTCATTCCATCACAACAATGAAAAAAAACAAAAAAAGACTTCAATTTTATGCAAAATTGTGTGCTGTTTTTTTTCTAAAAAATCTTACTAAAAAATTCAAAGTGATCACTATAGCTATTGCAGACCATCAGGGAACCTTTTCCCAACATTTCTTAGAATAATTAAGATCCTTCAATTAATCACTTTCAATTTTTTAGAAAGATTTTGGGGGAAAAACAGCACATAATTAAAACACAGCACAGTTTAAAATGGCAATTCCCCAAAATATATACTAAGAAAAAAAACATCTATATATAATTTATGTGATACCAACTTAAGTGCAGTATTTAATGGATACAAAAGCTTTTGTTTAAATATTTACTTGAATATATAATAAACCCTTCAGTGGTTCAGGTTCACTTAACAGTCATAAACATAATAGATTATATATAGCGCCAATGAAATGCATATAGACATTGCTTAACCACCAAACAAATACATTTCACATTATATAGATTAAATTTAAACAATCTTTTACTGTAAATATTTGTTTACTAGGAGTATAATGCTTGAGCGGCTCGTTATTTTAACTTTCAGTTGATTCTATTCATTATTCAAGCAAATTATATTTTATTATTTAACAACATGTAAATGCTACCACCAAAACCATTTATGGCCAAGTGTAACAGAAAAAATTATGAAAAAAAGTTCTTAGAATTCTTTCATAAACTATCTTTACAGCTACTATATTAAAATGCTACTACGAGTATGTGTTGAATAAAAAACAAACAGCTCAAAATAATTTCAGGTGCATCTTAAAAGGTAAATTAATGATGAGCATAAGAACTATATACGAAAAAGAAAACATACACGTAATCAAAGGAATATTTAACCAGCGAGTCTGTAAAGTAATCCATCGAAGAAGGAACATTAACGTGGTTGTAACAACAATAAAAAAGGAAGACATAAACAGATACAAAAACAACAACTACTAACTCCTCTGATATATTTGTAACTGGAGGATCAACAAACAAGCTGAAAGAGATGCAGTTAAGGGAAAAAAGCACCTTTTCTGGCCACTACGACCACGTATTTCTTTGCTAAAGGAACAATTTCTACTGTAAATAAAAGAGGACGTTTGAGCAGAGATCAACGGAAAAAACAGATGCATTTTATAGGATTTTGTTTTTGTAGCAAATAATAATGAGTAGCTCAAAAATATTTTCATATGTATGTCTGCTTACTAACTGCCATACAACTCAACATTAACAAACTAATTCTCCCCTATAAATATTGTTTTGGAATAAATGCTCAAGAAAGGACTCAACTGCTGGAGCCTGAAACTAAAAAGGAAGAAATTATTTAAAACACCAAACTCAGTCACAAACACATAGATGAATTGGCAACTACTAAACGAAATGCATACAAGGCACAAATAGTGTATGAAGGAACAAGACAGGAACTAAACGAAACCTTAATCGTCAAATGAAATGTATGGTTCCTGTAATAACAGACACATACGAATAAATACTCATACATGCTCCATGTTGTAGCCACCAGTTCTGTTAATATTTAAAAACTGAAAAGCAAAATATAAATTTATATCAATAGTATGATGGTACGAGGGCAGATGTTTATTTCTTGGCACACGTACTAACTGTTTGTGTGTAATTTTTCTGCATCAGCTTTATAATTATCCTGTAGTTTTAGTTGGTTAAGCATTTGAATGTTCTGGCAGAGGCCTGGCAATAGGTGTGGTCAACTTCTTTTGAGAACATTTAGAGAATTTCATATTTAACTTGTTAATTTCCTTCTGTAAAGCTAAATGTTTTATTAACTAGGAGCATAATTCACAAATGACCGTACAAGTATTAGGTGGGAGACAAAGTGATTTCATGCACTTTGAATTACGATGAAAAAGTTCTCTCAGATATAATGATAAGAAATATTGCAATTTCAATGGAGTTTGTCTATGCTAATTGGATAATTAAGTTGATGTTGACTTTGTACCTTGGAATCATGTCTATAACACTAGGCTATCAGCGTTAATTGACTTCAATGTCGGTACCCTAAATAGTACGTTTAAAAGACAATCTACAATGTGAGCAAATATCTTAGTTTATGCTGGTTAAGTTCCATCTACTTCAAGAATCTTGAAGAATTTTTTTGGAATAGTAGGAAGCTGTTGTTTTATTTCAAACTTGTAGTTAGCAATGGGGCTTCTCGTTAATTTATAGGTCTGTTAATAAAGAAAAAATTCTACGTAATGTGTGAAACCAATCTGGAACACATCCTCCATTCAATGCATTGTGTCGAAACTGTGAATGGATGGGATAGTGGGAACGACAGTATCGACGATAGTAATAGTCATTATCTGCACTCTATACAGAGACCAGCATAATGACTTTACCATTGATACAATAGCTCACATATTAATAAAAGAGTCTTAAAACGTGCTTGTTATATGGCTGTTTAAAACATCCAGGGTCTGTAACAGGAACCTTTAGACTAATAGGATAGCTAAAATCCATATACCAAATAGAATACTCTTCAAAATTGTTGGATCTGAGCTATTGAAGATTTGGGAACTTAAAACACTGCGTCGAAGCAGTTAGAATCTGATCCGCTGTTTTAATTATGAGGCTCAGATATGCTAACAAACGTGACCGTCCATATAGGCTTTTTGAATCCAGCAATATGTTTTTTGCGCTATGCCCGCTGTCGACGTTACTGCACTACATGTAACAATCCAAGCCATATTTCACAATCTGTCACATTATTTCGCTTAAAAATTATTGGCATAATGCGGCATGATACCATATTATGATTTATCCTCTTTTAACCGTTACTAAAATTGAAAATTTTTAAAAGTAAGTTATTGACTTTATCCCGTTTTGAATGAATCGACTTTTCATTAGACCGCCATGTTTTGATATCCTAGGAAGATCACTGAAAAAATCTGAGAACCAGTCACTATGCTGTGTGTTTGTGTGAGTGTGCGTCTGTAAGTATATGACCCGTTTACCGGCTTAACCGAATCAAACTAAGCTGGAAGTGCTTTGAAGAGCCTTCCTGACTTAAATATTCTGTGAAGGAACTAATTCGAACCGACAGCTTATAAGGTAATAAAAAAATTAAAAAAAAAACACTTTTCAAAAAACACAGACTTTAAACAAAAATTTACTGATGATTAGGTGAAAGAGCCAACATATAATAAATAAAGTAAGAAATTGGTCATTTTAGCACAATTTTTTATGTTAATATTCATTCAGCTGTTTATGTTATTTTTACAATTCTCTTACACTGGTCCGAAATTGTTAGCACAGAAAATAACAACAATTTTGTTTTCTGTTTATTTTACGTTTAGAGAACATAAGACTACGAAGTCTTAAGACGTTATTGCATGGATCTGTTAGTTGTTGTCGATCTGTCTCAACAACGAAGGCATAGATAGCACTTTTCAAAATAAACATTGAACATTATCGCTATTATCGGTTAATACCGTCATAAACCAAAGAGCAGAATACAGAATCCTCCCTCGCCGGTGTCTATAACAAAAAGTTCTCGAAGTATAAATTTATATCTACAATTAGTTTTCTATCTTTGAACATGTTTTCATTGGTCTCTTAACACTATCCCCTCCTTTCTAGTTCTGATATAACGCACAACGTATATAGTGACTATCCCGTGAGCGATGATATATGACAAAAAATATCTGTCGTCGTAGCAAATTTTAATATATGTGATCTCTGCAATGTAACCATCTGGGTCTTTTTTTATATAAATGTGTTTGTTGTAAAATACAAGTAACAATACTATTAAATTATTTTACAACCGCATGTAACATTAAACAACAAGTTTATACAATATAAATGAATTAAATTATTTATTAACCAAATAAAGCTCGAAAGCATAAGTTTAACAAGATTCTTGATATAATTATTAATTTTTATATACTTATCTGCTGATTGCTTACGAATTAAAGAAAAGTTGAGAATGAAATAGTTTTTGTGTGCAACCAATACAATTTGGGTGCAGTATTTAACAAAAAGACTTTTAAACAATTATAAGTAGGGGTTGTTTTAATTTGCCTGAGTTTATGGCAACGCTTAAGTAGTGAAAATACACCTTGAGCTGAGCAACCAATAACAGTAAAGTCCTTATACTAACGAAGCCTTAAATACCAACAAATATCTATTAAACGTTTTCGTAAGGAATTAAAAAACTCATTATGATTATATAAAATGTCACTTACTAAACCCGAGACAATTGAAAAACTATTAGTTGATTTTATATATCTAAATATATAAATAAAAATTAGATCAAATAATTGATTATTTCCTTTAAAACGAAAAAAAAAACCTAAATGCAATACAAATTGTAGCCCCCACCCACAAAACAGCTAAATGTACAATGTCGGTGACAATGTCATCATCGCCAGCATACAAAAGAAACAATTCTGTAATATTAAATGCCTTCGCCTTCCGTAAAATGAGTGTTTTGTTATTTCATACATTCATGTTCTTTGTTCTTTAACAATTGCTCTTTTTGTTTTTTGTTTTTTTTTTTTTTTGTTAATCCCTATTATATATTTTGCAATACTTTTGGAAAGTACTGTCGCAACAGTTCTTTAACATTTTGCGGCTTAGTTTTTAAGTACAATTCTTATTGTTTTCAATTTTGTATTATATTTTCTAAATGATTTCTTGAGATACATTCACGCCTTCCACATAGTGATCACTTTCTGTAATAAAATAGTGTTGAAAAATATATTTCATTGTTTTTTGGCGCTTAGGAACTCTATGTCACATAATGGTCGGTAGAAGTTAAGAAGTACATGACAAACCGCAGGAGTCTTAAAAATTTAAAATTAATTCCAAGCACAGTTATACGAGTATAGTTTATGTAGAACTACTAATACGAGTATAAGGGAATGCATAAGAACAAAAGACCACTGTTTCGTAAAAAGTTTGACCAATTAATGGAAAATCGTTATCCTTTTAATGTGAACAAATAAATCTTGCTTTACAATATTCAAATATAACAGTTGCATCCCTGCTGGTTATAGCATCCATCTTTTTAAATAATAAATTACACTTCTACCACTTGTTTCGGTTTCATTACATCGCAAAATTAGTCGAGTTCTTTTTGTCATGAATTACAGGAATAATCGAAATCAAAATGGGAAATTTGAGAAAACTTTTGCTATTATACAACAGTTATAAAATCAGACAATTTAGTGTTTTCTGTGGATGTTGAACTTCTTATATACAAGGTGTTTTTCTAAAGTGTCACATTTTGGAGTTGGTATCATGCCAATTGTTGAAATTTTCAATCCAAATAATTGTTCTATTCGTCAAACTCATTTATTTAACCGTTAATCGAGCTTTGTATCAAAAATGATACATTTCGTTTTTATTTCAAAAATTTTTCTGAATGGCAACACTATATGGCACACCTGTTTTCACAATTTGTAAATATTGTTATTTCCCGTATTAAAACATCGTTTGAAAAAATTAATGTAAGTAGGCTATGAGAAATTGAAAAAGTTCATAATATTGTCTTTGTATCACATTTGATACATACTAAAGTTTTGTGAATTTTGTATAGAACAAGTGTAAGTTTTTTTGCCGCTCGTGCTATTTTGTGCATTTTTGTTATTTGAAAAAAGATATTTGATTGTGTTAATTTATTAAAATGTCTAGTTCACGGTTTTTGACTTTGGAAGAACTTGTAAATGATGTTCTTAACGAGAGTTCTGGTGGAGAAGATGGAGATTTATCAGATGTCTCTGATATTTCGAATATATCTGATGACGAGTTGGAAGATCAGGAAAGTAGCTCTGATGATGACGAAACTCACAACGCAAGTTCTGATCCATCATATATAGCCAAAGATGGAACTTCTTGGCAAAGAGAGCCTTGCTCAACTGGAAGATTGGGAACGGAAAATATCATCAATATGCGCCCCGGTAAATAAAAAGTAATTTGAAAAAAGAACAAATATGAGACCAATGCTTTTAGGTGTTACAAGATTTGCTTCAAGTCGTGTTTGTAATATTCGGGACTCCTTTTTATTATATTTTTCGCCACAAGTAACAAAAATTATAATCGAAAACACTAACAATTATGGAAAACATCTCAACGGTGTCAACCATATTGATGTAGATGAAGAATCGCTTTATGCTTATTTGGCTGTTTTATTATTGGGCGGAGTGTACAAGTAAATAAAAATAATAGATTTTCAAAAGAAAATGTAAATATATCTTTTGCATTATAGATCCAAAAATGAGACCTTACATGATATGTTTGATGAATATTATGGACGGCCCATATTTCGTTCAATAATGTCTGAAAGATCATTCTTGAACATTCACAAAATCATACGGTTTGATAACGTTTTAGCCAGGCGTGCTCAGAAAAGTTCGGATAAGTTTGCGCCAATAAGGAACCTTTGGGACAAATGGTCTGAAAGTCTATCACAGTTTTATAACCCAAATGACTGTGTGACTGTAGATGAGCAACTTTTAGGTTTTCATGGGCGCTGTAAGTTTCGACAGTATATACCATCCAAACCAGAGCGGTATGGTCTAAAGTTCTGGCTGCTTGTTGATTCGCGTTCATGTTATGTGTGGAAAATACAGCCGTATTTGGGCAAAGATGTATCTGGCGTTCCAGAGCGAAATCAGGGTGAACCGGTCGTCCTTGACTTAGTTGATGGACTTAAGGGGCATAACGTTACAATGGATAACTTTTTTTCTTCGCACAGTCTTGGTCAAAAACTTTTGCAACGAAATTTAACAATGGTTGGAACAATGCGGAAAAATAAAAGATCAATTCCTCCAAAGTTGTTAGTATGCAAAAAAGTACCAAGATATGAGTCATCATTCGCTTTTACCCCTAATACAACTCTTGTTAGTTATATCAGCCACAAAGACAAATGCACAATTGCAATGAGCACAATGCATCATGATCAAAAAGTTTTGAACGGTCCAAAAAAACTACCCGAAATAATATCGTTTTATAACTCCACTAAAGGAGGAGTTGACACCGTTGACAAAATGTTAAGTAGTTACAGCTGCAAACGTAAAAACAATCGCTGGACAATGGCTGTTTTTTCGAACATAATTGATGTTTCTGCTTTAAACGCCTTTATTATTTATAACGAAGTAGACACAAATTGGAAAACTACTCAGAAACATACAAAACGTAAGTGTTTTCTTCATGAGTTGGCAATCTCACTCGCAAAGCCATATATGGAAAAACGTAAAAACCTTCCTCGAAGTGAATTTTCTTTGATGATATACTCAAAACTTTCAAATCAAAATTTTAATGAGTCAAATTACAGTGAAGCTGGTCCTTCTAAAAAAAGAAAAGTTGATGATTCTGCAAAAAAGAAACGTGCAAGATGCCAAAAGTGTTACATTTCGGGCGAAAACAAAAATAAATGGACGTCTTATTTCTGCTGCTTGTGCAAAAAGCCATGCTGCAATGAGAAGCATTCTAAAAGTATTTGCGCAGATTGCATTAGTAGTCCATAAATTAAAATTTTATTAAATATTGTATAATTTAAACAAAGTCTCAATAAAAACAAATAAAAAAAACAAACATTTGTACTTTTTTAAGAGTTGTTTTCTTTCGTTGTTCAGTGTGTATCAAATATGATACAAAGGAAGAATTATGTATTTTTTTTGAAGCTCAATCTACGGTTAAGATTTTATTTTCCTAATCGTCACATTTCGAGAGAGGAGAATCCAGAAGGAATTGTCGAAACACCATTGCATCCACAGAAAATTCCTGTTTGTAATTTATTGGCTATGGGCTCACGGAGTATAGGCTCATGTGTCTTCAAAAACTATCTAACCCTGCAAGAAAAGATTAACCGAAACTAATACACACAAAATTTTTTCACTAACACATATGAAGCAAATTTATATGGAATTTTTGGTAACGATGTTGCCATTGTTTTGTTTTCGCCGTAAGATTTGAATTAAAAATTTTTAATAAAGTCAATAAAACAAGCTAAAAAATGACTAAAAACACCGAAGACTGTGATGTGGGGCTCAGTGGCCCAAGCCAGGAACGAATTCCTAAAACAACGTACACCGCTACTCAAAATCAAGGTATATATCAATCAGTTATTATAAACATTATCAGAATACCTATTAACAACTTTTAATTATTTTTTTCGGATATCTTTACTATTTCAAAGCAGATGCAAGCTATTGAAAACAAAATAGACAATATTGCTTACAACCAGCATATCCTGATCAGGCAGTCGACTATAGTCTCCAACCAGGAGGCTATAGCAATTAGGATAAAGCAGATGGACAGAAATGTAAGAATTTTACTATTGTCATGTCATTAATGAAATATTTTTATCATTCACTGAAACCTGAATTAATGGCCCAAATGAATGCGCTTATGGAGTGTAAGGTGGTGCTACGAAAAGTGAAGTCCTCGGTATGCCGCATGACGGGAGAAAGAGGAGATAAAAAAAATACACGAAGTCGCTACCATGCTTCCAATTAAAACATGGCAACAAACAGAAGTAACGGAAGAAAAGATAAAGGCTGTGGATTTCGCCCAAGCAATGTTACTTAATATGAAGGCTATAAATATATTTAAATATTAATACTTTTACAGCTTACGTACACCTACAGATTAAAGGGCGTATCAAACGCTATTAATGCAAAACCCGTGGCGTTTTCACGGACGACGTACTGCAAATGTACAATTGGGATGGTAGCTAGGAAAAAAAGCCCTCGCAGATCTCGTAATGTCAAATAAAATTATTTATTTATTTATTTATTTATTTATTTATTTACATTAGTCTATGGAGAAATTTCCTTACAGACTATTTAAGCAGAATAGTATATACTTAAATAAATTAAATCAATACAAATTGAAATATTACGCTATTAAAAGTTAGTGATTAAAAAAGCTATGACGTTACGTTTGATGATAAAAAGATTTTGCGAAAAATCTATAAAATGATACATTTCATTAAAGCAAGTACATAGTTTTCTAAGAGGATCTGACATTTCATAGTTTGTACGACAAGCAGCAACATACAGTGGGTTAAAATAACGAAGTGTACGTTGAGAAATATTAAAACATATATTGTCCAGTAAAAATTCAGAGTTTGTTAAGTTGTTAAGCATTGTTCTGCAGCTATTTAAAGCACGAAGACTAATTTCAGCTATATCGTAGAGTATGATGGAAGAACCATCCGATTTCTATAAACGTTTCTTAGGCAGAAAATTAGAAATTGTTTTGGAACTGATTCAAGACGTTCAATATGAACGTCATACAGCTACCATATTCCAAAATTGGCCGGATTAATGCAATATATAATGTTTTAGTGACATATGGGTCATTAAACCGCTTTGCCCATCTTTTAATGAATGCAAGGATACTGCGGGACTTATTAACAGTCATAGTAATGTGTTAGACAAAATTAAGTTTACTATCAAGTAAAATTCTAAAATTCATGACTGCGCAAAGCGTTTCTAAATTATAACCATCTAAGTTATGGTTGTGAAAAGGGCTGTGTGATCTTGAAAATCGCATATGATTACATTTGTTCAAATTTATACGAGGTAAGTATAACACTGTACAACACAGAAAAATATTACAAGGTCCGACCTATAAATTTTGATAGAGGAGACAAAAAAAATAGACACGTGTATCGGCGTTTTTAAAGTTTACATATGAGTTTCATTTCAGGGGGCACTAAAGTTTCCCAGCTCTGGCACATTCTTATTGTTAATCGGCATAAGAATCCATGTGATCGTTACATTTTAGGTATGAAATGTGCGCAGCAAATTTATGTAAAATGTTATGCAGAATATATTTGTAGAATATGTTAACCCTCTAACTCCTCAAGGTATGGGTCTTTTTTGTCCTTATTTTAAAAAAGAGCAAATGTAACTAAAAATCACTAATATCTCTATTATTTTACCTTTGATAGCAAATTTGGATAGGAAGTAGTCATTAATTAAATTTTTTTTAGCTCTGGGCAATTCCACTTCATTATCATACAACAGATCCGCCAATTATGGCCAATTAATTTACTTAAAGAAACTTCGATGAAAGAATAATTTCATGTAAAGAACGTATAAATTGGCCACCAAAATCGTCATTTATTTACGTCGAAAAGCAATTGAACACCTGAATATAAAATTTAAAGAATTATCGGCGCAATACGGGCGCGAGTGCTGTGAAAAATGGTTGAAATTTAGTATTGCACGCCAGCCGTGGTATCCACATGACAGTATTCATATTTAATCATTAATTTCCGAAGACTTTCTTTCAAATAAAGTCAGTTTCATTCGTATTAAAAATTTATATGTATCCTTGTTTTACTATGATTTAAACTTGTATCACTCTATAAAAACCCATTGCAAAAGATATGAAAATCTTGAATATGTTGAAACGCATATAAGTGCTAAGAGTGACAGTAATTAAAAACTTCAAGGTCTACTATGCTTTTTCTTTTGCTAAAAGGTTTTTTGATTTTTAAATTAGTTTGAAGCTTAGTGGCAATTTGGAGTAAGATCTATATATATATATATATATATATATATATATATATATGTATATATATATATATATATATATATATATATATATACATATATATATATATATATATATATATATATATATATAGTTGATAATAAATTTACTATTTGCTAGATTGTCACTGCATTATTATAATATAAAATTTATTTGTTGGTTTATAAAAGTCTTTTCATAAGATAAAAGGTTTGAAACTTTTCAAAACTGTGCTTGAAGTCTACTGATGATTTGGTAAAAGCGCCAATGATATGCATATAGCCATTGCTTAACCAAAAATATTTTGATTGAATATGTGTGTTGATTTTAACTCCAATTTGTAGTATTCAAATTTTTATAAGATGCTGTATACATAAAATTCTTCTCAGCCAATAAAATAAAATAGATATATATATATATATATATATATATATATATATATATATATGTATATATATATATATATATATATATATATATATATATATATATGTATATATATCTATTACAATGGTCTTACCTGCCTAATTCTGAAATAGATTTTGCATAAACTTGTGTAATAACTAATGAAATGTGACCACATAATAATATGTAAAATTTACATAAAAATTCACTTTCGTATATAATTTTAATACATATTTAATTATTATCTAAATTCAAACGTTTTTAATTTCTCTTCTCTTCGTCACCACAAAAAAAATATTGTGATATATTCGGCTGTGCCTAATCGTATATACTGTTCACTAAAGTACGTCTGGCATTACATATATTTTTAAGTTCTAATTTTGTTCTTTCTATGTTATAAAATAGTTTTAGTTAGCAAAAAAATAAAAAAAATCCCATTCTTGAAAACGAAATTTTAACTTTTTTAATTTTTTTATCAAAACAATTATTCATGATGTATAAAGCGGTTTTATTTAAGAAAAACTACAATTTTGTATCCGTTTTTGTTACTTTCATGTTGGACACAATATTGCAGTTATCCAACCCTGGAATCGAAATTTTGATTTGTTATTAATTTTTGATACCACTTTAGTTTTGCTTGAATTAAATAATAGTTTTAGTTAGTAAAAGAAGAACTTTAGATAATTTTTCGGTTAATTTATATACAAAATATTTATGAATATCCCATCCCTGGAAGCAAAATTTTAATTATGTTTTGTGCTCTTTTTTCACCAACGCAACTCTTTATGAGGCATGATATAGTTTTATATAAGAAAAACTTAAAATGTTCAACCAGTTTGGTAACATTCATGTACTAGCATATATTGTATGTATCGAAAAAACTTTAAATTTACCAACCCTGGAAGTAAAATTTTAATAAATTTTATGTTTTTATTGTCAATGCACCTCTTCATGAGGTATAGGGCAACTTTGTTAAAGAGAAGTTTAAAATTTTTAACCATTTTGGTCACTTTCATATACCACAATATATTGCACTTGTCCAACCCTGGATTTGAAATTCATCTCTTTTTAAATTTTTGATACCAAGTGTGTTCTTAATAAATTATAAAATAGTTTTAGTTAGCAAAAAAAGAAAAAGAAAATAACGTCCGTTGTCATTTCGCTAGCAATTATGTTTAAATACATTTTAATTCCACAACACCGGAAAAGAAAGTTTAGTTTTTAAATTTTATTTTATCAGTGCAAATCTTCACGATGTATAGAGACGATTTGTATAGGAAAATCATTTTAGTTATTACATGTACCAATAATAACGCATGCATGTTAAATTCATAAACAAACAAACAAATAATTTGTTTTTGGCAATAGTTTTGCATCGAGAAATAGTGTAAACTTCCCAGCTCTGAAACCGTATTTCGGAATTTTAATACTACTCTATTTAAGTTCATTTCCAGTTCATCAGTCGAAGAACGAAGTCCCTAGCTCTTCTGGGGGCTTGGGAAAACCAAGACGGACAGACAGACGGACATCGCTCAATCGTTATCGCTATTCACAAGGATCCAGAACATATACACTTTATGGGATCCCATATTAATATCAAAGATGACAAACCAAAATATACCCTATCACTTTTCTGTAAAGGGTATAATAAAAAAAATAATAAAAATATAAAAAATATATGTATATATATATATATATATATATATATATATATATATATATATATGTATATATATATATATATATATATATATATATATATATGGGTGTGTGTATATGGGCATTTCCTCCGCATGGTCTACCGGCTTCAAAATATAAAATGTTGATAATCACCGTGTTTTATTATTTATAATTATGAAAATAAGTCTATATTTTTATAATAGGATGGTTTCATAGCATATCTCAGCTGTTTTGTAAAAAAAAAACTTCTGGCTAACTGTAAGCCAGAAGATTTTTTTTATTTGCAAAAACTCGTACGTTCGCGACCGTAAGTAATTTTATTTTTTAATAATGAACAAATTGCTTAAAACGCAACTTTAATTTCGTAGATGGGTAAAACATGTGATAAATAGCAAAATGCTGCTGGAAAATCTGCTGAGGGGATGCGAAAACGACGCTTCGCATTAACAAAAAATAAGAGTTTTAGAACAAACGCAAGAAAAGGAACGCGCAAGATTGAAAGAGTATCGAAAGAAGATAACTGCAGCTTAACAAGAAGAATAGCACGAAGCGTATTCGTGTAAACAAAATCTTAGAATGCAATGAAAAAGGCTGAAAGGGCATCACCAAGTAATTACAAAAAAAAAAAGTTATTAAAGGCTATTTAAAAAGTATGTCTAACCCTAAAATGACCAAAGAAACATCTACACAAGTTGATATGGAATGGGGGAGGAGGTTGAATTAACATAAATACATGCTGTGATGAAAACTTTAAATTAAGCACAGCTCTAACAGCATATTTAATAATGACAAATATATTAAATAAAATGGTCTACATATAGTAAATAAAATAATCTATTTCTGCTTATAAGTGCTAGTACACCGTATAAATTGAGTGTTAAGTTCTTTTTCAAGGAAAGTTGAAGATATATATGGGAAAATGCATGCTGAGAATAATAAAAATTACATATGGAAAAATCGTACGTTCGTGACCAATTAAACAAAAACCAATAGAAATATTTTACTGTGTAAATACTGGATAGAGACCTATATTAACACACTTTTAAAGTAAATTAATCGCCTCTAAATATTCCGTTCCATTTCGCAGATTTTTACACTTCACTACTGTCAGCCAAAGTTAACTTCCATTTTTTCTATTACTATCATTATGAAAACTTAAACTCGATGAATTCTATCTTTCGCACTAAACATAGAGCTACCAAAACTCTATCGAATCGCAAATAAAAAATGCTGAGGAAAGTTTTGTTTTCACGAATATACGTTCGTGACCCCAGGAAATGCCAATATATATATATATATATATATATATATATATATATATATATTATATATATATATATATATATATATATATATATATATATATTTATATATATATATATATATATATATATATATACATATGGAAAACGATTTAGCCTGAAGACCTTCCCTCTATCTTCCCGCTAATTTGAACCGCAAACTTATCATGAATTCTTCGAACTCAAAGACTATTAACCAATTCTCATATGATAAGCGGTGATTAATGTATCCATTAATTTCCATTAATTTAAAAGAATTGACAACACTAATTGATAAGTTATATAATTTAGGAGTAAAAAATATCACTTTTTTCGAAATTTTTTCGTTCACGTCATCTGACGAATGGATTAACCCGTCTTGTGCTAATCGAAGTGGTTTTAAAATGTTATAATGTTAAAATGTTTTTATAGAAGTTATAAAAAAAACTCTATAAACTGCTGTTTTGTAGATATTTTCAATCTACCAACTTGAATCGGTTCAAATCAAGAGGAGACCGAAGTCTAGCAACGCTCCCTAGAAAGCTTCCAGTTAATTCGCTTCAACAGTTCAAAGGTTATAAGTGTGTTACATTCTTACGCGCACACATTTAAATAGAAGTAGCGACGAGCTCAAAATTAAACAGGGAATCTTCCTAGAACCCCGAGAAGGAAAGATAGACATTTCGTTTACTTGTCCAAAGTTCTCTCAACCGTTTTTTAAAGCGTACTTTTTTCCATAAAACTAGTCTTTCGTCAGAAATATACTGCCATAAAAGCTGGCCTTCTTTTGAATGTTTTCAGTATCGATTCGTGTCGATCATAGTAGAAACAATCCCTACACCGGTTTCTGGTCAAGGGGTTTATTACTTCAGCCAGCAGCTTCCTTAGTTTTTGGTTGAGGTTTTGTTTTTCAAATGTATTACGGTTTTTGTTTGATTAATGTTTTTATGGTTATTCGTTCAAATTACTCCCGTAGAATAATCGCAGTTTTTATGGTTTATATGACATCTTTGGTTAAACGTTATGCATTTGGATAACAAGGAACACTTTTAGACGGCAGTAGTCAGTCAGATAGCCTTGAATTAGTTTAGTAGCAAAATCCATATATGAATAAAATTAACTGGTTTTTCTTCCCTTCGGCTTTGGGACCAACACCATTTTGCGGACATAAAAATAAGTGTGTAGCAATCAGAAAAGTACTTAAAATAAAATTTCCATAAAATATTATTATTTAAATGATCTGTAATATTTTAATTTTCAATGATACTTTTTAATCTTAAGCCGCTTTTAAATTCCAATTATTCGATAAACGTAAAGTATAAGATGCCACTGTGTTAAGCATTTGCATAGCGAAAAACTCACTTGGCTTAAGTTTAATTCACACACATAGTAATGTTGCAACTTGCTTTAACTTAAGACCACTTGCTCTTCCTGCTGACCAACAAAACGGTGGCCGTGTCATCTTGAAAGGCGCAACCTAAATATGGTATTTAAACTAAATTCACTCTTGCGTAGCCGAAATATATTTGCAATTGTACAGCGAATTGGTGTCGTACGTTAATGTGTCCCTGTAGGCTAAAAAGCAATTAAACAAATTACTATATGTCCACCCCATATTTACAATGACCGGCCAAAGACAGTAAAACCTGAACACGTCAAATTCTGAACGGTGCCAAAGTTAAAATAAGGCACGCTAGAGATTAATGAGAAATTATGAATGAATTTCTTTGAAAAACTAAAGAAAAACAAGATAAATATAATTTTATTGTATTTTCTTTGTATGTTAGTTTAAATATTTCGGTGTTGAATGGACATTTGGCTGGTAGAACGAAAAACATTCACAGCCATCAACAACAAATACGAAATGCGGAGAAAACGGAGGCTGTTTTTAGTTTTATTAAATTGTTGCGTAAATGACTTAATTGCTAAAACGAAGATATATTTTATAAACAGTTGGCCAGCCCACTGTCATTCTTTTTATATTTTTTAGAATGTTTTATGGTATCTTAAATATTATTTTCATATTTATTTTAAACCTTTAAGCTATGCAGCTACTTGTTTTCGTAAATGCGAAATTTCGAAAATTCACAGCTTAACATATTTACAAAGCAAAACAAAATATTTTGGAATGTATTTGTTAGCTTTCTCAGATTTAAATTGACGACAAGCTTTTGCCGCCACGTTTATCATACACTGAATGCGTCTCGGAAACACCAAAAGGCATCAATTGGAATGCACCGGCAATGAATTTTACAATGGCATCAACTACTACTACTCGCTTCAAGTGTTTGGATTTTAGCCAAAGTTGTTGCCATAAATCCTTGAGCTTCAGTAAAAATTATTTTATGGATTTTTTTTCACTGGAAAACTTATGTCTTATATAGCTTTAGGCCATCTAAATAAATGTTAATTATTTTATGTCATTTTTTATAATAAAATTTTGTGAGAAACTTTTAGAAATCCCTCAAACTGCCAGCCATTTAGGCACATGTTTCATCAACCTGCTCATCGCCCAACTCAAGCTCATCACTTTGAGCAGGCCTTTATGTCTTAAAAGTTTAATTTGCTTCGTTGGCTTTTTGGTGTATTAAGAGCAAATATTTTTCAAATTGATTATGAAAATTATTCAAACTGTCAGACCGTTAACACTTTAACGAACTTAATAACAGTGGTATAGGTATGTTTAATTATTTCTTTTGGCCAAATATATAACATAAATAAGAGAACAGAAGTTAATAACTTAATCTGATATAAGAATTCTTACACATTTTGCATAAAAACAATTTAATCCTCTTAAGGGCTTGTCATATAATCTACTTACATATTTTGATACTTAAATTTGATTCTTTTGGACGTGCACATATATTTTTCAAATAGATGCAGTAAATTCTTTTGATCCAGTTTAAGTGGCAACACTCCCTGCAACTTTAAGTCATATCCTTTTGTTTTTGCTCTATGCATTTTTCTAATTAAACTTATTTTTTATACAAATTGCTTAGAAACGTCGACAGTAATTCTTAAACAACGTAGAAAGAGTATTATCCAGCAAATAATACGTGTGACCACAGTTTGCAGTGCTCATGGCAAATGATCTTGTTTTGCAAAGTCAATTTATTGTGGTTTCTTAAAGGTGATAGCAAAAAAGATTTCAGGAAGATACTTTGTTATGATAATCTTCTGGGGTTAGGAATTTTGACATACACACATTTTAAAATTAGTTTTTGCTCAATAGAATTGAGATGTGAAATTAAAAGGTGTTCGCAGTTTTTGGAGTTTTGTAAAACAGAATATATTTAAATATATCGCCTGTAGTCTTACTGAAGTAAACAAGAGATCGCCAAACCTAATTTGGAAGCTTTAAATTAGCTTCCGAAACATAATAGCAGGCTCTTTCATTCATATAAGGCTCAGTAAACTACAAAAAATCTACTCCGTTTGAAGTGATTGAAGCCCAAATGATAAAACTCCACCAGAATGTTAGCAAGAGATGCACAGATTTTCTTTTTAAGGTGCAGCACCGAATTTTCTCCACATAAATATTTCAGCCAAAATCAAACAAATTCAATATGCAAACTCAGACGAGAATACTCTAAAGAATTATTGAAGTGGTTGTTAGCGAGAATAACTTTAGGTGAATCTTCACAGAAGTGAAAAGTAAAAAGGTGGTATAACTGTTTAGGTCTACGATGTGTATCACTTTACGATGTGTATCACCAGAGCGTTTGCTTCGTTTCCAGCATATATTGTTAAAATAATTGAAAAATATTAATCATCTATTGTCACATTGGCTTTTCTGGAAAATGTGGAAAATGTTAATAAATGCATAAAACTATTGGATTCAAATACATATTTCTGCTCGTGCCGTCTTCAGAGGGCTGCCGTCGTCACCTTTAATCTTACAAATTATGATGAATTAGTACCTCGGCTGTTACATATTGTTTGGTTCCATGAATTTTCTATCAGTGAAGGAGACTTGCATCTGAACATAAAAATATTTTTCAGTATTCTAAAAAAATGCTTTTGGGTTACTACACCTATGAAAAGTGTCTAATAAAACTTAAGAACAAAACAAATAAATCGTTTAAATTTATGAAATGAATGTTTCACGTGTTAGTTACATGAGATTTTCATCATCTAGATCGAGTTATATAGCTGCTAATCAAGGGACGTATATATATTATTTATCTAATATGAGCAATGGCTTTAGAAGTTATGATAAATAGTTTAATGAATTTGTTACTTCAAAAGACGAGCGATGGACTTTCTTTCAGTTATGAAGTTTCGTTACACAGAATCATCAAGCAATCGTGAAATAAGAACATATTATATTTCTAATATTCTTGCTTCGGTTTGTTTCTCATCATCGTTTAATACCAACAACCACTGCACGTCAAACAATATTAATACTTCGCCTCTTAATCAGAAAGCAGTTTTTTGTTTTCTGAAGAAAACTGAAGTTATCGTTTGTATATTCCTTTAACTTCTTTCTTCAATAAATTCTCCCATGACAAATATTTCACATTAAGAGGGATGGCAGTGCGTGATATCATAATATCAGGTGTACCACAATTCTTCTCGTAACTTTTTTATTTACTATATTTATCAATACGTTTATGTTTACATACAATGTAACGATAGTTGTTTCAAAAAATTATATTAATTGACTTAATCCAGTTGCATGCTCATAAATGCAAGCAAATGTGCTTGAGTGGGCTTTATTATGAAAACTCTAATTATCTTGGGAATACTCTTAAATGCTAAGTTGGGCTTCAGAAAACATATTTGCTTATCAACTGCTAAATCAACTGGTGTGATATGATTCATAAATAGAAAACTAAAAATTTTCTGATCCATATGTATATATATATATATATATGTATATATATATATATATATATATATATATATATATATAAATATATATATATATATATATATATATATATATATGTATATATATATATATATATATATATATATATATATAAATATATATATATATATATATATATATATATATATATATATATGTATATATATATATATATATATATATATATATATATATATATCATGGATCTATCTGTCCCATGGGATATTTAATGCCACGTCCGTTCTATCGAATTCGGAGGTCTAGACGAATGTTTAGTATATCTGGATTCTATGTTTATTCTTGTTATAATCTGCTTCATATAAAATATTATTCCTCAAAGTATGTTATCTCAGACTTTCTCCACAAAATTTGTAATCAGTCCCATTTGTAACTTGACCCCTTGCTGAGTTCAACAAATAGTCCTAATTTTGGCTTGCATATACCCTGTAAGAATTTATATATATTGTGTTAATTTTATTATATACTGCTGATATAACTCAAATCTGTACGGCTTATTCCATAGATTAAAATATGCCTTAAACTGAAAAATTCTACCCATTAATAAATAAAAACTAATATATAATTAATTCCAACTTTTCATGGTTATAGAATAGAACAAGACGATCACATTATAAAGGGAAGTTATAACGGCCTGACACACTGTGGCCTTGCGCAAATTCAAAAATAAATCAGTTACTAATGTCGAATGCAGTTATAATCGTCTAATCGCAGAACTCTGAGAATTTCTGATGTCTGACTGTTGTTATAATACAATATTTTTGAATGAAGTTACTGATCCAAAACTACATGTTCAGCAATGGTACAATGCCTACAATTGTAGCACGGTTAACGATGGCTTAACTTCTCTATATATTATATTCTAGGGGTTACGCTATTTTGGGCAAAGTGTATCCTTTCTCTTAGGCAATTTGGAAAAAGTTTGATTACTTTTATATGCTGAAAAAACTCTATATATTCTCTCCTGCAATGTATTTAAAATACATATTGTTATTTGAAAGCTACATTTATATGTAGTAGCTGAGCGTAGTTTAGATGTATTTATTTTTTGCATTAAAAAACATGACTTTGTATCGTTTTCGAACTATACAGACTAAAATATCAAGTTGGAAATTATTATCGCAACTATTAAAATAATTTGTCTTACATAAAAATGTTCTTAATATTCACATCGGCATAGGCACGTATTAAATAATTCTAAGTGTATTAACCACTAATCATTATTATTATAGAAATTCTACCAGCAAGTAATTTGATTTATTGTAGCGGCAGTTAACTTTGAAGAATTAGCATATGACATTTTTTACTCAAGAGAGAACGGAATAAAGAAAAGTTATTCACTTAAGGTGTTTTATTTACTCATCCCGCTGGTGTTCTACTAGTTAAAATGCTTGATGAACTATAAAGTTCAACATTATACCAGTCCAAATATGTGTGCTTGTACTGACTTACACATTTCTACAAATTTGACTACTTAGAGTATTTTTTATAACCATCATACCACCAGGACGTATTTGTACTAACTTCAAGTTTGCTACGGCATCTCATGCATATTCTTTTTTCAGTGTTACCACTTTTCTAGGTCGTGCCCTCAGTTGTAAGTCATGTATATTTTACACGAAATCCTCCAAATTTGATTATATATTCCAAACATAGCATCTTGTCTATGATATTTCCGGGAAAAGAGTTTTTACTATATGTTTTTACCATCGAAATTACTATTTTAATATTCAATCCATAAAAATAAGTAATTTTCACATTCATGCAGTAATGCCAGGAGATTTTTTTAGAAATCCCTACACTTATAAAAAAATACCTTTTTTCCCTACATCAATTTTTCCCCTACATTTTTTCCCTACACAAATTCTTTATATTAATGGTAGTAGTAATTCTATTTTTAATTGGTTTATTTATAAATCAGGTCACAAAATTCAGGTTTAATTTTAAAATATACAAAAGTAACAAAAAAACAACCAAATAAAAATAACGAAAACTAATGCAAGAAATAATAACATAAAAAGTAAAAAGTATTCTTCAAAAAGTTAATTGTTATAGGATTTTTTAAATCTCATTTTTTAAAATGACTAGTTATGCAATTCTGTATAATTCATTTTCTTTACATGAGAAGCTGTGCTTTTAAAAGTTACACAATTAATTAGATTGCACTGTAAATGAGATCTTATAATGTATATTAAATTTAATATATCATGGCTTAGTTTGTTTCTTTTTTTTTTGTACGTACGTCTGTAACTACTGAAAAGATCCTTTCGGCATCAGCATTAGCATGTGGCGAACTCAGTAAAATTTTAATTAATAAAAATAAAATTTTAATTATTAAAAAAAAAATAGTAATTTAAATTATATTTTTGATATTTATAATTCACGATCTTACTTGTTGAAATCAAAGGGACCCTCAAAAATGGTGTACGTATGTACATAAATTATAAAAATATTCGTCCAATGCGTTTAAACCGCGCAAAACTATATAATAATGTTTATTTGTCATTTTTATTAAAGTTTCCATATATTGTAGAAATATTATTACTATAAGAGAAGTATTACCAGATTTACGAAATAAGATGCACTTAAAATAATACTTATACCTACATCATATGTATATATTTTATGGCTCTTGTAGTTGTCAAAAAATCTCAACAATTCGAAAAAAATTTAAAATCTTCCCCTTCTTCCCTACATGTTAAATTTTTGACAAAAAATCCCTACAAAAAGGGAAAAATCCCTACACTTGGCATCATTGCATTCAGGTATAAATAAATGTTTACTGAAGGTACGTTCACCCCGTAACCACGAAATACTAATAACAGGTCACAAATAACTAATAGGCAGTATCCTATATTCCTAGATTTTATCATTCTTGATTCTAATAGTTTGGCGTTTTGTTTTTTAATTCAATAAACACTTGTTTGAACTAGAAGCTTTTTCATTTATGTTTTTACGTTTTCTTGTGCAAATATTTGCTTTAGTAACTTACTAAAACTTATCTTTTCCCCAAACTTACATAGATAGTTATTTTTTCATAACGAATTTTACTCAGCTTTGAGCTTCGGGACGACATTTAATTAATTTAGGATCTCCCTCATTCAAAACACGAATAATATTTTTGGTAGCAATCTACAGGTTTGTTTTTTAATTAAACTATAATATTGATTAGCTTTAGCTTTAAAAAGCAAAATAAATAAATAATTTCAATTTCATTCATTTATAATATCTTTTTATATATCATTTTAGGTATAATTTACTTGGTTAAGAGTTCCAGATTTTTCTTTTTCTGCTTAATAATTATAAGGTATTTATAGTTGTTATGTACATATATATATGATAAACTAAATTTGGAGGCGAAAAATTATAAAAACCTATTTGACTTATTTTTTATTTTTAATGAAAACGTCTTAAACTAACTAACTAATTATTGCGATGAAGCAAGTTCATTAATATGCGTATACTCAGAACTTAAGCAGCTGAGATTAAAGTTTTGTGTTAGCTTTTCTATTTTGACGCTTGCTAGCTCTTTATCTGCAAGCGCATGAAGACGCTCTGTGGAGAAGTGCCTTGGTAGGTTATATATTATTTTTAATAATTTATTTTGCGAAACTTGTAATTTTTGAACGTGGCATATTGCACTTGTGGACCAGACAGGTCATGACAGCATGAAAAATTGTTTTTAATATTAATTTCTTGTTTCGGATGCTAAGTCTAGAATTTCGATGAATAAATGGATACAATATTGCAATCAGTTCTTTAACTTTATTTTTTTTGTCTGAAACGTGAATTTTAGTATCGAGTAGTACTCCTAGGTATTTAACTTCATTTGTCCATTCGATTGAATTGTTATTAAAGTAAATATTATGTTGTGGTAAGAAGGATGGTTTTCGTTTCCTGGAAATATATATAGCCTGAGTTTTATCGTAATTTAGCGTAATCCGCCCTTTTTCAAAATATTTTTGTAACTCACGTAAAGGTCTATGAAGATTAGATATGACGTTATCAGCCAACGTATCCGAGCTAAGTACCGCAGTATGATCAGCAAAAATAGACATAGTGCAAAAATTTAAATGTGAAAAATCAGCTGTATACAAATTATATAAAATAATCGACAAACAAGAGCCCTGTGGGCACCCTCCTATAATAGAGAACAATTCAGAACAAGTATTACCTATGTAGACTTTAAACGTTCTCAAGGAAAGAAAGCTGTATACTATTCTAACTAGAAGTGAAGGTAAGTTGTAGTTCAGCAACATAAAAATCAGTCCTTCCTGCCACACTGTATCACTCCAGTTGATTTTTGCTCTTTAAAGCTTCTACTAACTAGGTTTCTTATTCGAATCAGTGGATGTACAATGTTGTGTTCTCTATATCTTCTATCGATAAAGCCTATTAATTTTCTCTTTATAACCTTTTCGAGGATTTTGCTCACCGAAGACAGAAAACAGATAGGCCATTATGATAGTGGACTTGTTGGACTTTACCAGGCTTTCTTATTGGAGTGGTTTTCGATTCTTTGAAATCTAACGGAAAATATGATAGTTTAAAACAAGAATTTATGAGAATTGTTAGAAACTTTATGCCTCTTCGAGGGAGCGCTTTCAGGCATCTATTATTAATATCATCATTCCCAGGCGATTTTTATTTTTTAATGATTTAATAATGTCATAAATTTCGGAAGTGCTGGTGCTAGTTTCACCTGTGTAGTTTATATTAAGTGATGCAAAAGATTCAACAGTATTATTTACCAACGTGTCAGTAACGGAGTCTCCAAGATTAGCCGAAATCGAATGATTCAAAGTAAATGTTCGAGCCAACATTTCGCATTTCTCTTGGTTAGTTGTATAACGAGAACCTCTCATTTTTAATATAGGAATATTTTTAGACTTCTTCCTCAAGATTTTTGTTAAGAACCAAACAGGAGGAGAGCCTTTATCAAAATTGGAAAGCAAATGATTCCATGATCTATTTCTAAATTTTTCAATTTCCTGACGTATTTTTAAGTTTAGTATTTTCATTTGGTACACACCATTTACATTACTGTTTCGTTGGCAATTACGTCTGCATCTATTTCTTAGTTGAATTATATTTTTCACGTTTTGTGGTATTGACCTGTTTCTATGAGAAGAAATATATTTCTTAAGGACATACCATTTATTGCATCCTTTGTGACATGATACATGTGATATTGTTAATATCGGGTAGAGGTAGGTGCATATTGAAATATCTAGCGTAATTTTTCCAGTCAGCTTTATTGAAATCATACCTAAATATTCTTGAATTAGTGTATTCACTGGTCAAAGAGATTTCAACACATAAGTGGTCGGAGCTCAAGTCGTTAATTACAATTGCAGGAGACAATATAGAAGCCATATTGGTCAAGAATAGGTCCAGTGTTGACCCTTGCCTATTTGCACTTGCAGGCACATGGGTATGTTCGCATGGATATATCATATCGATATTATAGGAGTCTAACCTTTCATATAAAATATTTCCTCAACAATTGAATCTAATGTATCCCCAAGACTGATGCCTACAATTAAAGTCTCCCCCTAATATGTAAGTATTATCACGCGTCAGTTTGTAAATATCTGAAGCAAATTGCCGCTTTCTTATACCGTCTTTCCCTCCAAAGCCTCTAGGGAAATAGCATGAAAATATATGTATGCAATATTCATTCGTGAATAGTTTAATTTCAATGTTTTCCATAACATTAGTATTTACAATCGGAATTAATTGATGTTGTAAATTTTTTTATGATTATTGCTACACCACCCCCTGTAGAAGTACTCCTGTCATTTCTGTACACGTAAAATGCATTGTGTCTTATTAATAATCTTGAATTTAACCCAGTTTCTGAGATTAGACAAATGTAAATGCCTTGGGATATTGAAAAAATTAAAAAGCTGTATACTTTTGTTACGAATGCCTCGTGCATTCCACGTTATTATACTGATGCCATTGTAATCTATTATGAAAGAAATTTAACTGCAAGGTGAGTTATTACTTCGAACTGATCAGACTTACTCTTACAATTTCTTAGATTAGTAATTAATTCTAAAGTTAAACGTTTAATTTCTTGCACCGAAAATAAAATGTTGCAGCTTTTACTGGTATCCCTTTGAGTCAGCCATATACCTGTATTTGGAGATTGACTTTGTCGCAGTGTATCAGGAAAACTGCTGTTGTAGTTTCTAGTTCAAAGATGTACAGGACTAGTATGTGTAGGACGTCGTGGTGCTAGCTGAGCCCGTAGTCGAATGTTTAAGTAATTTGTGTGAGCCATTGCAATTGGCACATTTAATTGTGGATTCATTACACTCGGACGTTTTGTGCTGACCAGAAAAATAAATAAATAAAAATAAGTTAGAACTCTTCTTAGCTGGACGTCTATTAAAATCACAATATGATGCCGCGCTACCAACAAATCCATAACGAGAAAGACATGGAATTAACACTAAAATCCCAAGACAGGTATTTATCGAAAAAGAAGGGTAAAAATAAATATTTGACTAATATTTTCTTTACCTTTCACTAATTAAATAATAAATTATATCCTGCTATGATTTCTTCGATCACTTTATATCAGAAAACTTTTACTTTTTCTACCTTCGTTGGTGAAAAATGTCTGGAGATAAATGAAAATGAAAACAAGCGGGCGTTTTTATTTGCCGCTAAACCAAGTAACGCCCACATTTTACGATTTAACAAAACCGCTGTTTTGTCTTGTGATAATGATGGAAATTTATTGCTTTATCAGTGTGCGCAACAAAATATGAGTTTCCATGTAGCACAATATCAAGTATTAAGCAACCAAGTGAGATTTTGTAATCAAAAACAAATAAAAATTATATCACATTTCGGCGTCCGTTGTCCGTACTCTATTTGTCTTGTGGCTAAGGCTGGGGACAAAAGCAGGCACAACAACTGCAGAAACACAATGTTTTAGAGATAAGAATCTTAACGAAAATTAAAATTTATAGTCAATTTGTTTTTGGTAAGCCAGAACACGAATATTAAATGATAAATAAAACATAGTTGTAGTACATGTTACTGATACAAATACTAAAATATAGTTGAATGTGAAATTAAGAAAATTTATTACTCATTTTAAAAATATTGAAGAAAGAAAGAGGATAGAGAGATGTGGCCAATACGGTTTAACAGCGGGCTATTCAATGCGTATGATTTGAAATTTCGCGGCGTTTTTTTGGAAGAAAGTTTTTTATGTCTCTCACATGCTATGGATGAAAAAACGTCTCCAGGAGAGAAGACCATCAATTGCAACGCCTTTTTGAAAAATGTTTTTGTTATAAATATAAATTTTTTTAAATCTATTATATGTCGTTAAAGCGGTAGATTGGAATCTTTTGAAAGGGTTTGTTTTGTTAAAATGTTATAAAAAACTATGACGTTTCATTCTAAGAATTTTTATTTGTTAACAAAATAAGCAAGAAACATTAGACTGAAAAAATGATACAAGTTTTTCTGCTGGCATTTATTAAGCGATAATCATGCGATATTTGGTTTATATGAATTCTTAAAATTCATACCCTTTCATATAATTCCAAAAATGCTAAAATTCACTTGCTGCCGATACATCAACTGTGCTTGCGTGTTAAATTTAAGTCTTTGAATTACGCCGCATTTGATTTTTGTTATAGCTCTTTTTGTTCACGGTTAGCAGGACTTGTTAACGTTATTTGTTTTGAAGTCTAGTTATAACAACAAACCGCAAACATTTTCTAACAAGTGTTTTTATAGGCCACTGATATCAGAAGCATGTTTCTTAAAGATTCCTGTATGATGTTTTGTTGTTTTTGGTTTTAAAAATAAATTGAATTGTTTTTCGGTTATTTTTTCTGTTTAACTCATTTTCGCACCTCATTAAGGTGCAAACTCATGTTTTTTCCTTTGGGTTGTATAAAGTTGTATGAAATGTTTTGAGATCGTTAGAAAAATGTTTTAATTTTCAAGGAATTAGAAATATTAATGTGTTAAATCAACACTTGCTGGCAAAAACAGTATTCATTATAGGTAGTATTTGATATTGTTGTCTGTAAGAAGCAACAATTTGATGAAGCGCCACTAGCATCAATGCACGCATTTAGTCTAATAAAAAAAGATATATATTTATTTATTTAGTTATTCAGTCTTGTTATAATAAGTCAAGGCTTATAAAATATTTATTACATAGCATTAATTAACCTTTGTAGAGCCGTGCAGAGAAATAACAATTCATTATCCAATAAAACCAAAAGTAATAATAATAATAAAAATAATAATAACTGCAATAATCCATCATCCAACTCCCAAACCCAGTATTTCAATATGAAACACAATAGAACAAGAACCTCATAATAAAGAATACAATGTACAGAAGTCCAGTTAATGGGAAACAGACCAACTTGCTCAAGTAGGTAGAAAACCCCTTTTAAGTTTAATTCTAAAAACATTATTAGTGTGGGAAAAAATACGTAACTCCAAATGTAGGCTATTCCAGATGCGAGCGATTCTTACAAGAAACGAGTTAGAAAAAAAGGACTTAAAAATACGAGGTATAATAATGTGAGAATTTCTGCTCCGCGGAGAAAAATTAAACGACGCAAATAGTAACTCAGGCCTACCGCTTCTAATAAGCCTATGAAAAAAACATAGAGTACGCCATTTCATAAAGCCATCAAAAGAGCAGCCAAGAAAATCAGATACGTTGGCAGAAATGTGGTACCTGCTCCAGACATTATAAACAAATCTAACTATGGAGTGTAACAACCTACGTAATCTAGTCACTACCAGTTCACTAGCCCCTGAAAACACCTCAAAACCACAAAGTAACTGAACACATGAGAAGAGAATGCCCCAACTTGTTTTGAGCATAAGAAGATAATGATATATTCAGACAATAGATTCTGCGTAAAGTTCCCCAAATCCTTCCTATCAACCTATCTACGTGTGGCCCAAACGAGAATTCATTGTCCAGAATAACACCTAAGCACGTATGGTGGTCAACAAAGTTAACCAATTCACCATCAATGTTAATGTTAAGATTAGTAAAGAAACGAGAAGTAGGGCCAAACATTAACGCTTTAGTCTTAGAAGGGTTAATAGACAGTTTATTACTTAAAGTCCAACTTGTAACACAACCAAGACAGGAATTAATACCAGCCTCAAAAGCATCAAGATGCATCGTATCCCCACTAAAAAGAAGCATTGCATCATCAGCAAACAAGAGTGGAGAACTCCTATGAGAGAAGAAAATTACAGACCGTAGCAGAAAAATGGTATTAATAGTATAGCTTACGTATCCTATTTCATAAAGTCAATAGAGTTAAAAGCTTTTGACAAATCAAGAGAAATTAACACACTCAATTTATCCTCATTACCATTCCGCCTAATATCATCAGTCAGGTTCAAAAAGAGAGATTTAGTATTAATACCTCTACGAAAAGGATATTGATTAATCAACACCTTATGCATCACTTCCTCCAATAGTTGATCTGTAATAATATGCTCCAAGACTTTAGAAAATACTGGGAGTACAGAAATAGGCCTTAAATCATTAGGAGAGGAGACATTTTTAGACTCAGGAATAGGAGTAATTCGTGCAACTTTTCAAGCTGAGGGAAAAGTAGATGTCATTAAAATGGAATTAATTAGCTCCAAAATAATATGCGAGACCATGGGAAAAATTAGCTTTAAAAACTTTGTAGGTACCAACAGAATTTGACTTAACTCTGTGAAGAGCCACGTAAAGTTGTTGCTCAAAGATGCACGAAAAAGAGAATCGGAAAGCATTAGTAGTATCACCAGTAGGGAGCACAAAAGATTCATTCGACATCTGATCAGGTCCGACAAAAAAATCATTAACCACATCAGGGCTAAGCCCGAGATTAACAACTGCATCACCTGTGACACCCGATCCTTTAATAATACGCCCAGTTTTCTCGAGACCTATTTAAATAGTAAGCTGAGAAGGCAAGGTCACGCAAGGACCTAGCTAATAAAACGTCAGCAGACCGCATCTATAGAATCCTCTTGAAAGGAAAATAAACCATAGAGATCCTGCAAAACAGAAGTGACTAATAACCATTTATCATCAACATTCGTCATATTATTATAGGTAGGAGATTCCATATTATTTAGGTACATCCTTATTCCGTCCCAATCCACATTATTGAAATCCTTAAAGACAACACAATTATCAGCACGGTGACAATTAATAGCAATAGTCACAAAAATTAAAGAATTATCAGTGATCGAAGGGCATTGCAGTTGATTACTAAGACCAATAGCTAAGGCTTCACTAAGGAAGAAAAAATCAATAAGAGAAGTTTTATGCGTCCTTAAATCGAAATGGGTGGGTTTAGAGTTAGACAAATTAATCCTAGACAAATTAATCCTAGACAAATTAATCCTAGAGCATAGTGCACGGACCACTAACGATTTATCAGATTCAAACAAATTACTATTAAAGTCACCAACAACAATGATATTAGAATATCTCAACAAGAGATCGAAATGAAGGTCCTCAAACTCACCAAGATTACCATTCGGAAAATAAACAACACCAAATGGTATATAGCAATTTCCAAAACGAAGTTCAACAAAAAGAGACTAACAGGCAGAAGTAATAAAACTACATACTATTCTATATTTAACACAACTAGAAATATATATATAGCAACACCACCTCCTCTAGTAGGTCTATCATTCCTACAAATATTATAGCCTAGAATTGAAACAGCATAATCTGAAATATGACCAGATAGCCAGCAAAAACATCAAAAGTGCCATTACCAATAATGAACTTAAGTTCATCCATCTTGGTAGAACGAGTACCTGGTGAAAGACTACGACAATTAAGATGGGCTAACTTACATTGATCAGAGAACAAACTAAGAAAATTTCTGATTTTAGCACTTCCACTAACTAATGGATCAAGATTATGTCTAGAAGACATCAAATATAAAAGAGTAAATAATATGGCTGAGAAAAGTCAGGGAGTAGATGGATGATTAACCAGAAAGCATATAAAACAATTCATATATATATATATATATATATATATATATATATACATATATATATATGTATGTATATATATATATATATATATATAAATATATATATATATATATATATATATATATATGTATATATATATATATATATATATATATATATATATAATCAAATAAGTGGTAACAGCATTTAGCTATAATCAGATAAGTATAATATAACATTAATATGTAACGATAGTTGTTTCAAAAAATTATATTAATTGACTTAATCCAGTTGCATGCTCATAAATGCAAGCAAATGTGCTTGAGTGGGCTTTATTATGAAAACTCTAATTATCTTGGGAATACTCTTAAATGCTAAGTTGGGCTTCAGAAAACATATTTGCTTATCAACTGCTAAATCAACTGGTGTGATATGATTCATAAATAGAAAACTAAAAATTTTCTGATCCATATGTATATATATATATATATGTATATATATATATATATATATATATATATATAAATATATATATATATATATATATATATATATATATATATATGTATATATATATATATATATATATATATATATATAAATATATATATATATATATATATATATATATATATATGTATATATATATATATATATATATATATATATCATGGATCTATCTGTCCCATGGGATATTTAATGCCACGTCCGTTCTATCGAATTCGGAGGTCTAGACGAATGTTTAGTATATCTGGATTCTATGTTTATTCTTGTTATAATCTGCTTCATATAAAATATTATTCCTCAAAGTATGTTATCTCAGACTTTCTCCACAAAATTTGTAATCAGTCCCATTTGTAACTTGACCCCTTGCTGAGTTCAACAAATAGTCCTAATTTTGGCTTGCATATACCCTGTAAGAATTTATATATATTGTGTTAATTTTATTATATACTGCTGATATAACTCAAATCTGTACGGCTTATTCCATAGATTAAAATATGCCTTAAACTGAAAAATTCTACCCATTAATAAATAAAAACTAATATATAATTAATTCCAACTTTTCATGGTTATAGAATAGAACAAGACGATCACATTATAAAGGGAAGTTATAACGGCCTGACACACTGTGGCCTTGCGCAAATTCAAAAATAAATCAGTTACTAATGTCGAATGCAGTTATAATCGTCTAATCGCAGAACTCTGAGAATTTCTGATGTCTGACTGTTGTTATAATACAATATTTTTGAATGAAGTTACTGATCCAAAACTACATGTTCAGCAATGGTACAATGCCTACAATTGTAGCACGGTTAACGATGGCTTAACTTCTCTATATATTATATTCTAGGGGTTACGCTATTTTGGGCAAAGTGTATCCTTTCTCTTAGGCAATTTGGTAGAACGAGTACCTGGTGAAAGACTACGACAATTAAGATGGGCTAACTTACATTGATCAGAGAACAAACTAAGAAAATTTCTGATTTTAGCACTTCCACTAACTAATGGATCAAGATTATGTCTAGAAGACATCAAATATAAAAGAGTAAATAATATGGCTGAGAAAAGTCAGGGAGTAGATGGATGATTAACCAGAAAGCATATAAAACAATTCATATATATATATATATATATATATATATATATATATATACATATATATATATGTATGTATATATATATATATATATATATATATATATAAATATATATATATATATATATATATATATATATGTATATATATATATATATATATATATATATATATATATATAATCAAATAAGTGGTAACAGCATTTAGCTATAATCAGATAAGTATAATATAACATTAATATAAAAAATGCATTAATACAAAGTGACATATGTTACTGAAGATTTCTAGAAAGTAAGGCATCGTACTCATTGATGTCCAAGGTAAGTACCCGACCATCAGGCATATTAAGCCTAGCCTTAGGTGTGCTCAAATCAAGCACATGGAACTTGGTAATAATCTTACTGTTCAGCATTTTCCTACATGTAGCGTGTAACTTAGCAGAGTATGGCGAATAGTGATCGTTTAGAAAAATCCTCTTTTCAATAGTCCGCTCTATCTTGATCAGATCAGAGACCTTAGGAGCTTTAGATTTAAGGTTGTAATAATACGCCTTCATGAGCTTGTCACGCACCAGTAAACTGTTTAATTTTAGTAAGACCGACTTTCCCTTTTGGATATAGCAAACATTGTTCAAACCAGACAAGCTCAGATCAACTTCAAGAAACCTTTCCAAATGCAAGACAACATTGGATAGATCTAACAGGCCCTCTGGCAACCCACGTATAATAATATCCGCACGATTCAATACACGGTATAGCGAATTATTTTCGCTTTGTAGATGACATATTTTAGCAGACATATCAACTACAACTGATTCGATGTGTATACTACAATGCACAACTTCCTGCTTCAAAACACTCAAACTAGATGTGACATCAGATTTAAGGTCAGCCAAATCATCCAAAATTCTCTTGACGGAGGACAAGTATTCATTGCTCTTTTCCATAAGACAGTAAAATTTTAGGTTCAGAGAAGCCAATTCATTGTTAATAAGGGAATCCGGCAAATTAGGTAATTTAACTTTACATAATTCATATATGAAAGACATGTTGACAAATTTGCCCATAGCCTTCTATTCCTCAGCACTAATATTTGCACAAGATGGATGGTTCCAAAGTTTACATATATAACACTGTACAGCGGATCTATTCTTTAAGAAGTCCAATTTACATGCTGTAAATTTGTCCTCAGTAACACATTGCACGTTTTTACCACCTCCAGCCATATTTAAGGAACACAGAATGATAATTGGCAATCATAATAAGCGGCAGATACAGCAATACAGCAGCAATACTGAACACAACTCAGTCAGCAGAATGCGCACAATTCCAGGCAGACAAAAAGAATAATGAAGAATTCCAAGTTATTGATGATAATTTCTTCTAAATTGAAAGTTTCCTCGGCACCAGCGAAAAACAAAATGGCCCACGAACCAACGTACGCATATACATATGTACATACATATGTATATGTTATGAGTAGTGTAGCAAAACTTTAGCACAAACCACGGTTCCAATAAATGTACTCAGTACAAAACTCCACAGCAGGAGGTAAGAATATTAGTCTAGAACAAACTGCGGTTTAAAAAACACGTGTCTACTCATGGATAAGGTTGCCAGATTGTTTATAACATAAGGTACAGTTTTGCAAAACAAATTTATATAGAGTTGGTGGAAACGTTGGCTGAGGTACTAATACAGCAGTTTCTACACAAAGTTTTATTTTAAATCTTTAATGCGCTCTATTTATGGCAGCAGAAAACCGCTGAATATGCAAAACACTACAGAAATGTTTGCCTATCACAAACAAATTCAACATATTAACTATCAAAAACTCAAAGATCAAAAGTCGATCGACTACATATCCGCGAAGTTTTAAAATTTACATAAATTTTTAGTTTGGTTTTGTAAAAGAAAAAATTTAACTATATGAAAACTAATAGTAGAACCAGATTTTTTTAAACATTGAAAGAAATCGACATAAATAGCTCCTATTTTATCAACTTCATATTATTATAATAATAGTAAATATATATATATATATATATATATATATATATATATTTACTATTATTATTATTATTATTATTATTATTATTATTATTATTATTATTATTATTATTATTATTATTATTATTATTATTATTATTATTACTATTATTATTATTTTTATTATTATTATTATTATTATTATTATTATTATTATTAATAGTTATTTATTTTATTTTTTGTTTGCTTCTAATAACTGTATTTCAAACAAATTTTATGGGTGAAGAAAAATTACAAATCAATTTCACCTGGATCTCAGGTACAATGTGACCGTAGTTTATCAGGAACGGTAAAAGGAAATTTAGAGAGATATATTTACAAGTTATGATGCACTGCAAAGGTCAAAGAGTCGTGATGATTAAATCATAAGCAATAATAAATAGATATATATGCGAAAGTGACATTGAGGAATATCTTACTGAAGTTTGAATTCTAAGTCTAGCAGGATATCTGTATCTGATTCATAGTAAACAAGAGATAATTATGTATCAAATATTCTACACATAGTATGTGAAATAATCAAAACCTTTAATTTAGAAAGCTCAACTTCGAAGAAAATTATATTTTCAAATTGTCTTTAATAGAAAATTTGTCATAAGAACAGGAAGTATGTAATTGTGTTTAGCATCAGTCAAATCAATAAATCCCGTATATAATACTGGATAGCGTTGATTATCGTCAAGAAGTCCTGGTAATGTATTCTTATTGTGTAAAATAAGGATTCATTACATCTTCTACTTCGATGTTTTATCTGTGCTTCCACATTCTAATCGATATACTCATATAAATCAACCAAACAACTTTAATCATGTTACTGATATTAACGTCTACTACTTTTATTCACCCTCCCCATTGTTGTTTTATAAACTGGTTGCACTTGCAAAATCATTATTTTAATCTGATCACATAATACACATTAATTGATTTTAAATTTTTGAAAATTATTACAATAATATGTCATTCATAATCAATTTCAATCACAAGTCAGCGTAAGTAATTCCCCTGACTATGTTTCTCTTTTGGTATTTAGTGCAGTACATGAAATGTATCGGTATAAACTTAATATCTCATACCAACTAAATACAAGTGGTCAACAACTTAATATTGTATCATTTGCAAAATTTTGATTGCATGAATTTAGAGATAAAAAATTACAATTTTGTACATCATTATTTAGTTTGGGTTGGTTGATTTTCCTCTTTATTTTTGGATACGGGTGTTCAGTTGTAGTTGCGCATAAAGCAGAAAACTGTGATTCAAATTGACAACATGTTACAAAGGCACAACAAAATAGGGCTGCTGGTTATTATATTTTTATGTTTAAGCTTTAAAACAAAGAGATTACACTGAGAAGAATTATCACCATTGCTTGCTGATACTATTGATTGCTTTACAGAGCACATAAAGAAATATTGTACATGGCAAATATCCCGGCTAATAATTCTTAAAATAATATCTTAATGAATTTCAGTTCACTTAGTATGAATTTAGGACTAACAACATAAACGCAGGCAGAGTCCTTAGAAAAGCACTTCTGAACAAATGCCAAACACTTGCCACTGGTCCACATCGACCTTTAAATGTAAAATACAAATAACTTTTAACGGTGTAAGATTTTCATTGGACCCATCATAACTGTCTGTCACAATAAATTATTCACATTAATAAGAAATATTTAAAAATGACGCGGATGCATAAATCGATATAAACAGTAACAAACAACAATAACAAGCCAAAGAAGAAACTGCCAACAAAGACAAGCCAATTATCCTAAAAGCTCCAACAGCAAAAACGGAAAAACTTTAAATTATGCTTTTGCAACCATATAAACGTTTTGTCATTGCTGTTGCATCCAAGAAAGCATAAACTATCAACCTCACATTGATTCATTCATTCCAACATAAGGCCACAAAAATTCCTACCCACAGTCTTGAAATTAAACTATTCTTACGTATTGTGGCATAATCGAAAACAGACCAAACAAACTATTATGGTACAATTGCGCATTATTTAGTACAATTTGTTGGTGTGTGGCTATTTACAGAATGAAATGCCAAAAAATTAAATGGGAGTACAGGCTAGCTGAAAATGATCAAGGGAAATTGAGTTCAGACGGGTTTTCACGGCTGGCAAAGAAACATGTTCCAATAGTGTCTGTAATCTAGCACCACTGAAGGATTCCGGATACTCTTCTTTGAATATTGTCATCCATGTGCGCCGTTCGCCTTTTGTTCGAAGCAAGATTCTTCTTGCCCCTATTTCTCGAAAATTCGGAACCAGATGGCTCATGGTTTACTCTGACGGTCCTACCAGCACATGTAACGAGGTTATGCATACTGAGTCAAAGCAAAGTTAAACCATTTGTGCAAGTTGATCAATTGTGTACTTTTTCCCAATTAACTGCCCAAGTTTCCGTAAAAAAATATTGGAAGAAAAATATATAATCAAAAAATTTTGAGAAACTCAAGGCCTAAATAGCCTTGGCTAAATACCCTACGTGCTTTATATTCTTACATACATACATATATTCTTATATATAAGATTATGCATATTCTTTGTGAAATAAAAGTGAAATTAAATAATATATTCTCATATGTGAAATAAAATATGAAATAGGTTGCAACGATCTAGTGCTGGTAAAATTGATAAGTATATCGGCAGATTGAAAGTTTACGTGTATCTTTCTGAACGCTCTTCGGATCATTATGTTATAATTAAATCTATATTTTAAATATGTCAATTACTAAAATTCCAAAAAGGAAATATGGCGCTTCAATAGCGGACACTGAGGGACTGGTACGACATATTACAATCCTTTGTGAGTGGTACAAATGCATACCGGAGGTCCTAAAAACATGAATTATAAAAAATACATAGAGTTTCCTAAGAGAACATAAAATGATTCATTTGCTAGATTTTAGTGAGATCTGGCGACTTAATTAGAAAACTAAAAACTCCAAATAAAAATAAGAAAAAAGAATAAATTCAGCTTTTAGCCACACTTATATTATAAATATATGAATGAAATATTGCAAAAATACAATGTTTTACATTGTGGCTTGTTCGAATTTTTTTTTACTGCATGTAGCGCACCATGGATTTTTTCTCCAGATATTAATGTTTTTGAAACATTAATTTATGGCAACTAGTACTCATCATCAGCTTCTTTTTGCCTGGGTAACTAACCCCCGTTCGCCAGTACTTGCATTATAATTGTCCGGCGAAGTAAGAAGTAATAAAATAGCTATAACGAGATCTATCTTGTTATCTGGGTACGAAAAGGTGACTCATAAATATATTGCACAGCTCGCAACATCGACAAAGGATTTTGTAAAGAGATAGAAAAATATCAAAATGTATAACATATATATTTCATTTTGGCACCTTAAATGAAAAACCTTACTTTAAAATTAAAAACATGAAGATGTAATATAATTAACTGTTTTTGTTTGCACAATAAAAATAGAATACGTTGCGGTCTAATATAGAAACTAGTTTATATTTTGCAAATCAATTACTTATAGATGGTGTATAAATAAAACTGCTCTACAAAAAATAATTTTCTGTCCCTCCTTTAAATAAAACTATGTGGACTATATGAATTTTGATGCGCTAAACTCGAATCCGATTTCGGTTTTTTTTTCATCAGGTCGAGATTTTTTATGGGCGTGGCAATTTTTTGCCCCTAAATAAGCCAGGTATGTAGACATATTCCACCCTAACTCCAGAACGAGTCTTTTGACAAAATGCAATTACAAACATGGTGATATTATCTAATGTGGCATCGACAGTTTTCTACTCAACCATTGTTTATCTGCATTAACATCAAGTTTTTATGTAATACAACAGGGTTTTTTTGTAATTGTGCATGTGAGCAGCATTTCAAATTGTATAGGAAATACAAAAAATTAAGGAACTTTTTATGCGGTAACAAAAACGGCGATTAATAAATCAAGTGGTTAACCGTTAAAAGAAACCCCCCAACTCATTGAATACAAAAAAAGCACATAAAATATGTTGAAGCTACGCATCTATATATATAAAAATAAGTTACATTGTGTTAGTAATTGATGTTCTCCGGAATGCGTGAACCGATTTTGTTTCTTCAAAATTTATATGAAAGGTGACATCAATACCAAGGTTTTTATGTGCATACAGTTTCTGTATGTATATTGATTCATGAGTTATAGACATTTTAGTGCACACTGCAATTATTTCGAAATATTTGTGTTAATATTTTGAAAAGCTGAAATACAATTCGTATTTAAATTCATTACAATTAAATTTTAGTCAAACAATTAATTTAATTTATATACTTACTTATTCCAAATCACAGCTTCGGGAATCTATGAAATAAATTACATACAAATAAATCACTAAACACTTAAATATTTAAATACATTATGCACAGCCCACATCATATGCATGCGTACGTGCAGGATTCAATGACTTATGTGCGCTATTACGGTCGAGCAGATTTATTTATAACATTTACATGTATTCCGCAATGGAGTGACATTAAAGATAATATATTCGCTGGCCAATGTCGTACCGACCGCCATGATATCACTGCCCGTGTTTTTAAGCAGAAATTGAAAGCGCTTATGGGTTTTTAGCGTGATATCTAAGGTGTTTGGTGAAGTGAAGTGCTGGATGTATTATGTGGAGTAGCAAAAGCGTGGTTTGCCACACGCTCACATTTCAATATGGTTGGTGAATAAAATCACATCACATGAAGTATACAATGTTGTATGTTCTGAAATTCCAGATCAAATAGGTGATCCTGAATTATATGATGTTGTTGTGCAAAATATGATACACGGTCCATGCACAGCCCATGAATACGCGAATAAGAAATTTGCTGTGACTTGGGGAAGAACAATGAAAGATCTCCGAGATAACTCAGAGTTGTTTGGTGGTGCGTTGATTTTATTGTTAGGCGATTTAATCAAACATTGCGCTTCGTTCTGAGAACGACATCTGCCGATGAAATTAACGCTTGCTTGAAGTCTTCATACTTATGGAGATTTGTTAAAATATTAGAACTCACTACCAGCGTTCGTGTTCAGTTGCAGAATGATCTATCTGCTGATAAGTGCTCTAAGCACTTGCTGAAAACTAAGAATGGTGCAATGCCTATTGATGACACTGGATTGATAACATTCCCAAATGATTTTTACCGTTTCGTACAGTCAAAAGAGGAATTAATGGAATGTGTTTTCACTAACCAAGCACAACAATATACATGCCATGCATGGTTGAGTGCCAGAGCAATTTTAGCGGCAAAGAACAAATATGTTACTGAATCAAACATGGCTATACAATCAAGGATTCCTGGCGAAGTGGTGTTGTGTAAGTCTATCTATACTGTTACCAATGAAGAAGATGTTGTGAATTATACAACAGAGTTTTTTAATTCGTTGGACTTACCAGGATTGCCTCCGCATAATCTCCAATATAAAGTTGAAGCCACTATTATTATGCTTCGTAATATCAATCGACCCCGTTAGTGTAATGGTACAATACTTGCTATTAAAATGTTTATGGCTTATGTAATTGAAGCTACTATTTTAACTGGAAAATTAAAAGGCGAAGATGTATTCATTCCACGTATCCCAATGATTCCTTCTGATATACCATTTGAATTTAACAACTTCAGTTTTCTTTTCGCCTTGCGTTTGCGATTACCATAATTAGGCGCAAGGCCAATCCTTAGAAAGTTGTGGAGTGAATTTAGTGCATCCAGTCTTCTATGTAGCGTGTTCGCGTGTAGGCAAACCATCGGTTTTGTATATTTACACCGAAAATGGAAAAATAACAAATGTTGTTTACCACAGAGCATTACCATAAAAGCAGTTTATCACTGATTTAAATGAATTCGAGTTAATTTTTTTATTTTCTTTTTTGCACTACGAAGTGTGCAGGGGGTTCGCTAGTTACATATAAAATTTTATTTCATCGATTAGTTGACTGACATTAACCGTTAAATTTTATATGTATTCAACTCTTTCAACAGTTAATCATATAGCATCTGATTACCAACTGAATAACCAGATTAAAATCTTGCAGTTAATAATAAAATTGCTATGCTATTACGTATAAAGTCCAGGTATAATGATAAATTTAAAGCAGGCAGAAAGGCCTCAATAACATTTAATATCTTAACATATTGAGAAATTCATTTTGAGCGACTTTAGTTAAGCTTTCGCCGTAAATAAATTTTCGTAAAATATAGTACCAACAGCGAAATTTCGTTCTTGAAATTAATACAAAATAATATATTATATTCCATCTCTGATTCAGAGTTTACTTTGACTAACATTGTGCGTAGGTTATTAATGCAACAGCAATAAGCAAATATAGAACTTGTTAACAATCTCAACAAGCCGGAGATCAGAATTGGACAAAATCAAATCATATTGGTGTTCCTCGGAATGCAAATATGCACAGCTTAAAGACCCAAAACGAATGATACTGACAGAAAAATATTATTTAATAAAAACAATTGTATGATGTTGCCCCCATAGAGAAGAATTGTTTTCCTGATGATGCCTAAACGCCATCATTTCCCTCTTAAATAAACAAGAGTATAAGCCGGACAAACAAACATTCATGGAGTAGAAGGCAGGAAGACTAAAAAAATGATGACAAGAACAGCAAAAACCAAATGCAGAAATCATAATAAATTGAACGACATTCATAAATAAACAATATGCTGGCAATAAGCGAATGTGGATGTGAATAAATATGAAAGGGGATCATCTTTAACAAAATCACAGTGTCTACTCCCAATTGGCAGGCTTGCAATATATTAATTCTTCAATTTTGTAACAATTGCACTCTGAAGATAAAAACTATAAAGTAAGTTTTCTAATACGTCCAGAAGCAATCTTACCACTTGATAGCAGGCAGATGTAACTATCTGGTGTCTTGTTACAATTTACATCGATAAGTATAGTTTGAGAGCTCTGTTGACATATGAGCTCAGCGAAGTTTGACAAGTCGCCATGAATCGTTTCAGGACAAAGCAACGCTTGCAAGTTCTAGAAGTTTTCCCTCAAAAACTTTGATTCTATGATACTGAAGCTTACGAAGTACTTCGACCATTTTACGCTCAACATAATCGGCCTAGTCAGCAAACAAAATTTTGCATTAATTGATCGTTTCGAAGAGAATAATGCTACCGTGATATGGCGCTGTTTATTGAAAACAAATCGGTAACACATGTTACCGATCCAATCATCGTATATATAAAATTATTCTATCAAACTTTATGTCTTGTATTATTATATTAAATTCTCATGTATTTCATCACATGATTCTTTAAGTACCCGATTCTTTAAGTACAATAAAAAATCTTTGTTCGCATATATTACATCAATTGACGATTTAGTTTTTTTATATGACTGGATAAAATAATATTAACTACACGTACTTTTTCCTCATTTATTAGGAAAGAACGACATTTTGTTGATTAAGACATTATTTTTTATAACCTTTTTATAGTTGCATGTACTCACAATAGCATCATTCTTTATCTCGTAGCTCACTTGTGCCTCAATATGATCGCAATGTGAGAAACACTTTTTCAGTCAACTTATCATTGTATTCGTTGAATTTTGATTGGGTTATATAAAGTAGCGAGCGAATTAAATTTTTTTAGCTCGCTCTGAGTATTTTTTTCTTTTAGATTCATGAATAGTATTAAGGTCCAATATTTGATAGTTGATCATCATTGTCTTAAGATTTTCATTATAATTTACATAATTTCATATTCAAAATATCTTTAAACCAAAAAGGCCACACGAATTTTTAAAGCAGTCAATTAGCGCATTTTGCTTTTGCAATAACGTGTGTGGGTTTAAAGATTTATTTCTCGTGTGGTCATTTGTATTAAATTTTATATATTGTTGTTTTTGCCATTTCACATATTTCTTAATTGGGCTTTTATTTTTATGAAGTTCAGTCTTTGTGTTCTGTGAGATATGCTAATAAGCTGATGGCATATAAAAAAATTTTGATTGCTTTCTAAAAATTTTTAATCTAAATAAGTATGTTATATTTTGAATTAGTGTGGAATAAGAATTGTAATTTACATATTATGGATTTTTTGTCTCTTACGCTCACTTATTTCATAATTTCTTTTAATTGCAAAATTTTTTGTGTTTTCTTATGTCTTTCTCCATTTATAAATATTTTCAAGCCAAATATATTGTAGATTATGGTACATTTTTTTTGTGGCTCCCGGATCCACACCGTTAGCTTTTTGTAATCTTGTAGAACCGTACCCATTACAAACTTTACATGAAACTCTCAAGTCGATTTTAGCTGTTTTTGTAATTATTGTGTAAAAATGCGTGGATCCATTAATTCTAAAAATGTTTACTGAAAAATGAACCACTAATGTGATATGATTAAATAAATTTCTAAACTGGCTTACGGCTTTTACCCGTATTCCCCCCACTCAATAATTTTGCTCTTACATGGTAAAATTTTCTACGTTCTACAAGACTTTTTTGAGCTACCGTAATACATGTATCATCATCTAAAGGCACATTGAGTGGGTTAAGTGTAAAACATAAGATCCTACAACGTTAAAATAATTTCTGCTTCAAGTACTATTAACCAATTATGTCAATCGATTATTTGTTGCAACAAAATATTTCAAAGGCCAGCAAAAAAGTTTATGAAGTTACGGTTGGATTCTGCTAAACGCATGTGGTGCAATCGAAAGCTTCCCCAACTAAATTTTAATAAATTAGTTTTTTAGTTTTAATTTTTCAGTTTGAATATTTAAGTTTTTTCGTTAGAAGTAGTGAAGCATAACTGCAAAAATATTTGAATTTTCGGCGATTTATCTATCTTGTAACCACAACCTATTTTAATCACAATAAATATAATTTAGGACTTATTGCATATATAGAGTGGTTTATATATCCATTTACATGTTATTTATTATCAGTACTTTGCATACATAGAAATTTGTGGTCCTTTACACAAGAGTGTAGAGGAGATTTATGGACATGATGGAATTAATACAATCTGTATATATATTTTAAAAACATACTTTGCAGATAATTGGGAATATATTTTATTATTTAGCACAAAGTTCGGAACATAATTCTTCCTCATATTCTTAGATTGTGTTTGTACAAAAACTATTAAGCCTGTAATGAAACAATTCATGTTCCGGCCAAGCAAGAAATGAAAATAGTCCACTAAAATTAAGTTCCTGTATCTTATGGAGTATAAATTGATATATTGTTCTTGGCTATTGGAAGCATAGAGGAGGATTGATGATTTGATACAAATGCGAATTATTGCATTTGTATTCTTTACATGTCTATTTTAATTGCTTTGGAAAAATAGTTGTTTAATATCATTAAGAAAAGGTATTTATGTAATTGCTTCCTAGAAATTTTGCGGCAAATCAAAAACACTTTACATAATATTCCACAGCTTCCTCATTAACATCGTGCAATTGTTTCAAGAGCCTTCTGTTTTTCTCCCTATTTTAGCTTCTACTTTTCATCTTCTTATTGATGTAACAAATACCAACCACAGTTGGTCTACATAAAACTGGTCACTGAGGTAACTAACAAGTCAAAGGCTACCGAATATAGAATTTCCATTGGAAATATTTAACAGATGTTTTCCCTTTCGAACAAGTTCATACATATTCTTTGCAAATCTTACTATCCACACTGAATATTATCTTGCTATTGTCCAACTATTACAAACAATGCAAAAAAATATCAGTGACCAAACTAGAGAAGAAAACAATTGCAAATACGAATAGGATTTGTTAATATTACAACACCCAGCATGCGCCACACGGACAATGCAAATTGTGTAAAACAAATTTGAGGCCATAAGGATACGCTGGGCATTGTAATTGTATATTTTAAGAATACAAATGGTTTCATGCTGCCTTAATATTAGGCCAAACAAACCCAAAGTTTTAATATGCGTCCGGTTAAATTTGTTGAGGCGTGAATTGTTATGAAGTTACAATTGTTCCAAATTTTTTTAAAATATAATACAAGGCAAAACGAAAATAACATCTTGGGACTACTTCCATTATTGGTTTACATATACGAAAGAAAAGTGTGTCATATTATCCTTTTATATTCTCCCAGTTTCATTGTCCTGTACATTGTTCAACCTTATTAATTCTGTGTAGTGGTTTGTTAAAAGAAATTACATTCTTGTTAAATTTAATTTGCTATTTTTCTTCTTGGCATGCGCAAGGTGTCATTGTGTCATTTGACATTAGAAAATATTTGCAAATAAAGAATGAGAAAAGAAAAAAGAGAAGCGATTTGTAAAGAGTTTTAAGTTGTAAGAAGATTTCTAAAACAGTCTATAGTTCGTTATATTCAGAAAAAGGTGTATAAAGTTAAAGATTTTACTTTGATGTTGATTAACAGCTCTGTAAACCAAATAATGGATCATTAATATAAATGCATATAAGTTGCTTCCCGCTTCTTATTATATGTAGATAGATTCCTACAATAGAACCATTACATATTGCCACATGTTCGGCAAGTGGTTGTATAAGCGTATGATAGATCAATAGTTCTGTGGGGTTTTGTATATTCAGTAGCTTTGTTTTCTATGTAGTAGATAAGCTTTCAGTGCAATACCATCAAAATTGATATTGCTCACATCATGTCAGAATCAAACTAAAGGCTTAACTATAATGTGCTTAATCTAGCCTAGCCTACGCTAGTCAATACTCGACGAAAAGACTGTCAAATGCACATGCGAGCATATGAGTGGCTATATTATACCTACACTCAGTTGTACTTTTGCAAAAACTAATTTATGATATATAGTATATATTATATATGTACATAAAATATAAATACATATATAGATAAATATTTTCAACTTTACATATATATGTATATTATCACAAGCAAGTTGATTAGTATCAATTTAGAAAGTGATTAAGAAATAAATTGGAAAAGTACTAAAATGTACTACAAAGTGTGCAAGTGGTTGGCAACATATAATTAATTGTAATAAAATACACATATTCACTATAATATACTATATATACAATAAACAAACGCTAAATATTAAACGCTTCAACTGATTTTTTATATTATTTTTAAAATTTTGTATAAATTTGATTTCGGCGTCCATTGCGGCTTCTCTTGTGTGCATGTTAACGGTCTATGGTATCTCCGTATCTAAAAATAATTATCAATACCAACGAACAAACAGTTGGCCACTTAAGGAAGGTGCGATCAGTTTCGCTCTATACGTAGGTAAATTAAATTTAGCGAAAAGTTAGCAAAGCATATTATGGTTGTACACTTTTAATTGTAGGTACATATTCGCAAGTTTTCCTGCGCTAACCTAAGCACGTTATAGTTGGACCGTTTTGTAATAGATAGAAAGTGATAAAAAGATGATTACATTTCAAATTTTTAAGCTACACTTTTAAAAGCTATGAAGTTATAAGCTATCGTCATATATTAACAAATTGTTGAGAAGAATATTTGTTTTCAACTTCACCTTTACGATCAGAAAACTTTTGGCATACGAGGTGTATTAAAATAGGAGGAACATTTCGAAATTTCAGTTGGTAAGCTTTGCTTCCTTGCACAATGTCAGCTACTTGGAATATTTAGATATTTTGTGTGAGTCATAGAAGTGCACGGCTTCAAATTCTGTGCAGATATGATTTGAAAATATCATAAACTGTTAAAATATTTTTAAAATTATTACAACTAATTTAAATAAGGTCTGGAAGAAGGAAATTAATTTAATTTTAATTTTAATATTAATTTATTTATTTATTTGTCTATGGATAATGATCCTTACAGACAGTTAAATTGTATACATAAATTTTTTAAACATTAGTATAAAACATAAAATAGTAATAATATCTACAAAAGTTTAGTACAAAATTATGAGTTTAGATATATTAATATTTTATTTTTTATTGTACTGTGGCTTGAAGAAAATCAATAAATTTATAAAATTTGTTGAACTCGTGGCACATCCTTGTCAAAGGATCACCACTGTCATAATTTGCTCTGAAAAATTTAACTGATAACATGAAGGACGTTGTGGGACATTAAAAGTTATATCGTTGATTAAAAAACCAGAGCTTACATCGCCAATAATTATGTTGAAAATAAACGATATGTTCAGCACAGTTCTACGACTTTTTAGAGTTGGCAGCTTGATAAGGGAAAGTCTAGCGGAATATGATGGTAAATTCATTGGGTTAAAGTTTAACCCACGAAGACAAAAAAATAAGAAACTGTTTTTGTACAGATTCGATAGCGTCAGAATGTGTTTTATATATAGGGTCAAATATTACCGATCCGTACTCCAACACAGGCCTTACAAGTGATGTATATAGGCTTTTTGTAACATACGGATCATTAAACTCTTTAGCCCAGCGTTTTACAAAACCAAGTACACCTCTAGCTTTATTTATTAATCAAGCAGGATTCCGAGATCCAAGATATTATCAACCAAGTCCAATTGATAATTTTCAAAAACATAGCATGCAGGAATCGGAATTAAGTTCCATACGATTTGTTTTGCACCAAGAGTAAAATGAATTTAAATCTTCTTGGAGATGTTTCTGTTCAGATATTTGACTATAACTCAGAAAAATGTTCACGTCGTCAGCATACATCAAAATATTGGATGAACGAATTACATCAGGTAAGTCATTAATAAACAATGTAAATAGAAGTGGTCCAAGGTGACTTCCCTGTGGTACACCAGATAAAACATCAATGCTTCTGGAATAGATATTTTTAAAACAAACGGTTTGTTTTCTATCACTCAGGTATGAATATATCAATATATATTCATACTATACTAAGATCCGTAAAGCCAAGCAAATGCAGTTTAATTTTCAGAAGCATATGGTTGACTTTATCGAAGGCTTTGCTAAAATCAGTGCAGATCACGTCGGTTTGATGTTGTTGAAAAAATCCACGATATATTTCGGTTTTAAGGTGCAGCAGATTCGTTGTAGTAGAGCACCTTTTTTGAAAACCATGCTGACATGGTGATATCAAATTTGATGCTTGATAACTTAAGTGATCGGTGACAATTTTTCAAATAGTTTGGGAATAACACTCAGTTTTGCAATACCACGATAGTTGGCTATATCAGATTTATTTCCCGATTTAAACAATGGAATTATAAAGGAATTCTTCCATACATAAGGAAAATGACCAGATTTTATTGACGCATTGAATAAAAGTGCCACTGGCACAGCAATACTGCCAGCACAGTTTATCAAAATGTTGCTAGGAATTTTATCTGGACCAAAATTGAAAGAAAATTTAAGGCGTTTTAATTCCATGCGGATTGTTGATATATCAATATATTGAATAGAGGTTGATTGGTTGGCTGTTATCCTGACTGGATAGTTAAACGAATTGTCGTAGGTAGCATCCGAATAAGTTGTCGAGAAAAAATCGGCAAATAAATTGCTTATAATGGCGTCATCACAGGATTCCATTTGTTGAAACTTCATACAAGAAGGAAAGCCAATTATTTTTCGCTTGGAATTGACAAATTTGAAAAATGACTTTGGATTAAGTTTAAAACTATATTTCATTCTGTTTATATAGTTATCATAACATGTCTTATTAAGCGAAATGTATCCAGAGCGGCTAATCGAATACCATAGATAGTTTTCAGGGGAACCAGACTGTTTAAATTTATTAAAGCACTTATTTTTCTTATTTTTGGCACGAGTCAAAAGCTTATTATTCCAGGGTGAACCAGTTGTTTTCTTAGGTTTTATTTTTGGAACACACAAATCTATAAATCAATCTTATTATAGAAACCTTTAGTCATCTGGTCAACATCAGTATAGCACGATAAAATATTGCCCCAATTTGTGTCAGCGAACAGCTCATTTAACATATTGTAGTTAGTATGTTTGAACGAGTAGACAATTTCATTTCTGCAAAACGAGGGCCTAACTGATTTTGATAGAATTGAAGCCACCACTTCTATTGAGGGATGGTAACAGTCTTCAGGTGTTGTAATGGGGGATGAGCGCCTAATGAAACACTCAGCCACATCATTGACGAATATTAAACCTAATAATCTATTGTAGTTATTGAAAATTCCATTTATTTGGTATAGGTTAAGGTTATATAAGATGTTAAAAAATTCGGCATGATTCGAATTCTGCTTCGTTTGAAAAACATATTTATCTTCAGGCAGATATGCCCAGGCAATGGAAGGTAAGTTAAAATCACCAAAAACAAAGAAAGAGTCACCAGCAAAAGCGGAACGAGCGATTAATCCTATCGCTTCGGCATGCATAGTATATAAAATTTGCCGGGAAGATGGTGGAATATAAGAATAGGTAACATATACTCTTTTATGATTAACTTTTATTATTACAGATATAAATTTTATATCAAGCGAAGAATCAATAATGACGACCTCAGAAGAAAAATCAGAAGAAACTGCAGTAAGAACACCACCACCAGTAGTTCTGTTACCACGATCACGGCGAAATATATTGAAGTTGTTACAAAGTATTTCGGTATTTAAAAAATTGTCATTGAGTCATGTTTCTGTGAACACCAAGACATGATGATCAATGTTGAAGCTTTCCATATATAGAGTTGATAGTTTAGTTCTCAAGCCACGGACATTTTGGTAAACAATAGAAATATAATCAGTAGTTGCATTTAGTTTTTTGGAGCGTTAGATTGACGTTACATCACTAATCCAGGATGCCACAGCACCTCAACAGGATAAAAATATTGAGCAACTGAAGAAGCATGCAATTTTGCCAGATATATATGGAAATTGCTAAGAACTTAAAAAAAAAAATTTTATCTTGAACCAGCTCTCTGCGGATGACTATACAGAGCATTGTACTATAACTAGAAAGCAGAGGATAGTATGAAGACAAATTAAAAATAATTAGAAACTTTCTTTTAAAGTTTTACCTCGCCAGTGAAATTTTTGTTACAGTACAGTCAACGAGGTTGCTCTCAAAGAAATGACGGTGTTTATCGCTGTCTGTTATGTTCACTTAATAGTCATTGAGACAAGCCAACAAATATTTAACAAAATTTTTAACCAATCAAGACATAATCGACCTGCTTTTGTGCACTACTTCAGACATCGTATGTTCCATATTTGGCCCCCTACGACTTTTTCCCAATATCGACCCATGAGAGGATGATTGAAAAAACTAAAAGCGAATCGCTGAGAGAGGTCAAGGACATATAAATAAGTACATATAACAACTGCTTCGAGGGTTGAAAAAAAAGTTTTTCCAAATGTATTATTTACCAGGTGGACTATATGTAGTTATTGTGGAAAATCAGTATTAACGGATCTTCTTAGAGCCGTTAGCGGTAAGAATAATTTTAACGATAGAGATTCATCTAGAAAATCCTCCTGATATTCACACAAAATTATAAAGTTTTAGCGGTGTAAATTTAGTACTGGCGGCTTTAATGAATATGGCTAGTGAACACCTTAAAGTGGGTTATGCTAATTAATTCTACTGCATGAACATACCCTTGTATCTCAAGAAGCATTTTTCACACCAACCTTCAACAATATCAATCGATATCATTTCCGTTTTATATTTAATATTAACAAACGTAAGCAAAAGCATATTTATACCTGTTTCTTTAAAATCAATTAATAAAATCCTAAATAAAAGAAAATATTTACACATTTATTCCAATAATATGAAGCGTTACCATCGAATCTTCTCATCTATTTCGCTAAACAGAATCATAACAGTTTTCAAATATATCTGAAATATATAAACGACAGCTGTAAGACGATCTAGAATTGTGTGTTTTGCGAATGCATTTTAAAATAAATAATGAAAAATATCGTGAAGGGTTGTTTTCTGATGCGTGTTTGTTTTGTAAAAACATGAATATATTCGTTTTTACCGTTTTCTATGTAGGTGTACCGTTTTACTTGCCAATCAATTTATATTCGTTTTAATCGATTTTTGTTTATTGATTTTTGTGGGAACCGTTGGCAAAACAATAATCATGAAATTTATAAACGAGAGATTGTGGTGCATTAATAAGAGATTTTTGTTTTCAATATTCTTTTATGTAGCTGATCTGAATATTGTCTCTTGTTTTTAAATATTTGCACAGAGTATTAATGTTATTATGCAAATTCGTTGGTTTCATGTTGTTACACTAAAGGTTTGTTGCTAAAGTTTTTCCTTAATCGTCTTGCACATGTTGTAGATGCGAATAATTTAGTTTGTTTATTTCAACTCTTTACGTGACAACCGTTAATTTTAATAATCTTCTTGTCTTATCGTTCGGCTATAGGTCAGGTTTTTTAAAAAAATCAATAAACACTAAATATTTTTGATTATTTAATCTTTATTTAATGTTATTTTTCCCAATATTTCGAATAGCTTCGCTATTCATCTTCAGGGGAACAATGTAAATTAAAAATTAAATAAAATTATATTGAATTAACATATTTTCAATATGTCGATCGTCTGTAGTCCTTAGCTGCGAAAACTGATCAGTTTTCGCAGCTAAGGACTACAGACGATCGACATATTGAAAATATGTTAATTCAATATAATTTTATTTAATTTTTAATTTACATTGTTCCCCTGAAGATGAATAGCGAAGCTATTCGAAATATTGGGAAAAATAACATTAAATAAAGATTAAATAATCAAAAAATATTTAGTGTTTATTGATTTTTTTAAAAAACCTGACCTATAGCCGAACGATAAGACAAGAAGATTATTATAATACAACAGGTCAACGATTAAACTAAATATATATAACCGTTAATTTTGCAATCTAAATTAGAAATGGTGGAAAACAAAAACAAAAGGATATGCAAATAATACACATAAACTAATTAAGCAAGGAAACGAATTCGATATGCTCCTAATTCCAAGTGATATTTCCTATTTTTTTAACTGGTCCTAGGTTACCCTAGCCTTGCAATGATTTGCGCTAGAACTGCATAATATATGGAACTCTGCCATAGCGTCAATCACGTGCATTGCCTTCGTCAGTGAAATATAACCATGAGCTTATGCAAACCAACTCATATCATCATATTCATGCACAAATGCCCTTCTGTCATAACACTCTACTGGGTAAATGCAATGCCGCCAGTTAAATAGGAATAAAGCATGCACTGCGACAAAAAATAGATATTTAACAAGCTAACTATCGAGGCATTTGATATTTTAGATTACAACCGTTTATATATTTTTTTCCAATAAAATATCTCACAATTCTTTGGAAACACTTCCTATATATATATATATATATATATATATATATATATATATAAGCAAAGGATTTGCTATTTGTATTAAGCGATATGTTATAAATTTCTTAGCGTTTTTTTGATCGATCTCTTATGCAGCCGATAGAAAAATTAAAATATATGTAAACCATTTCTGAAAAACACTTTTGGATAAAATAATAAAGACATATTATAAGCATAAATAAAACACCTGTTTTATAAATCTTAATTTTAAACCCTTACAATAATTTAATACTAGATCGAAGCTCGCTTCATTTTTATAACAACCTCTTGGCATCGCCGGTTCATCGAAGTCACACAGTTGGTACAAATTTGTGTGGTATTAGAATACAAAGCATTTTGAATTGTATACCAGATTTGTTTTTTATTTCCGGGCTTAAGATGAGAAGGCTTATTCTCAAGGTCGCCGCAGAGGTTTTCGATGGAGGTTAAGTCTGCTGATGCCGAAGTTTACTCTATTACACGTACTTAGTTATTAAGAATTTAAAACTCTAGCAGAGTCTTTCAGTTTGCTATCTTGCATTACAATCCTCATTCGCAGCGGTATCCACAAATCATCAACGAGCTACAGCGGAATAAAATGCTTCCGTTTGACGAGATGAAAAGTCATTAAGATACAAACTTATGTAGCATAATGATCCTAAACAGTGGTGAAATCTTTGTTTAAGGGTATCCATTATGGAGTGGCCATCGCAATCCCCGGACTTAAGTCTCATGGAGCATTTGTGCAGAGTTCTAAGTAACAAAACTGGATCTCATAAGTCAACAAACATGCAGGATATGTGCGATAAAGTTCCGTATTTATTTCCCCAGATACGTGCGCCAATTCTATGAATTGAATGAAGCCAGGGGTTAAATAAAATTACAGGAGCTTTCACGAATTATAGAAATAACATATACCATGACTCTATCAGTTTTTCCATACAATTCTAATTTTTTTTTTCAAATTGGATACCTCTGATCTAGTGTATATTTTAAAAATATTAGTAATTTTGTGATATTATATGATACAAAAGTTGTACACGTCCCTATATTTTCTTCCAACACTGTATATAAGCTGTTAGCAGAAACAATTTCTTTACTTAGACCAGCACAAAAATTCACCTCTCTATACATAAACTAGCATCAGGATCATAATATATTAAAGTTCAACAGGAGTCTAAGCAAAAAAAGGATGTTCAACTCTGTCGTAAGTAAATTTTCCCTTGTAATAGTTTCCTCTTTCAATAATTTGCTACTATTATTAACTTGCATAAACAAATTTTTCTTGATATGATTTCGTCGAAAGTTTTGCGGTTTTCCAATGACATGTTCATTTTGCGAGAGAGTTATACCCATAATCCTCTACTATTTATTTGTTTTAATTATTTGTTTGCTTAAATTAGAGTCCAAATTACTAAAAATCAAGATACGTTAATGAGGTATACAGTATATAAGAAAATGTATTGACTTTGTGAAATTGTATTTTTTTAATATATTTTTCTAAAGCCGTTAAAACTCAGCGATCAATTTGTTATTGCCTTCTTTCTAAATATTGTTGCTTCAGTCGATTTGCTTGTTTTCAATTTACAAAATTTGTTAAAGTGCTTTTTCTATACTTCTCAGTGTACCGACAAGTTTCTTTACTTTAGACATATTTTTCATTATAATAACATTTATTTTAGAGGAGTTTGACGATATATGAGATTAAGAATCTTACTTGTTATTAGCTCAGTATGGATACAATACCCGTATACTATTTTCTCACAAAATTTTTACTACCAAAATTGTTATCACATTTAACTAAGTCACCTAATAACTAGTGATAAATAATCATACACTCGAGCACTGATGATGAAAGTACTTTTTAGTTTATACCAAAGGTATTTCTAAGTAATTAGAAAAATTTATCATTTTATCAAATAAAATCTAGAAATGATGTTGTTAAAAAATCAATCGTTATCGAAACAACGAAGAAATGTTTTTGTAAAAACCGAGGAAAGTAGTTAATAAGAACCTCGAATCCGTCTTGATTCTTTTAAACAAGTTTTCCGTTTTTAAGTAATAGGATCGCCTTCCTGAAGATAAATATATATATATATATATATATATATATATATATATGTATATATATATATATATATATATATATATATATATATATGTATATATATATATATATATAATATATATATATATATATATATATATATATAGATCTTTCATTAATCTCGTTCCACATAATTAGTTAATTATTGGAACTTTTTTCTGTGCGCGGCATCCATCTTGCGGATAGCTTCTTCATATGCAACAATTTAGCTAAAATGTGATGTTCTAAATGCCTATCGTGGCAGCCACCTCACGTATAATTATTCTTCGATCGTTATTCCATGAATATTATCAAAGGTATTTGGGCAGGCTGAAGGCAAATCGTTACTTGTGTTGGTACGATCAGTAATCCACTTATTGATCATTGAAATTGATAGTTTATAGTTCCCTCAGTATATTTTAAGTATATAATTGAATTCAGTGATAGTATTTTTACGCAAACACTAATACTTAGTGAACAGCAAAAATTCGGGTTTCCTTATTTTTGATCAATTGCATTTGGTTGACAGCTCTTAATGGCTGTCAACATATAAACTAAACAACAGAAGTTACTAAAAATTTTACAGTAATATGTACAATAATGTATGGTTGCGTTCAAAATTGCTACAAGGAAGAGAACACGAAGTTGTCAAACAGCATTCGTAGAAGATTGCATATTTTATATGTGCATATCAATACATCGGGTATTGTTTGTTAATACACTGCAAATTCACCAATAATTTTTGTGAAAGACTGCCTTAAATAGACTTAAATTATTTCCTGGAAACTCATGATAGATCGGTATAAACGGCCATGATCCAGGAACTTTCGTACCAATTCCAGTTCTTAAAATATATTAAGTTTCAGCTGATTTTTATATCACAGTCTGAATTTAGCATAACAAAAATATTTTAATAACATTTTTCTTTCCAGAAAACCATCTAAATTTAGAACAATAATATCATGCCGTATCAGAAAGACACAATTATTATTATTATTTCCATAAGGACTTTCTATTGAATATGATTAAGTTAGTTTTTAATAAATCTAACAAAAAGAAAAAGAAACAATTAAGAGTGATACAAAGAAACACCGCATCTTTCTAACATTTTATATGTCATTATGCTAACAATTCTCATTAGTACGCCCCATTTAACACCTTGTTGAATAACAATGAGAGCAGCAGCTATTGAGTGCAGTACGGCTAGCCTTGCAAGTTGCATCCGTTGGCTTATGAATGTGGTCTAGTTTTTTCTTAAATAGCGGTCGGTGCCTTTGAACCTTTCTCATGTGCAAGCCAAACTTACTGCAGCAAGTGCATAAAAGAGTGCAAGTCCTGGTATTGTTAAACTGGAACTCGCTTATTATGTTTTAAAAGCAGTGCCTTTCATGTCTTTGTGACTTATAATTTTCTTGATTTCTTTAATTGTTGTTGATTTAATTCTTTGTGTGATGTTGGTTATTCAATTTCACTTTTGTTTGCAATAAATTATGAATTTCTCGCTTTCTCACGCTTTGTTTGTCGTGTCCTTTTTCTCTATGTTATTTTTATTATTATTTTCATTTGGGGGCTTTTCGGTTATGCTCTTGTTAAAAATCTATTAATTTTATTTCTAATTGAGATTTTCACACTTTGTTTCTTGATGTTTGAAGACAAGCGTGATGAATTTTTTGTTCTTGAATGGGGCAAACGCATTTCTTTCCCTTGTAATTTCATATATCCAATTTACAAATACTATTAATGTTTGGACAAAATATTGAAATTTGCAATAATTTATTCTCTCTGCTTGTGAGTATTCGAATATGAATCAAGAGGTGTTAGATACATAACCGCTAGTAGACATGGTAATTGAACATAACCGTCAGCACTCTTCTTCGTCAGTCTTCAAGCGAAAATTCGGCGACGAACGAGAAATTAAACGGCTACAAAAACTCTATATTTTCATCTTAGTTTATGAGTCCTTTCAACCCGTAAACATTTTCGGCAGACAAGTCCTGCCCACTTTAGACCAAAACGTTGTTGCTGCTGCCGCTTCCGTGAATAATTTTATAATATAAATATATTACAAAATATTGGATTTCGATACATCTCATACATTTATGTTAACACTGCCATGTTCAAAAAATTGGGGTGTAGCTTTGTGAGATCACAGTTTTTACGAGAATGTTAAGCTATGTTGGCATATCTTAAGGTTTGGGGAGTCATTATTGATCATTTGACAACGCTTTTTAATTGTGGAATTTTATTTTAAATATATAAAGAATTTTTTGTGAAGCACAAAGAGCATTTTTAAGTTTAGGGATAAAATTTACTTCCGGTTAAATGAGTACGTCAATCAGCGAAATAGTCATAAAATTTTACTGTTTGGTGTGATTTTGAAATTGGCGTCGTTTATCGGTCCATTTGTTTTCGGCTTAACATCAGTGCTATTTGGTTCCACCAAAAGGGCCTAACTTGCTATGAAGCTCGCTTAATAACCAATTTATGGCAAGTTTATCTCTGGAAGTGGTTCTGTTTTCTTGGGGTATGTTCAATCAGCAACTCCTAAAGTATTGGATACCCAGATTAAACCAACCATTGACGCAATAAGGCCAAATAAACCGTAACTGCAGTAGAAGCATGTAAAAAGTTATGTATTAAAACTAAATGCCTTGAAATAAAACAAGTCAATCCAACATTATTTCTATATTTTATCATCATCTAAATTAAGAAAATACACTTTAAAAAAACTAGTTGTTATATACATTCCATAGTTTAAATATTTGTTCCTCAAATGATTTTTCATGAGAGCATTTACAGATTCTTAGAGCCCTACATCTCGATTTAAAATTGTACCGTGAAACTACTCCTAACGGGCACCTCTCATAAGCCGACACGTTCTACATTGGAAAAAAATCGTGACTCTAGCCATATACATACGAGTACATTCAGCTGCAAGACCTAAGCTAAAAAGTTTGTAGCTTAAGTATTTAGTATATAACAAGCATTAATGCGAATTTATGTTCCAGACAATAACCAAAGGCTTTTTAATTCAAACAAAATAAAATGATGAATTATAATTGCAATAATTGCTGGCACAATTAAAATTGTAAAACCAAACGAAATATGCAAACACACAGAAAATATAATGATAATAAAGAGAAATCCTGCAATTAAATACAGCCTTGTCGTCATCATCATCGTCGTCTACAATAATATTATTTTCTCTCTTATGTATTTCCCTGCCTATCTAGCACTCCAGTTTAAAACTCTCTATGTTGGACTATAAAGTAATAAAAAGCCTAGAAGCAACGTCATCTAAAAACAGGGTAAACATTATTCAACTGTCACTGAAGTCATAACATTTCATTTAATATAAACTTGGCTTATGCAAATAACCCAGAGGCAAAATGAAACCTTAAAGAGATGCAACCAGTAAGTGCAACAACACATTCGGACACATTCAACTCAACATTTTATTAATCACTTGTGATAGTGGAAGAAGTTGATTTCAGTTAGTCGCGCACAATTGCCGGCATCAGCAGTAACAGACTTAAATGAAAACGCTTTTTATTAACCCGTCTTTAAAGCTCTTGAGATAGAGTTTTAAGATTTTTGCATATATAGTTTTTATTATTGCCATAAAAACTATACTTCGGATTCGTTTCTTGGCTGAATATGATAAATAACAATAAAAATGACTGTAAATGATTGCAGGGCTTAACGTTTGTTAAAGTAACATTGTAATTTTCAAGCATTTTCAATTCAATTTGTCCGTTCAGCCTCTTTCCTTCGTAAACTTTTCAAAAGAAAACATGAACAGGGGTGTATAATTAAACAACGAAAAAAGCCAAGTGTAAAATTACAAGTGTATGAAAATTATGAAATATATTTCAGTTTTCGTACATTTCATTCATTAATTTAGTTTGAATATTTTCAGTGTTGAGTTTCTGTAGTCAACAAACAAATCAAAATTAATTCTCTCAACTTTTTTTTGTTATCCCATCAGTTTTTTCTGTTACAATTTCCATTGTGGTCAACAACTGCTCAAGGTTGTTCCGCTTTTTTTAAATTTTTTTTAAGGAAAATAATTCCATGCGTGCATATTGGCAATTTTATAACCATCATATTAACACAGATTATGATTTTATATATTTGAATTTTTCGCTGCCGTTTTAAAGGAATTGAAATCAAAAGTGTATTAGTGCTGATGTGGTGGCGGTTTATGATGATATTTAAGTAATTTTTCTTTTTATTTGGTGTCCTTAATTATTATGCCAAAAAAAAAGAGATGTAAATTTTTTTTATTATAATTATAATGATCACGAAATGCCGTTTTATTACATTTTTCCTACCATAAAAATATTACAGAGTCACTTGCAATATATATTTTGTCTTTTATCATATAAATTGAGTAGATTAATGCAAGTGTATTACAAGTCATTAGTGTGTGCGCCTGCTAAGAGCATGAGCTGCTTTTGCTTTTAGCTAAAAACAATTTCCTTTTACAAAAAGCTACAGATATTTGTTGTAAGTTAAGGTATTATCTGTACTGCAAAAAGAATTCAATAAGATTTTAAGCTTATATATGAGTAGTGCAAATCTGGGTCTATTTTTATGCTTCTTGACATTGCAAGAAGCTCCCTTCTTTGTCATCTTTTCAGTGTTTCTGATATTAATTAAACTTGATTTTGTATGTCACATCTAACATTTTTTTAAATTAATGAGGAAAAGTCGCTTACTAAAAATTCTCTGCTACATAATAATACCAAAATAAATTTTATATATGATATTAACTGCAGACCATCAGCAAATAACACAAATATATAAAAATAATTATTCATAAATTATGTTTATCAATTTTTGTTAAATAAATCTTTCATTAATGTCGTTTTTGCAAATGTATTTTTATAAAAATATTTTTGTATAAATAAAAGTGCAATACTTGCAAAGATGGAAATAATACAAGATGGAAATAATGTTGAAACGATTTTTTGTTTTAATCTACTGTATTATTTCATGGCATTTATTTTTAAATATTATATCCGTCATATGTTCATTCGACCAGAGCACTTTTATACTACTTGGTTGCTTGGATATTGCCTTGCAATGATTAAAAAATTGAGGGTTTGTAGAAATTATCGCGGGAACGTTCCATCGACCAAAAAGTGAGGCTATGGAATCGGAACACTGCTGAAATTAAAATTTTCACCAAACTGATTTTGTAATAAATCGATTGTTAAGTCGCTCCGTCCCTTTGGAAGAAAATACTGTTGATATTTAGCTGATTAATATATATCACCGCATCTTTTTAATTCAGAAAGACATACGGACCGATTGCATCGTCCTCATCGAAGCAATCGATTGGCAAAGGCCAACAAGTTAAGAACGACACAAAAGTAACTTTACGGAGCATTCTCAGTACCTTCCGGTACTGATTTTTCTTGTTGATGGTTTTGCTCTTCGAAAGGAACAATTTGTGAGAAAAAGACAAATAACTGCTAGAGCGATTATGTTGGCGATTATTTTTACTTTTCCAAATGAATTCTTTTGCTGAAATTCAAATTGTCACCAAATGGAATTGTTGCCTTGACGTCAAATGATCCTCACAGATTCTTAAAATTTACTGAACAGAAATCTGAAAATACATTGCATTCTCAGCTTTCAGTGCCGATTCTTCCCATGCAAAAAAAGCTTCATATATGATGTTTTTTCGCAATTAAGAGCTACGTTGGACCTAAGAGGACAACATTAAGGAAGTGGTTTATTGCAAGTTAAAAACCAATTGATATGAAATATTTGAAAAATGTATGGAAGTAAGAACATATAACTATTCCAAACAGTGCAACTCGTAATGATACATCTCAATTGACAGAGCAAAATATATTGAAGGCACAGGCCTACAAGTATTCACGATCATAAAATTAAGGTTACCAGTAACAATCTTGAAGTACACACTTCGTCCGAAATGTAGAAACATAAACAGATGACTTTCATCAATGAAAGCTTACTGCAGTTTTAATTTGAGAAAGTTCCACAAATTGCAATTTTAATTATTAGTAACTGAAAGCCATACAAAGAGGAGAAAACCAAACAGCCAAGTCAATAATGAAAATTATTAATTTTATGTACAAAAATATTTCCAATGAAGGCATGCGTGTTTAAGATGAAGTGCTAATAAAATTAATTATAAACGTTTACATTATGGCGTTTTCTATGAATTATTTGAAGAAATATTTTTAGAGAAAACTACCAAACTCCTCAAATACGTGTCAGAAAATAAAGCGTCTTTGTTTTAGTTATCATTAAAGAAAGAAAACTGCCGCCTTTGATATAAAATTGTGTGTAAAGGAGAAGTATTTTGTAATCAGCTTAGAGTCATTGTTAAACAGTGATCGATATGACACGGTGTATTTAAGCTATTATCCTGGCACGTCCTTTCTATACAATTTCACAATGGTGTTGCTGTTAATAACGATACTGTTTGAACAATAGCTCCGCTGAACCACACTCATGAATATTTCGATTCCTTTAACAGCAGGGAAAGCGTAGTTTTATGGCACTTTATAAAATGAAATAAGCGTTAGAAATAAAATTTTAGGCGTTCTCAAAATTTAGGTGAATTTCCTTAGAGAACAAGTGCTATTATAATGGTATGTCCTTACTTTGATTCTTCGATTTTCTTTTTCTAAGTGAATTGATTTCCTTTGAATCTTTTATTAAATTATAAAGTATAATAATGAACAGATTAATTTTATTTTACTATTTTTTTAAAGACTAAAATTATAGCATTTAAATAAGTGCACATGATTGTCATCTTGAATTAAATTCATGCGATATGAATATGTACCTTTGGTTGTTGTTTTTTAGTCTTGTGCATTTTGATCCGATTTACTTCTTAACTATTTCATTCATTTAGACTTCGGTGCATCAATTTTCATTCACACATGGGAACATCTTAAATTATTTATATGAAGAGCAGTTGCTGCCCTTTTCAAGATTTTCTCCATAATGTTTTAGTCTATCTATCTATATATATATATATATATATATATATATATATATATATATGTATATATATATATATATATATATATATATATATATATGTTATTTTAGACTTGGAATTGAATTAAATTAAGCCGATTAAGTTATATATTGTGCATTTACTCGTATTTGAGGAAAATAATACTGAAAATATTGTATTTTTCAGCCAGTCTGTTGTTTACTTGATTTTTGTCTACGAATGATACTATATTTTCTTAATTTTACTGCTTGTGTTTTTATTAAGGATGCATAACTTAAAGAATATATTTCTTTATTTTCATCTCGTGCCCTATTCTGGGGGGTACTTTTAAATTTGTTAGTATATATCTAGTAATTACTGAATGAATCTTATATAACAATTCTATTCATTTTATTTTTAAATTCAGCTGGAAACTGCACTAGACAATCTAAAAACTAAGATGCAAAACGTAGAAAATTTATTATGCAGAAACGACTTCAGTTTTGTACGCATGGTCTTAGAGATTGTTTCATTTGGTGGAAAAATTTTACTTAATTGTTAATCAGTCACAAATTTACAAGGTTCAAGTTAAGGCAAGTTTATTAAACGCTTATAAAACAATGATGTTCTATTTGGGTAGGTAGGTATTAGTCAGGTCTGAAAATTTGCTTTCAGTCATATTTAAAATTCCTTTTTCGTAAATTACTCTTATATAAAGCAAATTATATGTATATTCTAATAAAGTTTCGTGTCAAATTTTTTTGCCTTTTTTTTAATAATTGAGGTTCTGTTCTATTAATATATAATACTTGATAATTTGCTAATCCGCGGTTAGCTTCTTAAGGAAACTATTTAGTATTGTTAAAAATTTTCTTTTCAATTACTTAAGACCAGCAAGTCATACTCTACATTAATAAACCCATTTTGAGTAATATATTGACAGCACTGTTGCAACCATATTCAACTCCTCCCGAATTTTAACCATTTCCTCAAAGTCCTTGAGAAACGCAACATTCCAAACACGAAAGTACTCCTGATATCATGACTTACTGTAATGCATAATGAATTTTGCCTCATACCAGAGTTGAGTTTTTGTGCTTTTGGTTTCCTAAAAGACAGATGCAAGCTTTGCCTAGATCTTGCGGTACTCTAAATATTTTTTTCTGAGAGATCAGTCTTTTAAAAAAATTCTTTCATATACATAGTCTACTCGAACTAGTTGAATATTGCCATTATGTCGAGGAAAACCGTAACAAATAAGTTGCAATTTTACGTAATTGATATTCAAAAGAAAACGCGTACATCAGGTTTGACACCTGATCTGTTATACGAACTTATGACTGATCAACATACTGCAACTGTTGATACATTTCACTGTCTCGAGACATTACACAGGTAACTTAATCTGGATTTTGTACGCAGAATACCTACAGTAACGGCATTTAAGTGCGGTTCGCTTTCAAAAAGGTTTGATATTCCTAATTGTGATATGACGTGCGACAGATTTTGTGTGTTCGACAGAGTTACTGTGTGTTTATGTACAACTCCTTTTAAAGATGTAGGTTTCAAAGACAATAATGGTCATTGTGAACGTATGTAAAATAGAACGAGAAAGGAAAACATCTAGAGACTGTGTGCTTGAAAAACGATGCAGAAGACATGAATTGTTGCAAATAGATAGAATTGACCATAAAGTTCACTCGAGGATGCTTAAAGAATCTCATTTCGGGGTTATGCGAGAGCATGGGAACAAGAACATGGCTTTAAATTGGTAACCTGTTCATCTTGTCGGTTGTATGCAACGGTCTTTAACTACTTTTATCAGATACCTATTGGGACTGAAGCCTATGCCTGCGGTCAATTCTCACTAAATATCAAAGGCTAGTAGACTATTATTTATTGCTTAAATTTACTTTCCTATATAATGAACGGAAAGTGTCACAAACCGGTTGTAGATGACAGGGCACTCTTAGGTAAATTTATGTGTTCAACGCAATATATACAAGCTGATAAGCACAAAATTCTAAATAATATTGTTCAAAATAACGGATATTTTGCTCATCCAAAAAATCGACAGGAAGAAAGGAATATCGTGAAAATATTAAGAGCTTACGAAAATTCCACCACTAGCTTTGATTGTTCTAACTACAACGACATGATAAATTCCCATTACCAAAGCATTTTATCGGAGCCTCCATTCACTTGAAACCCGATCCACATATTCCTCCATAAATTTAAGCAATCGAACGATATCTGCAATATATAGCTTTTCATGTCGAAATATTACAAAAACGCTTTGGTACAAAGGAAGTCATGGTTGGAATTTGAATGCAAAACCTAACACGGACAGCCAGGAAGACCTCAAATTGATTGATTCTTAACCACTATGGTTTTGTTCTGTATTTAAACACACAACAAATTGTTACTGTTGTGTTATTACATGTCTTTTTCTATTTTGTTTTTTATCTTAATTTTACTATATATTTATTTGTACAAAAAATATTAAGTAAAAATCAGGATTAGAAAATTTTCTCTCAAAAATATGTAGGTATATATAACGCGTGTTTTATTATAGAAAGTCCCAACTTTGAATTGGCACAACTGCTTCACTACAGCACTAATTTGTCACCTGATAGTTGCTTTTTGTATAGTTGGCTTTGAAATTTCATTATGAATCGACCTACAGCAAAGCAACGCGTGTTAATTATTGAAATTTTCAATCAAAATAATTGTTCTATTCACCAAACTGATCCATTCGAAATTTTATTTTCTAACTGTCGCATTTTGAGTGAGGCGAATCCACAAGCTTTTGTCGAAACTCCACTACATACACAGACGATTACCGTTTGGTTTTTCCATATCCTAGCAATGTTTTTAAACAAACTTTTCTTTGCTAATAAAAGTCATTATAAATAAATTTTCATATAAATAAATAAAGCCTAAATCACATGTTGTAAAAATCAACTAAGATTAGAGAGCTCGATTAAGAGACATTGTATACATCACGGTTGCCACTCTAAATTTTTCTTCGGTACCAAAATCCATAAAAAAAGAACCAAAATAAAAAAAGAGAACCAATTTTTTCAATTTTATTTGCATACCAGCAGTTCTTACTATTTTATTTAACAAAACATTTATTTAACAAAAAAATATACATATGTACATACAAGTGAATCGTCAAGAATTCTAAACAAAAACTTAAGGCCGGGGCACATACAATCCGTCAAACGTTGTGCGTCAACTTTTTCAACTGACAGCAAAGGATTGGCGGATATGATTGGCACAATGATTACTTTGTTAACGGATTGAAAATCAGTTGTTTTTATACATATATGTTTTTTTAAGAGCACACACAAAGCTCGAACGTGTATTAAAAAAATAGAGAGAGTGAGAGAGAGGTTGTCAAAGTACTCAACGTACGTGAAAAGTTAAAAGTTGCCCAACTTTGTCCTTTGCGTTGACGGAGAAGTATTGTATTTGATCAAGCTCATAAGAGAACGTGTATTTCAACTTAGCTGTCAGTTGAAAAAGTTGACGCACAACGTATGACGGATTCTATGTGCCCCGGCCTTTAAAGTGCTTTAGTTCAATTTGCGCATACCTGCATAAAACAAATTAACAATAAAATTTATTAGATATAGTATTTAAAAATATATAGATATACATATAATCACCCCTATCGTGAATAATTTTTCCCTCGAAATTTTTCCCTTTTCCCTAAATTTGCAATCGTGAAGACGTTCCCCGTGAATGATTTCACGCTAACATTAAATTCCCCTTATCGTGAATGATTTCTTTCCCGCGAGTTTTTTCACTTTTCCCTTTAATTCATTCGCTTTGTTTTTGGTGGGGAACAGAACAAAAAATGTAAGTAGTTTTTATTACAAATCAAAGTTTATTATATTTTATTATTATAGTAAATTTTATTTAAGGGCAAGATCTGTTAATAAGGCACAAACCCATATAATGCTGAATAAAATGCAAACCAACAGAGCGATTGCCTGCGGCTTTGTGAAGCTTCCGAAAGATGTTGTGGTAGACTTTTGGAATTGGAAGGAGTCGTGACAAGCTCCAGGATGTGTGGCGTCAACATACCGTATTCTCATTTTACTATCACATATCTTTGAAGAAATTATATTCACAACTAACAATTAATGTATATATTTACAAAAATATAGCTTACAAGTGTAACATTTAAGCTGTGGTGCCCTTTCCTGTTGTAGTAAAGATGATTATTATCTTTTGGTGTTATAATATTGATGTGTGTCCCATCAATACATCCTACCACACCAGGTATCCCAAACTTCCGGTAAAACTCCTGTGCAGTGATTTTATTTTCTTCTTCCGATGGATAGGTTATCCACTGCCCACAAAGATTTCCCTCAAGAGCATCTAATACGCTTGACAGAATCTCCGAAAAAGTTGACTGTGCCATTCCTATTTCGTAGTCTCTAGCTACGCCCTTTTGGTAACCTCCTTCTGCGAAAAATCTTAGCAGGCACAAAGTTTTGAAATTGTAGAAATTCCAAATAACTTTTTTGTGGAAGGCAAAGAATTGTTCAGCTTGTCCAGCACATATAAAAACGGAGGCTTGTTTAACCTGTAATGTTGGATAAACCTACAAAAGCACAGAAAATATAAAAATAAATTTTTATTGAATTTGGCTACTTACAAGGTATCTGGTAACTCCAGGGGATTGGATGCGTCCCGTAAACGTCGCCGAGCAATTCGCTGCTGCTTGCTTTCCTCCTCTTGTAATAACAAAGCTGCTCCAATTCCGAACATTATGTATTTTTAAAATTTTATATTTTTATTTTCAGATATGTATGTTCAAGTACAAATTTGTTTGACTTTTAATGTTGTTTTCAGCTTCTTCTCTTTTTACATTCACTGAGAATTGATTACGGGAATAATTTTTCACGGGAGATTCACGATATCATTTTTCCCCTCGAGTGGAATAAAAATTTCACGTGAACAAAAATTCCACTTGCTATTCACGATAGGGGTGAATATACATATATTTATATGCGTATATAAATGTATATAATGCATACATAACCAGTATGAAAATATGCCCAGCCTATGTCTTTTACTGACCAAACGTAATGAGGCCCTGACTTTTGCGCACAAAGTTCTTTGGACAACATTATATTATTGATTGAACTGAACTCTAATTTATTCCTTAATTTGGTTTTAATAAGAGATAGTTCAAAAAATTTACGTTCTGCTGCCGCCGAACTATGTTGGCAGGCTCATTAGATCATAAATAAAGTCGGTCAATTCTTGAAAACATTTCTCATTCATATCATTTTTATATAAACTGACTTTTTCCCAAAATGCGCAAACGTCTACATCAGGTTTCAGATTACCACTTAAAAGTCTTAAGAGTTTCCATTGTGTTATAATAATATCTATATCACATTTAATTAAATGAGAAAAATTACTTACTAAAGGTATTATTGAAGTTTCTGTATCTGAAAAAACTTTGTCGGGAGTAATTATACATAAATTTTTTAAATCAGTTCTTCCAAAGTCAAACCGTAGTTGAATTTGTTTTAAAAATTCAACGTAAAAATTTAAAATGTTTGTTTTAATAGTGATTCGTTGCGAATCCGTAAAGTTATCGCTTTCAAGAAAGTTTTCTGCTCTACTACCTATAAAAATATTTTTTGTTTGTAGATACTTCGTTTTGTCGTATATATTAAAATTTTCCAGACAATCAATATTTTTTACAAAGTCGTTATGCATAAAATCTCAAAAATAGTTTAAAATGTGCTTCTATTTGGGAGTACAAAAATGGTAAGCGAACTCTTTCAGATTGGAACTCTTTATTCAGAGTAATAATTATCTTTAATGCGTAGGCCAAAAACAACATATAAGCTTTTAATTCTGGATCAGCCATTGAGTTTGCTAATTCTATTGCTTTAATGCCACTTACTTCAAGACATGAGGATAAAAAATATAGTCGAAGAGCTTCCCACTGTTCATTAATCCGCGCAATAACACTTTCCAGAGCGAGCCAACGAGTAAAAGAAATTCCAAGTATTTTGTGTGGTTGTACACCACAGTAATCCTGGAATTCTTTGAACTCGTTAATTCGCTTTGGGCTGTGTGAAAAAAATTTGTATATGTGCCTACATAAGTCTTCAATTTTCGCTGGTAGCTGTTTGCAGGCGTACCTTGAGCACAAATGTAGTGAGTGGCAAGTGCAATTGGTGTAAAATATGTTAGTATCATTTTTTAATTTAGTTTTCAGCCCATTAAACTCGCCGGCCATCGTATTGGCTCCGTCAGTTGCTAGTCCTATCAAATTACTTAGAGGCACATTGTGATTTTCAAAAAATGACTTTATCGTTTAGTATATTGTATCAAAATCGCTTTTGCTAAGTTCAATTAGTGACAAAAATCTGTCACGAATAGTATTTGATAACTTGTCAAAATACCTTACAACGAGAACCAAGCATTTTTTGTTGATAAGTCCGTGGTTTCATCCATAAACAAAGAGAATTTACGTTTTTTTCATGAAATAAATATGTCTTTATTACTTTTCACTGCTATCACTTTCGACTGACTGCGTGTGATCCTCTTGTTGTGCAACCTTCGCATTCTTTATCAAAAATCTAAAATAATAAATGTATGTATGGACATATTAATGCAAAATTTGAAATTTCTATGAACCTTTAATTTACTTATCCATGGGAAATTATTTGTTAGCTTTACTTTTGCACAAATATTATAATACAATACTTTTTACACTGAAGTCAAATTGTCAATTTCTGACTTGTAAACAAAAGTAACAATCGATCAGTGTTGCTATCACTATCAAGTTTTGTAAACGAATCAAATCTTTTACTTTATGTGAAGAGTAATAATTTTCGTAAATACATTTTTATAGGCATGATAAAACTTTCAAAATGTGTTTATATTATCGTTAACTTTTCATTAAAAAAAAATTAACCAGCGAACCAAAAAAATGAACCAGACGAAAAAAAAAGAAAAATTTTTGGTTCAATTGTACCACAGTGGCAACTGTGGTATACATGTAAAAAAATTATTTATATTTTTAACTAATGTTTATATAGTTTAAATATAATTGTTTTTAGGACCAATAAACAAAACAAAAACAAAACATTACCGTTTGGTGCTTTCAGGGGCTGGCAGAATCATTGCCCCTTTTGTATTCAAAAACGATGATGGTCAGAATGTTACTGTCAATGGTATAGGAATATAATTCGCAATTTTTTCGTGCCTTAATCTTGCTGATGTGTGGTGCCAACAGGACGGAGCCACATGTCACACAGCGGACGCTACAATCGATTTACTTAAAAAAACGTTTAAGGAAAAAATAATTTCAAGTAATTACCCCATTAATTAGCTACTAAGATCGTGTGATTTACCCCATACTATTAATCTCTTCAGGGTCATATTAAGTTACAGAAATCAACATCCGAAGAGTCATCGGCCGCGAATGCTGCGAAAAATTGGTTTTCTCGATTTCACCCTCACCGCACTAGCCGCGGCCATCACATGGCAGTTATACTTAAATACTAATTTCATAAAATTCTCTTTCAAATAAAGTGTGTTTCATTGATATAAAAAACATACTTCTTTGTTATGTTGAATGTTTAAGCAGTCCTCAAATGCATTTCACCAAATTACACTGCTCTGCAAAAAATAACTTTTTGTCGCACATTTAAATAAAACTATGTGCACTATATGGATTTTTATGCGCTAAACTCGAATCCGTTTTAGGTTTTTTTCCATCAGGTCCAGATTTTTTTTAAAGGCGTGGCAGTTTTTTGCCCCTAAATTAGCATTTGACATATTTCACCCTAACTCGGGAACGAGTCAATTGTTTTTATTTTAGTCAAATACAGTTTTTCTTTATCTCTTATCGTTTTGGATATATTCAGATATTAATCGAGAAAAATTTTTTTTTTGTGCAAGATACTTAATTTTTTTCATATTAAAAATGAAATTAAAAAAAATTTAAAGCTAATCTTGACTAATTTTGTTACACATCTTCTGGTGTTTTACTTTTTAAAATCGGATGACTCGTTCCCGAGTTAGGATGAAATATGTCTACGTACCTGGCTAATTTAGGGGCAAAAAGTTGCCACGCCCATAAAAAAAAATCTGGACCTGATGGAAAAAAATCGAAAATGGATTCGAGTTTAGCGCATCAAAATCCATATAGTCCACATAGTTTTATTCAAAGCAGGATTTGGCTGCTGAGCCGTGTTATCAGTATCCAAGCTCCCTTCTCATTCTTGTGCAAAATGAAACATATTATTGTCAACACTCTAAATGAATTGTTTTTATATTAAAACAATTATTAGTTGTTGTTATTCTTTATTTCTCCTACAACTTCGACTAGAGTCGGAAAAAAGCCAACCTGTTGTAGCATAAAAAGGAAAGAAAATAAAAGAGAAGAGTGATCAGTGATTTCTTATTATGACTTTGATATATATTTTAGACTTCTCACTTATTAAAGTGGAAGTTTGAAATAAACGTCTTTAGTTGTTTTAAGAGATGTTGGGTAAAGGTTACCAGTGAAATGCGCATGGGAACTATCTAAAACCCCTCAATTGATCACTTTGAATTTTTTAGTAAAATTTTGGAAAAAATCAGCACTTAATTAAAATTAAAGAGTTTAAAAAACGACAATTCTGCAAAATATATATTAATTTAAACATTTCTATGTATATATATATATATATATATATATATATATATATATATATATATACATATGTATATATATATATATATATATATATATATATATGTATATACATATGTATATATATATATATATATATATATATATATATATATTTATATATATCAATTTCGAAGTTCAATAAACTCTGGACTCTTTTTCATAAAAACCTGCATATTAATTGATATAAAATCTCTTGGAGTCTTCTTTGATTCTCGATATATCATACAAGTAGAAGGAACAGCGAAAACGTGTATAATCTAATATTGACACATAAAATTACATAAATCAACTGAACAAGTGCTTCATCGAAAAGGATAATCAAATTGATAGTAACGTTAAAGACAACAGACAAAATTTAAACAAACTTACTAATAGTAGAGTATTAAAGCGTTAATACTTGAGTTGAAAGTTTTTTTATATTTCAAACGCATCCATTGAATTGAGAACGTGAACTAACGTGCACCTGCTGTGCGTGAGGCCACAGAACAGGCATGAAGCGCGAAACAAATATTGAATGCACTCGTATGTTTGCAACAAAATGAAACAAAGAAACTAATGCCACAAAATTACGCAAAAATCCTTAAATACATATACAAACCTGACCAATACAATTGATAATAAGTATAAGTTTCTGTCCGTTTGTTTTTTTTTCTGTTTGCTCTTCTGTGAAGGAAATAAAATCCTTAAGATTACACCTGCAACTTTAAACAGAAAAACAAGGACTTCACTTTTATATGTGTAAGCAAAGGTAAACGAGTGTAATGTTGAAGGGACTACAATAAATCGAATAGGGAAAATAATATTAAATAAACAAAGGATGTGCTCACCAGAAATATTCTGTAAATTAAAATTTGAGTTGTTGTTATTTGCCCCTAATTTTTCAAAACAGATACACAATGGAAAGGCTGTGTTAGAGAATAACAAGAACTGAAATTAATAAATGAATACCTCAATAAAATGTTTTTACCTATTAGAATGAGTTGTTTTTATTGCACTTGTTGTTATCTAAAATAAGTGCTCAGGGATGAAGCAACTGGAAGGTGTTGACACCAAGCATGCCTCTTCGGTCCTATTTAGCTCTCAATTACTTTTGGCTGACTTACTGAATTTAGAATGTTAACGCCTGTATTTTTAATTATTTGTTTCGCATTTGATTTTTTTCTTGGAGAAATTTACACAATTTCTAACTCCTTCTAATAGTTTTAGCAGGACATTTTGGTGACAATTTTATTATTTCAAGGAACTGTTTTTATTGAAATCGGGTGGATGTACTCATCTGGAAATGATCTATTGAGATTCAGGAATTGGATCAATTACTTTATTTATGGTTGACTTTGAAGTTGTAAAAAGGCCGATGCATGCAAATTATGTCATCGGTCCGCTTCTGTTAAAATCAGTCCAAATTCTCTTTTTCTTGGATTATTTGATTTTCTTCAATCATTTTTAAAAGTATTAGTCAACAAATTAAAGTTGGTCAAATTGTCCCAAAAATTAAAAAATAGACTTAAAGGATATAAAATCAAATGGACAAAGTGCTAACCTGTTTTCCAATAGTAGTTTTTTCCTACATTATTGACTTTGAAAAGGTTATGGATAAAATAAAACAAAAACTCGTAAACAGAAAAGTTGCTTATCTAAGACCAAAACGCACTTTGGTATTTTGTACTATCGTAAGCAAGCTGCTTCTAATATCGGCGTATTTCTAAAGTTTTACAATATCATCCGGTATTCTCTTCTTAAACATTGCTTAAGCTAATTAGTCTGTAAGCTTTCGGGTCTGCATAGCTTTTCTTTCCCGAATTTTTATAAACATTCAGATTGTCAAAATGGTAGCCTACCTATATTCTATTAGGCCTAGGCTTTTCTGATGAAGGGTTGGGAAAATTCCAGCAGTTCCAGCTATATATCATCCAAGTGCCTATTATTATGTGCATATTTCTAAATGTTATCCATATATTCATGCTGTCTTCCATAGTTGGGTGTAGGTTTTCTGCGTTTCAATTTATATTTCCTCTAGTATACTTTAAAATTATCCAAATATAAACCAATAAGCTCGTTGATTTATATATATATATATATATATGTGTGTATATTAAATTGACGATCAATAAAAGAATACAAGAAAACAAAAAAAGATACCTTCAAAAATCAGTCAAGGTACAAATTCATAGATACAAAAGATGTATGATGAAGTGGAACTTCTTTAACCCAATGTCCGTGAAATTGAAATCAAATCGGCTTTTCTAAGTATATAAATAAATTAGACTTTAACATTGTACCATTCTATTATTATTGTATCTGATTTTTTAACCTTTTTTCGTTTATTAATCAATAGATTTGTTTAAGTTTTTAGGTTATTCAATATTAATATATATATTTATTTCGATATTTCGCTAGCCTTCGGTTAGCTTCTTCAGGAAATTATTTTATATAAAATAATTTCCTGATGAAGCTAACCGAAGGCTAGCGAAATATCGAAATAAATATATATATTAATATTGAATAACCTAAAAACTTAAACAAATCTATTGATTAATTGTACCGTTCAACAGCTTTCTTGTCTTGCTTGATTCAATATTACAAATCTACTATTAAAAAAACCGTAGAAGCAGATAGAAAAGAACCAGGCCAGATTGAAAAGGAGTAGTACAGCCCTATATAGCATGAACATATTCAGTAGTTCTTTTCATATATTTTGGGAATTTCAAAAACAATAGGATTAAATTATGTAGGTTGTAACATAAACTTATCTGACATTCATTCTTCCGAATTCAATACGGTTTTCATTTTATTGGAATTGTCAAATCAATCCTGTTGGAGATAATACTTTGGCGAAATGAATTAACTGCTTTCGCCATACTAAAAACTCCATCACCACTTTGGCCACTGAACTAAAAGTTTCTTTACAATGCCATTAAATTTTTTATATATACTGGTATACCTTATGTAATAGAATTAAAATTTGGAAACATTTGTAAAATTGTGAACTCTTTTTTGCATTGCAGTAGACTCTCAAATATTTTGATAGTTGTTACATATCAGCATTTGTAATTTTAAGTTTTAAAGATCTTTGTTTCGTTCTTTAAAACTCACTTCCTTTAGTTTATTTACGTTTGTAAAACAATTTACCAGTATTGTAATTTGCATTTCAGAATTACAATTATATTAGTTGTATTGCAACACTTTTGAGTTTTGTGCAAAAGGGCCCAAGCCTAATGAAATTTGCTCCAAACTTTGTTGACGACAGCAACGCTAACTGCCTGTTCGGCGATGTCGGAAGCTATCGTTCGATCGAATAAATAACATTTAAAACAAAAACAATTTTTGAAACTTTTTTTTTGTTTTAAAAGATATTTATTCGAACGAACGATAGCTTTCAACATCGGCGAACAGGCAGTAAGTCTTTAGTCCTTAGTAAACCTGGTATATGACCTTACTTGATCAGTTTTTCAGTTTCATTTTATTTTGAAGCTGCACTTACATTCATACATCCAAATATAATGTATGTGAAAGTTCACATATGCCACGTGACTTTTGCCACAATATTTCACAAATGAAATTATACACATATTGTACTTTACAAGCGTCGAATGGATATTTTCAAACACAAACTTATATAAGACGAAGTACAGAAAACGATTACTCAACACCACAAGGGTTTTTCATATACCCAAAATTATTTAGTAGCTAGCGCTTGTTCCTGCTATAGTCTAAAAACTATTAAGATATCTATAAAAAATGTGAATCCTTCACAAAAGGTAAATATTCCCAAACAAGTATTTATTGATAACCCCCGGCTTAGCTGGAAATAGATCCTTAAGATTTTAAATTAGATTTGTAATGGACTTTGAGACAAATAATTCATATGATTTTTTGACATTCTTGATATTACGAATCTTGACCGCAAAGCTGTTCCAACCTGGTTTTTCTTCTATTATATGGTTTTTTGAGCTCTTCGAGCTAAAACATTATTGTTTTAATTTCGATAACACTAACTGATCAGATATATATTTCCGGACTTCTCGAAAGAAATCATTTTATTCGCATTTTTTGGATATACGCTGATTAGTGTGGGAAAATCAATCCCTAAAACCGCTGAAAAGTTATTTTAAAAAACTCTCCCTATGTATATGTGCTGAGATTACCGAATTGGTGCCTACGGTATTGAATAATTGATGTTCAGCAGAAAGCAGATGTAATTGACATACTGGCGGTATCGTCTTAAATGATGTTAACGTAATTTGATTTTTAAACGCATGAATCGGATATATGTACAGGGTCGGATATTTCTTAAGGATTTTAGACATAAAGGTATTTGTATAGTGAGTCAGAGGCTATGAAACATTTGTCTTAAAGCCTATATATGTATCTATAATGTAAAATCAACTGGTATTTAATGTTTAAATGATTTTTTTTTGTTTAAAGCTTAAACTTCAAACGGATCATGCTAAAGAATTACGATCCTATCATTGCTAATTGCTTTCACCGATATGATACATATCTTGTATAAGCAGAAAGTTTGATCGCTAGCAATGTTATGGCAAATTCTTTTCTTGCTTTTGTCAGCACAGTCGTTATGGTAACTGGCGAATGGGTTCGCAAATGATATTATGCCATTTAAAAAAAAATTGGGATGTATGAAGGTGAGACGATGCTCTTTTCGTAAAACTTCTCTGAATAATGGTATTTTTCATTTTAATCAGTTTTACTAAAGCAGAACTATTAATGTTTGGCAATCGCTATATAGGGAGAGCAAAGCACTGAACTAGTGCCGAATCTGGTGGCCACATGGAATTTCCTTTACATTGCCGGGAAAAACGGCAGTAAAACCCCGGTTTGAACAGCCATGTGACAAAATTCTACGTGGTGTGAGTTTTATTCTGTAGCCAAAGCACTGCATTCGGTACCAATCCAAATGTAAAATCATCATATATCCCTTTAATGTTCCTATAATTGCAACATTAAATGAATGTGCCGCATTGCTATTATTAATTGTAGTGCTGTAATTTTTACCACGGACATTTTCTTTTTCCCCCACTGTAGCAAAAAACAATGAAATTTCACTTATCTTTTGTTTCTAAATCCTTTTTGGCTTAAAATTTATTATTAATTTCCTTATCTTATTTATCCTTTTGACTTTTTAAATTATGATTTCCTTCTTATGTAAATTACATCATGCACTTTAGCATGAAGCTATGTACCACTTTTAGTTCTTTTTATTCTGTTACAACATATAAAAAGCACATATTGATAAAATGAAAATAATGTTTTCATTTTCGTTCCTTGTTTTTTTTTTCTAAAAGTTTCTTTTCATTGGAACACATGTGGTCAAATTGAATATACGTTTTAGAGTTTGACTTGTATGCATATTTCTGCAGTTCTCTTCCACAGAGGAAATAAAAATATTGAACCACGAAAATCACTACCAAGCCTGAGACAATTTAACATGACAGTTTACATGGTGAGTACTTTAGCACCACATCAAACAAAATCTGTTCACTTCAATACAATTGATTGCTGCTGGTGCAATGAAATCATTGATGGTTTTAAGTATATAGTCTTACGTACGTGTTGTACTTGCAAACTATAACACGTAAGAATTTTTGATAAAAGATGCTAATAGACCGAATCTTTTTTGAGCTATTTTCGGTGTACACATATACGTTGCTCTGACCGTACTGAAAGCTTAAGAACAAAAAACTAGTTCAGTTATTTATTAAAGATCAAGACCCGAAATAAGTAAATCAATTTGGGATCAAGAATTTAATTGGAATCCAAAATCAAAAATTCTAAAAATCTTTGAATTGTGTTTTGGTTTACACATAACTATATCAACGAACAAACACGTTTTGAATTTATATGAATATTATAAGCAAATAATATATAAGAGAACGAAGAGTGCAGAAATACATATATCAGCATATTTTTGTACATATAAACTCGAATAAGTGCTTGAATTTTCAAGAACTGTATATGTTCAACCTTTGACTCGGTAGATCAATTGAATAACATATATCTTTAATAAATAATATATTTTATATATGAGTTCCTATTGGATATTAAAAAATGAAAAGTGAGATGAAATGCGATTATTACAAATTTAATAGCCAACTTAATATGATCATATTCTATAAGTAATACCACCTATCAAAAGCAACTTAAAAGTTCTGTGGCTTTTTGGAGCAAAACATGCAATGACAAAAAAAGCAGCTCAAAAGCAATGGATGGACAGATCATATAGTTTTTGGTAAAAATAAAAAAAATATGTTAAACATTAAACAACCAACATTTCATACATTAAACGATTGTATGCTTTGCGCTGTCCATTTGTTGGTTTGGTTACGAAACAGGCGACAACACAATGCGACAGCAAACGGTGCAAAAACGAACGCTTTTTGTGTGAATTTAATAATACGTTTGTCATGTTCTTCATCTCCATGCTTTTACACACACAGAAAGCGTGCGAGCTGGTCAACGTAGCAATGAAAACAGTACCGAAGTCAAATATATATGCAGAATTATGGATGGATGAATGGACGGATGGATGAATGGACGGATGGACCGACAGACAAGTTTTAATAGTATTTATGAAATATAAAACAAAAACTTCACTTACGTTGTGACGGTTATGCCGGACAGACAAGCCATGGAAAGGACAGACGTTGAAAAAGGAAATTCACTTGGTATACCTAAAATTTGTTGTTCTTATATACACCCTACACCAGAAATAGCAGATTAATAAACAATATCAGCACATACTAGTATATGACAATACGGTATATGTATGTATATCATGGCCATTTCGAAATGATAATTTGAAACACTGAATCAATGGCACTGCACGGTCAATTATTTTAAACTAAAAAGGAATTTGGAAGGTATATAATACCTTAAGAATCAATATATCTCGGTTGTAGCGCTCTTGCATGTCTCTTTTATTCCTTTACATATATCAAACCTATTTAGGTGCGGGGTTACCAAACGTTTTTGTAATTTTTTTATTTTATATTTTTATTTTGTTTTATTTATTTATGAAATATAAAGAATATCACAAACAAGAAAACCAACAACAACAAACGCAAGTACCATATATGATTTATTAAGGAAGTCCTGATTACAAGATCGTTTGTTTTTCGTTAACATTTTCTGTTGTTATATTGTTCATTCAACTTTTTCATTTAATATTTATGTTCAAAAAATTTATTAAAACTTTATCAAAATAAACTTCATTTGTATGTAAGTAAAACAGTTGACAAACTATCTTACGATACGTATTTGTTGAGGATCAATCAGATCGCACCCCAAACCAGCAAAACTACATCCGATGAGAGATGGGATGTGAATATTATGTAATATATGGATGGCAAAGAAGAAGAAAACAAAAGATGATTTGTTAAACATGTATGTACATAATATCTGACCACAATACATCATCAACGTGACAATGAAAAATTATTGATGAATTTGTTTAACATTAATTTTCATTTGTAGTACCTTTTCGTCAAAATGTTATGGAAAGAAGCCTTGATATGAATATATATTTGCGCATAACATATAGTTGTTCAATTAAGTTATTGGAGGGCGAAATAACTATTTAGCATATTAAGGAACAACTATTTTTGCAGAAAATGCTTGATATGCCATGTACGTGGTGAATAATATACTGCGCATCTAAGCCTTATAATATATACTGATTTTAAATTGTTATGTATAACTTTTGAAAATATGTATATGTACGTCATATCGAGGGTGATGTTGAGCGAAGTAGTGTACACGTAGACTACCAACACGAGGATACCGTGCCCGATTTCTCCCTCAACCATATATATGGTAGCGACAACAAGTGATGTCGCCCTGTTTTAAAGCCGATTGCATAGTATATATTAGTCACAGAATATTGCCATATCATATAACCTTTTTCGTCTTCTCATCTGTCTTCAACAGCCACTTAATGGTATTCGCTCTGTATGTAGTTCCGCCACAATGCATTGCGTAGCAGGAGCGTTCACACCTCGAGTCCAAGCCCAGATAAAACGAGTCTGCATGACAAAATAGATGATATTAGCAGGCTCAATAAATTACCTGCTGTTATTGAAGTCATAATAATATTAAATTATATAAAAATACATAATTAATGGTCTAGAAATTGGGAAGCATTAATAAAAAGGCATATAAAGCTTATAGGTGGTAGTACTTAGAACTAGAACTGGTATTAACCTTGAGTGCTTTTATATTCAAAGGTTTAAGTTGCACAGAGTGCAAGTAAGCCTTTGCTAAAGCTAAAAATTAGGACGGGTTAATCAGCAAAATCGTTCATAGAGATGAAACTTTTTCCATTAAAAAGCAAATGGAAAGCTAAGGACGCTATGTATTAAAAGATCAGAATACAGCACGCTTCTCCGTCTCTGCCTGTGGCAAAAAAATCACATTTAAGTGAATGTACAATAAAATTCTCTGTGTTTTAATATGTCATCTGTCTTCTTAATATTATCCCGTCCTTTTTAGTTCTAGCAAAATGCAGACCAGGCTCATTTTTGGAATACAAGACATCGCTCTTACGCAGGGTACAAACACCACGTGTCACTGCGTACGTTTCAAGCGCTTTTAAGCAATTGCAATTCCTTAATTTATTATAATTCTAACAAGCAAAGTGGACCAACGTTGAAAACGCTAATTGGCCTTAAGTAATCGCGAAATTTTAAAATTAGCCCAAGCTTTTGAAGAGACTTCGACTAAGATCCTATTCAAACACTACTTAAAAAATTGTAACTTAACATCCGCTAAAGAGAAACGCTACTTCAAAAACTGTTCATCAAAAGAAATATTTCCAATATTGGAAAAATGTTTGTGGACATTATTAATTAAATATTTTCTTCGCCCTCAATTTCACAACTGTCCGGAACCTAAAAGCTAATAAAAATCTACACTGATGGCCTTAGCATTGTCTGAATTTGTTAAGGCAGTATTTTCTCATGCCGCAGAACTTTCATTGTACACTTCAAACAATTATTCAAAATATTTAACAAAATAAATTTATCTTCTTAAAAAAACAAAAATCGGAAAGAAAAAACAATAAACATATTAATAACGGAAGGTGCACAAATGAAACGCATGTGTATTTAAATCTACAAATGTATTCTGTTGTTAATATGTTGCTGTTTTGGTAACATGTTGTAACAACATTTTCACAGCACTTAATCAATCGAATACCAATAACTTTCTGTTTAAACAACATGAATCGTAACAAATGCTACAAAATTAAAAATAAAATAAAACTATAACAAGACAACACGGTAACAAGCACAACAACTGTAGTTATAATAACAATAACAAGTTTAACCCGCAAAAGGACAACCGTCTGTTTTATGACCTAAACAATTGACGATAATTTGCTGTTTTCAAATCATTTTATTCTCATCTAAATATATATTTTGCGAATATTTGGTGTGGAAAATTCCCTTGAATATACATTTAGGAATATATTTTTTTGCAGTTTGTCTCCTCTCCCAATATATGTACATGTTCACTTGAAGGCCGGTATGTGGCCTGTTCTTTTATAGTGGCTTGCTAGTGCGACCTTAGCCTTCCTTAATGGGTTTAGTTTTTGCTGATTTTTGTTAGATGAGCAAATAAATAAAATAAAAAAATTTTCCGAGATAGCGTAAATTCTGGCTTGAATATTGACATCGCATTCACTCCACAATTGTTCGAAAGGATCCATGATCCTGACATCGCATGGATGTTATGAATCTAATGTGATTCGTTAACGGCTTGAGGATTGTGGTCACTTTTAGTACAGAAATATTGTCAATTGATGAAGTTATACATATAAGCAGGCAACAGTTTCCCAAATATATAAAATTCAATAGACGGAGTGCTCTATTGTTCTTCTAGTATATTTATAATACTTTTCCGTGCAAAGCCAAAATCGCCACGAGCCTCTCATGATGTGAAACAACCTTTAGTGCAGCTATCAGCATGTTAGAAGTATTCTATTTTCGGAGTAATAACCATAGGATTGCTCTAAGTAAGAAAGCACTTTTTAAATTTAAAATGAAAGACATATTTTTGAGATAACAATGATTTTATTATTAGATTTTAAAGAAGAAATATTCCGATTAGGTATCCTCTGGTAACCACTTTTTTCATGATGTATCGCACTTTTTTATTTCTCATGAATAGCATAAGTTTATTTTGGGATCTAAACTTTGACCATTTTGTGTATTCACCAAGCAAATTAAATTAAAATGCGGTTCACCCGAGAAGATGACCTCTTTTAAGATCATCATTTAATCAGAGTAAAAATATGTGACAGTTGCCAAATATTAATTTAAAAAGTACATTCTTACTGGAAATAAACAGATACTGAGTTCAAAGAAAATCGGTTTAACTCTTAACGGTTAATTTCAAATCACCGCATATTTACAATACTTAAGTAAGTGTATGGCTTGTAAAACAAATCACTTTTGTAAATTTGTTTGGTTGCTTTATTATGTTTTCACCATGAGCTCCATGCCTGTTTACTGACAAGTCCGTTGGTTGGTTAGTTGCACGTATGCAGATTAAGAAACAAACATGAACAAAAGCATAAATCGTTTACAAGATTATTGTGAACCAATTTAATATATTTGTTTGCTGCTGGTGCAACGACAACAATAACAACACGCTACAATAGCCAACACCAGCACCACGGATAAAAAATATCGTCAACATCAATTGAAATGGCTTTAGAAGGATGTTGTTTTATTTTTTGTCTTCTGCTGGTCGTATGCAAAATGGGTTCATGATGTTTATGGAAAGTAAATAACAAAAAGAAAAATTTATCATATGTTTCTTGTATATATTTTTTTTAATTTTTTAACGACGGAAGCTTTGAAATCGATATAACGATACTGTTTCATTTTAGTAATATAACAAATACAACACATACAAAAACATGATTATAACATGAATAACAGCACAAATAAGTCTGATGAAGATCTTTTGCATTCAAGTGGTATATGTATTGATCACCTGAAATTGCTTAAGTTAATTCATTGTATATTGACAATTCTGTGTTTAAATTTTTTTCATTTATCTTTACTTTTGACCCCTCACAACACTATTAAGAAGGCAACAGAAGTTGTCATTTTTCAGCAGCAGAATTGCGGGCATTTTAAAACTTCGAAAAACTGTTGTAAAGTCATTCACAGACGCCGAATTGTACAGATTTCTGTGTTGTTGTTTTAAATATTGTTTTGGTATGTTATTTATGTATAGCATATGTGGTTGATGGAAGGATTTTTCGTTTCCTTGCTGAGGTTGATATACATATATATATATATATATATATATATATATATACATATATATATACATATATATATATATATATATATATATATATATATATATATATATATATACACATATATATTCATATATATATATATATATATATATATATATATATATATATAGATATATATATATATATATATATATATATATATATGTATATATATGTGTGTATTTATATGTACATATATGTATGCATTACCATCTTTTGTCGATATCAAGTCGATATGTCTGCTAGCAGAACATGAGCATCCGTTTCGCCATTAAAAAAGTTAAACGCTTTGCTGTTTATTAAGTTTTAAACTACTGCTGATATTTGGCATCCTGTGATGCGATATTTGGACAAAGTCACAAGAAAATAGATTTGATAAAAAAAATTACATTTTGAAGATTAAGAGGGCCTCTAAACCATATATTAGTACTAATTACAACCATTTTAGTTAAATGAACATTTTCAGGAATGTTATTGACGTGAAACCAACTTCAAATCTACATTTATTAAGATCCCACGCTAGCACTTATTAGTGCATGTTATTAAAGGTCAACGAATTCTAAAGTTATGAGCTATAAAAATATCATATTCGTTCGTTAGATAAATTTAGAAATTTGTATGAAACTCGTTCCCATATCTAAGAGAAAATTTCGAACATGCATCAAAGCCGTCGAAATAATCCTCAACGCAGAATTGTATATCTTTCAAGGAGTAAATTATTATGGAATTAGTCTGCGATATTCATATATAACATCATGCCTATTGTATTGTATTGCATCTTTGCCTTATAATTCTATTTGTGGTGCAGTATGGGTATTACGTTGGTACAGAATATCTAATATATATATGTATAAAGCAAAAAGTTTAATTGGAAAAGTCATTCTTCTTCAACCAAAAACGAAAGATTTAACACTAAATTTACATTTCAAATACAGATTTTCTATATGTGGCCTGCTAGAAATTTCAACTACTGAAAGAGACACGCTGATGATTCATACTTTTACACTCTTCTGCATTGATATGTACAGTCAACATAACCTTAACTTCCAAGTAATTTAAATTGACCCAATAGACAAATTCTCTTAAAGTTAAAAAATTTATTACATGTATTATATATTCAAGTACAAAGAATAGAAGTTAAAAAAGGTAGTATAATATATAAATTGGTTACGTGTTTATCCCAGCAGTCGCTATATATCATCCTCCATAGAACTTGCCACTTGACGGTTGGTTTTTGAGATTGCACAGCCGTTTATAGGATAATGTTGTTAGCGTATATATATGATAGATTCTTGTTTCGCCAAAATAGTTCACAATAGAGAAATCCTATATATAACTTTCAACTGTCATCAATCATAGGACTGCAATAATGACTGATCTATTCACTAGTACCAAAGAATTTTGTTAGTAGAAAGTGGCCTGATCTTTTGGTTGTATTTGTATGCATTTTTTGTTTGTTTTTTGAGTATCTGAACCATTTTTAAATTTTTTTATATTCTTTATCGATTTGTTGCTCTTTCTTTACCCATTTTTGAAAGAATTTCGCCATTACTGCTACTATGGCAATATATGAAAAATTTCTAAATTAATTGATTTATTTTAGAGATTTAAAACGAAAAATTCGAAATGTGCAAGCAAATTCACAATCGTAATGTCTCAAAATATATCCTTCGAAACTGTCTACAACATTCATGGAGCCTTGTCATATCTGCGTACAGGATGATGCTTAAAATAAACAACAAACTGAGATTTTTATCGAATATTGTTTTATATTTAATGCAAACGCTGCACATATGTGTGTTAAGATATCTTCCCCTGTTACCTTAACAAGAGTATACTGGAACAAATGAAAGAGAACGACAATATGTCAAGTCATTCCATTCGAGATCGTAAAGTTTAAAATTAATGTGACAAATTTTCACCCACATTGATGTTGTTTCAAGTGATCTTAAGCTTAAACACTGGAAGAAAATATTCTTACGTATACATATTTTGTATATTAATTTAGCCGAAGTTCTTGTTAGTTATATAAGATATACCAATACACTTTTTTAGTCGTAATATATTTGTACATCAATTAAGGCCTAATTGTGTTGTTTGGTTAAAAAACTTAACCAATTTGTTTCGCATATTTTTAATATCTACATATTTGTTTTTAAAATGCACCGCGACATACATATGAGTTAATAAAAATAACAATAAAAAGTAATAACGTGACATTTAACATGAAATTTTTGGAAAATGTTAAGAGTATATCGCGGCTTCTTTACAGTGCAAGTACAATTAATAAATTATATAAAATATATGAAAACTTATTAAAAGCTCTCACAAAATCTTGTATAAGTTAACCAACGTTACTTATGTATATGTTGTATACTTTAGAACATACCGATAAGATCGCGACTGCAAAGGAAATTGTACACAGAACTGGTCGCTTAATCGGAAGGTCGAAATTTACAATATATGTTTTTAATACTGGGAGAAAATATGTACGGGAATATTGAATTAGTTTTAAATACTCATTCGAGATAAAAAAAAAGTCAGGATACATAAATATGAAGTTTAAATTTAAGTATGTATATAGCATCCACCAATTTTTATATATGTATGTATATTGTATATTGTATATTTATCTCTATGAACCCAATTTTTCTTTAATGAGTTAGTAAATATATAATTCAAGATCGTTTTTGTTCTAAAATAAGAAAACTACGTACATATACCAAAATAAACAAGTAAAAGTGCTTTATTCGGCTGTACCGATTCTTATATACTCTTCACTAACTTACGTCTGGCAATATATATATATATATATATATATATATATTTATATATATATATATATATATATATATACACATATATATAAATATAAATATATATATATATATATATATATATATATATATATTTATATATATATATATATATATATATATATGTATATATACATATATATAAATATATATATATATATATATATATATATATATATGTATATATATATATATATATATATATATATATACATATATATATATATATATATATATATATATGTATATATGTATATGTATATATATATATATATATATATATATATACATATATATATATATATATATATATATATATATATATACATATATATATATATATATATATATATATATATATATATATGTATATATATATATATATATATATATATATATATACATATATATATATATATATATATATATATACATATATATATATATATATATATATATATATATATATATATACATACATATATACATAATATATATATATATATATATATATATATATATATATATATATATATATTAAAGAACCAATTTTGTTCTTTCTAAGTTATAAAATAGTTTTAGTTAGTAAAAAAAAAGAATGTCAGTTGCCCTTTTGGTTACTTTATGAATAAAAAAAATATATAAAAAATTGCCCTTTTTCTGAAATGAAATTGTAATATTTTTGGCAATGGAATTCTTCCTAATGTTTACAGCGGTTTTATTCAAGAAAAAACTACAACGTTGTAACCATTTTGGTCACTTTCATGTTATACAAAATATTGCAGTTATCCAACCCTGGAAACGAAATTTTAATTTACTTTAAATTTTTGATACCAATTTTGTTTTGCCTGAATTAAATATTAGTTTTAGTTAGTAAAAAGACGACGTTAGTTGCTTTTTTGGTTAATTTTTGTATAAAGTTTTTTTATTTATGCAAAATTTTAATTTCGTTTTGTGTTTTTTTACCCACACAACTCTTAATGAAGCATGAAATAGTTTTATTTAAGAACAACTTAAAATTTTTTACCAGTTTGGTCACATTCATGTATTACAATATATTGTATGTACCAAAAAAACTTGAAATTTCCCAAGCCTGGAAGTAAAATTTTAATATATTTTTTGTTTTTATAACACTATGCAACAGTGAAAAAAGTGCAAGGTTGTGACCATATGAAGCATTGACCATATATCAAAATGTAGTAAAACCCTATACTCAGCTTGGCGTATTTGGTGACCGTTTTCTTTTTATGGGCCTCCAAAGTTTCCCAATATTAGTATGATGCCCAAAAAAAGGTGTCATCAATTTTTAGAAAATAGCTAATCAGCACTTAAAAATATCGCTTAACTAAGTCACAAAAATGTAGCCAAAAGTACGTTGAATATCCCTTGCTAAAATTTTATGGCAGAAATATATTTTATCTCAGAGTTGTTTTAAAAAAGTTAGAGAACCAAAACTTATTTTTTCAATTTTATGATCATAAATTAGGAAATCCTGATTTTTCATACACTATAATTGGAAAAATTGTAACCACAGTCAGACCTTCAATAGTGTTTTACTGTTGATGACTCAAAAACGAAAAAAAAAGATTTTTTGTTAATATCACATAATTGATTTTTCCAATATGTTGTGCCTTGTTGATTTTATTATAATCTTAATATATTTGCTTATTTTATTTACCCCTGAACTTGTCATATTTAAAAAATGGATTGCATATAACACATATGTATTATAAATTATCATAAAGAAATTACATAGTATCTTCAATAAAGAGAAATCACACTGTATTTTCAAACTTTCCACTAATTTGTATACCCATAAGTATGTATTTTACCCCTGCAGATGATTTAACAAGTATGCGTTCAGACAAGATACACAGCTGTAACTTTTTCGTGTATCGAACTATCGATTATAACATCAGGATGTCATAGGAGTCCAAGTAGCAGATTTGTATACAATCGTATAATAATTGAAATACTAGTTATATATTTTTCATGGTTTATTACCATAATTTTTTCTCGTGTTTTTATTCTACTTGTAGTATTCATATATTACACGTACATATTTGTTAGTATATAGATATTGATAAATCCATTACTGATTATAGACTTAAGGCCCTATTCCCAAAAAAATAATTTATGCATCAACTTATAAGACAAATTTACATTTTCTACTACAAAATTTGCTGCATAAGCAGCTTATAAAAATAAAACATATAAAGAACGCCTATACTCTGTGATATTATATATTAATTAATTTATATAATTAAATTATAAAATATTTTAATAATTGACACAAACATCAAAAACTGCATTATTTATTAATTCTTGTAACATTCTCTTAACAACTAGCACTGCCAAAACGTAGCAAATTATAAATTTAGCTGCAGGGATATGTATTAAAAATTGTTTATAAATTATCGAAAGTGTATTACGTTTGTTCGCTGATTTGTGAAATTCCGTAGGTATTAGCGCTTTTTTTTATGAAACACCCACAATGAATTCGACACCTTTTGAAGACTATTTTTAGGTAGAGGCGTTATCAAATGCTGCACCAAAATATATTAGTCACTGGTTGTTGCAAATTTCGGCAAAATATTGTGAATGTTCCAGTACTTTTATGAAGGCCATTTGTCTGACGAGTCAGTCGCAAACAGTTCTGTGCCTTGCATGCACATCACGATCGATTCTATCGTTATATAAAATATTGTGTTATATATTAAATTCTCAATCTCATTTTTGGGACACAATGTAAAGGAAACGTTATATAAAATGAATTTCATAAAAATATGCACAATTATTATATCTATGTATATATCTAGGAATATATTATATTTTTGTGTATTATGTGTGTACAATATGTATTAAATAGTTATTTGTTGCATATATTCATATATAAACCTGTTTTGGAACAGCTCAAATAAAACATAAGCAGTTTCTAGTAGGATTGTAAATAGTTACGATCAGTTAGCAAAAGTTTGCAACTTGCACGGCAAGTACACAATATCGAGTTTGCTTTATATGGCAGAAAATACCAGAGAGTTTCCACAGCTTAGCAATGAGCCGATTTCGAGTAGTTATTAATTGTGTATAGCACGAATTAATTACAATCCTTTTAGTTATATAAACCGAAACAAAAAATTAAAAAAAAACTCAAATGCTCGAAAAAAAAACTCAATTTTTGTTTCCTTCAAGAACATCATACAATTTTATCAAAAGCATTTAATAAAATTTTAGCAGAGTTATTGAGGAAGTTTAAAACTTTGGTATATATTTACTGAGCCCTTCACATGCCCTAGTATTATTTATTTTTTTAATTCTTTTATCTGGCTCTTGTCGCGGATAAATCTTTGACGTGGGCTAAGTAATTGCGCCGTTCTTTCTTCATCACGAAATTCTCAGTTCAAATACAAAATAATATCATAAGTATATCGGCTGGATAAAACATATCACAATTTTTATTTTTGTGTCAGATAAATAATTGTTTATTTGCTAAAAAAGTTTATATTGTCTATTCAGTTTAGTGTCCTCCAGTTCTTAAGCTTAAAACTAAAAAAATCAAATCAGCGTCTTCCATTTTACATTAAAAAAATCAAAACAACTATCTGTAGCAACAGGCACAGAAACTGAAAACTTAAAATTAATTTGTACAAATTCGTGTAGCAGTATATTAATGAGGTAGAAAAAAATGTACGCATCTGTCTTTCACTTTTCTTATATATCCAGCGTTGTAATAAAATTAATAATACTGTTGAGGTGACCAATCAATGGTATTTGTGTAGCATTTAAAAGTAGACTAGACCATCAAAATCGTTGCAAGATGTTTATTATTATGATGATGATGATGATGATAGCAATGATGCAGTGTTTATTGATCTTGCCACAATGATATGTAGTCCAAGAGCTCTTCATCATCTGTAGATGAGGGAGAACTGGTATTGTTATGATGATAATCTTCGAAACTAAATGACGATGGTTCCATTTTAATGGGAGTTGTATTCGGTGTATTCAATGCAAATGTCGATTGAGCAGATGATTGATAATGATTTGGTGAAAGATGGAATTGATATGATTCGTTGGAAGAACACGAATTAGTTGGAGAAATTAAATTGTGTTGTTGAAAGCTGCCGGCATAACTTAAAGGTATACAAAATTGTGGCGACGTTTGTTGGTAGAAGTCGTTGTTGGCAGTAGTGATGTTGTAAAGAGAAGGTGCTGGTGAGCTACTGGTTGAGTTAGCATATGATGAGGTTGTGGCTGTGCGGTATGAAGATACGCTAGATGCATCACTGCTGTCCACGTCATCAATTAATTTCTTAAGTCGACGTATGTATTCAGCGGCCATACGCAAAGTGTCAACTTTACTGAGCTTCTTGTCGGCGCCAGGACCAATACCACGTCTGCCGTTGCTTATTTCAGCAACAATTGCTGTAGGAATGTGTTGCCTCAATGTTGAAAAACCATTGTTGACTTGCTTAACACGACTGCGCTCTCGAGCATTGCGCCTTACTACAGCCGGATTGTTCGAGTCCAGAGTAGTACCGGACATTATGCTGTTGTTGTTTATTGAAGGCTTTGTATATGGAGGTGCAGGTGCTATAGATCTTTGGTGGTTGACAATACGTGTTCTTAAAACTTCCCTTGGAGGTTTGTGCTGCTGCAATTGATATTGTGTAGGCCGGTGATGATAAGCCATATTTTCTGACCCCAAAGCCATATTTATATAATAATTTTGGTAGTTAATAACACACTTTTTTTAAAATTAATTTAGTTGTTTACTCTTTGGATGCTCAAGATATAATGATGCCCTTCTCTGCGCTGGCAGAGTATTTAAATGATTTCCTCTGATATCCTAAAGGTATAAGAAATTCATTCAATTAATGCATACTAAATTTACCTGCTATATTTTTACTCTCTACAGGTAATCAAATAAAATCAAAGATCAGACAACAACTCCCCTTACTCTTGGCGAAGTGGCTCTCTGAAACGTTGTGCTCTCACCAGGATATTATAAAAACGGGTTTGTATTGTTGGTAGCATCCCTTTATATATTTTCCACTGTTACTTTTTGTACTCTTAAGACTCTAGTTAAGAGTTCGTGAACGGATATCTTAATGCTCGTAAATTTATGATTTTTACTTTAATTCCACTCAATTTACTCAGATTTTATTGAACATCTTTGTAATATTGGATTCTTATATCATTCCCGTAAACGTATATACATATATATTTCTCTTGGGTAATTATGCAGCAAAGAATAGGGGAAATTGTATTTATCAATATGAGAACAGTTTGTTTCTCCTTATGCAGACATTGACTCTCTGTGGTAAATGTGTTTACATAGCAAGTGGTTTTCTGCAGTGCTGTGTATTGTTGACCACTGAAGCAGGCGCGTGCCGTGCGTTTAGCTAGTTTTAAGCAAGAGAAGAGTTTGTTTTGCTTTCTGCTTAGGCTTTAGTTGCAACTCATGTGAAAATTATGCTTCCAAACCAGACAAATAAATTGTTTATACCGTCATATGTTATGATATCTAGTCAAAGTATTAAAAGTGCTGCGAAACATAAATATAATGGAGCAATCAAGCAACTTTTGCTTGATTTAACTACCAACATAATTTTTAATTGATAGATTTGAAAATAATGATATAAAATTGTATGCACTGAATACAATAATTAAATATTTTAAATTTTTAGGACAAGGCTGCAATATTCCCTCTTTAATTACATTCAAACAAATTAACCCAGTTTCTCACTAGATGACAATATAACTTTTTTTTTTTTTTTTAATGTCAGAACTTACCTAAATTAGCAATATTTTTATACATTTCTAATTCAAAAAGCTTATTAATTATATATAATTTTTTATAAATTAATATATATATATATATATATATATATATATATATATAATATAGCAATCCATAAAAGCCTGACTTTCCTTTTCTAGTCATGTTAGTTGTTATGCATATTCATTCATTAACTTAGAAGTTCCATACGTAGAATCACTTCTCCTAAACTTAAACCACTTTGCGTAACGTATTTGAATTATTTGATCGAAACAAGCTAAGTTCGAATAACTCGAGTAATTGATGTCAAATACCCGAGTAAAATACATACTATAATATGTTTGTATGTTTTTCATAGAAAAATATTTATTAATGATATTAATTGAATAATTATTTTGAAATTAAAACATGGTAAACGCCAAATTTCATACATAACAAATGCGGTATTAAACGAACAACACTTTGGGTGCGTTAAACGACGCCTTTAAAAATCTACGTAAACATTCTTAATCCGCAAATCAGAAAAGGCGAATATATTAAAATTTACTTACTGGCTTGCCTTAAGACCAGAATAAACAGGAAGGGAAATAAAGTACATCTTTTTCCAAATCTGCATTCCTAAATATGATACATTTTCAAAATATATGTAGTTCGAAAGTTGAAACAAGAATTTACAATTAAATTGTGAATCGATTGATTTGCATCCAGTTTAATATTATCGCATACGATATCGATCAAAATATACAATTGATGTACAAATTTCGATCGATATCGAGTGCAGCAATTTGCCCCTGACAAAATATATATCAGACGATGATATTTTCGACGAAATATTTGGATTTTAGTAAAAACAACCATATATATCAATATATCTGGCACGAACTTTATTAATATAATAAACGATTTTAGATAAGCCCAAAATCTTGGAAAGTCCTTTCTATGCAATATTATAGCTATCACTAACGTCTACTAAAACAGTAAAAAAAATTTTAAGGGGCTCTATGTGACCTTAGCTCCCAGTTGAACTCTACTGTTGATATATTTACTATTTGACACATTGTTGCCATTGTATTATTATATTATAAATGTGTGCAACGTCTATACTCATTTGATTGGCGCTTTTACCAAATCATCAGTAGACTTCAACTTTTCAAAACTGTGGTATAAAGATATCTCAAAAAAATTTAAAAACAACACATTTTTCAATGTGCTTTTTAATGACTTTTTAACTGCACTAATCAACTCCGCAAACTAATCAGCTCTTAATATTTTCAAAGCTCGCCGATCACTGCAAGCCGGTTCAATGTGGGTAGTCTTTCTACTTCAGGTAACGGTACCCACTAAAAAGGTGAAATATACCATATATCTGGTAGAATATTTATGCATAAAATATTTACAATAACTATGCTTTCGGTTTTCTAACGAAACGTTATGCAATACGTAAGCACCTCCAAAGAAGCAAAACATCTGAATTGTATACAATTTATATATATATATATATATATATATATATATATATATATATATATACATGCTCCCAAAGTAAAACTGTAGTCTATGCTCCAATTAATTGGCCAGCAGTGCTAATGGATTTTGGTATGATGGGCATTATACCCAAGTTATAAATGGGGAAATATTTAAGATTATCACGGACACCACTTAAAAAAAATTTCATAAAAAGTGGGAAAATAACAGTTTACTGAACACCATCCCGTCAGGGCAATAAATATTAAATTTTAATTATTATTGCGTACACCTTCTGATATTAGATACTCCTACATTCCTTGGTGTTTGTAACCTTATATGTAACACTTTATTAACATACCGCTAATTTCAAGTTATATATCAAATGAAGTAATAAGTGCCTAACTGATTATTTATTTTATTAACACTGTACTCGTATATTCCATATGCGTTAAGAGCATTTTCCTACTCAGCAACAACCCTAAATTGGGACTCAAAATACGCACAAACAAATTGCTGTCGTAAATCTCAAGCAATTTACATAGTTTCTCTGTAGTTGAACAGAAGTGTCTGCTGTAACCTTAAGTTAAATTTTTAAAACAAAAAAAGGATGATCTTGAAAATGTAACCCCCACACCTCTGGACGAGAGAAAGGGTAACAACTACAGCCAACTTAAAAGAAATACATACACACTGATTAATAAAATATATATAAATGACAGCAAATAAATATGTTTTAATAGAATAAGGAGACGTTGTTTATATTAATGCATGACCAGGGTTATTAGAGTTAAATAAATTACCAAAATACTTTAAATTAAATAGATATCACAGATGTTCTGAGTTAGAAATAATTATGAAAAATTCGAAAACAAACAGCAAATGTAATAAACAAATTCAAGGTGATAAAGAACCCCTTTTACAAATAGAAAAGAAACTAGTCTTTGTAGTAGTAATCGTAGCTGCGAGTGACAAGATAGACAAGCATATATATATATATATATATATATATATATATATATATGTATATATATATTTATATCTAATATATATATATATATCTAATATATATATATTTATATCTAATATATATATATATTTATATATAATATATATATATATGTATATATATATGTATATATATATATATATATATATATATATACATATATATATATATATATATATATATATATGTATATATATATATATATATATATATATATATATATATACAGTAGAACTTCCCTATAGTGAATCTAAACGGGGACACACAATTATTTCACTATATAGAAACTTCATTATATTAATAATATATATAAATAATAAATATTTTTTGTTTGTTTGAACCACATTTTTCCATTTTTCTTTATCAATAAAAGCTTCAATTACATTAAGACATTTAAATATATTTGTCGAAACGTTGCTCTCCATCTCCAAAAGAAGTTCGAATTACATCAAGTGAAGAGGAAACGTGTTCTAATGGAGGTGATGTTTTATAAATATTTTCCATTGACATTTCACCGCCCAGTTCCTCTTCATCATCATCTGATATAATCTGCTGTAATCCACGATTTTCAAAAACACTGCTCAAAATGTCTTCATCGGACGGAATGCCCATGGTTTGCACATCAACATCTACACTGACATAGTCTTCAAATGATTCATCAATGTTAGCTACTTTTCTAAATGAAGCCTGTAAAACAGCTAAGTCTGATAAGGGGAAAAATCTTCTTCATCCCGATTACTAGGTTGACTCTGCATGACATCTTTTGAAAATCCTGCCTTTTGGAAACAGTTTGCAATAGTCTCTGTTTTAACATAGATATTCCACACTATGCTTAAATTTCGAATAGCTTGAAGCAAATCTATAGCTATGCAGGTTTGCTTTCTTCCATTTGTGATAATATGTTCATCAAAATTAGATTTCTGTAAAGTTGTTTTATGTTGTAGATTATGCCTTGGTCCATTGGTTGAAGAAGAGAAGTCATATTAGGAGGAAAATAGACAACTTCAATATTTTGTAGTTTATCTCTTACGTTCTTTGGATGCCCAGTGCACTTATAAACAAAAAAGCAGAACTTTTCTTTTCTGCGAAGAAAATTTTTTGTCCAGACCTAAAATCCATTTGGAAATTTTCTTTTGTCATCCACGCTTTTTTCTTGAACTCATAATCCACATCTACAGTTTTTATTCCTTTAAAGCATCTAGGGTTTTTGGCCTTTCGTATAACGAGCAGTTTTAGTTTCGCCCTACGAGTCATATTGCTTCCTACTAGGATAGTTATTCTTTCTTTGCTCTGTTTTCCACAAAAGCATTTTTTATTTTTGAATGGTAGTGTTTTGTTTGGTAAGAACTTGAAAAACAAACCGGTCTCGTCGGCATTGAAGATGTCATTTGCATCATATTTTTCAATAAATCTTGGCAAAACGTTCCTTATCCGTTCATCACGTTCTCCTAAATTGGCGTCAGCGCTTTCCCCACACAAGGTTTTCCCAACAATATTATATCGTTTTTTTAATTTATCCAACCATCCAGTACTTGCTTCGAAATCTTCGTGTCCCAAAGAATCATCAAATTCTTTGGCTTTTTGCTTCAATAATACTCCAGATGCGCGAAGATTCTTAGAACAAGCGGCCGTAACCCGTTTGAGCATTGCTTCGTCAGGATCTTCAAAAAGATAAGTTCGAAGTCTCTTACGCTTAATACTTACACGCTCGATAAAGTACAGGGACGAATTCCAAAATTTTTGATTATATCATATTATATTATTTTTAGTTATATTTTTCCTTGGATTTCTCTTTTTGAACTTTATTTATTATTAATAATCTTTTTTCAAGAGAAATACTCCTCAAGGGCGTCATTTTCGTTTACTGAACTCGGTTAACTTTTTTGTTTTCATTTTCATATTTTGGGAATCTCAAAAATATTACTTATATTCTTTATAAATAGTGTTGCTAACAGGTGTAAGAGAAAGGTGCTAAAAATAGTTCATTATATGGAGACAAAAACACACGTAAAATTTATTTTTATTTCCAAAATTTTGTTCATTGTAAAGAAAACTTTCACTGTATAGAAATTCATTATACGGAGATTAAAATACATTGAAAGTGGAAAGAAAATGCTGTGTTCTTGATTTTAGTTCATAATAAGAAGAATTTCATTGTATAGATATTCATTATAAGGAAGTTCGACTGTATTTATATATATATATATATATATATATATATATTTTTTTTTTTTTTTTTTTTTTTTCTCAAGAATGACGTGCTAGTTTTTCGTTTTCGTAATGCTGTTATTCCTAAATTGAGGAGTGGATAACTGGATGCTTTTCGCTTTTTTCGCGTCGGTAGTAGTAAGCCCAAATCAAAAATAGAGTTAATCACGAGAAGTGGAGAATTTCGTACTAACCCAAAGTAACTTAAGTCAAGTATTAATATAACAACTGCTCATATTCAACTTTTGATATAAACATTATTTCCAAATAAAATTAGAATTTGAGAAAATTTGAAAAATAATTGCGATGGCATATTTAAATTAACAGCCTTTTAAACTTACTTTGACAAAGTGTTTTCGGATTTGTCCTCAAATATCTTTTAACTCACAACAAACTGGTCCCCAAATATTTATAACTATGCGGTGAGAAAATAAAACACCTTTTATATTTGCCTGTGCCGAAGCCACTGCCACTGCCTAACAAGCGCTGATAACCGTAATATATACACACGGAATGCCTGAACCGATTTTGTTTCTGCAAAGTTTATATGAAAGGTGACATCAATACCAAGCTTTTATGTATATACGATTTGTATGTGTGTTGGTTCATGAGTTAAAGCCAACACTGCAATCATTTCGAAATATTTGAGTTATTATTTTGAAAAACTAAAATTCAATTCGATTTTAAATTCGTTACAATTCAATTTTAGTCAAACCATTAATATAATTTATATGCTTAGCTATTCTAAATCACAACTTCGGGGATCTATGAAATGAATTACATACATATAAATACATCACTAAAAACTTAAATATTTAAATACATTATGCACAGCCCACGTCATATGCATAAATACGCGAATTAGAGATAACTCAGAGTTGTTTGGTGGTGCGTTGATTTTATTGTGAGACGATTTTAGGCAAACATTGCCTGACATTCCTAGATCGACAGCCGCAGATCCATCTGCTGATAAGTTCTCTAAGCAATTGCTGAAAATTGGGAATGGTGCAATGCCTGTTGATGGCACTGGGTTGATAACATTGTCAAATGATTTTTGCCATTTCATACAGTAAAAAAAGAAATTGATTGGATGTGTTTCACTAACATAGCACAACAATTTACATGCCATGCATGGTTGAGTGCCAGAGCGATTTTAGCGGCAAAGAACAAAAATGTTACTGAATTAAACATGGCTATACAATCAAAGATTCCTGGCGAAGTGGTGTTGTGTAAGTCTGTCTATACTGTTACCAATGAAGAAGATGTTGTGAATTATACAACAGAATTTTTTAATTCGTTGGACTTACCAGGATTGCCTTCGCATAATCTCCAGTCGAAAGTTGAAACCCCTATTATTATGCTTCGCAATATCCATCAACCTCGTTTGTGTAATGTTCGCCCTGCGTTTGCGATTACCATTAATAAGGCGCAAGGCCAACCCTTTGAAATTTGTGGAGTGAATTTAGAGTATCCAGTTTTCTCACATGGACAGTTGTATGTAACCTGTTCGCGCGTTGGTCATCCATCGGTTTTGTATATTTACACCGAAAATGGAAAAATAACAAATGTTGTTTACCACAGAGCATTACAATAAAAGCGGTTTATCACTGATTTAAATGAATTCGAATTAATTGTTTTATTTTCTTTTTTGCACTAAGAAGTGTGCAGGGGGTTCGCTAGTTTCATTATATAAAAAGGTATGTGCATTTTTTTTAATATCTTGAAATACATAACCTTTATTATATATTATGACTTCCTTATTTTACCCCGATTTGAAAAAATTTAATTCTCATCAGATGTCCACGCTTTGCGGTTCTAGGAAGATTTCCTGAAAATTACAAAATATCTTAGAAACAAATAATTTTCAAAAAGGCTTTTTAATAATTTTTCAATTACTCTACCAAACGATTCCACAAACTAATCAGTTTTTAAAATTTACAAACTATATCGATCAGTGAGTCAAATCCGGTTCATTTGTTCTTGATATATTGTAATCGAAAAAATTCAGACATTATATATCTGAGATCAATTCTTAAAATCGAAAAATATGTCAATCACCCCTAATCACATGGGAATCGGTTGATTTGAAAATATAAATCATGGTGTTTTAGCTCGAAGAGCTCAAAAGCATAAAACCACATACCGTTTTGCATATTTTTCATTGTTACTAAATTATTATGATAAACAAATACGTACAGATATAACATGGTAGATTTGCTTACAAATAATGGTGCGTTCCAAATATACAAGAACACGTTTTTTCTCTTGTGTTTCTTCGTTGCTGGTTTACATTTCGAACTCAAATGCAACAATAACACGCCCCCTTTTTTTAGTTGTAGATTTGTTGTATTTTTGCGAATTGTCAACTAGCAATTATACCGTCATACGCATGTTGCAAATTGTGGATTTCTACTATTTTTACATATTATGTTAAGTTAAGTTATGTTATGTTATGTTATGTTATGTGTTGTTATATATTATTGTGATATTTTATATCATCTTGTGTGTAAGGATGTATAATAGTGCGTCATATCAAGCAATCTCAGTAAAAATCCAATAAAACAAAATTTAATTGCAAGAATTATTATTGTCATATTGAATTTAATTAATATTCGTAACTTGTCGACATATGTATATATAATATGAAACAGTTTTTCAAACAAAGTTTTTTTCCGAGAAAAAGACATCAAAAAATGTTTTATGTGTTATATTTGCCAAAATTATACCTTAAATTTTCAAAGATAGATCTAAAATAATTATAGCGTAGAATCACATGGAATAACTGTAACTATAATTGTAATAAATGTAGACATCAAATGAATAAAACTGGCGGGATTGTATCCATCATTGAGTACAATCTCGGTCCTTTAAAGGTAACTTGCAAGCAGCAACATTCGAATATATGCAATACTTGTAATAAGTCCAGACTGATGCTGATAGAAAATAAAAGAGTTGATTGACATACAACAGTACATATATATATATATATATATATATATATATATATTCCTTAGAGCATCCGTATTTGGTAGAAACCGCATTTGGATCAACTTCAGTGTGATTTTTTTCTAGATACGATAGCGTTTCTTTTGACACTGCAACAATTGTGGTTTCTTGCATGACTACTTACCGTTACACGCAAAGCATTGTCGCTAGAAAACTACGAGCAAAAACAATATATTTTTATATTAAGAGTTTTAATTTTTAGAATATAGTGTGTGAGCAATGAAAATGAATATATTGTCGTTCCACAAAATCCTTAATTAAAACTTTATTTTTCATCCTTTTTTTCAAATTACTCTTAAAATGTTGGTAACTAAATAAACTATTTGGTAAAAAAATAAAACATTCCAGATTTTTACTATAACGTAGAAAAAAATATTAAATAAAAATGACAAATTTTGAAACAAATGTAAAAAATAAGCAAATTTTGAACTTCAGCCATTTCTTGTCTCATAAAAATTTGCAGCATATCGACGGAAAAGGCATCCAATTACCTTTTCAACGATATGCGATTTATCTCGGTTGGACTCCACAAGGTTTTGAGTGGGACCATACACCGAAAAACACAAAAGTACCGCTATCAAAATAACGGCACTTAGGAAGAAAACATTACAGCGTTTTTCGTTTTCAGGAGGTCCCAATTAACTTATCTAGACATGTGGCGTTCTTGATATTTTTTCGCTGTAAACCAGTGTTATTAGTTGCCATCACAATATGAATAACAATGCCTTTGCAACAAGTTCGAGAACGTTGTCAGTTAAAGCATTGTCGCTACACTTTAAGAGAAATCTGAGAATCGTTGCGACCCTCTTCGTTGCCATTATCAGATAATTGCAAAACGCAAACTGTTATATGTCAAGTTGTAAAAACGTTTACTTGACTGTTATGAAATTTTGCTGTAAATTCCCAAATTGCAGAATGTAGAATTTCATTCTAAGGCTACGTGACAGTTGTCAACAGTGGTGGACTGTATGTATGTTGAAATCTTTTGATTTGTTTAATATATTTATAAAATATATAAATATAAAATACGTTCATGTGTCATGTCTTTATACATATATATCTAGTAAACGTTACGGCAAAATATCATAACTCTCAAGTAAACGTTTTTACAACTTGCCATATAAAAGTTTGCATCAGCTGACATATTTAGCTAACATTTATAATTTCAACGTTCGACTTAATGGGTCTTAAGTAAGCATAATCACATTATAGTTGGGCATCGGTCCTACTACGAAGTAATAATTAACTACCTTAGGTTGCAATTACAATTGCAAAACTCGCCAAAATCTTGGATGTACAGGACGGAGAAGTTCAATACCTCTTAATTCTTCTATATTTTTACAAAAGTAAAAATAATACTGTATAAAATTGGTGTGGATTTCAGGATAGTGATACTCCATAAATTGTTAATAAACTAATTTTTTGACATATTGTCATTGTACTATTATAATATGAAATTTATTTGTTGGGTGGTTAAGCAATGTCTATATGCATTTCATTGGTGCTTCTTACCAAATATATATATATATATATATATATATATATATACATATATATATATATATATATATATATATATATATATATTTGGTAAGAAGCACCAATGAAATGCATATAGACATTGCTTAACCACCCAACAAATAAATTTCATATTATAATAGTACAATGACAATATGTCAAAAAATTAGTTTATTAACAATTTATGGAGTATCACTATCCTGAAATCCACACCAATTTTATACAGTATTATTTTTACTTTTGTAAAAATATAGAAGAATTAAGAGGTATTGAACTTCTCCGTCCTGTACATCCAAGATTTTGGCGAGTTTTGCAATTGTAATTGCAACCTAAGGTAGTTAATTATTACTTCGTAGTAGGACCGATGCCCAACTATAATGTGATTATGCTTACTTAAGACCCATTAAGTCGAACGTTGAAATTATAAATGTTAGCTAAATATGTCAGCTGATGCAAACTTTTATATGGCAAGTTGTAAAAACGTTTACTTGAGAGTTATGATATTTTGCCGTAACGTTTACTAGATATATATGTATAAAGACATGACACATGAACGTATTTTATATTTATATATTTTATAAATATATTAAACAAATCAAAAGATTTCAACATACATACAGTCCACCACTGTTGACAACTGTCACGTAGCCTTAGAATGAAATTCTACATTCTGCAATTTGGGAATTTACAGCAAAATTTCATAACAGTCAAGTAAACGTTTTTACAACTTGACATATAACAGTTTGCGTTTTGCAATTATCTGATAATGGCAACGAAGAGGGTCGCAACGATTCTCAGATTTCTCTTAAAGTGTAGCGACAATGCTTTAACTGACAACGTTCTCGAACTTGTTGCAAAGGCATTGTTATTCATATTGTGATGGCAACTAATAACACTGGTTTACAGCGAAAAAATATCAAGAACGCCACATGTCTAGATAAGTTAATTGGGACCTCCTGAAAACGAAAAACGCTGTAATGTTTTCTTCCTAAGTGCCGTTATTTTGATAGCGGTACTTTTGTGTTTTTCGGTGTATGGTCCCACTCAAAACCTTGTGGAGTCCAACCGAGATAAATCGCATATCGTTGAAAAGGTAATTGGATGCCTTTTCCGTCGATATGCTGCAAATTTTTATGAGACAAGAAATGGCTGAAGTTCAAAATTTGCTTATTTTTTACATTTGTTTCAAAATTTGTCATTTTTATTTAATATTTTTTTCTACGTTATAGTAAAAATCTGGAATGTTTTATTTTTTTACCAAATAGTTTATTTAGTTACCAACATTTTAAGAGTAATTTGAAAAAAAGGATGAAAAATAAAGTTTTAATTAAGGATTTTGTGGAACGACAATATATTCATTTTCATTGCTCACACACTATATTCTAAAAATTAAAACTCTTAATATAAAAATATATTGTTTTTGCTCGTAGTTTTCTAGCGACAATGCTTTGCGTGTAACGGTAAGTAGTCATGCAAGAAACCACAATTGTTGCAGTGTCAAAAGAAACGCTATCGTATCTAGAAAAAAATCACACTGAAGTTGATCCAAATGCGGTTTCTACCAAATACGGATGCTCTAAGGAATATATATATATATATATATATATATATATATATATATATATATGTACTGTTGTATGTCAATCAACTCTTTTATTTTCTATCAGCATCAGTCTGGACTTATTACAAGTATTGCATATATTCGAATGTTGCTGCTTGCAAGTTACCTTTAAAGGACCGAGATTGTACTCAATGATGGATACAATCCCGCCAGTTTTATTCATTTGATGTCTACATTTATTACAATTATAGTTACAGTTATTCCATGTGATTCTACGCTATAATTATTTTAGATCTATCTTTGAAAATTTAAGGTATAATTTTGGCAAATATAACACATAAAACATTTTTTGATGTCTTTTTCTCGGAAAAAAACTTTGTTTGAAAAACTGTTTCATATTATATATACATATGTCGACAAGTTACGAATATTAATTAAATTCAATATGACAATAATAATTCTTGCAATTAAATTTTGTTTTATTGGATTTTTACTGAGATTGCTTGATATGACGCACTATTATACATCCTTACACACAAGATGATATAAAATATCACAATAATATATAACAACACATAACATAACATAACATAACATAACTTAACTTAACATAATATGTAAAAATAGTAGAAATCCACAATTTGCAACATGCGTATGACGGTATAATTGCTAGTTGACAATTCGCAAAAATACAACAAATCTACAACTAAAAAAAGGGGGCGTGTTATTGTTGCATTTGAGTTCGAAATGTAAACCAGCAACGAAGAAACACAAGAGAAAAAACGTGTTCTTGTATATTTGGAACGCACCATTATTTGTAAGCAAATCTACCATGTTATATCTGTACGTATTTGTTTATCATAATATTTTAGTAACAATGAAAAATATGCAAAACGGTATGTGGTTTTATGCTTTTGAGCTCTTCGAGCTAAAACACCATGATTTATATTTTCAAATCAACCGATTCCCATGTGATTAGGGGTGATTGACATATTTTTCGATTTTAAGAATTGATCTCAGATATATAATGTCTGAATTTTTTCGATTACAATATATCAAGAACAAATGAACCGGATTTGACTCACTGATCGATATAGTTTGTAAATTTTAAAAACTGATTAGTTTGTGGAATCGTTTGGTAGAGTAATTGAAAAATTATTAAAAAGCCTTTTTGAAAATTATTTGTTTCTAAGATATTTTGTAATTTTCAGGAAATCTTCCTAGAACCGCAAAGCGTGGACATCTGATGAGAATTAAATTTTTTCAAATCGGGGTAAAATAAGGAAGTCATAATATATAATAAAGGTTATGTATTTCAAGATATTAAAAAAAATGCACATACCTTTTTATATAATGAAACTAGCGAACCCCCTGCACACTTCTTAGTGCAAAAAAGAAAATAAAACAATTAATTCGAATTCATTTAAATCAGTGATAAACCGCTTTTATTGTAATGCTCTGTGGTAAACAACATTTGTTATTTTTCCATTTTCGGTGTAAATATACAAAACCGATGGATGACCAACGCGCGAACAGGTTACATACAACTGTCCATGTGAGAAAACTGGATACTCTAAATTCACTCCACAAATTTCAAAGGGTTGGCCTTGCGCCTTATTAATGGTAATCGCAAACGCAGGGCGAACATTACACAAACGAGGTTGATGGATATTGCGAAGCATAATAATAGGGGTTTCAACTTTCGACTGGAGATTATGCGAAGGCAATCCTGGTAAGTCCAACGAATTAAAAAATTCTGTTGTATAATTCACAACATCTTCTTCATTGGTAACAGTATAGACAGACTTACACAACACCACTTCGCCAGGAATCTTTGATTGTATAGCCATGTTTAATTCAGTAACATTTTTGTTCTTTGCCGCTAAAATCGCTCTGGCACTCAACCATGCATGGCATGTAAATTGTTGTGCTATGTTAGTGAAACACATCCAATCAATTTCTTTTTTTACTGTATGAAATGGCAAAAATCATTTGACAATGTTATCAACCCAGTGCCATCAACAGGCATTGCACCATTCCCAATTTTCAGCAATTGCTTAGAGAACTTATCAGCAGATGGATCTGCGGCTGTCGATCTAGGAATGTCAGGCAATGTTTGCCTAAAATCGTCTCACAATAAAATCAACGCACCACCAAACAACTCTGAGTTATCTCTAATTCGCGTATTTATGCATATGACGTGGGCTGTGCATAATGTATTTAAATATTTAAGTTTTTAGTGATGTATTTATATGTATGTAATTCATTTCATAGATCCCCGAAGTTGTGATTTAGAATAGCTAAGCATATAAATTATATTAATGGTTTGACTAAAATTGAATTGTAACGAATTTAAAATCGAATTGAATTTTAGTTTTTCAAAATAATAACTCAAATATTTCGAAATGATTGCAGTGTTGGCTTTAACTCATGAACCAACACACATACAAATCGTATATACATAAAAGCTTGGTATTGATGTCACCTTTCATATAAACTTTGCAGAAACAAAATCGGTTCAGGCATTCCGTGTGTATATGTTACGGTTATCAGCGCTTGTTAGGCAGTGGCAGTGGCTTCGGCACAGGCAAATATAAAAGGTGTTTTATTTTCTCACCGCATAGTTATAAATATTTGGGGACCAGTTTGTTGTGAGTTAAAAGATATTTGAGGACAAATCCGAAAACACTTTGTCAAAGTAAGTTTAAAAGGCTGTTAATTTAAATATGCCATCGCAATTATTTTTCAAATTTTCTCAAATTCTAATTTTATTTGGAAATAATGTTTATATCAAAAGTTGAATATGAGCAGTTGTTATATTAATACTTGACTTAAGTTACTTTGGGTTAGTACGAAATTCTCCACTTCTCGTGATTAACTCTATTTTTGATTTGGGCTTACTACTACCGACGCGAAAAAAGCGAAAAGCATCCAGTTATCCACTCCTCAATTTAGGAATAACAGCATTACGAAAACGAAAAACTAGCACGTCATTCTTGAGAAAAAAAAAAAAAAAAAAAATATATATATATATATATATATATATATATATATAAATACAGTCGAACTTCCTTATAATGAATATCTATACAATGAAATTCTTCTTATTATGAACTAAAATCAAGAACACAGCATTTTCTTTCCACTTTCAATGTATTTTAATCTCCGTATAATGAATTTCTATACAGTGAAAGTTTTCTTTACAATGAACAAAATTTTGGAAATAAAAATAAATTTTACGTGTGTTTTTGTCTCCATATAATGAACTATTTTTAGCACCTTTCTCTTACACCTGTTAGCAACACTATTTATAAAGAATATAAGTAATATTTTTGAGATTCCCAAAATATGAAAATGAAAACAAAAAAGTTAACCGAGTTCAGTAAACGAAAATGACGCCCTTGAGGAGTATTTCTCTTGAAAAAAGATTATTAATAATAAATAAAGTTGAAAAAGAGAAATCCAAGGAAAAATATAACTAAAAATAATATAATATGATATAATCAAAAATTTTGGAATTCGTCCCTGTACTTTATCGAGCGTGTAAGTATTAAGCGTAAGAGACTTCGAACTTATCTTTTTGAAGATCCTGACGAAGCAATGCTCAAACGGGTTACGGCCGCTTGTTCTAAGAATCTTCGCGCATCTGGAGTATTATTGAAGCAAAAAGCCAAAGAATTTGATGATTCTTTGGGACACGAAGATTTCGAAGCAAGTACTGGATGGTTGGATAAATTAAAAAAACGATATAATATTGTTGGGAAAACCTTGTGTGGGGAAAGCGCTGACGCCAATTTAGGAGAACGTGATGAACGGATAAGGAACGTTTTGCCAAGATTTATTGAAAAATATGATGCAAATGACATCTTCAATGCCGACGAGACCGGTTTGTTTTTCAAGTTCTTACCAAACAAAACACTACCATTCAAAAATAAAAAATGCTTTTGTGGAAAACAGAGCAAAGAAAGAATAACTATCCTAGTAGGAAGCAATATGACTCGTAGGGCGAAACTAAAACTGCTCGTTATACGAAAGGCCAAAAACCCTAGATGCTTTAAAGGAATAAAAACTGTAGATGTGGATTATGAGTTCAAGAAAAAAGCGTGGATGACAAAAGAAAATTTCCAAATGGATTTTAGGTCTGGACAAAAAATTTTCTTCGCAGAAAAGAAAAGTTCTGCTTTTTTGTTTATAAGTGCACTGGGCATCCAAAGAACGTAAGAGATAAACTACAAAATATTGAAGTTGTCTATTTTCCTCCTAATATGACTTCTCTTCTTCAACCAATGGACCAAGGCATAATCTACAACATAAAACAACTTTACAGAAATCTAATTTTGATGAACATATTATCACAAATGGAAGAAAGCAAACCTGCATAGCTATAGATTTGCTTCAAGCTATTCGAAATTTAAGCATAGTGTGGAATATCTATGTTAAAACAGAGACTATTGCAAACTGTTTCCAAAAGGCAGGATTTTCAAAAGATGTCATGCAGAGTCAACCTAGTAATCGGGATGAAGAAGATTTTTCCCCTTATCAGACTTAGCTGTTTTACAGGCTTCATTTAGAAAAGTAGCTAACATTGATGAATCATTTGAAGACTATGTCAGTGTAGATGTTGATGTGCAAACCATGGGCATTCCGTCCGATGAAGACATTTTGAGCAGTGTTTTTGAAAATCGTGGATTACAGCAGATTATATCAGATGATGATGAAGAGGAACTGGGCGGTGAAATGTCAATGGAAAATATTTATAAAACATCACCTCCATTAGAACACGTTTCCTCTTCACTTGATGTAATTCGAACTTCTTTTGGAGATGGAGAGCAACGTTTCGACAAATATATTTAAATGTCTTAATGTAATTGAAGCTTTTATTGATAAAGAAAAATGGAAAAATGTGGTTCAAACAAACAAAAAATATTTATTATTTATATATATTATTAATATAATGAAGTTTCTATATAGTGAAATAATTGTGTGTCCCCGTTTAGATTCACTATAGGGAAGTTCTACTGTATATATATATATATATATATATATATATATATATATATATATACATATATATATATATATATATATATATATATATATGTATATATATATATATATATATATATATATATATACATATATATATACATATATATATATATTATATATAAATATATATATATTAGATATAAATATATATATATTAGATATATATATATATTAGATATAAATATATATATACATATATATATATATATATATATATATATATATATATGCTTGTCTATCTTGTCACTCGCAGCTACGATTACTACTACAAAGACTAGTTTCTTTTCTATTTGTAAAAGGGGTTCTTTATCACCTTGAATTTGTTTATTACATTTGCTGTTTGTTTTCGAATTTTTCATAATTATTTCTAACTCAGAACATCTGTGATATCTATTTAATTTAAAGTATTTTGGTAATTTATTTAACTCTAATAACCCTGGTCATGCATTAATATAAACAACGTCTCCTTATTCTATTAAAACATATTTATTTGCTGTCATTTATATATATTTTATTAATCAGTGTGTATGTATTTCTTTTAAGTTGGCTGTAGTTGTTACCCTTTCTCTCGTCCAGAGGTGTGGGGGTTACATTTTCAAGATCATCCTTTTTTTGTTTTAAAAATTTAACTTAAGGTTACAGCAGACACTTCTGTTCAACTACAGAGAAACTATGTAAATTGCTTGAGATTTACGACAGCAATTTGTTTGTGCGTACTACTACGAAGTAATAATTAACTACCTTAGGTTGCAATTACAATTGCAAAACTCGCCAAAATCTTGGATGTACAGGACGGAGAAGTTCAATACCTCTTAATTCTTCTATATTTTTACAAAAGTAAAAATAATACTGTATAAAATTGGTGTGGATTTCAGGATAGTGATACTCCATAAATTGTTAATAAACTAATTTTTTGACATATTGTCATTGTACTATTATAATATGAAATTTATTTGTTGGGTGGTTAAGCAATGTCTATATGCATTTCATTGGTGCTTCTTACCAAATATATATATATATATATATATATATATATATATATACATATATATATATATATATATATATATATATATATATACATATATATATATATATATATATATATATATATAAGAGTGAGTAAATTTTTTTTATAAGTAAGCGTATAGCAAAAACGTAATCTATAGATGATTCTGAGACATTTTGCTCAAAAGACCATAGCTTTAAGTCGGATTTGGAGCCCCCTAAAATTAAAAAATAGAAATTTTCCCATATATACATAGAAAAATTTAATTAAATTCTTAATAACCTTTCAGAATCTGTATTGATACCAATATTTTTTTTTTTTAGTAGAAAACTAGCCTCAATTTTAATTAATAAATTTTGAATTTTCTTAAAGTTTTTTCGAGATTGCTTTTTGCGGATTAATAAAGTTATTTTCCAGTTATTATTTCCAGCAGCTTTTATATATATATATTTATATATATATATATATATATATATATATATATATATATTAAAACACGTTTATTCAATTCTATATCCAAATGACAAGTGATTTATTCTGACATGCATCAATATGGTTACATATTAGTATGGTTACAAGTAACCGTAATAGGGTTGCCATATACTAGGTTCACCAGATGCAATTGTAATATATAACAGCTCTTCCCCTCCACCACAATTTCTTATTCTCTAAAGTAATCCTTCAACCACGCTGGGTCTCTTCTCGTTCGTGCCGGCCTCGGTGATAACTCTTCAGATTGTATTTGTTCAGGATTGGCTGGCATATTCGTGTTCGTTTGTTCTAGAGGTATATTCGTATGAGTGGTACTTCCCATAAGGTGTGTTGGTGGTTCAATAACAGAGGTTTCTGTTGCGGCTGTTGGTTCGACGATGTTATTTTGGGGCGTGCTATTATTTGCCTGTTGTATAACAGGTGGGTGACCAGGCATATGATCTGCTCCCAAGTGATTTCCGATCCGGCGCAACTGATCTACATGACGTTTCCACACTCTTCCGTCATCCAATTTAACTTCGTAATGCAGCTTACCTAGGGTTTTTATAACTGTACCAAAACTCCACTTCTTCTTAGTTAGGTAGTCACGCGCAGCCACTCTATCACCCATGTAAAATGTTCTAGGTATTCCCTGTGTAGGTGGCGTAATAACTTCTTCGCTAGGTAGCATGAGATATAATTTTGTTCTAATTTGGCGGCCGAACATCAGGCGTGAAGGGGATTTTCCCGTAACGGGATGGATTGCTCGTCGATAGGCAAGTAAAATATTGGCGATTTGTGTTCTCATTTCTGAAGGCTTACAATTCACGGCATTTAATTTGTTCTTTATAGTTCGTACGAACCTTTCGGCTTGTCCGTTTGTGGCTGGGTGATATGGCGCTCCCATTTTATGCAAGATGCCATTCGATTGTAGAAAACTCTCGAACTCTTCTGCGGTGAATTGCGTACCGTGGTCCGTTACCATGATGTGCGGGAGCCCAAACGCGGCAAAAATATCGCGACATATGTTAATCGTAGACTTTGCGGTGATATCTGGCATTATGTGAACCTCAGGCCATTTGCTAAAAGCGTCCACCAAAATAAAAAGGTATTCTCCCTTGTACGGTCCAGCAAAATCCGCGTGTACTCTTTCGAAGGTGGGTTCCACACGTGCGTTGGCATAACTTTTGGTGCTGAAGGTTGTACTGACTGACATTCCGCACAGTTTGACACCAGCCTTGCAATATCTTGGTCGAGTGATGGCCACCAGCAGTAAGCTCTGGCTAACGCTTTCATTTTTGTAATTCCAAAATGTGCGGCATGTATTTCCGCTAAGACTCGCTGCCGAAGTTCACCCGGGATGTAAACCCGAATTCCTTTTAAGAGGCATCCCTGCTGTAATCCGAACTCTGTTTGCTCAATGTTGAACCTATGCTTACGATCGCACTGACGGCCTACTTGCAAGCTATGGCGCAGTATTTGGGTCTCCATGTCTGCTCCTGTTGCCTCACTCAACTCAGCTACTGTAACCGGTAAATTTGTAATCATGTTGATTTCCATAGCGTTTATATCGTCCTGAGCGATTTCATTTTCGTCCACGTGTAATTTATCTAACTTGCTTTCGTTTCGCGGCAACCGTGACATAGCGTCGACGTTACCATTATTCTTTGACGTTTTTACCCGTATTTCAAAATCAAAGGATTGTAAGAAAATAGCGTAATGCTGCATGCGAGAGGTTGATAGTAGGGGTAACCCCTTTTTTGGTGAAAATATTTGCGCAACTGGTTTATTATCCGTTATCAGTATAAATTTTCTGCCAAATAGATATTGATAAAAACGACGAACCCCAACTACAATTGCCAGCGCTTCTCTGTCAATTTGACTATATTTCTGCTGTACTTTTGATAGCGTCTGCGAAGCAAATTGAATTGGCCTCTATGTACCATCCTGCATTTGATGACTAAGCACGGCGCCAACCCCGTAAGGACTAGCGTCAACCGCCAGCACTAGTGGCAATCCCGGGTTAAAGTGATCAGAACTACGTCCGGCTGCATATGCATTTTTACTTCCTCTAAGGACTTTGCACATTCCCGGCTCCATACAAACCCCACATTTTTTTGTAGCAACCGATTGATTGGGTATAGTACTGTGCTCAGATTTTTAAAAAACCTGCCGTAATAGTTTACTAAGGCTACCAATGATCGGACTTCATCCTTATTCTTTGGAGCTTGAAGATCTTGTATCTCTCTTACCTTAGATTTCATCTTATGTATTC